>OX451740.1:758557061-759757061 GCA_948472305.1 Vicia faba | reverse complement strand
GAAAGGGAGCACAAGATTTGAAATGCGAAAAAATGTCCAGTGTCTTTATTCATGATATATGGAAATGACAGTTATAAGCCCTCACAAATGAAGCCAACGGTGCCCCGGGTAAGACACCGGGCCATAAAGTTTCAGTTTATTGTTTATTACAAATAACAAAAACAAAGGAATTCATTACTGCGTAACAAAAGTAACAGGTATGTGATCTTTTGCGGTCCAATTGGTCAGTCCACCGTCAGTCGTTGGGTAGAACCAGCTGTTGAACTGAGATTCTTCCACTTTGTCATCCTCCCTGATAGCATTCACTCCATGGTCAGGCAGGGGAGCTGTCACCACATTAGGCTTCTCAGGTGCCTCAAACTGTACCTCCTTCGCATCAATAAGGTCCTGAACCTTGTTTCTCAGGGCCCAGCAATCATCAGTAGAATGCCCCGGGCTATCGGAGTGATAAGCACAGCGGCCATTTGGATTATATTTAGGAGATGCAGTATTCGCAACCTTCGGAGCCTCTCTGACGGTCACCAAGTTGGTCGATAGCAATTGCGGCAAGATTTGTGACAAGGTCATACTCAGCCAAGTGAATTCTCTTCTGGGTCTCTCGGCCCTGGGTTGGTTGGGTTGCCGAGGAGCGGCAGCAGGCTTAGCAATCACCACCGCGTTGACAGTTTGGCGGTGTTCTGGTTTATTCTGCCTTCTAGGCCCATACACAGCACTGGCCTCCTTCTTAAAAGGTTTCTTCTCAGAACTTGAAGATGTACCCTTCTGAATCTTTCCTGACTTCATACCAGCCTCTATCCTTTCCCCAGTCAGAATGAGGTCTGTGAACCCTGCAGATGAATTGCCAATAAGATGATTAAAGAACGGCCCGGATAGAGTCCCCAAGAACATATCTACCAATTCACGGTCAGTTAATGGTGGCTGCACCCTGCCAGCCAGGTCCCTCCACTTCTGTGCATACTCTTTAAAACCTTCTCCCGATCCTAGCGACATACCCTGGAGTTGGGTACGTGTAGGAGCGAGGTCGGCATTATATTGATACTGCTTGTAAAAAGCAGTAGCCAACTCCTCCCAGTTACGAACCTTGGTTCCATCCAGCTGATAGAACCATTCGAGATGAGTCCCTGAAAGACTCTCCTGGAAGAAGTGGATCCACAAGTTTTTGTCCACTGTATACGGCTGAATCTTTTGCACATAAGATCTGAGGTGCAGCTTAGGGCAGGACGCCCCGTCATACTTTACGAAAGATGGTGCTTTAAACTTGTGCGGGATGACCACACCAGAAGATAAACCCAAGTCTCCAAAATCCAAACCAGGCACTTGCTGAATTTCCATGGCGTTCAGACGATCTTCCAACTGCTTGTATCTGTCTTCAGCTAGAGGATACTGTTCCTCATTAAAATCAGTCTCATTGTCAGAGACCACCGTACTTGGAGCCTTTCCCCCCTGGGGACTGCCTTTGCCTACAGAAGAACCAGCTTCCTCATTTTGCAGTGTGTTACCAAACCTCCGGCCCGTGCTGAATAAAACAGTTCTCTTCTTCTTCTTCTTAACCAGCAGAGCCTTCAGCTCCTCTTGACCTTGGGCCAAACCCATGATCAGCTCTTGAAATTGTGCGTTCTGAGCCTGAAGGGCCTTGATAGACTGCTCGGTAGATGATTCAGGGTTCATGATGCTGAAATAAACAGCGAAGAACAATAAGCAACCTGAAAAGAAGAGTACCTGTTATGCACATGATGCATGATATGTGTTTATGCAATGCATTCAAGGGTTCGAAAGTTCAAATTTGTTGTAGACAAAAAGGAACACACGTTATCATTAAGAAAATAATTGTTCAGTACATCAGAGTCTCATGGGCAAACATTACAAAGCAAATCAATCCCAAAAGACACTACGCATCCTCTTCGGAGCAATGTAGGTGTTGAGATTCCTCTCCTCGTGCAGTAGGAGGGTGAACTCCAAGACCTTCTTTTCACTGGCATGAAGACTGGACTCAAGAGAATTCCGTTCTTCCTTAAGCTGGATCCAACTCTTCTGCATCTCTTCCCAGGACGTGGGCATGTCAGGATGTTGAATGGTGTAGGACACCTCTCCTTCCAATACTGGCTCTTTGATCACCGGGAGAGCATGAGGATATGGCATCACTAACTTCTGGGAGCGGGCTCGTACCCACTTGAGATAAGGTTCCAACGGGATGGAGTTCCTGTGCCCCAGTGTTTTGCTGTCTATCCTACTTGGCATCCTCCCAGCTCTGATAAATCTCTGGCGAAGTCCTTGTGCATCATTGTCGAAGTCAAAAACTATGTCAGGAATTAACATGTCATGAGGGCCGTCCCTCCGAGCATAACCAAACTGTCTCCAAGCCAGGCACGGGTTGTAAGTAATACCTCCTCTGATTCCAAGTAAAGGAACATTAGGGTACTCCCCGCAACGATCAATGATAGTGACATCTTCTCTGGACCGAGAGCACCAATGTATATCTGCATGCGTAAGAGTCATCAATCGTTGTGACCATCTCAAACCCCGCTCGTTCTTCAAAACTGATTGTGGAAGGTGCGAAATAAACCACCTTCCCAGGAGAGGAGTGCAACACATAAGAACACCCCTTTTTCTCATGGTTCGAGTGTAACATGAGTTAAGGATGTCCCCAAGCAACGTAGGTATAGGATTCCTGGACACGAAGATCTGGACAGCACTGATATCTATAAGCTGATCTGGATTAGGGAACAACACCAAACCATAGACAAGGAGGGCCACAACTTCTTCAAAAGCTTGTAGGTCAAGGGAGTTCCAACATTCTTGGGCCTTCTCAAACAGAAACTTGGCTAAGAACCCTTTGATACCACATCTAACTTCCCAATGTCCCTTGAGGTCAGATGGTTGTAGGCGTAGTGCTTTAGCAATCTCTTCAAGTTTGGGTTCCTTTTCCGTACCTTTGTAGGGTAGTTGATCAAGGATAGGGATCTTCAAAAGCTGGGAGAACTCTTCCAATGTAGGCACCAGTTGATAATCCAGGAAAGTAAAACAGTGGTGCAGAGGGTCAAAGTATTGGAAGAGAACCTTTATCATATCTTCCTCAATGTTGGTGTTGACCAAACTGATGAGTCTTCCATGCCTCTCACTGAAAGAAGAGCTCTCGGGAATCCTGGATATAAGCTCCTTAAGCTGAGGAGGGATCCTTACAAGGCTGATCTGAATTGTCTTTTTGCGAACAGTTTCCATGTCCTACAAAACAAGAACAAAGATGAAGATTCGAACCCCTGAAATGGTTAGTCAATGCATATGATGCTGTATGATGTCATGATGCTATGATTGACCACACCACAAATATTCATAAGGGCAAACATGATAAGGCACACAAGTCACGCAAGACAAGCCCTTAGAGTTTAGGCCTGCATGGGGTCTGGGTATTACCCTCTTGAAGTTGGTGGGCTCAACCTGTCCTATCAGAAGTAACCGGGTTCTAAGGGTCCCAATATCACTGGGCTGTTTTCATTGTTCATCGTTTCGATTTAGCCACTGAACTGGCGACCGAAATATTCCAAGAAAACAACCCTCAATTGAGTGTAGTATCGAGTATCAACCAACCTCGGACTGCACCAAAGTCAGTTATCTCACTACCCTAAAGAGGCCAAGATGGTTCAATTAAGGTTCCTAAGGTCAGTTGATGCTTCACGACACCACGCGGAGGCCCCGTACTCTCCTTGACTGAACTCAAGGGTTACCGGTACACACCAAAGTGCCACATCAACGTAGCAGACTGCTTCAACCATGTCGGTATACCCCGCACAGTTCCCTCACAGCCTTGTTGCTACTTTCTAAGAAGGTATCCCCAAATCCGGGTTAGGATCTATAGAACTCCCAAGACAGTACCCACAATTTAAAGCAAACAATTCAGACAATTGAAAACACAAGTGATCTTAGTCCTAAGGTACACCTCACTTTAAAAGATGTCCCCAGCAGATTCGCCAGTTCTGTGATCGGTGGATTTAGAATTGACTGTTTAATGCTGGTTCGCAAAATGTCGCGATAAGAAAGAGTCGCCACCGTCTTTTATTTTCTCCAACATGGAAAGGACAAAAGCACAGCAAAATTCCTTATGAGATTATCTCTCGGTTCGGGAGGTAGATTTATAGAAAGGGAAGGTGTTAGCACCCTTTCTATCCATGGTTATCCATGGGCTCTTAGATACTTGCTCATTTGTGTTTTCAAAAGTGTTTGCTTTTCAATTGTGAGTGAGTTTGAAAAAGTTTCGTTTTAAAGATTTCAGATTGACTCTTGTATCAGTCCTCAAGAGTGTTTGAAAAATTGTTTTCAAAGCTTTTTTGAAAGTGTCGGTGTGAAAAGAGTTTTTGATTTGTTTTGAATTAGAGCAAGTATCTACGAGTCATCTACCTACCCTAAGGAATTAGGTTGTGTAAATGTCCTTAAGGTAGTGCCATCCCACCATTGAGAGGTAGGTAGCACCACCGTTGGAGGTGTTCGGGTCAATTCGAGGGTTAGGGACAGTGTGGTCACCGGAGCAACAGTAGGACACCTTAGAAGCTACCCCCATGCCATAGATCATGGACATGAGGACTTACTAAAACGTCCGATACTCGACGACCACGTTTCGAGGGGCAAGGCAACAGTGAGGCGTACCCTAAGAGTGGTGTGTGAATTTGTGTATTGTTTTCAGTTATGTTTTATCTTGTCATGCATTTGGTGAGCTACGCATGGTTTTTAATTTTTGGCCATACATTCTTTCATGCAAGGTTTAACAGTTTTAAGGGTGCGGAAATTAAAGTACGGAAAATAAAGTCCTACGCTATTACAAGGCGCGGGTCTATACATCGCCAAATTAACAAAGACCCGTTTTGAATAAAAATGCGGAAAAAGTAAATAAAGTTCCTAATTACTATTACAAGGCTTGGGCAATTACATAATATTAAAAAAAGAAACATAAGAATAAACGTGCAAAAAGAAATTAGAATCGAATGTTCGAGGGCGTTGGACCCTTTAAAGAAATTAAATGAAATTAAAAATTAATTAATTATTTAATAAAGAAAAGAAATTGTTTTTCATGTTTTTTGTATTTAATAAAAATAAAGAAAATTAATTAAAATTAGAAGTTAAATAAAACCCTAGTTCTAAGTTGTTTTTAATTATTTAAGAAAAATATTTAAGTTTTAACCTAATTTACACTAATTAATTAATTACATGGGTATTTACAAAATAATTAATAATTAATAATAATAAGAAGAAGAAATTATTTATTAAGAAAAAGAATAAAAATGCTAAAAAACCTAATTTCTATATATTTTAGTTATTTAAGAAAAACATTAAAATTTTAACCTAATTTTACTAAGTTGATTATTAAAAATTTATTTACAAAAATATTAATGCATTAAATATTAAATAAACATATTTTTGGTTTTGATTTCTGGTTTTTTATATTATAAAAATTATTTTTGTGAATTAAAAGAAAACAATTAAAAAAAAACAATTAAAAGAATAAAAAGGAAAAACAAAGAAATTTTTTTTGAAAGATTGAGCAAACCATGGGGTGTCTGGACCCAAAGGGAGGTTTTTGAAGCAATTAGGCCCAGGAATGTAAGAAGCCCATTTGACTTTCAGTGATCATGTGGGAAGCAGTTGACTAACGCGTATGGTGATCTTCACATCCTGGCCATCAGATTGAAGCCCCTGGACACTTGGCAGGCACCAGCATACGCGCACATGGTGGACCACTGGAGGGAAATTGTACCTGAACACATTACAATAAAAATTATTGAGAATATGGGGGACCTGGGAATCGAACCCAGGTCCCAGTACCTGCAAGCCAACGCATCAACCATCCAAGCTATTGAGTCTCTTTGTTATTATTATGGGACATGAGTAATATATGAGAAAACAAACGCTATTGGTAGAAAACAAAAATCACGCGCGAATATTTAAACTATCCAGTCATGCTTTGACACGCCAGCTTCATCTTCTCCATCTGCCTGTTAACAAAAACGAATAGCGGGGGTTTTAAACCCCCACTAACTGCAAAACCTGAAAATAGCGATTAGCACATAGATCAATATAAATTGGGCGCGATGTGGTTGTTCAGTTCGTCTTGATGTCCTGATTTCAACGGTACCAGTTTGGTTGTCCAATTGTTCCATATATGTAAAGCCCCAAAATTGAAGCTTCTGAAACCCTAATATACATTCATGGTGAATTCTTGTACAGGCAATATTAGTTCAATTCAAGGGCACCATTAGCTTCAGCACATTCATATTAGTATAAATCAATAGTTAAAAATCACGAATGATGCATGGAAACTGAAACACGGTTATGGAGAATTTCAAGAAAAGTAAGACTTTGTTATACCAATTCCTTGAGTATGGAGGGCTGGTTTTGATTGGAATCGTTTCCTGGATGTCTTGGCAAGGTTTTGGAACACTTTTCAAGCCTTGAATTGCACTCTAGGTCTGAAAACAGTTTCAAGGTTTTTAGGCCAAAATTGCAAGTTTGTTATTGATTCTCTGCGCAGCTTCTTGTGTCTAATGCTTTAGGTTTCAATTGTGCATATGTATATGAATGAATTAGGTTAAAAAAACCAGCCTATAATCCATGCATTGATGATTTGGAGATTGGATTTTCAATGAGATCAATTTCAATCTTTTTCAATCCTTTCTTATGCCAATCATTGCCAATTATGTAGAATCTTTCCGTTTTGAATGATGCACGAAATATTGAGCACAAAATGAGTGAAATCTCTGCACAAAAAGATTTGAAAGGTATTATTTGCTATTTTTTCATATTTAATTTTAATTAAGTGAATTAATAATAATAAAAATTCAAATAATTAATAAAAAATGAGAAAATAACTCCCTTGGAGGTAAATGGATCGTGCATAGCCTTTGGGTGATGATTCATGGAAGAAATTGAGGCCCATTAGCATTTTTGAGGCTTTTTATGCAAAGTTGACTTTTCAAAAATCCCAAAAATTTCCCAACTTCCACAAGGCATATCTTACTCAATTTTTAAGCTTTGATCATGTTCTTGGACATTTTGGAAATGTCTTGAAGTCCTCTAACCAATGTCTTTGGTCCCATGTCATTTTGATTTACCAATCTCAAGTTATGGTCTTTGACTTAAAGTGCCTTTTTGTTGACTTTTAGAAATGACCTATAATGTTGAGATTGATAACTTTTTGTGAGAGCATTTCTTAGACTTGAAGTGTGAATATGAGTTGTAGGAAATGTCATTCTCTTCAAAATGAGCTTTGGATGGAATTTTTCTGATAAACCATGTGGAAGTTATGCCCTGGTCAATTTGCAGTTGACTTTTTCAGCTATCCAAAAATAGAAACTTTTGCATCTTGAGACTCTTTGAGCCATGCTTTGAGAATCATGATCAAGAATTGATCAAATGATGTTTGTGGCTTCAAAATAAGATGTTGACCAAAAATTTTGACTTTTGACTGTCAAATGACCATTTTGCCCCTGCAGTTGACTGTGAAGCATTTAGGTTTTTTGACTGTGCAATTTGGTGTTGTGAGTCTTGAAACTTGACATAAGGATGCTTGACAATGTATGTAGGCATGTGGGACTTGATTGGACCCTTGGAAACTTCAATTTCTTTGCAAGAACCAAAACCCTAATTTTGACTGTGTTATGGGGCAATTGGACTGTGCAACCCTTGAGTGATTTTGAATCATCTGAAGACTGATCTTGGCAAATCTTGAAGAATATGGGAGGGCAAATTTTGGGGTACAACACACGCATACATCCGGTAACCCCCATCTTTATATTATGTAATTAGCTGAAATCTTTTTTCTACATTTCAATGAATATAGTCTAATATTAATTATGTTTTTATTTAACGTTGTTATATGAAAAATTGATGCGCGGGAATCAATTGTCAAACAGATTCCATTTCGTGTCTTCCTCCTGTGTCAGCGGAGCGACAATTGGTAGGGAACTGGAATCAGTAAGAGAGCACTTAGTCGAAAGATTCATGGCAACTGGCAGTACAGAAAGCTTATATCTTTGGGCGTATAATACTATTCCTACAGGGTTAGATTTTCATTCTAAGTTCATTTTAATATTTGTAATTTTTGCGTAGAAAATTTTCTTCTAAACTGTTGTTTTAATTTATAGACGTCACTGGTTGTTGGCTGCTATCGATCCTATAAAAGAAGTGGTCTATTATCTGAATTCGGTTGACGGTGATTGGACAAATTATCCAGATATGAAGTTAATGATTGATACGTAAGTGAGATTATTCTAAATATTTGTGTGTGTTTATATATTTAATTATTTCTGTGACATTGTTCTAAATATATATTTTTATTTTGTTAGAGCGATACAAGTATTCCGGTGTCAAAGAGAAGCTCGGGTACGATGGTCTAAATCAAACAACATTAATTGGATCAAAGTGCAGGTATATTAATTTCCACTATTTTGCTTATAATATTTATGCTATTTGATAAAACAATACAACTATATATTCATATTTGTTTTTCTATGTAGTGTCCTCAACAGCAAAACAGTATAGATTGCGGATACTTTGTTATGCGTTTATCAAAGAAATCATTCAACTGAATCAAATAGAGATTCCAGTCACGGTATGGATTTATAACTTAGGATTTGTTTTATTATTTCTCGGATATTTCATATAATTTTTTACTTTTAACTAAATCATGCATATTATGTTTTGTTATGTAGTACTTCGATGAGTACAAATGTGCATATTACACGAAACTTCAGTTGGAAGAAATCAAAGAGGAATTGTGTCAATATTTTATTGAGAAGAGAATCATATAAGGACTGGTTTAGTTGTTGTTAGGGTTGATTTTGTAAGACTGATTTTGAGTTACAATGCTGATAACAATGGTTTATATATATTTTGAGGTACAAAAATGGTGTATATATATTTTGGATTACAATGGTATACAATGCATTACCGCGGTTTATGAATTACAGGTTATGGCAACTGGTTTATATAAATAATATGCTGCAAACAATGCAGGTATATGAATTATATAAATTATACCTCTAAAAAAAACAACCTATGAAAGCGCTTTTTGAAGAAAAACACTGCCTTAGGTAGACCTATGAAAGCGCTTTTTCACATAAAGCGCTGTCTAAGGTAAACATATGACAACGCTTTTCCAGGCAAAAGTGCTGCTAAAAGATAACCTATGAAAGCTCTTTTCCAGAAAAAAGCACCACCAATGAAAGCGCTTCTTCATAAAAAAGCGCTGCCAAAAGCCTACTTAAGAGAGGGCTTTTTAGAAAAAGCGCTGCCAAAAGCCTACTTAAGATAGCGCTTTTTAGAAAAAGCGCTGCCAAAAGCCTACTTAAGAGAGCGCTTTTTAGAAAAAGCGCTGCCAAAAGCCTACTTATGAGAGCGCTTTTTAGAAAAAGCGTTGTCATAGGTAGACCTACGAAAGCGCTTTTCATTAAACAAAAAGCGCTGCTAAAACCTATAGCAGCGCCACCTTAGAAAGAGCTTTTAAAGGCCAAAAAAAGCGCTTTCGTAGGTCTTTTTGGCGTAGTGCAAGTTATGGAACTTTTGCAAGGTTTCTTGTTTTTGAAGCAACAGGTGAGTTGACAAAAGCCAAGGTTGTACAAGCTAGCTTGAGGCCTGCTGAGAGTTGGTGAGCTTTTCCTGATGTTTATGGATGTTGTTTATACAAAGAGATCAGGTCCATGGCTCAAGATAAACCAAATTTCAAAAAGTGTGCTTTATGGAAATGGTATTGCAACCTTTATGCCATTTTTGGAATAAATCAATGTGTAATGCTCCATAACTCAGAACAATGCCTTTGTCCAATGTATTTGCATTTAATTAAGGAGTTTGGAAACGTTTAAGGTCTGTAAAACAAGTACAAGCATGCTTAGGACAGATTTGCAACTTGTAGCAATGTGCAAAATGCCATGGACAAAAGTGATGATTTTGCATTTTCAAACTTTCGATTCCCCCTAACCATAAATGATCTTGGAGAGTTCCTGGATATTTTGGAAAGCTTGTAACATGCTTTACAATCCATATTTGAAATGAATTTTTAGATTCTACTTGGAACTATGTGAAACGTTGCCATGAAGATGGGTCAAAATCCTGCCTAAACTAGGGCAAAATTTCACTAAGTTAAAAGTTTCATGAACCCTTATTCACAAAATCATAACTTGAGATACAGGCATCTTTTGGGAAAACTTTGTGAATCAAAGTTGTAGATTTTATGGAGGACTACAACTTTTATGTTGGAAGTTTTCTTTGAATCTAATTTCATCATGGTGAAAAAGTTGGGAAAAGTTGGGAAAAAATAAGAAATTTTCATAACTTAGAAAATTTCTAAGTTATGAAAATTTTCCATTTTAAACCCTAATTTCCAAAATTAGGTTTCTTGGTGAAAAAGTTTCACATTTTGACACATCTTGATGAAAAATGACCCTTGGCACTTGATTTTGACCAAAAAGTCAAAGTTTGACTTTTCAGTGTACAGTTGATTTTTGATCAGTTGACTGGAAAATTCATTTGTCAATCCAATGCATTTAAGATCTTTTGAACCTTGTGATTAGGTCAAGATGATGCTATTGAGTCCTTGAAACCTTGATTGAACCCAATTTTCCATTGGCTAGGTTAAAAATCAGAAATTGCACTTCTACAGTCAAAACCCTAAAAATGACCATTTTGCCCTTTTGATGATCTGATCAAATTTCTTGAGGAGTTGTGGTCCAAACTTGATTAAATGGTTCATATGAGTTTATAATAGTGATGTGGATAAACAATTATGAGGTTTGACTGTAAATTGGCCACAGTTGACTTTTTCCTCAATACAGCTAATTTCTAGGTCAACTGTCCAATTGACTGGCCAAAAATTTGATTCAAGGCTTGAAACTTGGTATGAGCAATCTTAGGAGTCCAAAATGAAGTATGAAAGTCACATTGAGCATTGAAAGTCCAAAAATACCTGTGCAAACTCAAACCCTAACTCCAGGTCAACAGTGCAAGGAGATGTCTTGAGTTGAGCAAACCCTGATCTGGTCTTGAGTCCAAAGAGTCTTGTGAGGGGAATCTTGATAAAATGAGAGGGAAAATTTTGGGGTACAACAAAAGGCATAGGGGCAATATCAGAGTTGGAACCCAATGATATCACTTCCGCATGACTATATATATGTTTTCACTTTGTACTCTTTTCATTTTGCGACAACTTCCTCTTACTAAGACTTCAGTCTCTTTGTACAAACTCGCTTGTTTATAGGCAAAATATCAATACAAATATACTTTGAAGTCCAAACTTTTTTTTTTCTGTTTTGCTTGCAAAAACGTCCAATGACTAAAATTAAATGAGCATGTGAATATAAACATGATTAATTGTTAACAAATAAATAAGAATAGGAATAAACATTTATCCAAAATTCTAGGAGATGGGATGACACTAAACTTGTCCATAAATCCCCACAGAATCCCTTTCATAAGGTTATCCCTCGTAAAGTCGCCAGTGCCACCTGTAATACCCCAAATTTGTCCTACCCTTCTACTTTTATCTGGTTTATGCATTTTTGCATTTTTCTCACATTAGGTCATCTAACACATCATGCATCATTAATTAATAAATTGGCATAAGATCATGGATTTCAAGGAATAAGGGTTGGTGTATGGCTTTAAGGCTCCCATCTTCGCACAAGCTTGTTTCGGTTGATTTCTCCATTAATAATCTGTTTGAAGCTAGGTTTTCATTTCATGGACCTTATCATCATCCGGCTACGATGTTATTATTTTCTTCTCAATGTCAAGTTGCAAGGTTTTATGAGACGAAGCTAAAAATCAGGGTTTATACATTTTCATATTTGAGCTTGTCAGCATTCTACCTAAGGTTAATTCCATACCAAGGTATTCGCATGTCTCATCTTTCATATTCATCTGCAAAGAATTCCTCAGGGCATAGTCATTATCATCTATTGAGAAGGGGTCCAAGACGTCGTTGTTCTAGTGCTCATATAGTCGGGACATGGTACAAGATGTTGATTATGATCAAGGTGTCATTACTTCAAATGCTTATTGCTTGACACGCAAGTTTGGTTTATACTGAGGAATTGAATTGAATTAGGGATTCATTGAAGCTGTAGTTTGATTAAGATTCATTCATTAATAATTGAAGCGGATTTGGAGAAAATCAAAGTTCTTAAATATTTGTCTGGATTTTCTTGGAATTCAAACCACAAGTATGAAAAAGCATGCAGCATAATTCTATATGACATCATTATTCACTTGAAACCAACTCTCGGTGACAAAAAGGCAATGCTTCACGCAATTGTCCTATCCTTGTATCCCCTTCATTGGTTCTTCACCTTTCTTTATTATACAGATGTTGCATCCGTTACTGCTGTGCTGGCCATGTATCTTGCAAGTTTGGAAAAGAATTACTGGTTAAGTGCATTGGTAAGGTTGGAGCCTTTGAAGTTGTTGTTCGACAAACAAATATTATATGGGTGCTTTTTGTTGCATGCATTAGTATAATAGATATTTCTCTAATGCATGGAAAAGGCAATGTAAGAACAATCAAGTCAGATGTATCAGTTGAGCATGATTTCACATATGTTACTGGTAGAAGCGCAAAGGGTTTAAATCTTAAAAGGAGAAAGTCTGTCAAAACCATATCATAACCAAATACCCAACACCATTTACAATATCCAAAAATATACTACAAAAAACAAGAAATACAATTAAAAGTGCATATATTGATTCTCATCATCGCTTTTTGTGTAGCCTCGTCGTGTTTGAAATGCAACCTTGTTGCTTCCATCTTCATTACCTTCTTCATGA
Source organism: Vicia faba (assembly GCA_948472305.1). NCBI lineage: Eukaryota > Viridiplantae > Streptophyta > Magnoliopsida > Fabales > Fabaceae > Vicia > Vicia faba. The sequence goes on along the minus strand of OX451740.1, from coordinate 759,744,260 downwards.
CCAAACCGGCGTATTGTAACTTGCCATGGTCTATGCCTTTTTTTCCAAAGCAATCCTGAACATTTACACAACAAAAAGAAACAGTTATTATCAATTCCAAAACAGCCCTGCACATAACAAACTCTAACAACCCCTAACCAAAATTCCAGCCAACTAACTTCTAACAAAAAAAGAAACTAATAACTAACTTAACTAGTAACAAATTCCTAACTGCATCATAACTAACTTAACCAACCTCTAACCAACTTTCACCATCACCTTTGATCCATAACCAACTTAACAAACCATAACAAAACTTTCAGCATATATATAAATAGAGCTCACAGCATATATATAACCAGAGATTGATAGAATAGATAGAGGATTCAACACAGAAAAAAGAATTTTACCTCTCAATCATCTCATTCTTCACCATTTTGAAGAATCCACACCAAGAAAATCTCCATAAAAATTCCCAGTGCTCCCTCTCTGCAATCTTCAACTTCCATAACCCAATCTTCATCATAATTTCTGCAATCTTCAACTTCCATAACCCAATCTTCATCATAATTTCTGCAATCTTCAAACTTCATCCATCATTTACAACAAGCTTCTTCTGCAGCTCATAACCATCATCATCTTCATTGTCTCAATCCTATATATGCAACCGTTTCAACGCGCCAATCTTCTGCATCTCCAAGTTGCTGCATCATATTCAACGAAAATCCACTTCAACAAACCTTCAATCTCCATTCAAGCTTTTCCATCAATCTTTCTGCCACGGATCCACCATCATCATCACAACAGTGTTACCTTGAGTCGATCATCATCAACAACACTGCTTCATCATCGAAGCGACATCTCTGCATCCATGCTTCACATAGAATCAACACGCAACGACCCCGTTCTTGCAGTGATTCCTCGATCTGCATCCAACACAAATACTAACGCATCACCTCTTCATCACTGAAGATTCAGAGCGACAACAATCAAGACATAATCAAGAAGAAAGGGAGTTCACAGAGTAAAAGAATATATTAGAGCGTTCAAGAATCTTACCGAAGTATTTCTCCCTGTCTCCATTAACGCCTCTTCGCCATTGCTAAGAGGTGATGAAGAGAGGAATTCGTGAAAGGCAAGGGAGTTTGATCACGAAGTGAGGTGTTAAGTTGAAAATGAATCGCGGCGGAAGCTGAGACGGAGCAACACAGGCGAGGGTGACGGTGGTGAGCGGCTTCGGAAGCAGAGATGGAAAGAGAGAATCGCGGAGTCGAACAAGAGAGAGTTCGCGAAAATGATGAGCAATGATGAAACAATATCGGAGTTATGAAGCACAACTTGCCGCGTGAGGCCGATTGAAGCGGCGATGACGGAAGAAGAGGTGGCGGCGCTGTTCTACGGAGAAGAAGAGAACATATCTATCTTTCAACCCTAAATCCCTTTTTTAATTTCCTTCAGTTTCTTTTTTTTACTTTCTTTTTATTTGTTTTATTTTTTTTATTATTCAATAAGAAACTAAAATATATAATAAAACTAGTATGCTAAGGATTGTAGATTAATTAGAAATATGTTGATTGGTATGGGTCAGATTACACCCATTCTCTTGGGCCTGCATTTTTTTGAAGCAAACCATTACTATGCTATTGAATTCAAGTATTTTGGGCCTAGTGCATGTTTTCCATATCACATCCCTGAATTCAGCTTGTACCCCCTGATTCTTCTAATTTTTTCTTTTCTTTTTTTATTTTAGTTTTTTCTTCTAGTTTAATTCTTCTCTCAATCAATAATAAAATGACACAAAACAATAGGATATTTTAGAATTCTTTAGAATTTCTTTTTAGAATTTTGATTAGAATTTTTTTATTTTATTTTTCATATTCGATAATCATTTTCATTGCCATTTTCTAGTCAAGATTTTTGTAGCATCGATATAACTCTTGCAATGTGGAATGCTCGGGGTGAATTCTTCAATCACTTGCCCAAGGGAAATTTGATAGAATTTTCTTACCGCTTGCACAATCTTGAAGAGGCAACGGACCTTCTCCGTTCGGTATCGTCACAAATCTATTTTATTCTTCATTTCCGTACTTTATCGCAAATCCATATGCATACTAACATCAGGTAGAAATTTCCCCTTTAACCTAAATCTTAGGGCTACTAACGCATAATAACATTAGGTTTAGAAGTAAGCTAGTCTCCTTCTGACTTTTCTTCCTCCCTTTTGCATTCGCACTTAAAACTAAAACTTCTTTTCTTTCAAAATTCAAAATACTTTAAAACTATTGATAAGAATCATGCTTTTGCTTAGTACGGGAAATGATAAGCGAGTCTCTTCTCGATCTTATTGTTCTTCATCTCAAGCATAGGTGTGGTTCAATTCTCAAAGACTCCTTTCATGACTAAGTAGAAAAATGGCTAATATCTCTCTCTTGAGGTCGACTAGTCATTATCTGCAACAAAAATACAAAACAAACTCAAATCTTTTGTGCGCTCGAGCAATTTTCTTAAAAAACCTTTTCAGGTAAGGACATGATTAATTTACTTCTGTGCCAACGCATAAGTCTCCAAAGGTCGAGCTGCGGCAGCAGGCGGAATTAACTTCATCCACAAAAAACACAAACAAACAAAAACATATGAGCCGAACTACGGTAGCTCTGATTCCTTAAAACGGATACGTAGGCATTGGGGTAGGGCCCAAGCGAGCACAATTTTATTTTCCCTACATTCTTTTCCCCTTTCTTTTGCATGCATTCCTCCAGTAGTATAGTAAACAGTAAGCATAGATTAAACACACCCATAAGATAGATAACAAGAGTGGATACCGTAGAGTATTACGGGCGTGTGGGGTGCTAATACCTTCCCCTCGCGTAACAGACTCCCTTACCCGATCTCTCGGTCGCAAGGCCGTGACTTCTCCCTCATCAGGTTTTCTCGATGTTTACCTTTCCCTACATGTGGGATAAAAGACGTTCGATGGCGACTTCATTGTTTTGATGATTTTCAGCCGGTTGTTTCAGCTGGCGACTTCACTGGGGAATAGGTCGACCAAATGCTGGTCCATCTCGGAGTCGCTCCTAGCTCTTGTTTTCTTTCCTTAGGGTGTTTATTTTTATGCTTTCAGTTTACTCATTTGTACATGTTTATCTGAGCATAAGTTGCATTGCATTTTATGGCTTTCCATATTTGTTATCTATTATGCTGGACTCTGTTCTCTATGTTGGGTGGGGATGTCACTTTTGAGGTAAAAGGCGCAGTACCCAGGCCATAGTGCACTAGGACACTAGGAATAGAGTGAGGGCATGACGGCTATAGGACGTGGTCCGATTAGTGCAGTCATGTCATATACCACGCTCGGATGAGGTTCAAATGAATTACTATCGGCACCCACGTCTGTGGGCAAGCCCATAGCACTTTCAGGAGAACCCGTGATTTTCGAGTTACCATTATCTTACCCTGACCTAGTTTTCACCCGTGAGTGGGAAGGGAATTTTTGTCACAGGTACAGATGGTGACTGTGTTCAGATGGTTATTCAGGTTCAAATGATGATTATGCTCAGACAATGACTACTGATTCTAATGGCTATATTCTGGATTTCTGTTGTGACTTTATGCAGATGATATACTCTTGTTGGTGACCGTATGGTTCTCAGATTTATTTTCTGAGATCCTGACTTGTTTACCTGGAGGTTCATTCAATCCTTCAATCTTGGTATTCCCAGCATGTTCAGAAATTCTCAACAGTATCCAATGTTCCAGAAGCCTTGATCCCGGACAATGGGAGATCCACAGGGTACTTGGTTCTTATATATGCAGAAGTTATGTCGGACCTCTGATCTGATGATACTCACATGATCCAGAGCAGTGCAGCAACCTTATTCAGGAATGATGGAACCATGATCCTCTTTGATCTCATGCCTTTGCATACATAACATGGCTAACTGCATGCTTAACATACATGTTCTATTATTTTCAAGGAATCATATTTGCAAGTCTTGTGCCAAAATTCTTCCATCCCTTACTTGCGCAAAAACAAAATCAAAGCACGCAAATTCCTTGTAAATGACAAAACATGACATGGCATTCATTCATACACTCCATGTATATTCATGCATTCATTACAGGTATCCGAAGATTGGGGATTCTTATTCAGACCTGGGGTTCTCTTCAAAGGTTCAACCTGATTTCTCTCCACACATGCTCAAAGATCAGTGATGGAATAACTCTGAATGATACATGCAAGCTTTGGCTCATAGTCAGAAACTTCTTCAAGCAGGAACATAATGGATTAAAGAGTCAGATAAGCCAGGTCATGGAAACTCTGATGATGATGTCTATTATTTCTTTAAGACATGATGTGCTTGGTGATGCATATTATACTGGGGCACTTGGCCAATCGATTGAAGATGGTATGTCATCCAGAGACCAAGTCCAAGACTGAATCAATTTAGAGACTGTCATGCTCACATCAGATCTGAAAGGGAATTCTCTCGCACACTCGAGCATCAAGACTACAGAAGGTCGTCAGAATCAACAAGTCCATACGGAGTCAAGTCTCCTCAACAGTGGTAATCATTGGTTTCTTTACTGCATTTTCATTTGCATTCTTGCTTGTTTGTTTAAACATTGCTTGTATATAGAAACTTGTCTATTTTTGAACGAAAATCTTAATGCAATAACTATGCTCGTCTTGAAGTGTTCCTTTCACTTTTACTCATCCATTTGTTATCACTCTTTAAATGTTTTGCTTGCATATTGATGCCAGATTTCCTAGTCTTATGCTTAGGTAAAGATTCAAAGGAGGATGACGACAATCTGAAAACGCAAAATCTCTGGTTGGTATGCTTTTGAGTAGGACCCTGCTGACGATGTACAGGCCTTGTTTCAATCCCCAAACACCGGAGATATAAGGGAGATAGACCCTCATCAACCCCTCTGAGCCTTCGAAGTAGGAGTTTCCTTTCTGTTCAGAAAAAACCCTCATTTCAACCCTGGGGCGGGTAGTGTTCAGCTAATCTGATCAAGCATTCAGAACTCATCAAGAGTGTGCATCCAAGGATACAATAATGGTTATCCATCAAAAGATTGAGAAAAGTCAAAACCACAATGGTTAATCCTCATCTATCAGCAACGTGCATCAATTAACAATATCCCAATGGATATGTCTCGCACATCAGGAGGTCAACAAACGACGATACTAAAGACTCAGGCAGTCACGATCACTTCCAACAGATCAAAGACACCGCAAAGATCAACGACTTGTTCAAAATGAAAAAATAAGGATAAGAAAGAAACAAAAATCCCCGCCAAGTCGAAACTTGAAAACAAGTCGCTTAGGCAAAATTTGGGGCATCCCGCTGGACTTCCAAATCAAAATTCAAAAGAATTTGTCCAGGCAAAAAGTGGGGAAAGCAAGAAGAAATTGAAAAGCCTAAAAGGTGAGAAAAGGATTACCAACGAAAATCCTCATCAAAGAACAAATTCGTTTGATCAGACGCCAAAGGCAAAAGAAGTTAGCGACTGTCGTGTCCAAAAAACCACAGTGGTTCTACAATCATCGCAAACTCTTCTCGAGAGATGAATACTTGTACCAGGTCAACTGAACCTAGGAATGGAGAACATCATGGAGAATGGGTGGGCACCAAATAATTTTGAGCCTTAAATCCTTTTTCTAAAAACCGTGAACCAGGCCACGTTACAACCCTTTCAAAGTCCTAACTGAAGCAAGGGTTAATTCGAAAGCATGCTACAACGAGATAGCGTTTAACTGACTCCTAAGAGGTACGTCTCAATATCTGTTTTGGCATCATATGCTTGCATTATCTTTAAAAAAAAAAAAATTGCAAATGTTTCTCTCTAGCTATTGAGTCGTTCACAACAGAGTTGTGACGTTATTTCATTCAAGGCTTTTTCAAACTTCAAGACTTACATATGTGTTGCATTAGAATTATCATTCTCATAATAAGCATTCTTCTGCATACAAAACAACTGATCAACATCAAGTAAGTTTGCACAATGAACAATCAGTGAAGAGCTCAATCTTGTCAGAGAAGAGAGGCTTGAATACCCTGTTGAAGCAAGAGTCAGCCGCTACAAGAGAAATGACTAATCCAGAGGCATGTTAAACCAGAGATTCTGTCAAGAAAAATCATCTTGGTGCTTCACAGCTTGAGTACCCTTCAGGGATAAAGCTAGCAGATTCCATCAATCTGAGGCATTCCCTTAAAACTTCCAATCTGGGGCAATCAAGTCGAGAATCGATCTCCCCAAGCTCATCCAAATCTGGGGCATTCCCTCAAAGCTGTCAATCAGAGGCTATCACGACGATAAATATCTTCAAGCTCGATCAATCAGAGGCTATCACGTCGAGATATCTATCCAAAGTCGTTCAACATGGGGCAGTTACGTCGAGATTCGACAAATCTCTCCAAGAGAGTTGTAATCAAGATCAGTTTATTTCGTGACCGAAGACATTGAGGCAGGCCACCTCATATCGTATTGTGGCACGAATATTCTAGTCTTCTATTCAACATAGATCTTCTCATAGACCCTCCAGACAGGGGCATTCCTCATCCGTACTTAGTTTCTCAAGTCAATTATGTTGCACGAGACCATTACAATCAGCTAAAAGCATCATGACAGTCACCCTGACTCAGCCAGCACATGAAACTGCCTCCATCTACTACAGACAACTTCAGGTCTAATTCCCTAAGTGAATTCAGAAAGTTTAGAATCGTCTTTTGACTCAGCACGCGCAAGTGCATCCTCAGTGGGGTTAATCAAGAACATCCCCAATGGAGCTAAACCGGGGCATTCGCATAGCTGAACCGGGGCATTCGTAAAGCTCAATCGGGGCATTCGCAAAGCTAAACCGGGGCATTTGCAGATTTCAACCGGGGCACTCTTAGGTGTCCACGCTCATCTCTTATCCCCAAGTGATTCAAGAGACAATTCCCTAGTGTGCGTAAACTTGGGACATGTATTCAGAGGGATCCACATAGTGTTCAGTATCCATTCTTCAGCATATTCACTTATATCACCCCCTCAACAGTTCAGGATGTTTGGAAGTCCGGCCAGGTTATCTCTTCCCAACGGTATGATTCAGAATCCAGCATCGTACTTGAAGACTCGTTTCGTCGGCAACTTAATCTCCAACAGAGTCATCAACGATCTTTGGTCTTCAAGAGCTCCCCAGTGTGTACTCTTATCAGTATCCCCAGCAATCTTTGGTACTGCAGACTTCCAACGACGATATATACTAGCATCCCCAGTGATTAGCAATGGTTCCCAACAAGCCTACTCTTATCCCCATGAAGTTTATTTCTTCGCATTGCATATAGTTATCATTACATAACATTGCATCCTCAAAAGCGCGTAGCTGATCCATCAGAGTGGATCTTTGCATCAAAAAAATTCAAACATGCATACAAAGCATAAGCCAGATTAGGTACCTTACACAAAGACCTGAATTATTCAAAGACAACGATACATCCCTACAGGAGGGTATCATGCCCCAAAATCCCCAATCAGTGACCTTCACCTTTTCAATGCCAAACAAAATTAATGCACCGTGTCATTCTGAACCCAGTTCCTGTCTGGTAGTCATTTCCCTAAACACTCGTTTGTGTCCATTCCTAAGCACTCGTATGTGTCAAGTTTCCTAAACACCCACCCGGGTCAGTTATTCAAACACTCGTCCGTGTTTAAACTTTCTTGATGCTCGTCCGTGTCGCTTATCTAAAACAATCATCATGTCATAACTCATGTTCCCTTCGTCGAACCTGAGATTGCCTCTTGGCTAGGTTCTTCCTTCAAACCTTTGTCGAACCTGAGATCGCCTCTTGGCTAGGTTCTTCCTTCAAATCTTTGTCGAACCTGAGATCGCCTCTTGGCTAGGTTCTTCCTTCAAATCTTTGTCGAACCTGAGATTGCCTCTTGGCTAGGTTCTTCCTTCAAATCACCGTCGAACCTGAGATCGCCTCTTGGCTAGGTTCTTCCCTCAAATCATCGTCGAACCTGAGATCGCCTCTTGGCTAGGTTCTTCCTTCAAATCTTTGTCGAACCTGAGATTGCCTCTTGGCTATGTTCTTCCTTCAAATCACCGTCGAACCTGAGATCGCCTCTTGGCTAGGTTCTTCCCTCAAATCATCGTCGAACATGAGATCACCTCTTGGCTAGGTTCTTCCTTCAAATCATCGTCGAACCTGAGATCACCTCTTGGCTAGGTTCTTCCTTCAAACCTTTGTCGAACCTGAGATCGCCTCTTGGCTAGGTTCTTCCTTCAAACCTTTGTCGAACCTGAGATCGCCTCTTGGCTAGGTTCTTCCTTCAAATCTTTGTCGAACCTGAGATTGCCTCTTGGCTAGGTTCTTCCTTCAAATCTTTGTCGAACCTGAGATTGCCTCTTGGCTAGGTTCTTCCCTCAAACCTTTGTCGAACCTGAGATCGCCTCTTGGCTAGGTTCTTCCCTCAAATCTTCGTCGAACCTAAGATCGCCTCTTGGCTAGGTTCTTCCCTCAAACCTTTGTCGAACCTGAGATCGCCTCTTGGCTAGGTTCTTCCTTCAAATCATCGTCGAACCTGAGATCGCCTCTTGGCTAGGTTCTTCCTTCAAATGGTCAAACCTGAGATCGCCTCTTGGCTAGTTTCTTCCTTCAAATCATCGAATCTGAGATTGCCTCTTGGCTAGGTTCTTCCTTCAAATCGTCAAACCTGAGATTGCCTCTTGGCTAGGTTCTTCCATTAAATCATCGTCGAACCTGAGATCGCCTCTTGGCTAGGTTCTTCCATTAAATCACCTTCGAACCTGAGATCGCCTCTTGGCTAGGTTCTTCCTTCAAATAATCGTCGAACCTGAGATCGCCTCTTCTCTAGGTTCTTCCTTCAAATCATCGTCGAACCTGAGATCGCCTCTTGGCTAGGTTCTTCCTTCAAATCATCGTCGAACCTGAGATCGCCCTTTGGCTAGGTTCTTTGTCAAATCACTCTCATGTGTCACATTAGGATCGTAGGTCGCCCGTAGACCTCGTCCGCTGTCTTGTCATACTAACCATTTGTCTTGTATTGGCATCAGGCCACGTTACAAGTTCAATCTTTGTCCCTTCATTGAAAAAACAAATTTCTTTTCTGTAGGTGTTTAGGTAATTGCTTGCATTTTTGGTAAATCCCAAGTGTATGTGTGAATGTCATGACTGATGTCATAACATTCTAGTTCAGTTTGTACTGACTCATCAGGTACCTTTGCAGAAAAATATTGTAATTGAAGTACTGATGTTTATAAGTGTGTATCTGAGCATTTTGCAAAATGATCACATTTTGCTAAATCAGTAGACAGGTTTTCTCAGATGTCATAACAGATGTTATGACATCCTGTTCTGAACTAACAGGTTTGCAGGATGGATAAGTCTGAGTTTTTTCAGGAAATAACTCAGTCTTTCCTGAACAGAATCCTGCGTTTTCTGAGGGGTAACCTAGCTCAACCCTAACCTGGTTAATAAAGTCCTGTGACCTGGTCTTTAGGTCAAACGGAATTAACCCTAGGTTTTTGTGGAAACCCTAACTGAAGTTGCAGCTGCTATATATTCAACAGAGCTGCTGTTTTTCAAGGGATCTCTATTTACTGATCAGAAGATCATTTGTAATCTGTATAGATTTGATTATTGTACTCCAAGCAATTATCATTGTGATAAGTGCCTTGGAATAGGTTTCTAATTGTGAGGGTTGTGTAGCACTCAAAGCTTTGAAGCAAGAGTGTTTGAATGTTCCTTGACTAAAGCTGTGAAGCAGAGTCAAGTTAGTTGTGTGCATCACTCAAAGCTGTGAAGCACGAGTGATTGTGTTGCTTGATTAAAAAGCTGTGAAGCTTAATCAAGTGTTTGTTTTTGAAGAGTGTCTTCACCAATTCTTAAGTCAAATTGGTTTATGTATCACTGCTGTGATTGAGGGGGAGTGAGTAGGAACTCAGGTTTAAGTTGTACTTAGATTGGAATTGCATTGGGTAGGTCTTAAGTGAAGGAGATAAACTGGTTGGTTTATTCCTGAATTAAAATCTCTTATAGTGGATTTCCTCCCTGGCTTGGTAGCCCCCAGAGTAGGTGTTGTTGCACACTGAACTGGGTAAACAATTGATTGTGTTCTTTATTGCTTTTGTATTTACTGTCATATAGTAAGTCAGATACGGTGTCATAACATTGAACGTGACATTGAGTATCTGCAGCCATAATTTCAATTGGCATCAGAGCAGGCACCCTGCCTGTATTACTGGGTGAGATCTAGGGATATCACTTTCTGGCACTATGGACAAAGAAGGAGTTTTTGGAAATAGACCACCCATTCTGGATGGAACTAATTATGACTACTGGAAACCTCGTATGATTGCCTTCCTAAAATCTCTGGACAAAAAGGCTTGGAGAGCTGCTGACAAAGGATGGATTCATCCCACCATAACTGAGATAGATGGGACAATCAGTCTGAAGCCTGAGGAAGATTGGAGTAAAGAAGAAGATGAGTTAGCTCTGGGAAATTCAAAAGCTTTAAATGCCTTGTTCAATGGAATTGATAGAAACATTTTCAGACTAGTACATCAATATGAACTGGCCAAGGAAGTTTGGGACACTCTCAAAACTACTCATGAGGGCACTTCCAAAGTAAAAATGTCAAGGCTTCAGATGTTGACTACCAAATTTGAGAATCTAAAAATGATGGAAGATGAAACCATTCATGAGTTTCACATGAACATCTTGGAGATTGCCAACACCTCAGGAGCACTGGGAGAAAAGATGTCAGAAGAAAAACTGGTGAGGAAGATTCTCAGATCCTTGCCTAAAAGATTTGCAATGAAGGTAACTGCCATAGAGGAAGCCCAGGACATTAGCAAGTTGAAAGTGGATGAACTTATTGGGTCTCTTCAGACTTTTGAGATGGGGATCACTGATAATGGTGACAAGAAGAACAAAAGCATAGCACTTGTATCCAACACTGATGTTGAATACAAGGAGGATGAAGAAGAAAACATATCATAAGCTATTGCCATGCTTGGAAGACAGTTCAACAAGCTCATCAAAAGAATGGATCCAAAGTCAAGGTCTAATGTTCATAACATTCCCTCTGACATTGACAGTTCCAGCAGAAGACCAAGGTCAGAAGATAAGGGAAACCAAGGCATAGGTATTCAATGCCATGGATGTGAAGGATATGGACATATTCGAGCTGAATGTCCTACCTTTCTTAAGAAACAAAAGAAAGGAATGACTGTTACTTGGTCTGACTATGATTCAGAAAGTAATTCTGAAGAAGAATCTGCCAAACTAGTTACTGTCCTAACTAGTGTTTGTACTTCTGAAAGTGACACTAGTGATGAAGAAGTGACATTTGAAGAACTGGATGATACCTACAAGAAATTGTGTATCAGAAGTGCTGAAGTCTGTGTGCAGAATGAGAAACAATCAAAACTCATTATAAAGCTGGAGGCTGAAAAAAGGGCAAATCTTGAAACTATAAGTCATCTAGAAGGAGAAGTTCAATTGCTGAACTCACAACTGAATCAAATGACCAAATCTGTCAAGATGTTGACAAATGGAACAGACAAATTGGAAGAGATCCTTCAAGTTGGACAAAATGTGGGAAATAAATCTGGACTAGGATTTATGGAAGCAAAGAAATCTGGTACTGGTAAGCAAATGTCAAAACAGATGTCTCAACACAACTCTCAACATCAGGAACATAGACATATGAAGAAAAGGTACCAAAGATGGAAATGTCATCATTGTGGGAGATATGGTCACATAAAGCCCTTCTGCTTCAGACTACATGGATATCCTAATCAGAACTCAGGTGTCAAACCTAAGTCTAAAAAGGTACCACATGCTCCTAAATGGAAGAAAAAGGCTACTGCACTGATAGCTCACACTTCCCTGAGGGTCTCTGCAAAGGAAGATTGGTACTTTGACAGTGGATGTTCCAGACACATGACTGGATTCAAAAATCTCCTCAATAATGTTATGCCTCACACCACCAGTTTTGTGACCTTTGGAGATGGTGCTAAAGGTGAAGTCAAAGGATTTGGTAATTTGGACTGCCCTGGAGTTCCAAGTCTGAATAAAGTACTGCTGGTAAAAGGGTTGACTGCTAATCTCATTAGTATCAGTCAATTATGTGATCTAGGATTCAAGGTCAACTTCTCAAGATCTGAATGTCTAGTAATTAATGAAAAACTAGAAGTTGTAATGAGAGGAATCAGATCCAAAGATAACTGTTACGTGTGGCAGCCTGAGAACACTGATATCTCCACTATGTGTCAAATCATCAAAGAAGAAAAAGAGATGAAACTGTGGCAGCATAAGCTTGGTCCCCTTCATCTAAGAAGAATGAAGAGAGCTATTTCTATGGAAGCTGTCAGAAGAACTCCAAAACTACAGGTTGATAATATCTGTGATGTGGCAAATAAACTTGAAGAAGGATGTGTTGTCAGAACCTTAAGTCATCTTGACAAGGATGTTGGAAATAACAAGTCTAATAAATTCTGTTCTCAAAACATCTGGTCAAAACAGATGCTCCCTGAGTACAATGTTACACAAGATGTTGTGACATTGTGTTGTGACAATCTGAAAACAATCAACATTTCCTTGAACCCTATTGACTTTGAAGAGAAGAAGTCATTTAAACTGGAACATAGTTTCTCTAAGCTTCAGCTGACTGATTCTTCTACCAAGGCTCTTGTTGGAAATAAACTTGAAAATTTGAGGGGCAGGTTGGGTATTCACCAACATAAGAAATTATAGCAATTAATTTTGCTTAAAACAAAGGTTGAAGGAATTAACTTTATTAAGTCTATCATTAGTGGGTTAATCTTATACTTTCACAATTCTTTCAAAATCTTTAAGAAGTTGAAAAGACTCCCTTTTACCCTCTACCTCTCTCGTCCTTGCAACCTGTTTTCTCCTCTCAATCAAAGATCTTTCTCAAACTGCTACCATTACTCAAAGTCAATCAAAATGTCTCAGACATCGCCTTCAACCATGGCAACTTCGTCATCCTCATCATCGTCTTCATCTGACCAAGATTCTAGGGCAATCACCACATGCATAGAATCTGAAGTTCTTGAGGTCACTCCTCTCAGAGAGATGGCAACTGACCCAGCCAAAGTCAAAAAGCTCAGAACCAGACATGCAGGAAGAGCTCAAGCTACAGCCTCTGGTAATTCTTCTCATCCTTCGTCTTCTGTACCTAATAGAGAAGGATCAGTTCAAGTTCACCAAGCTATTGTTAGGCTGGTTACCAGTATACTGAGTGGCAACCAATCTGTACCGGGGATTTCTGTCCCTTTAAATCAATCAGAAAATCCAAATGTGGAAGCTTCTGAAAATGTAGATGTCACTGAGAATGTTGTGACACAAAAGGACAACATTCAGAACCCCTCAGAAAAGGCTGCTGATCCACCTATCATTGATGTGGATGAGGATTACTCAGATAATGATCTGATTGCTAATGTGAACCCTAGCATAGCTAGGAGATTGATGAAAAGAAAGAGTAGTCAGAATGATAAACCTAATGCTAAGAAATCCAAGGCTGAAGGCATGGCTGAGAAAAGTATTCAGACAAAAGGGAAGAAGGCCCAGGTGCATACTGCTAGACAACCAATCTCTAAGAAGAGTAAAGAACCTGAATCTTCTGATTCTGATGAGGAATCAGAATTTGAGATTGATATTGAAGAAACTCCCATCATAAGGAAGCTCCCCTCCAGCAAAATTGCTAGAGTGCCTGAAGTGCCAACAGACAACATCTCTTTTCATCATCCTGACAATGCAAACAGATGGAAGTATGTTTGCTTAAAGAGAATAGCCTTAGAGAGAGAACTCAACAATGATGCCTTGGAGTGCAAAGACATCATGGACCTGATCAAGAATGCTGGACTAATGAAGACAGTGATAAAGTTTAACAAATGTTATGAAAATCTGGTCAAGGAGTTTGTAGTGAACTTGTCTAATGATTGTGCTGATGGAAGGTCAGCTGACTTTGAAAGTGTTTTTGTTAGAGGAAGAAGGGTCAAGTTCTCTCCATCAGAAATCAACAAGTTTCTTGGAAGAACAAATGAGGACTGTCCTGATCTAGAGGCAACTGACAATGAAGTTTGTCTAACCATCACATCCAGGCAAGTAAAGTGCTGGCCCTTGAAAGGGAAGCTGAATGCTAGTAAACTCAGCATGAAATTTGCCATCTTGCATAAAATAGGTGCAGCCAACTGGGTGCCTACAAATCACAAATCAACTATCTCCACAGGATTGGGGAGATTTATCTATGTTGTGGGAACCAAGACTGCTTTTGACTATGGGAGGTACATCTTTGAACAAACTTTAAAGCATGCTGGCAGTTATGCTGTCAAAGGACCAATTGCCTTTCCCTCCCTCCTTTGTGGAATCATCCTTGCACAATACCCTGATATCCTTGTGGCAAGAGATACAGTCTGCAAAAGAGCTCCTGCCCTTGGCCTGCACTACAAACTGTTTCAGGGATCTCATGCTCCAGACATTGTCATAACATCAGCTGAGACATCGTCTGTGAAGACCCAGTCCAAGACATCAGATGTCATAGCTGTTTTAAAAGAAACTTGCAAAGAGCTGGATGCTAGAAAAAGGACCCTAGAAATTCTAATTGCCAGGCTAGAAAAGGAGGAAGCTGAAGAAAACAGAAGGGAAGAAGGTGTAGAAGCTGAAGGACATCTCAACATTGAAGAAACTAGCTCCTCTGAGTCTGATGACAGTGCTTGAAGGTTGATTGCTGTTTGGTGGTGTTGCTGGTTGGTGCTGATATCTGGTGGAGTTTGGAAGTGTATTCAGTTGTTTTCTGCTGCTGCTCTTATTATTTTGTTTTGGATAACTGTATAATTTTATGAACATGTATCTTTGGCCCATTTGTGGCTAAAGAGGGGGAGAATATTTTGGTACTTACTTAATTAGTACTTGACATTCTATTTTTCTGCTGTCACTTATTTCTGCTGCTATCTATCTCTGATTGCTTAGGGTCTTTAGCCAAAAATCTGCCAAAGGGGGAGTTTGTAGGTGTTTAGGTATTGGCTTGCATTTTTGGTAAATCCCAAGTGTATGTGTGAATGTCATGACTGATGTCATAACATTCTAGTTCAGTTTGTACTGACTCATCAGGTACCTTTGCAGAAAAATATTGTATTTGAAGTACTGATGTTTATAAGTGTGTATCTGAGCATTTTGCAAAATGATCACATTTTGCTAAATCAGTAGACAGGTTTTCTCAGATGTCATTACAGATGTTATGACATCCTGTTCTGAACTAACAGGTTTGCAGGATGGATAAGTCTGAGTTTTTTCAGGAAATAACTCAGTCTTTCCTGAACAGAATCCTGCGTTTTGAGGGGTAACCTAGCTCAACCCTAACCTGGTTAATAAAGTCCTGTGACCTGGTCTTTAGGTCAAACGGAATTAACCCTAGGTTTTTGTGGAAACCCTAACTGAAGTTGCAGCTGCTATATATTCAACAGAGCTGCTGTTTTTCAAGGGATCCCTATTTACTGATCAGAAGATCATTTGTAATCTGTATAGATTTGATTATTGTACTCCAAGCAATTATCATTGTGATAAGTGCCTTGGAATAGGTTTCTAATTGTAAGGGTTGTGTAGCACTCAAAGCTTTGAAGCAAGAGTGTTTGAATGTTCCTTGACTAAAGCTGTGAAGCAGAGTCAAGTTAGTTGTGTGCATCACTCAAAGCTGTGAAGCACGAGTGATTGTGTTGCTTGATTAAAAAGCTGTGAAGCTTAATCAAGTGTTTGTTTTTGAAGAGTGTCTTCACCAATTCTTAAGTCAAATTGGTTTATGTATCACTGTTGTGATTGAGGGGGAGTGAGTAGGAACTCAGGTTTAAGTTGTACTTAGATTGGAATTGCATTGGGTAGGTCTTAAGTGAAGGAGATAAACTGGTTGGTTTATTCCTGAATTAAAATCTCTTATAGTGGATTTCCTCCCTGGCTTGGTAGCCCCCAGAGTAGGTGTTGTTGCACACTGAACTGGGTAAACAATTGATTGTGTTCTTTATTGCTTTTGTATTTACTGTCATATAGTAAGTCAGATACGGTGTCATAACATTGAACGTGAGATTGAGTATCTGCAGCCAGAATTTCAATTTCCCCGGTAGATCACAAAAAAAAAAGAATAAAGAAAACTCTTTCTCCCTCAGGACAGATTTTTTGGCATTGATATTTAATCATCTTCAACCTCGAACTTCCGAAAGGCATGTGCCAATCGTACTTTCAGGTTTAAGACGATTAAATAGGGGCAGCTGTAATACCCCAAATTTGTCCTACCCTTCTACTTTTATCTGGTTTATGCATTTTTGCATTTTTCTCACATTAGGTCATCTAACACATCATGCATCATTAATTAATAAATTGGCATAAGATCATGGATTTCGAGGAATAAGGGTTGGTGTATGGCTTTAAGCCTCCCATCTTCGCACAAGCTTGTTTCGGTTGGTTTCTCCATTAATAATCTGTTTGAAGCTAGGTTTTCATTTCATGGACCTTATCATCATCCGGCTACGATGCTATTCTTTTCTTCTCAATGTCAAGTTGCAAGGTTTTATGAGACGAAGCTAAAAATCAGGGTTTATACATTTTCATATTTGAGCTTGTCAGCATTCTACCTGAGGTTCATTCCATACCAAGGTATTCGCATGTCTCATCTTTCATATTCATCTGCAAAGAATTCCTCAGGGCATAGTCATTATCATCTATTGAGAAGGGGTCCAAGACGTCGTTGTTCTAGTGCTCATATAGTCGGGACATGGTACAAGATGTTGATTATGATCAAGGTGTCATTACTTCAAATGCTTATTGCTTGACACGCAAGTTTGGTTTATACTGAGGAATTGAATTGAATTATGGATTCACTGAAGCTGTAGTTTGATTAAGATTCATTCATTAATAATTGAAGCGGATTTGGAGAAAATCAAAGTTCTTAAATATTTGTGTGGCTTTTCTTGGAATTTAAACCACAAGTATGAAAAAGCATGCAGCATAATTCTATATGACATCATTATTCACTTGAAACCAACTCTCGGTGACAGAAAGGCAATGCTTCACGCAATTGTCCTATCCTTGTATCCCTTTCATTGGTTCTTCACCTTTCTTTATTATACAGATGTTGCATCCGTTACTGCTGTGCTGGCCATGTATCTTGCAAGTTTGGAAAAGAATTACTGGTTAAGTGCATTGGTAAGGTTGGAGCCTTTGCAGTTGTTGTTCGACAAACAAATATTATATGGGTGCTTTTTGTTGCATGCATTAGTATAATAGATATTTCTCTAATGCATGGAAAAGGCAATGTAAGAACAATCAAGTCAGATGTATCAGTTGAGCATGATTTCACATATGTTACTGGTAGAAGCGCAAAGGGTTTAAATCTTAAAAGGAGAAAGTCTGTCAAAACCATATCATAACCAAATACCCAACACCATTTACAATATCCAAAAATATACTACAAAAAACAAGAAATACAATTAAAAGTGCATATATTGATTCTCATCATCGCTTTTTGTGTGGCCTCGTCGTGTTTGAAATGCAACCTTGTTGCTTCCATCTTCATTACCTTCTTCATGACCAAACCGGCGTATTGTAACTTGCCATGGTCTATGCCTTTTTTTCCAAAGCAATCCTGAACATTTACACAACAAAAAGAAACAGTTATTATCAATTCCAAAACAGCCCTGCACATAACAAACTCTAACAACCCCTAACCAAAATTCCAGCCAACTAACTTCTAACAAAAAAAGAAACTAATAACTAACTTAACTAGTAACAAATTCCTAACTTCATCATAACTAACTTAACCAACCTCTAACCAACTTTCACCATCACCTTTGATCCATAACCAACTTAACAAACCATAACAAAACTTTCAGCATATATATAAATAGAGCTCACAGCATATATATAACCAGAGATTGACAGAATAGATAGAGGATTCAACACAGAAAAAAGAATTTTACCTCTCAATCATCTCATTCTTCACCATTTTGAAGAATCCACACCAAGAAAATCTCCATAAAAATTCCCAGTGCTCCCTCTCTGCAATCTTCAACTTCCATAACCCAATCTTCATCATAATTTCTGCAATCTTCAAACTTCATCCATCATTTACAACAAGCTTCTTCTGCAGCTCATAACCATCATCATCTTCATTGTCTTAATCCTATATATGCAACCGTTTCAACGCACCAATCTTCTGCATCTCCAAGTTGCTGCATCATATTCAACGAAAATCCACTTCAACAAACCTTCAATCTCCATTCAAGCTTTTCCATCAATCTTTCTGCCACAGATCCACCATCATCACCACAATAGTGTTACCTTGAGTCGATCATCATCAACAACACTGCTTCATCATCGAAGCGACATCTCTGCATCCATGCTTCACATAGAATCAACACGCAACGACCCCGTTCTTGCAGCGATTCCTCGATCTGCATCCAACACAAATACTAACGCATCACCTCTTCATCACTGAAGATTCAGAGCGACAACAATCAAGACATAATCAAGAAGAAAGGGAGTTCACAGAGTAAAAGAATATATTAGAGCGTTCAAGAATCTTACCGAAGTATTTCTCCCTGTCTCCATTAACGCCTCTTCGCCATTGCTAAGAGGTGATGAAGAGAGGAATTCGTGAAAGGCAAGGGAGTTTGATCACGAAGTGAGGTTTTAAGTTGAAAATGAATCACGGCGGAAGCTGAGACGGAGCAACACAGGCGAGGGTGACGGTGGTGAGCGGCTTCGGAAGCAGAGATGGAAAGAGAGAATCGCGGAGTCGAACAAGAGAGAGTTCGCGAAAATGATGAGCAATGATAAAACAATATCGGAGTTATGAAGCACAACTTGCCGCGTGAGGCCGATTGAAGCGGCGATGACGGAAGAAGAGGTGGCGGCGCTGTTCTACGGAGAAGAAGAGAACATATCTATCTTTCAACCCTAAATCCCTTTTTTAATTTCCTTCAGTTTCTTTTTTTTACTTTCTTTTTATTTGTTTTATTTTTTTTATTATTCAATAAGAAACTAAAATATATAATAAAACTAGTATGCTAAGGATTGTAGATTAATTAGAAATATGTTGATTGGTATGGGTCAGATTACACCCATTCTCTTGGGCCTGCATTTTTTTGAAGCAAACCATTACTATGCTATTGAATTCAAGTATTTTGGGCCTAGTGCATGTTTTCCATATCACATCCTTGAATTCAGCTTGTACCCCCTGATTCTTCTAATTTTTTCTTTTCTTTTATTATTTTAGTTTTTTCTTCTAGTTTAATTTTTCTCTCAATCAATAATAAAATGACACAAAACAATAGGATATTTTAGAATTCTTTAGAATTTCTTTTTAGAATTTTGACTAGAATTTTTTATTTTATTTTTCATATTCGATAATCATTTTCATTGCCATTTTCTAGTCAAGATTTTTGTAGCATCGATATAACTCTTGCAATGTGGAATGCTCGGGGTGAATTCTTCAATCACTTGCCCAAGGGAACTTTGATAGAATTTTCTTACCGCTTGCACAATATTGAAGAGGAAACGGACCTTCTCCGTTCGGTATCGTCACAAATCTATTTTATTCTTCATTTCCGTACTTTATCGCAAATCCATATGCATACTAACATCAGGTAGAAATTTCCCCTTTAACCTAAATCTTAGGGCTACTAACGCATAATAACATTAGGTTTAGAAGTAAGCTAGTCTCCTTCTGCCTTTTCTTCCTCCCTTTTGCATTCGCACTTAAAACTAAAACTTCTTTTCTTTCAAAATTCAAAATACTTTAAAACTATTGATAAGAATCATGCTTTTGCTTAGTACGGGAAATGATAAGCGAGTCTTTTCTCGATCTTATTGTTCTTCATCTCAAGCATAGGTGTGGTTCAATTCTCAAAGACTCCTTTCATGACTAAGTAGAAAAATGGCTAATATCTCTCTCTTGAGGTCGACTAGTCATTATCTGCAACAAAAATACAAAACAAACTCAAATCTTTTGTGCGCTCGAGCACTTTTCTTAAAAAACCTTTTCAGGTAAGGACATGATTAATTTACTTCTGTGCCAATGCATAAGTCTCCAAAGGTCGAGCTGCGGCAGAAGGAGGAATTAACTTCGTCCACAAAAAACACAAAAAATAAAAACATATGAGCCGAACTATGGTAGCTCTGATTCCTTAAAACGGATACGTAGGCATTGGGGTAGGGCCCAAGCGAGCATAATTTTATTTTCCCTACATTCTTTTCCCCTTTCTTTTGCATGCATTCCTCCAGTAGTATAGTAAACAGTAAGCATAGATTAAACACACCCATAAGATAGATAACAAGAGTGGATACCGTAGAGTACTACGGGCGTGTGGGGTGCTAATACCTTCCCCTCGCGTAACAGACTCCCTTACCCGATCTCTCGGTCGCAAGGCCGTGACTTCTCCCTCATCAGGTTTTCTCGATGTTTACCTTTCCCTACATGTGGGATAAAAGACGTTCGATGGTGACTTCATTGTTTTGATGATTTTCAGCCGGTTGTTTCACCACCTCTATAAGATTATCCCCACAGAATAGTCTTCACAAATAAGGGTACATTCCCCACAATCTCCCCGGCAGATCACTCCAACATATAAAATATTATAATCTCCTCCTCATTAAATCTCCCTATGGAATCCCAATCAGTACAATTCATGGAAATTCTCTTCCCCAGTTGAGTTTGTTCTTCCAAAACTGAAGAAAGAGACCCTGTAGAGTTTCTTCTCACTAGCAAATTCAATTTCTCCAATAGAGTTAGTTTCCTCAGAAGAGCACTTCTCCATCAATAAGGGTTTATTTCCCCAACAGACTACAAATTCCCCAACTCGAGTCTATTCCTTAGATCACTACAAATCCCTAACAAAATTCTTCTCCCCGGTAAAATTGCCACTATCCCCAGAAAGTTGCTGCAAAGTTTGGAATCCGACCAGATACCAGTTAACTTTATCCTCCCCAGATAAGTCGGAAGATTGTCTATCTCTTTTATCCCCAGTCAGGGTATATAAGAATTGTCTTCCTCAAAACGAGTCAGAAGTTTAACCATCTCTTTTATCCCCAGTCAGGGTATATAAATAATAAATTCCCCAATAGAGCAACGGGCGACCAATATACTTAAAATCTACTCCCCAAATAGAAATCAATACATCCCTTGCAGATTTTCCTCGAACAAGTCACCCGGAATCCCCAGCGGAAGAATCCTTGACAAGATTGAAGATACACCTACTCTTCATCCCCAACAATAGTCAGAGATTTATTTCCCAAGACAAATACACTTCAACAACATTGCAGATTCATTCATCATAACATATGCATACGAAACGTATATAGCACAATCTCATTTATTTTGAGAACATCATTATGCAATGCATTTCATACATCATGACATTACATACAACTAACTCTTTTCCTTTTTAGGAAAGATCAATCAACAGACGAATATCATCAACAATTTTCAAACAGATCCAGATCCATTCCCTAAACAAGAAAGGGAAAATATCTACATGATGAACACTCCCTTCAGACATTTGCTGGTTCAGTTTAAATCGGCCAAAGATTTATTCTGATACTTTTCCAGTAGACACTTTTTGTGGTTCAGTTTAAATCTACTAAAGAGTTACTCTGATTCTTTTCCAGTTAAAGACAACACAAGACATCTGTTGGTTCAGTTTAAATCAACCAATGATTTATTCTGATAGTTTTCTAGTAGACACTTTTTTTGGTTCAGTTTAAATCAATTAAAGATTTATTCTAATTCTTTTCCAATTATAAGACAACACAGACATTTGCTGGTTCAGTTTAAATCACCCAAAGATTTATTCTGATACTTTTCCAGTAGACACTTTTTCTGGTTCAGTTTAAATCGACTAAAGATTTATTCTGATTCTTTTCCAGTTAAAAGACAACACAGACATATGCTGGTTCAGTTTAAATCGACCAGAGATTTACTCTGATAATTTTCCAATAGACACTTTTTTTGGTTCAAATTAAATCAACTAAAGATTTATCCTGATTCTTTTCCAGTTAAAGACAACACAAGACATCTGCTGCTTCAGTTTAAATCAATCAAAGATTTATTTTGATACTTTTCCAGTAGACACTTTTTCTGGTTCTGTTTAAATCGAATAAAGATTTGTTCTGATTATTTTCCAGTTAAAGATAATGCAAACATCTATTGTTTCAGTTTAAATCGACCAAAGATTTATTCTGATACTTTCCCAATAGATACTTTTTCTAGTTCAGTTTAAATCGACTAAAGATTTATTCTGAAACTTCTCTCAATAGACCTTTTATGACTCAGATTAAATCGACCAAAGATTTATTATGATACTTCTTCAAGATACAGACGAGCGTAGACTCATTCTGAGACTTATATCAACAATTACCTTTGGATGGCATCTATATGCCCATCTCTGATGATTCTCCGTCACCTCTCCAAATGGAATCTTTAAGCCCATTCCTAACATAATCAATAAACAGTTTCACTCCATGCACAAGTAACTGCAAATTTATGGGCACTTAAGTGTTCAATCATCTTTCACCTTCAAGTCGCGAATGGGGAACAAGCCAATCTAACTCTTCAAGTTTAAGAAGATTTAACAGAGGCAACTGTTGTACCCCAAAATTTTCCCTCTCTTTTCTCAAGGCATTTCTCATCAAAGATCTCAAATGCTCAAGGGTTCTCAAGGGTTTGATCAGACAAGCCCATCTCCTAAGCATTGAGCCTCCAAATTAGGGTTTTGGTTTTCTCCAAAACAATTGGACTTTTGATGCCTAAAATTACTTTCATGGTTCATTATGGGTCTCTAAGATTGCTCATACCAAGTTTCAAGCCTTGCATCACAAATTTTCTTAGTCAATTGCTCAAATGACTAAAAATCAACTATATTGGGTAAAAAGTTAAATATGGTCAATATATAGTCAAACTTCATGATTTTTTGACAACATCGACATTTTTAAGTCATATTCATCAATTGATAAAGTATTGTTCACAATTCCTCAAGAAAAAGCATTCAAATCATCAAAGGGGCAAAATTGTCAAAGTTAGGGTTTTGACTGAGAATGACTGATCAGTGATTCTTGACCTAGTACATGACCTAATGACTTCAAGCATAATCTCAAGGACTCAAACACAACATGTTGACCTAATTTCAAGACTCAAATAATTTCTCAATATCATCGGATTGATAGTTGAAATTTGATCAACTGGTGAAAAGTCAACTAATACACAAAAAGTCAAACTTTGACTTTTTGGTTAACATTGAATTTCAAAGATTAAGATTCATTAATACCTTCAAAAATATCAAACTTGACCATCAAGAATCAAGAAATTCAACAAAAAAGTCAAGATTTCTAATACTTAGAAAAATTCTAAGTGTTTTTAACCTTGATAATCTCACTACTTCATGACAATTTTTCACCAAGATGCAAGATGATTTAAGGAAAACTTTCAACATGAAAGTTGTAGATCTTAATGAATTCTACAACTTTGTCCCTTAGGGTTGATTACCAAAAAATTCTTAGATTTTAATATATAAGCTCATAAAGACATGATATTTTTCATAAAACACTTAAGTGAAAATTTTAGCATGTTTAGGCAGATTTTTGACCTAACTTCTTGACCAATTTCCACATAGTTCCAAGATGATTTAGCCAAAGTGGTCAACATGAAGGTCGTAGACAATGTTTCAAGCTTTCCAAAATGTTAAAGACCTTAAAGAGATCATGCTTTAGCTAGGAGAATCGAAGAGAAGAAGTTGGACATTCATTCTTGAATTACAAGGCATTTTCATGAAGAACACATAACCAAATCATAAACTATGTTGCATGATCTTGCTTTGCAGGCCTCTTGACTTGCAAATCTATCCATAATCAGAGGTTTACACAACTAATTGAGCTATGATCCAAGATCTTGAGCCATTGTCCAAGTGATCATTCCATTTAAGGAACAAAGTTCACATTTCCATTTTGGAAAAGTGACTTTAATCACAATGTCAACCCTCCTTGAGCCCATACATTGTTGCTTATGAATCCAAAACATTTCAAAGCAAGAAGCAACATATCTAAAACTTGTTAACCACCCTACAATCTCTTGTACTTCACATTGAAACCGTGAATTTCAACTTTGCTTCAAAAACAAGTTTCAATACCATAACACGTGATCTCTTGTTTCTGATCCCTTCAAGCTTCCAAACCTATTGCCTATAAAAGAGAGGTTATATGCAACCTATGACACGAATTTACAAGCCCTCAAACTCCCTCAAACAAGAATTTGCACAAAAAACTTTATAGCTTGTCATTTATGACCTTGAACTTCCATCTCACGATCCACTCGTGTGTTTCCTCTCCAAATCAATCAAAAATCTTCCATACATCATATACAACTTATCCACATCCCTGTTTCACAAATGTAACTCCATCTTCATCAACTTCCAAACTCAAAAACTCAACTCTGCACATAGACTTATCCAGCACGATTAAGCCACTTTCAGCATAAAGTAATGTTAGAACATAGTTTGAATCTACAACCCTCATAAGATTTTTGATGATAACAAACACAAAGAACAAATATGCACTCTAAATTTGTGTTTTATGTAGTACATAAGTTATGACTGAAACGGCATCAAAAGTTAAGCCACATAGGCATTCAAGCTGAGTAATCAGAATATTCTAAAGTATCATGATCGAAATCTGCGCTAAAGAGAAAGATATCCTGATTCTGAACATAAGTCCAACACGCTAACTGAATCTTCGTTTCTGGCTTCCCAAGTTCTGAAGTAAAGTAGCATGCAAGATTTCTAAGTTCTGAAGCGTTACTTTTTCATTAAGGCAGTATCATGTGCAACGACTTCATTCAGACAAGAATCTTCTCAGTATAGAAAGTGCATTAAGTGTCCATTATCACGTTTCAATTTGGATAGATTGCCACACCTATATAAAGAAGCTCAAAGGTTAAATCTTTATTGATTTTCACACGACTTCTCCATACAATCTCTAAAAGGCTGCAAAAATTCATATTCATTCTACATTCAATTTGTGTAATACATCACAATAGTGATACAGTTTTTGTAACGAAAAACAAACAGTATACCGTAAACCTTTTCTTTTGATTAATTTATTTTTCTTGAGATAAATCGGTTCGTGGTTGTACTCAAGAAGACTTTGGCAGTTGTCAAAGTAGATTTGTAATCAGTTTTATTAGTGAATTAAGTCCTCGCTGGAGAGAGGCGAAATCACCTTGGCGGGTGGACTGGAGTAGTTTGAGATCAAGCAAACCAGGATAAAAATCTCGTGTCTATTGTTTTTTATATTTAGTTTCAATTCAACCCCCCCTTCTTCTGTTTTTCACTTCTTCAAGTAAGAGTTGCATTAGCTTCCTAGGAGTCCAGTGAAGTTATTCAGATCATCACAACACCTCCAGAAGTTCTCAAACTCTATACACCATTTACAGTTTTAAGGTAAGCTTTCTCAACTTTGAACTCTCTCTATAAGCATCATTAATGGTTACTTTGTGGATAAAAAATGTAGACATCATAACCCTGAAGCTAACCATGCCCTTAGTTTTCATTTATGTTGCCTGAATGATGAAAAATTTGAAGATAAACTTTCTGAAAAAATTAGGTTTTTATTTGGTAGTAGTAAAATTATCATTCATTTTTTGATTTATAGCTCATGAAATTTATATGTTTGAATTCGTATTAAAAAATGGAGAAAGTTTCATGTTTACATTTTTTGATTTGGTTGAGAAATGAGGAAGTTAGAAAATTCAAAAATGGTGATGAAGAAGTTGGCGCGAGGAAGAAGATGAAGTTATAATCAGGACTGAGTTTATTTAATATTTAGTGCAATTTATATTACTACCTGATGTAACAGCCACCCTAGTGGTAAAGAAACATGCGCTAAGTCACTTGTCCATAGGGGCATGGGTTCGAGCCCTAACGGCACCCTTTTGTTTATTTCATAATTTGTCATTTCAGATTCAATGCAAGTAGGTTGGGAGCGCCTATCATGTATCTCTCTTCCACACCAAATGATTATCATGAAACCAAATTCAGCGCTACGCATGATCAAGCCCATGATGCACCCTAAAAAGCCAGCAACACTGGACCATAAACAACGCTAGGCTTCTTAGAAATTGGGCCTTTTTCCTTTTTGTTTTTACTTTCTCATACACCCGTTATACTTATATATTGCGCAGGCCCAATACATTTTTTATTCAAACATTTTCTTTTTTTTTCTGATTTCAAAAAAGGCTTATATTGGGCCTACAAAAAATTTCTTTTTTACCTCCCTTTCTACTTTTTAACACCCAGCTCATTAATATTTTATTTTCATTATTTTTTATTTACCTATTTATTTCATTAAAACTAAAAAACACAAAAACATATGTTTTTCTTAAATAATTCAACTTAAGTATTTTATTTTAGTTTTTTTAAATTAAATTCTATTATTTTATTTTAGATTGTAAAATATTTTCCAAATTAATACTAACCTTCAAATTATTTCATAAAATAAATTATTTAGACTTAGGTCTTATTTTTTTCTATTAATTTCAAATGAACTTAGACGTTAGGTCTTGTTAAAATCAATTAACTTCTTTTTGTAAATAAATTTAATTAATTTAATTAGGTTAACATTAAACTTTTTCTATCAAAAACCCTAAAAAAGCAATTTCTTCTTCAGCTTTTCATTTTGTACATAATTATTGTTATAATTCATATTCAATGGTTTGTAATAGGAATTAGGGATTTATTGCTTTCTTCCCCTATTCACAAAATTGTACCCCCCATTCCCAAAGCATTGTAATAGAGTAGGACATCTAAATTCAGCAATTTATCGCTTTCCTTATTATTTCTAGTAATTAGGGTTTACATGAAAAGACTTAAAATCAAACTTAGTAAAACTCTAATTCAAAGATATAAATACTTGAAAACAAAACACTTTGCACACATGTGCCTCTAGGGTAACCCACACTTGTTGCCTCGGATAAAAACAGTCATGTCCCTCGAACGTGAGATGTTTTAATAAAGACCCTCGATTAAAAGATCATAGTCCCTCAATGACCCTTCATTGTTGCCTTTGGTAAATGATCTTAGTCCCTTACGACAATTTCTAAAACATCTTACAAGTTGCCTTTTATGATTGTACGATGACCCACGCTCGTCCCTCACATTCAATGATATGGCTTCATACCAACCAATAGTAAAATAGCACTATCTAAAGGAGGAGGAAGAGAACAAAGACTTTTTGAGTAGGTAGATTGCTCGTAATAACTTTCTCACAAACTAAAACCATCTTTGCACCTCACATTTTCAAAACATTTTTTCAAAATAAATATTTTGTATACATTCTCAATGATATGAGAATCATTACAAAATTGCCTTGAAAAACATCTTTCAAACACTCCTTTTCAACAAATATTTTCAAAACTGACACTTTGTATACATTCTCAACGATATAAGAATCATTGAAAAGTTTTCCAAAATTAGGCATTTTCAAAATATTTTCAAACTTACACAAACACAAAAGAATTTCAAAGTGATCAAGCAATTAAGAGCCCATGGATAACTACGGATGAAAAGGGTGCTAACACCTTCCTTTTTCATAAAATACCCCCCTAACTCAAGAAAATTCTCAAAATTCTTTCATGTGCTTTTCACCCTTTCCTTTATTGGATAAAAGAAAAGTCGGTGGCGACTCTTGCTATCCGCAACATTTACGATCAAATGCAGAACACCCAAGTCAGTTCTCCCACCGTATTACAATCAATTTTTATTATAAGTGGTTTTGTGTATCAACATAATCAAAGGAAAAATTCTGAAAATTCACTTGCACACCAAGTGTTTGATAAATTGATTTAACTAGTTCTTTTAATATTGTCATTGGAAATAGCCTTGCAAGTAATTTTCATTAAACAAGTAATTTTCATTAAATGATAAACAAGTTGAAAAGTGATTCAAGGTTACTAATTCATCTTATCATTTGTGTTCCATATTATTTTTGTTCTACGGTTTGCATATTCGAGCTTCTCAATAAGCGTTCATATAGAAGACAATTTAAAAAAGCTTCTACGTCGTACTTTGGTAAAAAAATTTCAAAACCAAATTTTATTTGGATATTTTCCAAGGGGTATATATTCACCCCCCCCCCCCCCCCCCTCTACATTATTTATTAAACGTCAAGGAAAACATATTTTACTAGTTCAAATTTATGTTGGTGATATCTTTTTGGGATCAATTAATATGTATCTTCTCAAGGAGTTATCTATGCTTATGCATGGAGAGTTTGAGATGAGTCTAATTGGAGAGTTAAACTATTTTATCGGACTACAAATTAAGCAACTTGATGAAGGCACATTTGTATTTCAAACTAAGTATTGTCTCGAATTGCTCAAAGATTTGATATGGGCGATGCTAAAGAAATGGACACACCTATGGCAACAAATAGTAATCTAGATAGAGTTGATAAAGGTATGGATGTTGAGGTAAAGAGGTATAGAGGTATGATTGAATCACTTCTTTAACTTACCCTATCTAGACCAAATATTATGTTTAGTGTTTACATGTGTGCACAATATCAATTTGTTCCCAAGGAATCACATGTATAAGCCGATAAACGCATTCTTAGATACCGCATTGGTACCTCTAAGTTTGGGGTTTCGTATTCCAAAGGAAACAATTGTAGCTTGATTGGTTATTCCGATTCCGATTCAGATTTTGCCGATTGCAAATTGGATAGGAAAAGTACTAGTGAAACTTTCCAGTTGTTTTCAAAATTCTTGGTAAGTTGGCATAGTAAAAAGAAAGTTTTTGTTGCTTTGTCAACCACCAAGGTAGAATACGTGGTAGCTGTTGTGCATAAATTTTGTGACTTAAACAACAACTACTTGATTTTGATATTAAACTTTCACGTATTCCTATCATGTGCGACAACACTAGTGCCATCAATCTAACTAAAAATCATGTATTACATTCACACACTAAACACATTGAGATACATCACCACTTTCTTCACGACCATGTTGAAAAAGGGGATGTTGCATTTGAGCATGTTCATAGTGAAAATAAACTTGTCGATATTTTCACTAAAACTCTCGCATCCAAACCTTTTGTCAATATACGCCAGGATCTGTAGATAATCTATATCTCAAATAATACTTAATTATATCTTATTTCTTGCAATTTATACTTTCACTTTAACTTCATGTTTGAGCATTCTACATCATGTGAGTGCAACTTCAATCTCAATCAAGAGTGACGTAATATCGTTTTAATTTCTCCTTGAAAGTAAGATTTGCCTTGATGTATGTTACTAAGTTTCTTCCAAAAATGTTTGATATTCTCTTTCAAATGATGAAAACTGAATGGTCATTTCCAAAATTCTTGATTAATAACCATTGTTTGGTCCATATGCTTATAATTACTTCATGTATTAATTCTTTCACATTTTAATAAGTTTGTTCTTATTACGCAAGCATGTGCTTTTGTTTATTTCACTTTTGTTTGTTTTATTAGCTTACACTTGTGCTTAAATTATTTGTATGCATGTTATTTGTAATACATGTTCTTGTTGTCTTGATTTCATGGCATGAAAATCATATTCATTTTGATTTTAGTAGCGATGTGTTCTTGTTGTTATGCTAGGCACATGTGTGTGCGACATTGGGAGTCCTGTTATGAAGCGTTACTTGTTCGAGACACTACACACATAACTTGAGATTATTGTTATTTCTTGCTTATTTACTCATTATGCAATTAATTACTTGTGTTGTAATGTTGCTTGTTCGCTATTTAAAAATTTTCATCATCACATATATATGTGTTGCTTGCTCTTCCATGCAAAGTAGCCTCTGATTGTTGTATTAATCTGGTTATGGAACTATAGTACTTCACACGATTTTCTATTCATATTTTTGATGTTGACAAATTGGGAGAAGCATATACGAGTCAAAGTAGGGAAGCACAAAGTCAGCGGGAGCATTCAATAAGAACAAGGAATGCATCGTCGCATGTTTTTCCAACATCTAAAAGGGGAGTATGTGAATACAAACTTCATCGTCAAATGTTATGAATGATTTCAAAATTGGGAAAAGCTTGCACTTCTGAGTATTATATGGTATCCTCATGTCTTGTGGAACTCCTCTGTATTAGAGGTCTTAGGAATCATTAAAACATATTTCAAAATTGATCAATGTCGTTAAAAACAGTTTTATACATGGTTTTTCACTACATGTGTCGACACATCTGTATTTTCAGTCGACATATGTAATGCATTTTTAAAGTCTGTAGCTTATGTAAGTCTTAGGCCGACACATGCATACTTCAAGTTAAATATGTTGAAGCTTTTCGGAAATTGCAGAAATTCTTATTTTATGTGTCGACACATCCACTTTTCAGGTCGACACATTAGCTATCATTTTTAAGCCTGTAGCTTTTCTAACTTTTTATTCCACACATGGGTCTTTATCGGTCGACACATTATGTTCAAAAATCATGTATGTGTCGATACATATGATTCTTATGTCGACACATACTGTTTTAGTTGGTCAATTTTTTAAATTCTTTTATTCCGAATTTATCCCTCTTTACCCTAAATGTTCCAAAACTATAAATATTGTTTCATGCATTATTCCAATTTGTTGAAAACCATAAAATTTAGGCTATTTCGCTCATTATCTTCAACCTCAAATCTACGCATACACACAGACATTACATTGTAGTGATGTTCTGTTGGTGTGCCATCTAGACAAGGATTGTTAGTGTCCAATTTTGTATTGGGATGAGTTTTGTAGGGGTTTTCATCCAAGCAAAAACACCGGATTTGTCCACCAAGATCATTGGTTAATTTGGTAGTTTTCGTGCAAGATCTTTCGAGAAGGAATCATCCATGTGAATCACCTTGTAGTGTTTGAAATCTTTGCAAGGAACCTTGGAGTGTTTGAAATATTTTCAAGGAAGTAGCATGTATTCGAGATAGAATCGAAGGTCTTGTGTTTTATGGAGTGCAATCGGATTTACTCGAGTGAAATCCCTTACATTGTTTGAAATATTTGCAAGGAAGTAGCTTAAGTGGCGAACAGGTTGCATCTATTGGTTCTTGGTCTTGCTCATGATCAAAAGAGGAGAAGGGGTTCAATTAATAACAAGCTTAAGTTTTATGGAGTTGCTCTTTAACACTTCACTTGTATCAACAATTTTGTATAGTAAGAATTATCCTAATTCCATTGGAACCCACACACGAGGACGACAATAGGGAACTGTGAAGACAAATTCCTTGTGTCTCTTTTATTTTTTCTTTTACTTTCTTTGATTTTTATTGATCAATTTATCGAATAATATTGAATTATCAATTGAATTGTAATAATTTTCCTAATCAATTTTTTATTTTAAATCTAGTGTTGATATAGCTTATAATCATTTTTTATTATAAGTGGTTTTGTGTATCAACACAAGCAATGGAAAATTTCTAAAAATTCACTTGCACACCAAGTGTTTGATAAATTGATTCAACTAGTTCTTTTAATATTGTCATTGGAAATAACCTTGCAAGTAATTTTCACTAAATAAGTAATTTTCATTAAACGATAAACAAGTTGAAAAGTGATTCAAGGTTATTAATTCATCTTATCATTTGTGTTCCATATTACTTTTATTCTATAGTTGGCATATTCGAGCTTCCCAATAAGCGTTCATATAGACTATAATTTGAAAAAGCTTATGTGTCGTACTTTGATAAAATAATTTCAAAACCAAATTTTATTTGGATATTTTCCAAGGGGTATCTATTCACCCCCCTCTACACTCTTTATTAAACGTCAAGGAAAATATATTTTACTATTTCAAATTTATGTTGATGATATCATTTTTGGATCAATTAATATGCATCTTGTTAAGGAGTTCCCTATGCTTATGCATGGAGAGTTTGAGATGAGTCTAATGGGATAGTTAAAATACTTTCTTGGACTAAAAATTAAGCAAATTGATGAAGGCACATTTGTATTTCAAACTAAGTATTGTCTCGAATTTCCAAAATATTCAATATGGATGGTGCTAAAGAAATGGATGCACCTATGGCAACAAATGGTAATCTAGATAGAGATTAAAAAGGTAAGGATGTTGAGGTAAAGATGTATAGAGGTATGATTGAATCATTTCTTTATCTTACCGCATATAGACCAAATATTATATTTAGTGTTTGCATGTGTGAACGATATCAATCCATTCCCAAGGAATCACATTTATAAGTCGTTAAACGCATCCTTAGATACCTCATTGGTACCTCTAAGTTTGGGATTTAGTATTCTAAAGTAAACAATTGTAGCTTGATTGGTTATTCTGATTCCGATTCCGATTTTTCTGATTGCAAATTGGATATGAAAAGTACTAGTGAACCTTCCCACTTGTTTTAAAAATACTTGGTAAATTGGCATAGTAAAAATCAAGTTTTTGTTGCTTTGTCAACCGCCGAGGCAGAATACGTGGAAGTTGGTAGCTGTTGTGCACACATTTTTTGACTTAAACAACAACTACTTGATTTTGATATTAAACTTTCACGTATTTCTATCATGTGCGACAACACAAGGGCCATCAATCTAACTATAAATCATGTATTACATTCACGCACTAAACATATCGAGATGCATCACCACTTTCTTCGCGGCCATGTTGAAAAAGGGGATGTTTCATTTGAGCATGTTGATAGTATAAATCAACTTGGCGATATTTTCACTAAACTTCTCGCAACCAAACCTTTTGTCAATATACGCTAGGATCTATGGATAATCTATATCTCAAATATCACTTAATTATATCTTATTGCTTATAATTTATACTTTCACACTAACTTTATGTTTGAACATTTTACATCATGTGAGTGAAACTTCAATCTCAATCAAGAGTGAGGTAATATTGTTTCAATTTATCCTTGAAAGTAAGATTTTCCTTGTGAGGTAATAACCGTTGTGTGTTCTTAATCCATATGCTTATAATTATTTCATGTATTAATTCTTTCACATTTGAATAATTTTGTTCTTATTGTGCAAGTATGTGCTTTTGTTTATTTCACTTGTGTTTGTTTTATTAGCTTACACTTGTGCTTAAGTTATTTGTATGAATTTTATTTGTAATACATGTTCTTGTTGTCTTGATTTCATCGCATGAAAATCATCTTCATTTTGGTTTTAGTAGCGATGTGTTCTTGTTGCTATGCTAGGAAAATGCGTGTGTGGCATTGGGAGTCCCGTTATGAAGCGTTACTTGTTCATGACACTACACAAACAACTTGAGATTATTGTCATCTCTTTCTTATTTACTCATTATGCAATTAAATACATGTGTTGTAATGTTGCTTGTTCGCTATTTAAAATTTTGCATCATCACATATATATGTCTTGCTTGCTCTTCCATGCAAAGTAGCCTCTGATTGTTGTATTAATCTGGTTATGGAACTATAGTACTTCACAGGATTTTCTATTTATCTTTTTGATGTTGAAAAATGGGGAGAAGCATATACGATTCGAAGTAGGGAAGCACAAAGTCAGGGGGAGCATTCAACAAGAACAAGGAATGCATCGTCACATGTTTTGCCATCATCAAAAAGGGGAGTATGTGAATACAAACTTCACTGTCAAATGTATTGAATAATTTTAAAATTGGGAAAAGCTTGCACTTCTGAGTATTATATGGTATCCTCATGTCTTGTGGCACTCCTCTGCATTAGAGGTCTTAGGAATCATTAAAACATATTTCAAAATTGATCCAAGTCATTAAAAACAGTTTTCTACATGATTTTTCACTGAATGTGTCGACACATCTGTATTTTCGGTTGACACATGTAATGCATTTTTAAAACCCTGTAGCTTATATAAGTCTTAGCCCGACACATGTATACTTCAAGACAAACATACTGAAGCTTTTCTGAAATTGCAGAAATTCTTATTTTATGTGTCGACACATCCATTTTTCAGGTCGACACATTAGCTATCATTTTAAAGCCTGTAGCTTTTGTAACTTTTCAGTCCACACATGGGTCTTTATCGGTCGACACATTACGTTCAAAAATCATGTATGTGTCGACACATACGATTCTTAGGTCGACACATACTGTTTTAGTTGGTCAATTTTTTAAATTATTTTATTCCGAATTTATCCCTCTTTGCCCTAAAAGTTCAAAAAACTATAAATATTGTTTCATGCATTATTCCAACTTGTTGAAAACCATTAAAATTTAGGTTGTTTAGCTCATTATCTTCAACCTCCAATTTATGCATACACACTGACATTACATTGTAGTGATGTTCTGTTGGGGTGCCATCTAGACAAGGATTTTTACTGTCCAATTGTGTATTGGGATGAGTTATGTACGGGTTTTCATCCAAGCAAAAACACTGGATTTATCCTCCAAGATCATTGGTTAATTTGGTAATTTTCATGCAAGATCGTTCGAGAAGGAATCATCAATGTGAATAACCTTGGAGTGTTTGAAATCATTCCAAGGAACCTTGGAGTGTTTGAAATATTTTCAAGGAAGTAGCATGTATTCGAGATAGAATCGAAGGTATTGTGTTTTATGGAGTGTGATCGGATTAACTCGAGTGAAATCCCTTTGATTGTTTGAAATATTTGCAAGGAAGTAGCTTAAGTGGCGAATAGGATTCATCTATTCGTTCTTGGTTTTGCTCATGATCAAAAGAGGAGAAGGGGTTCAATCAACAACAAGCTTAAGTTTTATGGAGTTGCTTTTTAACACTACACTTGTATCAACAGTTTTTCATAGTAAGAATTATCCTAATTCCATTGGAACCCACACACGAGGACAACAACAGGGAACTGTGAAGACGAATTCCTTGTGTCTCTTTTATTTTTTCTTTTACTTGCTTTGATTTTCATTGATCAATTTATCGAATAATATTGCGTTATCAATTGAAATGTAATGATATTCCTAATCAGTTTTTGATTTTAAATCTAGTGTTGATATAGCTTATAATTACTTTTGATTATAAGTGGTTTTGTGTATCAACACAAGCAATGGAAAATTTCTGAAAATTCACTTGCACACCAAGTGTTTGATAAATTGATTCAACTAGTTCTTTTAATATTTTCATTGGAAATAGCCTTGCAAGTAACTTTAATTAAAAGATAAACAAGTTGCAAAGTGATTCAAGGTTATTAGTTCATTTTATCATTCGTATTTCATATCATTTCTGTTCTACGGTTTTCATATCCGAGCTTCCTAATAAGAATTTGTATAGACGATAATTTGAAAAAGCTTATGCGTTGTACTTTGATAAAACTTTTTCAAAACCAAATTTTATTTGGATATTTTCAAAGGAGTGTCTATTCACTCTCTATAGACGCTGCTTCCGTCGTCTAGCATGTTGGTTTTTAATAAATTGATGATTAACATCATATTTCCTTTGTAGAAGTTGGTAGAGATTTAAATCTATGTTATTGTGAAGTTGCATGGAGTTATATTTAGTATTGTGTTTGATAGAGACCAGAGGTTTACATCAGGATTTTGGGAGAGTTTGCAGGGGGCTTTTGGTTCCAAACTGAGGTTGATTTTTTCCTATCATCCACAAACAGATGGGGATTTGTTGAGAGCTTATGTATTTGAGCAAGGTGGTGCTTGGGATAGTCATCTTCCACTGATAGAGTTCACTTATAATAATAGTTTCCGTTCTAGCATTGAAATGACATCATTTGAGGCACTGTATGGTCGGAGGTGTATGACACCTCTATGTCGGCATGAATCTGGTGAGAATATAACTCTTGGACCTGATATTGTTTAGAATACTACTAAAAAGGTGAAGTTAATTCAAGAAAAGATGAAAGCTTCAGAGAGTAGGCAGAAGAGTTACCATGATAAAAGAAGTAAGAATCTTGAGTTTCAAGAAGGAGACCATGTATTTTTTAGAGTCACTTTGGTGACTGGTGTCAGGCGTGCTTTGAAATCGAAAAATCTTACTCCTCGATTTGTCGATCCATATTATATTTCTATTAGAGTTAGGGTTGTTGCTTATAGGGTGGATTTTGCACCTAATCTTTAGAATTTTCATGATGTATTTCATGTTTCGCAACTTCAGAAATTATGTTTCGGATCCGTCTCATGTGATTCCAGTGGATGATGTGCAAGTAATAGATAACCTTACACTTGAAACCTTACCTTTGAGGATCGAAGACCATGAACTAAAAAAGTTGAGAGGCACAGAGATCGCTCTCGTGAAAGTGGTTTGGGTAGGCGTTGTCGGAGAGAACATGACACAGGAGTTGGAAAACATGATGCGAGAGGCATATGTAGAGTTATTTGTATCACATAAACTTTAGAGGATGAAAATATTCTAAGTGGGAGAGAGTTGTAACGCCTCGATTTATTTAATTAATTTTTGTAAATAAATTGGGTGATGATATGTGTTGGTTGATGTGTTTATCTGTTGGAGGAACCTTTGGTGTAAGGTGGTAGCCTTACAAATATAGAAATTAAGGTGTTTGGGTTGTTTTGAGTAATAACGTAGAGAACTGGGGGTGGTAGAGAAAAAACAAATTTCTATTGGTTAATTATAATTGTTTAATTTATTTAAATAATATTAGTAGTAATTTAATTAAATAATTATTTATTTAAGATGATATTTATTTTAATTAGTTGGGATAAATTATTATAATAATAAATATTATAATAAGGAAAAGAGGGGAATAAAAAGTGAGATTGACAAAATGCGAAAAAAGAAAAGAGAAGAGGAAGAAAGCTAGGAATAGAAGGAGAATCTCCATTAGAGAAGTGTCGAGCTCATCAATCTAAGGTAAGGGTGGGTCTTCCTCTTGTATAAGGGATTGCATGATAACATGTGGGTGGGTGTTCTAATCTTTAGGGTTATTATTCTCTTTTCTATGTTTTATTCAATTTGGTGTATAATGATTTGATTATGTTGTATGTTTGTATGAATTTGGTGTTTGTGGTATGATTGGATGATTTAGTGTTTCGTGAATGATTGGGAATTTGTATGTCATTGTGAACTAGAATGTAGAACTTGAGTACATGATTTCTCTAAGAAAAATGGGTTTTGGGGTTTTGTCTGGGACTGTTTGAGTACATGATTTCTCTCGTAAAAATGGGTTATGGGGTTTTGTTTGGGACTGTTTTTGTACAATTGAAATTGCAGAAAATTGCCACTATTGCAATGGTAACCAATTACACCTGAGACATCATTTTCAAAAATTAAAATTTTCGTGTGAGTAACCGGTTACGTATTTTGGTGTAACCAGTTACCTAGTAAAACAGAAGTGTGAAACTGGCATTTTGGGGGGGGGGGGGGGGTGTAACCGGTTTCCAGTTTTGGTGTAATCGATAACCATTGAGAGAATTGCGTATTCACTGTTCTGGATTGAGTGTAACCAGTTACAGGTCTTGGTGTAACCAAGTACCGCTATTGTATGCTGAAAATAAATAAATTCATAACTTGAGCTTTGAGTGTCCGATTGAGATTCTTTCTAAGCATTAGGAAGCTGACACAATGTACTTTCATTTAAAAATAGTTTCAGTTTCTGGAAATGAATTAAATGATGTTTGATCATGTTATATGGTGTGTAGTTGTATATTGTGGTGTGATATCAATGTATGGTTTGTATTATGATATGTGATGTGTTACTATAATGCTAATGTTGAATGCATGTAACATTTGTTTTGGTGTTTGGTGGCTGGTGATGGTATAGTATATTGATTAAGGTGAATATAATTGTACATATTTGTTGTTGTTGCATGTATTTGATGAATCATTCATCATAGTGTTTGGACGGTGGTCCACTTTCGGTGAGCCTCAATCCTATGGTGGAGTTTGGGTGCAAGTAGCTGGTTTAAGGTGAGAATTAGTGAAGCGTTACCTACAGTGATGGTAATGAGTTTTGGTGTGCTCTGATCCTATGGTGGGGATCGGGAGCGAGATGAACCTGAGAGTTCATGATTTGTACCACATGCATTGAGTCATGGAATTGAGTCTCTTTGCATTGCATATATCATTTATCATAAAGTTCAGATGGTATAGAGTGTGCTTGTGCAATGTATTATTATGTACGTTTGTGAGATGTGTGGATTTGTTGAATGCGTGATTGTGTGAGATAATTATATGCTTACATATTATTATACATTTCTTTATATAATTGTGAATCTCAACCCTTTTGTTTGAATTTTTCCTCCACGTGGGTAACATGCAGATACTAAAGAGCGGAGGCGTGGAAGTTAGTGGAAAAGGTTGCTCTTCTTTATGCGTTTTTTGAGTAGGTGTCTGCTCTGATATGTAATACTGGGGGTTGACACTTCTTTTGTTTATGTTGGGAGGAAACTGTATGTATACCTCTGTTGTTGGATAATTTTTATTGATAATTATTTATGATTATTGTTGTTATACCTCATGTTGGAGAAGAAAAACCAATTGTTTTTTATGCTTTTTCGTTGCTAATAAATTGTTCAAGTTTAGACTCATATTATGTTTTTTAATTACCGTATGTGTTATATATCTATTTGTATGAGCATATTGTTGATGAAAGTAGCATCCTAATTGCTTAATTGTTTAAAATTACTCTGATTTTTATTTATAAACTACTTTGGGAAGTTAAGGTGTTACAAATATCACACTCTTGAGAATTATAACAACACGACCAATACAAATTCTGCCAAACAAGTAGTGTTTCAAGGATTAATTGTTAAACCCTATGTCAGTGTGTTTTATGTCTTCTTCTACCTCTTGAAGGATTTCATCCAGCACATCAGATCCATTATTTAACATCTAAATAACTTTGATTAAATGATCAATTTTTGATGTTAGCAAGGTTACCTCTACTTGAAGTTCAACAATGTCTGCTAGGTATTCATCCTTTTCAGTTTGATGTTTGGCTATCATTATTTTTTGCTTTACTCCTATTTGACAAACTTCCTCAACCTTTTTGTACAAATATTTGTAGGACGTCAATAGTTCAACATAAGAACTTTCTTCTACCATAGAAATGAACCTTCATGTTAAGGCAATTACAAATTTGATAGACTCTTCCTCAGAGGATTCATCACCTTCATAGGTTGTCCTGAGAATTTCCTAGGCATCTTTAGCAGTAGCGCAAGTAGCTGTTTTCTGAGATCATGCATGTCTACTCCATAAAGTAGAGAATTCAGGACTTTGGAGTTTGCATAAGCTAACTCATTTTCCTCTTTGGACCAGTCCTCCTTTGAATTCAAAGACTCATTCCCATCTTTTTCCTTAATGTCAAGATGATTCCATCCTTTGACCATAACCTTTTAAGTTTTTATGTCCATAACTTTCATAAAGGCTATCATCCTAACCTTCCAAAGGACATAATTTCCACCATTCAACATAGGTGGTCTATCGCAAAGTTCACCTTTGTTTTCCATAGTTCCAAAAAGTGTATTTTTTGGAGCTTAACCAATGAATAAGACAGGGTGCCCACTCTGATGACAATTGAAATTTCAGAGAATACAATAAAGATGTCAAGACTGAAGTCTTAACACACAAAGCACAATGTTACAACAAATGTTATTACATCTGCTAACTAACATAACATTTGCAAAAATAAAAACTACGTAGAATTTAAATGCATAAGGTAAAAGAACACAAAGAATTGTTAACTTAGTTCGATGCAACTCACCTACTCTGGGGGCTACCAAGCCAGGTAGGAAATCCACTCAATAGTATCAATTCGAAGCTAAACTCCATTGTTTACAACTTCTCACTTAATCACTACTCGTGCTATATTTCTACCTAATACACACCTAGGAATGAGACCCCTCTCACTTCCCTGACAGTGACTAGAACACATAGTCATAAACAGTGATAAGAATACAACTTAAAAGACTTAGAAGATAATTTTTAAGAACACACAATCACTATATATTTAGAAGCTTAAGAATGATTGATAATCAAGAGAGAGACATCCTCGAATAAAAGAATTCACTCTTTCTTAAAAGCTTGAGAGTGATTAACAATTACAACTCAACTAATAGTTCAACTCAAGTAACAAACAATACAAGAGAGGCTCACAAACAATAAACAGACGGAGCCCTAATAATAGAATCTTTTACAACTCTGGCTCATTTCTTCTTTAGGTCTAGAGTATTCTTTTTATAACCCTTTTTTGGACTAGATTGGGCTTCAAAACCGCAGCAAATCAACTGCTACAAATCAGCAGAAACTTCTGCACATAATCTACAAAATCTTCACCATGAAAATAGGTCTTCAATCATAACTTTCCTAAAATGTCTCAACATTTAGAAAACTTGAATAACTTGAATTCCAACATATATCCCTGATTTCTCACACTTGGACGCCACATGTGGTTACTAAATATTCCCAGAATATTCAACATAAACTAAAGTAATATAAAATTCCAGCTATAATAGACACGATATTGAACGATTCTGCATAGGACATCTTATTTAACATGTTTTCTCTACAAGTTAGAACATACTTCTTAACATGTTGCTTCCTAATTTGTTTTACTAAAAGTAATGTCAATCCTAAGATAGAGAATTAACATAACAAGTGTTGATGAGTCTAAATATATTATTATCAACTCCATTGTAAATGGCACTGAGAGCATGAGAGTTATCATATGCTTATTCATATTCTTCTTTCGACCAGCCCTTTTCAGGCTTTAAAGATTCAATTCCATCTTCAACTATAACGTTTAGAGGAGTCCATCTATTTATGATTGATTTTTATGTCATACTTGAAAGCATAAAGTTATTGTTCGGTGTCATTTATGTGCCTCTATATCTTTTGTGTGTTTTGATGTTTTGTCTATTCAATTATTGATTGATTACGTATTTGTAATTTGTATATCGTTTAATTCGTGTGCTTGTACTCTTTTATCATTTCAATTTGTTTGTAATTGCTCCTTCTATTGTTAGTTTATACCACTAAGAAACCTCTACATTTCATCAATAATATGCCATTGATCCTTGTTCGTATTTCCTTTTTTAGCCCATGAAATTGCTATTTTTCCACTTCCACAGGCGTAGCTTGAATTACAAGTTAGAACACTTAAATTTGTATATCTTGGTAGTTGATTTGAATCATATGTTATATATGATTTAAATCACACACATGTGAAAATTGGAATTTGCCTCTGGACAAAATGATTTGAATCATAAATTGAATACGATTTGAATCATAACCTCATTTGATTCAAATCAAGTGCATACCATGATTCAAATCATGAATCTTGAAAAACACCCCTTTTAGGCATGTCCAAATTGATTCGAATCACACTTTTCTTCTTGATTTGGATCACGTATTTTAAAATCCTATTTTCCATCTTTCATTTATTGTTGTTTCTTTTGGTGAAAGTAAAATGAGTGTGATACCTATGACAATACCCATAGAGAAAAAAGTATGATTTAGTCTTCTAAGCTTTGTGTGTTTATCCCCATAACCATGTGTAATACGGTGGGAGAACTGACTTGGGTTTTGCGTTTGTTTTCGCAAATGTTTCGGTTGAGCAAGATTCACCACCGACTTTTTATTTTACCCTAAGGAAAGGTTAAAAAGCACAGCAAAAACCCTTGAGATGTTTTCTTGGGTTCGGGGAGTAGATTATAGAAAGGGAAGGTATTAGCACCCTTTCTATCCATGGTTATCCACGGGCTCTTAGTTACTTGCTTAGATCAACTTGCCTTGATTTTCAATTGTTTGAAATGGTGCTTTCAATTATTTGAAATGGTGCTTCGAGTGTGGGTTTGAAAATATTTTGAAAAGAGGCCAATGTGGTGGCAATCTTTGTAATGATCCATGTTGGGATGTATACAAAGATGTATGTCTTTTGAAAAGTTTTCAATGCTTTTGAAAGTTATTTTGAAAATGTGTTGAGAAGTGTGTTTTGAAAAATAGGCAAGGATTTTTGTTTTGCAAGTTGGCAAGTAACCAAGAGCTATCTACCCTAAATTTCTCAAAGATCTTTGCTATATTTTAACCCTTTTAACAATTTTGTTCCACCATTGTATTTGGTGGACAATCTTGTGTTAGGATGTTAACGGGACGGGCGCGGGTCATCGTTTAGACCATGATTGCAATAGTGCCAAGTATCTTTGGGCAATTTTTCCTTTAAGGGACTTGATCATTTTTAGGCAACTTTCGAAAGCGTCATCGAGGGACTATGATCATTTGATTGTTTTGTTTTTGCCAAAGATACCTAACATGCAATATGGCCCATTTTTGAATGCAACAAGTGAAGTACCCTAGGGGTGCAAGTGTGATTAGTGTTGTCCATTTTCATGCTTGTTTATCTTGAATTTAGGTCAAACTATTTTTGGTTAATTTTGCATACAAAACCCTAATTCTAACATGACATAATTAGAAAGCTTTTAAATGCCAAAATAAAAGGTCCTAAGTTATTACAACACAATATATGGGATGGGGGGTACAAATGTTCAAATGGGGATATTTTAGCAAGAAATTAAAATCTAACTATTACATCCAAATTGAAATTCTACAAGGGATTTTATTGCATAATAATTAAATTAAATAAAATAAATATGCAAAATGCAAAAATGGTTTTCATATGTATGTAAAAAGGTATATTTCATATGTTAAATAAACAAAAATAAAATGAATTAATTTTTGGTATTTTTATGTATTTAGGGTAAAACCCTAATTTTATAAATAAAAGGTATTTATTATATAATATATGCCATATTTATTAATTATGTACAAAAAATAAATAAAAGAAGGTATATTGTAAAAAAAAGTATTTTTGAGGTCAAAATATTAATAAAAATAAAATGTATTAATTCTTTGTATTTTCCCTAAATATATTAATAAATATATAAGTATTTACATTATTTATTAAATACATATATTATGTACAAAAAATAAATTTAATATTTACAAGAAAATATATTTTTTATAAAAAATGTTTTCAAGAGCTAATATAAAATAAAAATTAGAAATAAAATATGTTTATATTATTTTTTTGTATTTTAAAATAAAAGTATCTATATTTATTTATTTACATAACTAAATAAAGCCAAATAAATATCAAAATAAATGCAAAAAATATGGGAAAATAATTTTAATATTTTTTATGCTTTGTCAAAAATAAATAAGTCAGAAACAAAAATCAAAAGTCAAAAATAATGAAAATAAAATGCAATGGGCCAAGGAGGTGTAAAAGTAAAATCATGGTGTAAAAAGGAAAAATATCACAGGCCCAGCCCATGAAAGGTTGTCTTCAACCTCTGAACAACAAAACAGAGCAACACGTGATTCCTGCTATCTCTAGATTCCTGGACTTTTAGCAAAAACTTATAACATGAAAGATGTCAAGCATCAAGCCACGATTCCATACATATAAAAAACTCAACTTAACTCTCAGAAATGAGAGAGAATTTCTCCATCCCTAATTCTTAACCTAAGTTTTTGTCAATGTTCAGGTTCAAAATACTCTCAGCATAAGCAATATAAATGGAAAGTGAGGATAGGTATAGCTTCAGTGCCATGGATAGAACATTTTCCATTCATAAACTTAGAGCTAACTCTTCCTATATTGAGAGATAGAAGTCCATGAACTTACCTGTTCAGCTTGGATCGTGTCTGACAATGGAGGCACTTTCAAGGAAAGGTGAGGATTGGTACAACTTGCTTGAAGTTCAGGGATGCTATTCCAACCTTTAACTTGCTTTGAAACCAACTGAATCAAGCTATGGTAATCAACCTGCAAAACAGAAAAAATGT
Source organism: Vicia faba (assembly GCA_948472305.1). Classification (NCBI taxonomy): domain Eukaryota; kingdom Viridiplantae; phylum Streptophyta; class Magnoliopsida; order Fabales; family Fabaceae; genus Vicia; species Vicia faba. The sequence goes on along the minus strand of OX451740.1, from coordinate 759,700,490 downwards.
AAATGGTGAAGTTGGTTAGAGGTGTTACAGGTCGTGTCCAATGCTTGGGATAGCTTGTATATGTGGTATGGAATGTGTATGAACTGGTCTTAGCAAGAATGCACGAGTGGACTGAGTTATAGAAGTCCAACTACAGAGGTGACTCTGTTTTCTGCAGTAGGAGGGTGTTTTGAGGTTTGATGATGTTTGGAGGGTGTTTTGCTCGTGCCTTAGCTTAGGTTTGATGTTTGGAAGGTGTACAACAACTTTGTCTTAGCTTGTGTTGGCAGAAATGAAAGTTGATGTGTGTTATGCCAAGTTTCTTCACACTTAAGCAAGAAATGTCAACTTGGTTCTCTAGACTTGTACAGGCCCCCCAAATGTGCTGCAACCATCCCTCTTAATCAGTGTGACATGCTTCTGAACTTGTGCCAAAGAGATTTGCCTTGTACTTCTTGATTTGCAAACTTGACATAAAGTTCCACTTTTCAAAAATGGATATATTGCTTTTTCTAATTATAGCTCAATCTTGTATGTAATGCTTAAACACATAATATAAGGCTTGAACACAAGGGGTTTGAATTAAATTTATGAGTGTGGATGAGATAAAGGACCTGTAATCTAGCTTAGAGCATGCTGAGTTCAAAAATGCAAAGTTATGGACATGTAAATTGGCCATGAACAATGTGAGTTTTGCCCATATTGCCAAATTCGATTCTCCCTAACCACAAGGTTGTTTGATGATTTCTTGGACATTTTGGAAATCTTGGAATGTGTACTACAATCCATATTTGTAATGCAAATTGAAATTCCAAGTGGAAGCATGTGAAAAGTAGCCATGAAGTTAGGCAAAAATCCTGCCTAAAATAGATCAAAATTTCTCTAAGTTAAGAATGTTTTGCACCCTTATTCCAAAAATCATAACTTGAGCTACAAGCTTCTTTTGAGGAAACTTTGTGAATAAAAGTTGTAGATTTTGCAATGGACTACAACTTTCATGTTTTGACTTTTGTTTGAATCCAAATGCATCTTGATGAAAAAATGGGACAAAGTTAGGAAAAAATTAGGGATTTTCATAACTTAGAAAATTTCTAAGTTATGAAAATTCTTCATTTCAAACCCTAATTTGTGATTTTTGATTTCTTGGTGAACAAGTTTCATAATTTTGCATGTTTTGATGAAAAATGAATCTTGACACTTGATTTTGACCAAAAAGTCAAAGTTTGACTTTTCAGTATACAGTCAAAAATTGATCAATTGACTGGAAAATTCATCTGTCAATCTTGTGCATTTGGGATCTTTTGAATTTGTTGAACATGTCAAGACAATTCCATTGGGTCCTTGAGTCCATATATGAGCTTGGTTTGCCATTGGTTAGGTCAAACAGACAAAAATTGCCTTTGTGCAGTCAAAACCCTAAAAATGACCATTTTGCCCTTTTGGTGATCTGATCAAATTTCTTGTGGAATTATGATCCAAACTTGACCAAATGGTTTGTATGAGTTCATAATGTTGATGTGGGTCAAAAATCATGAGGTTTGACTGTCAATTGACCACAGTTGACTTTTTCTCTAATACAGCTGATTTCTAGGTCAACTGTCCAATTGACTGGGCAAAGATTGGAATCAAGGCTTGAAATTTGGTATGGGTAAACTTGGGAGTCCAACATGAAGCATGAAAGTCATCTTAGGCATTTTAGGTCAAAACATCTTTGTGCAAACACAAACCCTAATTTGGGTCAACAGTGCTAGGAGGAGTCCTGAGCAGAGGAAACCCTAGCTGGATCTTGAACTCCAAGGGTCTTGTGGTGAGAAAATGTTGAAGAAAAGGGAGGGAAAATTTTGGGGTACAACAGTTGCCCCTGTTCAATCTTCTTGCACCTGAAGAGTTAGATTGGCAGGTTTGCCTTTCGCGTCTCGAAGGTAAAAGGAGATTGGACACTAGAGTGCCCTTAAATTTGCACTCATCAGAACAATGGATGCGGGAATGGGTTTAGAGATGCCATTTGAAGATGGGCTTAAAGATGCCATCTGAAGGGTGACATAATCTTGTCGGAGATGGGCTTAAAGATGCCATCTGGAAGGTTTGTTGAACTGTAGTGTGACGGGTCAGAAGAATGAGGGTCAAAATGGTATCTGTGTCTGGAATGTATTTGAACTGCATCTAAGGACTGAGTTTGTATGAGCAAAGGAATGGCCTCCGTGTCTGGGGCGTATCTGAGTTGTAACTGTGTTTGAAGTGTAGAACGAATATCAGAATGACTGCCGTGTCTGGAGTGTATCTGTATTGTATCTGGGTAACAGAGAAACATCTGTATGGAGCAACTGCGTGCTGGGGACAAATTTTGAATGAGTGACAGAATGACAACCATGTTTGGGGCGTACCCGGACTGTATCTGAAGTTGAAAGTTGTATGAGTAGCAGAATGACTTCCGTGTCTGGAGTGTATCTGAAACTGTAACTAGGATTGAGTTTGTATGAGCAAAAGAATGGCCTCCGTGTCTGGGGCGTATCTGAGCTGTAACTGTGTTTGAAGTGTAGAACAAATATCAGAATGACTTCCGTGTCTGGAGTGTATCTAGTCTGTATCTGATTGCTGTAGTCCGAATGAGTAGTAGAATAACCGTCGTGTCTGAGGTGTATCCATACTGTATCTGACTTGAGATTCTGAATGAGTAATAGAATGACCGTCGTGTCTGGGGTGTATCCATACTGTATCTGAATAATTGTTAATGATAGTCTTTCAATCTTATCCTGAAAAGGGTGAAATGTTAGCTAAATCACAAAGTTATGTTGCATGATATGTATGATGCAATATATGTCATATCAATGTTTATGATATGAATGTAAATGAATGCGCAGGTAAGTCGAAGAGCTGTCTTGCTGAGGATAGATGAATCCTGGAGATAAAGAATCTTGACTGCTGCCAGGGGAATGAATCCTTGATTGCTGCAGGGGAAGACAAAAATCTTGATTGCTGAGGATGAGACATCCTTGTTGACTACTGCTGGAGAAATAGGAGCTTGGGTCGTATACCAATCTTCTGGGGATTCTTGTCTTGAGGAGATCTTCACTGGAGAACATCTGATTATCCTGTGAGGCACTGAGAATGAGCCTTCACTCTGCTTGGGGAATACAAGATCTTCAATCGTTGAGGGATCTTAGGGCCACTGCTGGAGAACTGGCATTCCTTGGTGACTTGCGGGGAATGAGAATTCCTGAAGATCTCTACTGGGGAAGTTCAGAATCTGATAGACTCATGTTGGAGAGGTATGACTGAGAATTTTCAGTTTGGTGGCAGGTATCTCTGTGGGGAGAAGTTTCACTAGCCTGGTTCAGCTGGGGATTGATGGCAGGAAATCTTAGCTCCGCTGGGGATTGGATTTTCAGATTTTTAAGGCTCCACTGGGGATTCTGAAACTTAACTCTGAGGGGAATTGAGTTCTGACTGAGGAATTTGGATTTCAAATCTACTGGTGATTTCTCCTGAAAGGGCATCAAGACATTTGTCCGTACTTTTAACATATCAGTAATCATCTTTCTTGATTCATAAGGAAATGATTATGTTCAAATGCATATGCCTATTTAACAAAACATTGGACGTTTCTCAAATAAAACATAAGTGCAAAAGAAAAGAGAAAAGGAAGACAACGCAAATTTCTGTATTTGGAAAAGTATTTGTATTAACTTTCTATGTATATATTTGTACAAAGGAGACAGTCATCCTAGTAAGAGGATGCCGTCGTAAAAATTGAAAATTTTATACAAAAGAAAGATGGCTATGTGAAACAATTCCATGGGATTCCATTCTGCTATAGCCTTCACAACTCTGAACATCAGTCCATTCAATGCTTCGTCTGCCGATGACTGGATTAATTAGAAACTTGGAGCTGGTTGATAAAGAGATTGTCCTTAAAGTGATCTGACGAGACATAGTCATACGCTTTAATTCCCTAACTTTTGCCTGAATCGCCCTTTCGGGTTTTCGATCCACCGGGAAACCCCTTTTTGCCCAAGCCGCCCTTTCGGGTTTTCAACTTGTCGGGTGTACAGATTTTTTTGTTTTATCCCTAATTTTTGCCTGAACCGCCCTTTCGGGTTTTCGGTCCACCGGGATGCCCATTTTTGCCCAAGCCGCCCTTTCGGGTTTTCGACTTGTCGGGTTATTTTATGCGTAGTATCTTTTGACTATGTCTGCGTTCGCAGGGTGAGGAAAATCGTCGCCATCCATGGTGGTCAGAATCATTGCACCACCAGAAAATATGCTCTTGATCACAAATGGTCCTTCGTATGTAGGAGTCCATTTTCCCCTGGGATCACTTTGCAGCAGGATAATCCGCTTGATTACGAGATCTCCGACATGATATACTTGACGTCTGACTTTCTTGTTGAAAGCCTTGATCATCCGCTTTTGATACGTTTGACCATGGCAGACAGCAGCGAGTCGCTTCTCGTCGATCAAATTGAGTTGATCAAGTCGGGTCTGAATCCAATCATCTTCACTCAAACCAGAGTCCTTCATAATCCTTAAAGAGGGAATCTGAACTTCCAGGGGCAAGACAACTTCCATGCCATATACCAAAGAAAATGGGGTTGCCCCGATTGAAGTACGTGTCGTCGTACAGTATCCATGCAGAGCAAACGACAACATCTCATGCCAGTCCTTGTAAGTGACTGTCATTTTCTGAATGATCTTTTTAATGTTTTTGTTCGCAGCTTCAACAGCACCGTTCATCTTCGGCCGATAAGGAGATGAATTGTGATGATAAATCTTAAACTGTTCGCACAATGCGGTGATCATAGTATTATTCAGATTTGTACCGTTGCCCGTGATGATTCTGTCTGGAACACCATACCGGCATATAAGGTTTTGCTTGATGAAGCAGGCAACCACATTTTTAGTGACAGAGGCGAAAGAAGCTGCTTCGACCCATTTGGTGAAGTAGTCAATGGCAACCAGGATGAAGCGATGTCCGTTGGAAGCCGTGGGCTTGATCTCTCCAATCATATCAATGCCCCACATTGCGAATGGCCAAGGAGTTGTCAGCATGTTGAGAGGAACCGGAGGAATATGAATCTTGTCAGCATAGACTTGACACTTGTGGCAAGTACGGGAGTGCTGATGGCAATCTGCTTCCATGGTAGACTAGTAATAGCCTGCCCTTAGGATCTTTTTAGCCATAGTATGCCCGCTCAAATGGGTGCCAAATGTACCGTTGTGCATCTCTGTCATGATTAACTCCGCTTCAGCTTTGTCAACACATCGGAGTAAAACACAATCATGGTTGCGCTTATAGAGGATGCCATTAGTCAGGAAGAACTTGGAAGCAAATTTCCTTAGGAACTTCTTGTCATTTACGGAAGCTCCTTCGGGGTATTCTCTAGTCTGGAGATACCTTTTGATTTCATGAAACCAGGGTTGTTCCACTACTTATTCGGTATTAATCTCATGACAATGCGCAGGTTCATCCATTCGCTCGATGGTGATTTGGGGAGCCTCGTTATCCCAGTTGAGTTTAAACATAGAAGACATTGTAGCCAGAGCATCTGCTAGCTGATTCTCTTCTCGCGGGAAATGCTCGAAGGTAATTTGCTCGAAATTAGGCAATAATGTCAGGACATGTTCTCTGTATGGGATAAGATTAGGATGTTTGGTATCCCACTCTCCTTTGATTTGACTGATAACCAAAGCCGAGTCCCCAAATACGATCAAAGATTTGATCTCTAAGTCTATAGCAGCCTTGAGACCGAAGATGCAAGCTTCATATTTCGCCATGTTGTTCGTGCAGCTGAAGCAGAGTCGAGCCGTGAAAGGAGTGTGACAACCTTCCGGGGAAATGAGTACCGCACCGATACCGTTTCCAAGTGCATTTGAAGCACCATCAAAGTACAGGGTCCATCGGGATCCCTTTTCGGGTCCGTCATACGGTCCGTTACCTTCGATGTTGTCCAAATTCATGATGTCCTCGTCTGGGAAGTCAAATCTCATGGTTTGATAATCTTCGATAGCTTGATGAGCTAGATGATCAGCTAGTACACTCCCTTTTATAGCTTTTTGAGTGGTGTACTGGATGTCATACTCAGTTAGGATCATTTTCCATCTAGCTATTCTTCCAGATAAAGCAGGCTTCTCGAAGATATACTTGATAGGATCCATTTTGGAAATCAACAAGGTGGTATGAGTCAGCATATACTGCCTTAGTCGACGAGCGGCCCATACCAAAGCGCAGCAAGTTTTCTTGAGCAGTGAGTAGCGAGTCTCACAGTCGGTAAACTTTTTGCTAAGGTAATAAATAGCATGCTCTTTTCGACCAAACTCGTCATGCTGGCCCAAAACACACCCCATTGAGTTATCCAAGACGGTCAGATACATGATCAATGGTCTTCCTTCGACGGGAGGCATCAGAATAGGAGGTTCTAGCAAATACTCCTTGATCTTATCAAAAGCAGCTTGGCAATCGTCGTTCCATTCGACTACCTGATCCTTCTTTAATAATTTGAAAATTGGCTCACAGGTAGAAGTCAGATGAGAGATGAATCTGGCAATGTAGTTCAAGCGCCCCAAGAACCCTCTAACCTCCTTTTCAGTACGGGGAGCAGGCATCTCTTGTATTGCTTTCACTTTTGCTGGATCGACCTCAATGCCTTTGTTGCTGACAATAAACCCTAGAAGTTTACCAGACCTAACTCCAAAAGTACACTTACTTGGATTCAGCCTGAGTTTGTACTCTTTCAACCTGGCAAACAGCTTTTCCAAGTGTTCAGTGTCATCGCAACTTCTTTCTGAGTTACTCTTCGGAAAATGACAAGTGGCAGCTCTTCACGAGCAACTTGTGCGTTATTATTATTTTCGGAAAATGACAAGCGGCAGCTCTTCACGAGCAACTTGTGCGTTATTATTATTTTCGGAAAACGACAAGCGGCAGCTCTTCACGAGCAACTTGTGCGTTATTATTATTTTCGGAAAACGACAAGTGGCAGCTCTTCACGAGCAACTTGTGCGTTATTATTATTTTCGGAAAACGACAAGCGGCAGCTCTTCACGAGCAACTTGTGCGTTATTATTATTTTCGGAAAACGACAAGCGGCAGCTCTTCACGAGCAACTTGTGCGTTATTATTATTTTCCGAAAACGACAAGCGGCAGCTCTTCACGAGCAACTTGTGCGTTATTATTATTTTCGGAAAAACGACAAGCGGCAGCTCTTCACGAGCAACTTGTGCGTTATTATTTTGGAAAACGGCAAGCGGCAGTCTCTTTATTTGAGCAACTTGTACGTTATTATTTTTCTGGATTACAGCAAGCGACAGCTTCTTTATTTGAGCAGCCTGTATGTTATTGGTATTTTCTTTGGAAGACAGCAAGTGGCAGCCTCTTTATTTGAGCAGCTTGTATGTCATAGTTTTTGGACGACAGCAAGTGGCAGCCTCTTTATTTGAGTAGCTTGTATGTCATAATATTTGTTTGGCAAGACAGCAAGTGGCAGTTTCTTTATTTGAACAACTTGCGTATCTACAATATTATTATCTCAGCATTAATGAGTATATCTCCGGAAATCTCGCAGAGAAGTTTGTCATGAATCATTACCTTCAGAAGTCGATAATCTGTCGCCAGTAAATGTGATACTCTTTGTCTATCTTTGACCTTGAGTTGCGAACTCACTGTTTTGGGTCGATAATTTGTTTTATGGCCTATGCGAGATGCCTTCTTTGTTAGGGTCGGAGGTCGTATTCCCTCAATTTTAATCGCTGCCAAGAGTCTGTCGTTTGAAGTCGATGGCTCGTTTCCCCAATATTGAATAATCCATGTCTCTGCGTTTTGTTGTTGTTTGATTTCTCCAACATTGTTTCTGTCTCATGCAATATTTTTCTCTGTGGATTCAATCACTGCATTCATATCAAACGTGATGGCGGCATCTTAGGACAAAATTTGCGTATTATGTATTTAAGTACCTTCAATCTCGTCAAAACGAAGATTTTAATCTTCATATCTCCGGATAGAAGAAACTTAAATAGGGGCAGCTGTTGTACCCCAAATTTTGACCTAAGATACCATCTCCCATCTGCATCATTACATTGCAAGTGTTTTGATCTTTTGATTCTTAAAATTCATAACTTTTTCGAGTCGAGAGCTGTTTATTTTTGAACGCTAAATTTATTAATCGATTCATGCTAAAACAATGTTTATTAATTATTTATTATCTTAAATTTAAATAATTGGAATTTATTTTCAATTGTTATATAATTTAAAGATTTATAGATAATAAAATAAATATTGGAAAAGAGGTTTATTAATTGATCAAACAATGTTTATTAATTATTTATTATCTGAAAATTAAATAATTGGAATCTATTTTCGGTTATTATATAATTTAAAGACTTATGAATAATGAAATAAACATTTGAAAAGAGGTTTATTAATTGGTCAACAGTGATTATTTAATTATTTATCATTCTAAGTTAAATAATTGAAATTCTATTTTTAATTATTATAATTTAGAAAATTATGAATAACAAATTAAATAATTGAAATTATTAATTGATCAATGATGTTTATTTATTTGTTTATTATTCGGAATTTAAGTAATTGAAATTGATTTTTTTAATTATTATAATTTAAAGAATTATAAACAATAAATAAATAATTGGAAAGAAAAAGAATTAATTGGGAAATAATAGAATTTTATTCACTTTATTCTATTTATTACAATTGTTATTTAAATATTGTATTATTTACAAAATATTTATAATGACAATTACATAAAGAGTTTAAAGTAAAATAAAAACTACTTTCCTAAATTCTAAATCTTCATCTTCTATCCAATGCCTTTTTGTCTGCTCATGTAATTTTACCTGCAAAGACAATTAAAAGAAAAGTCAGAATTGAATAAATAATTAAAAGCAGAAAATCATTTATTAGTGTTCATCATTAAAAGCAAACGGCTGGAATCAGTTTACCCTTTTTTGCAAATCACGGGATTTCTCCCGGTTCACAAAAAAGGGAGGAATTTTTATTTTCATAAATGAATGCACAATTTAAAACATGCATAAATTCATTTTATTTTTCAAAACTGCATAATTAAAATCAATTGCATTTTAAAAAAAAAAAGGGGCCAACTGCATATGCATAATTTCTTTTGTCAAAAAAAATGCATATTTCAAAAATATACACAGCATACAAAGCCAACAACATATGCAAGCTTCCCACCAAAGCCAACGTAAACCTATGCCATGCACTTAGGAAGAAGCCAAAACAAATAGGCTCCTACTGTGCCATTGCAAGTCAAAAGAAGTATGCAGTTCAAATCAATATATGCAAGCAAGCAGATTTCCCTTTTTTCATCATTTTCCAGCATGTTTACCTTTTCAGAACAGATAAAGTACACATCATTTTGATATCAAATGGTACTTAAAAGAGAGAAGAGAGATATAAAGATGGTTTTACAGGTTTTGGTTTAGGCAGAAGGAGTTACAAAACTACAGCAGTAACACAGTAAGAGGAAAGAAGCATGAAATTAGAATACAAACAAACCATGTGAAGCAGTATTGTGCAGAGGCCAAGGAAATATAGTTAAATATTCAAACCTGAGCCATCAAGTGATGCCAAGAAAACTGTATAACATAACAGGAACCCCTTCAAGAAAGAGAGTTCAACCTGCCTAAAGTTTTAAAACACTCAAACTGTAAAACAAAGATACAAAACCCTTTTTTTTCTCCAAGTCTAAAAACAAGAAACCAGTATAACCATTTTCACAACCATCACTCCATGGCCTAAAAACCATTAACATGCATATACCATAGCCTACTGCAAAAACCAGTAGAACTAGCATAAACACCATAAAAACATCAAACATGGCCTAAATCATTCCAAAACCCTTCCTACTGCATAATACCACTAAACTAGTACCATCCATAATCATTTCCTAAAAACCATACGAACCAACAAAAACATCAAACCATTCTAAACCTGCTACCATAACCATTCTTTCAAAACCTCAACCATTACCAAAACCATAGCTTACTGCATAACAAAAAAACCAGTAGAACCAACATAAATATATCATAACAATATGGTCAAAAACCACAAACCTGTATCACCAAAAATCAAAACCAATGTCTAAACACGAAGGCCTCAACATGTTCATCATTGGCCATAAGCAAATCATACAGTAGTATAGGCGAGAAGAAGAAAAGGAATTGTCAAACCGTTTCAACATTAGCAAATCAAAGCGTCCAACAAAATAGCCAACAGAAGTATGGAATAGGCAACTCAGTGTCAAACACAGGGCCTCAGAAATTTTCATCACAGGCAAACGTTCAAGGGAAACCCAAAGGCAACAAACATTTCAAAGAATATCAAGCATGTTCAGCATACAGTGAACGAGAAGAAGAAAGAAGTGAATATCAAAGGCTCAGTTCATCATCATCACCAGATAAAAGGGCAAAAGACAAAGAATACACAAACCAGGGTCAAGTAGCTAGCAAGCAGCACGTGCCCTCCTCGCCGTCCCGGCCTCCTAAGCGTATCGCCCTCAATCCTCCTCCTCCATCTCCAGGTAACGGTCATTCTCCTTTCCTTTCAGTACCTCAATAATCATGTGAAAAACGAATAAGAATCAGAATAGATGAAATCACGAACATGCAATCGTAACCAAAACCTAATGAATTGAGAGATAACGTTCTTACCGTGAATCCGTAACTCTCGCCCTAACACCTTGACCGGAGGGAAGAGGAGGTTGAAGACTGCTGGTGGCCATTAGGGCGAGAAAGCTCAGGCAAGGCTCGGACGAAAGCAAGAGACGAAGAGATGAATCACGCGAAGAAGAGAGAACAAGCGTCGTCCCTGTGCAACCCTAACCCCTCTTTCCCTAAACCAAATCACGTTTACCCTAAAACAAAATTATGAAACAATTGGACTGAACCCCAACGCCTAGGCCCAAATGAGTTTTCTAATGCACCCCCCTTGTCTTCAGTTTCGATTAGGTCCCTTAGACACCTTTGGCCCATATTTATTTGTCCATTTAGCCTTTTGTTTTTATATACACTTTTTCTATTTATTCCTTTTTTAGTTTTTTTTTAGAAATATTACTAACTTAGTTTAATTAATTAGTAGCTTAATCAATTAATAATTTAATTAAAACATTTTAATCATTTTACCTTTTGTTTATTAAATTTAATTTTAGGTTTATTTGGTAATTTTAAATATCCCCTTTTTAATTAGGTTTAAGTTAGTTTTTTTAAGTATTCATTTAGTTTGATTATTTAATAATTACTAAAAAAAATAATGCCTTATATAGAACTCTAAAAAATATATAAAAAATAGAAAGTTAAAAAACTTAAAAAATATTTTTGGTTTCCTTAATTAATTCTCATTACTTTTATCCATATAAAAAATGCGTAAAAAATGGAAACTATTAAAACATTTCCTTTTCATTAATATTAAACAAAAAAATCATAAAAATGCACGTTTACACACTTAGTCTTTTATTCAATTGTTATATATCCTTATCCGCATAATTTCTCTGTTTAATCATTTCATATTCACATGATTATTCTGTTTACGTTTAAATCCAAGGGAAAAAACGATTAAATTTGTCGACTTCATGTCCTCAAGTCTAATTGCGCGAACATTCGCATTTCATTAAAACTTAGGATAATTTTTCCTCAAATATTCAATCTTTTCAAAACTTATACCTTCTAAGCAAAAACTTCGACATTAGGTCGTCGTATCTTCAAAAACCCGTCCATACCCCTTTTTCAGCCAAAACAATTTGTTTCTAATCGAACGATCAATTTTAATAAACAGATATTTCAAAAGGTTCCTATATAGTACTATAGATACATTGGGTGCTAGTACCTTCCCATTGTATAACCAACCCCCGAACCATAGATCTCTTTTCAAAAACGCCTTGTATTTTTATTACTTTTAAAAAGTATTATTTACATTGCATATTTAGGGTTTTATTTCGCTCTTTCCCCTTTTCCCTTGTAAACAATAAAGCGCGGTGGCGACTCTTGCTTTTGTGAGACGAATTAATCAATAATTCGATCTCCGATTTACCCCGCTACATTTTTTATCGCTACAGAATTGGCGACTCTGTTGGGGACAGATTGACCTCTTGCTGGTCCATCCCTAAGTGGGTTAAGCCTAATTTGTCTTATCTGTTTATTGTCATTTGATTTGTTTGATTATGTGTTTAATTTTGGGTGTTTGGGTTTTTTGCAAAGGACGAATCCTATACCCGGATTAAGTAACACTTAAGGAATAGGACGGGCGGTATAGTCATGTTAACTTTGAGGGAGTAATCCCGAAGAAGGAGGCATGAGATCCCCCACTCAATGGAAGGACCTCTTGAACTTAATATTTGTTTACCGAGTAATCGGGAAGACATTATTATTTTCGACCTAGGAGCCCGAGAAGTTGAGGACCGTAGAACCTTAACCCATATTGGCCTTTTTAGGTGTAGCGCGGACACTATAACGGAGTAATTCGGAAGTAGTTGTTACGCGATGCTACGCTCGGACGAGTTTCTCTTGAGAATATTGCTAATTATTGAGTAATCAAGACGTTGGTAATATCCGAAAGAGTAATGTAGACTCTGGGAACTCTTAGAACCTTGTCTTACAAGTGTGATTGGACCCTTAGTACATACCTTTGGGTGGGATTTACCCTCGACTCCATGCTGAACGTTGAACCTTTCAACCCCATGTTTGTGAACTTGTGTGTGACTGTTGCATTATCATTCATTCATGCATTCATCAACATCCTTGTAAAAAACTTGTTTTTCAAGGAACTTCGGAATGATTTTTGCAGGCATCTCAGGTTATCATGGAATTTGGAAGGAGAAACACTCGAAGCTTTAGTTTTAAGGAGCCCGAGATTGAAGAACTGAAGAGTTTGATTCCGAAGATCGAGAACCCGACGGATTTTAAGAAGAAGTATGGGTCCATTATACCTCTCATGAAGCGCAAGATGAAGGCATCCTCAATACGTTGGTTCAATTCTACGATCCTTTGTACCGATGTTTCACCTTTCCGGATTACCAGTTGATGCCCACCTTAGAAGAGTATTCCTACATACTTGGTTTACCGATCACCGACTGTGTTCCTTTTTCTGGATTACAAGAGGAGCCCAAATCTCACGAGATAGCGACCATCACCCACTTGAAGAAGTCAGAGATAGAGGAGAACATGACTATAAAAGGGGGAATCCGAGGTTTGTCTGCGCAGTTTTTGTTGAGGAAAGCTCGTCATTTTGCTGAGATAAAAGATACTGTTGCCTTTGAAGACGTGTTTGCTTTACTCGCTTATGGTCTATTCTTGTTCCCTAACGTTGATAAGTTTGTGGATATTAACGCCATTAGAATTTTCTTGATTGGAAATCCGGTTCCTACGCTACTAGGAGATACTTACTACTCCATCCATCTTCGAAACTCTTATCAAGGAGGGATGATTATTTGTTGTGCATCGTTGCTGTATCAGTGGTATGTTTCGCATCTACCTGGGTCTGATGTTTTCTGGGATCTCGAGAAGGAACCGCGTTGGGCGCCAAAGATTATGGCTCTCACTCATTTCGACATTGATTGGTATAATCGAGTTTACTACGACGTGAAGATCATCGATAGTTGTGGTGCTTTTCCTAACGTGCCTCTTCTCGGTACGAGAGGTGGAATTAACTATAACCCTGTTCTCGCGCTCCGTCAGTTTGGGTACCCGATGAGGGACAAGCCAAACAACATCCATGTGAGTGGTTTCTTTCTACAGGAAGGACAAGATCATCAGGCAGCTAAGAGGGAGATCGGAGGAGCTTGGCGCCACATCCATAGGAAAGGGAGAGACATGTTAGGACATAGAGGTGCCGCTTCTTTGGAGCCTTACCTACAGTGGATCCGTGCTAGGGCTTGTGCTCTCAAGATGCCCTATAAACTTGAGAAACCTTTATTCCCTACCGTTGCATCATCATCTGTTGTTATCCTTATCGCGAATATAGGAGAATACCAAGGAAATCTGGCTAGGATGAAGTCCGAGAGGGATGCTTGGAAAGAAAAGTATAATATGTCTGAATATGAGAATCGGGTCCTGGCTCGACAACTAAAGGAAAAGGAGGAGTTGTTGTTTATTCAAGACGGCTGGTTCATTGATCACGATGAGAAACTTCGTCAAAAGGACGCTTTACTGAAGAAGTATGCTAGTGAAAGGAAGAGAAAAAAGGAAGGTTCGGTAAGCGTGGCTCTCGTTCCTAACCCACAGAAGGAAATCATTTATCGACTGGTGGCTGAGAAGAAAGAGATGGAAGACTTTTATGAAGTGAAGATCAAGAAGCTCCGGTTACAGTTGGTATTTGGTCCTTCATCCAATGATTCTGAGTGATCTTTAGCTTTTAGTTTTATTTTATTGATGTCATTTTGTAAAACTTTGTAAAAGGGCTTCATGTTCCGAAGTTGTAATTTATTGATTTATTATGGACTTCATGTTTCAAAGTTGTAATTTATTGCTTTATTAAGGGTTTTAATGCTCCACAGTTGTAATTTATCGCTTTATTATGGATTTCATGTTTCGAAGATGTAATTTACTGCTTTTATTATTGGGTTGTTATCCCAAAGTTGTAATTTATTGTTTTGTTATTCCAAGTTGTAAGTTGTAATTTACTGTTTTGATTAATGGACTGAGTTTTTGTTGTTCCAAAGTCCTTTACCATTTATGTATGCAAAATTATCGAAGTTCCTTGAAAAACTATTAAAATGAATCATAATTTGCATCGCACATCATGCATCATTCCACATTCCACTTCACATGTTTTCTAGAGTCTTATCCTTGTTTCTTTTTCCACTCCAAAGGTTGTCAAGCTGTCTCACCGATACGACACTCGAGCCAATCGTCAGAGGAAAATGGAAGATCTGGAATAGGAATACCATGAGCTTCGTGGGGAGGTTGCTACCCTTCGTGTCGAGATGGAGAAGTTAACTGCGTTAGTGGAAAGTTTGGTGGCTGTTCAGAATCAGCCATCGACTACAGCTGCCGAGATTCAGACTTCAACTCCAGTGGTTTCCGAGATTGTCACCGTTCCTACATCTGTGACTCAAATCAACTCTCCGCTTCAGCATCAGATGCCGAAAGGTTTCCCGTGGGGAATGCCTTACAACTTTGTGCCAGAGGGGTATCAGCCTGCCGTACAACCTTTATTTCAACCTGCTTTGTCTCTTCCTCAACCAGAGACAACTGTCATGCCGCCAGTAATTCCGTCTGTGACACCTTTTCCGCAACCGATAATGACAACTGTCGCTCCTGTGGTCCATTCCGTGCCATACTTGAATGAACCTACTTATCCTGCCGAGCCTGCTGAAAGTTTGGGTCTCTTTGATAGAATGGAATAATTTCAAGATCAGTTCCAGGAAATGCAGAAGGAGCTCAGAGCGTTAAAGGGGAAGGATTTGTTTGGGAAGAACACGCATGACCTTTGTCTAGTTCCGAATGTCAAGATTCCAGCAAAATTCAAAGTGCCGGACTTTGAGAGATATAAGGGTGATTCGTGTCCTCGAAGTCATTTGACAATGTACGTGAGAAAGATGTCTACGTATTCCGATGATCATGACTTGTTGATTCATTATTTTCAAGATAGTTTGACGGGTGCTGCTCTAAAGTGGTATATGGGTTTAGACAGTATTCGGATCCGCAACTTCAACGATCTTAGCGAAGCTTTTATCCACCAGTATAAGTACAACGTTGACATGGCACCGGACAGGGATCAACTCCGGGCGATGTCACAAAGAGACCGAGAATCTTTTAAGGAATACGCCCAGAGGTGGCGTGAAATTGCTGCTCAAATCTATCCACCTCTTGAGGAGAAAGAGATGACGAAGATATTTTTGAAGACTTTAGGGTCCTTTTACTATGAAAGAATGATAGCCAGCGCACCCAGTGACTTCACCGAAATGGTAAGCATGGGCATGCGGTTAGAGGAAGGGATTCGTGAAGGGCGTTTGGTTAAAGAAGGAAGTCCGTCTAGCAGTGCTAAGAAGTTTGGAAGTGTTTTCCCGAAAAGAAAAGAGCAGGATGTCAGCGCTTTGTTCCCAGGTAGACCTAGGAGAGGTTACTCTCACGTTGCGGCAGTCACTCCGGCTGTCCGCCCAGCTTTGATGACCCCAGCTCATCAAACCCCACCAACTCAACAACGACCATTTCAGCAGCAGCCTCGACAACAGGCTTATCCATTCAACAATCAGAACCGTTCACCTAGAAAATCGCAGTTCGATGCCATTCCTATGACTTATACGGAATTGTTCCCTGCTCTTATCAGAAAGAATCTCATAACGACAAAGCCTCCTCCTGTCGCACCGAACAGTACTTCTCCGTGGTACAAGGCGGATCAGTTTTGTGAATATCATCAAGGGTCGCCGGGGCACAACCTTGAGAACTGTTTTGCTTTGAAGGCGGACGTGCAGAGGTTGATTAAGAATGGTATCTTGTCTTTCAAGGATGTTAATCCAAATGTTAGAGATAATCCTTTGCCTCGACATGGGGCAGCTTCAGTGAATATGGTGGAAGGTTGTCCGGGGAAGTTTCGAGTTTTTCAAGTTGAACACATAAGAGAGTCGTTGATCAGGTTACATCAGAGTTTGAGGAGACTTGCCTTTGTTAAGAATCAGCATGATTATGATGTTTGTGAATTTTGTTCAAGAGAGGTTGATTGTCCTATTGTGAAGGAGGATATTCAGAAGTTGTTAGACCAAAGAGTTATCACTATTACATATGACAGAAATCCGGAGGATGAAGTGAATGTTATCATACCACAATTCAATTTGCCTGAATCAGTAGAGATTGCTTACGACAGTCAGACTGCACCTGTTGATCCTTTGATTATTTACCCACCTGGTCTTGTGCCTTACAACTCAGACCAAGCTGTACCGTATAAGTATAATGCCACAATGATTGAGAATGGGGTAGAAGTCCCTATACCAACAAGACCGTCTTTTGTTAACATTGCTGATGTGAGTAGGGTTACGAGAAGTGGACGTGTTTTTGCAGCAGTACCTTTGAAGAGACCAGAAGTTCAAGTCAGGAGACCCATACCTGCAGAAGTTCCAGTGAGAAATGTTGAACCAAGGGTTGAGATAGGCCGATCCAGTGAACCTATCCCTCACCCTGAGGATGATGAGATTCTGAAGCTTATCAAGAGAAGTGAATATAAGATTGTGGACTAACTTTTGCAAACACCTTCCAAGATTTCTTTGCTTGCTTTACTGAGAGATTCTGGTGCCCATAGAGAAGCTTTGATGAAGGTCTTGGACCAGGCGTTCGTGGATCATGATGTGACGGTTGACCAATTTGATGGAATTGTGGGAAATATTACTTCGTGTAACAATCTTGGTTTCAGTGATGAAGAACTCCCGGAGGAGGGGAGGAACCATAATATGGATTTGCATATCTCAGTAAGTTGCGGAAATGACACCTTATCAAGTGTGTTGGTGGATACAGGTTCGTCGTTGAATGTGATGCCCAAGACTACATTATCTCGACTCTCGTATCCAGGTGCTCCTATGAGACCTAGTGGAGTAATTGTTAAAGCGTTCGATGGTTCTAGGAAGACAGTCATTGGTGAAGTGGATCTTCCTATAGTGATTGGTCCTCATACTTTTCAAATTACTTTCCAAGTGATGGATATCCGTGCTGCCTACAGTTGCTTATTGGGTCGTCCCTGGATCCATGATGCAGGGGCAGTCACCTCCACGCTCCATCAGAGACTGAAGTTTGTGAGGCATGGGAAGCTAGTGATGATCGGGGGAGAGCAGGCTATGGTGGTAAGCCATTTATCATCATTCTCTTTTATTGACGCTGATGAGGATGTGGGAACCCAGTTCCAAGGTCTATCTGTTGCCAAGAATGCAGTGAAGAAGCAAGGGGCATCCATTTCTTCTTTTGAGGATGCGCGACGAGTGGTGGAAAGTGGTTCGGCCGAAGGATGGGGCCAGGTGTTGACTTTGCCCGAGAACAAGTCTGGGGAAGGTCTGGGTTTTCGTCTCGTGTCTGCGAGAGTCAAGAAGGAGGTGGTTGTTCGTCCGATTCAAGAGGTTTTCCGAAGTGCAGGTTTTATACATCCTGAGGTTGATGCTATCATATAAGATGATTCCGAGGAAGATTTTCCCGATTTTGTGACGCCTGGATTGGCTTTCCAGTACTGGATAGCTGTTGATGTTCCCATTGTTATGCACATTTCCGAGTAATGTTTTGTTTTGTTTTTCTTTGAAAAAATTCGCTCTGCCCAAGGCAAAAAGTATTTTGTGTCGGGCTATGAAAAACAATTCCTTTTGCTCTGCCCAAGGCAAAAGAGAAATGTTTGGGCTCTTTGTTTCAAGTATTTCCCTTCAAATAAATAAAAATGTTATTTTGTCCACTACTGTTTTATTTTTCACTTTTTCTGGGAAATAGCAATGAAATTAATTGGTAGTAATAGGAAATATAATAACCTTTTGTTTTATTTGCACAAATCGATTTCTAAAATAAAGCATAATCATATGTGCAGATTAATCCATGACTTAACCATCGAAAACAATGATCCTATGCCCTCTCCCAACTTTGAATTCCCTGTGCTCAGAGCCGAAGAAGAGGATGACGAAGAGATTCCTGTTGAGATTTCCCGTTTGCTTGAGCATGATGAGAAGATCATTCAACCGTTTGAAGAACCTTTAGAGTTGGTCAATTTGGGTGATGAAGAAGATAGAAAGGAAGTCAAAGTCGGAGCATTGCTTATCCCGGAAGTTAAAGAGAAAATGTTGGAGCTTCTCAAGGAGTATGTTGATGTGTTTGCTTGGTCCTACCAAGATATGCTGGGTTTGGACAACGATATTGTGGAGCATCGTTTACCGTTGAGACCTGAATGTCCGCCGATCAAGCAGAAGCTGAGAAGGACTCGTCCCGATATGGCTGACAAGATCAAAGAGGAAGTTCAGAAACAGATTAATGCAGGTTTCCTTGTTACATCGGTCTATCCTCAGTGGTTAGCCAACATAGTGCATGTTGCTAAGAAAGATGGCAAAGTTCGGATGTGTGTAGACTATCAAGATCTGAACAGAGCTAGCCCAAAGGACGACTTCCCATTACCTCATATTGACGTATTGGTCGACAGTACCGCCAAGTTCAAAGTCTTTTCTTTCATGGATGGCTTCTCGGGTTACAATCAAATCAAGATGGCACCAGAAGATATGGAGAAGACAGCTTTCATTACACCTTGGGGAACTTTTTGTTATCGGGTTATTCCGTTTGGTTTGAGGAATGCTGGCGCAACATACCAAAGGGCCATGACTGCTTTGTTCCACGATATGATGCATAAGGAGATAGAAGTGTATGTGGATGACATGATTGCCAAATCACAGACTGAGGAAGATCACTTGGAACATTTGTTGAAGTTATTCCAACGTTTGAGAAAGTACAAACTCCGTCTGAATCCCAACAAGTGCACTTTTGGTGTTCGTTCTGGAAGACTTCTGGGTTTCATTGCCAGTCAGAAAGGTATTGAGGTAGATCCTGATAAAGTCAAAGCTATTCGAGAAATGCCCGCACCCAAGACGGAAAAACAAGTAAGAGGATTCCTTGGGAGACTGAACTACATTTCCAGATTTATATCTCATATGACTGCTACCTGTGGGCCGATTTTCAAGCTTCTCCGAAAGAACCAAGGATGTGTGTGGACAGAAGATTGTCAGAGAGCTTTTGATAGCATTAAAGAATATTTGCTTGAACCTCCAATTTTGATTCCTCCAGTGGAAGGAAGACCTTTGATTATGTACCTGACTATATTGGAAGATTCCATGGGATGTGTGCTTGGTCAACAAGATGAGACTGGAAGAAAGGAGCATGCCGTGTATTATCTGAGTAAGAAATTCACAGACTGTGAGTCTCGGTACTCATTGCTTGAGAAAACCTGTTGTGCTTTAGCTTGGGCTGCTCGCCGTCTGCGCCAGTATATGATTAACCACACCACTTGGTTGATCTCCAAAATGGATCCGATCAAGTATATCTTTGAGAAACCCGCCTTATCTGGAAGAATAACCCGTTGGCAGATGTTGTTGTCTGAATATGACATTGAGTATCACACTCAGAAAGCAATCAAAGGGAGTATTTTAGTCGATCATTTGGCTCACCAACCAATTGACGATTATCAATCCATCAAGTTTGATTTCCTAGATGAAGATGTTATGTACTTGAAAGCTAAAGATTGTGAAGAGCCGTTACCTGAAGAAGGACCTGATCCTGAATCCCATTGGGGTTTAATATTTGACGGAGCTGTGAATTCCTATGGAAATGGAATTGGGGCAATCATTGTCACTCCCCGAGGTACTCATATCCCGTTCACGGCAAGATTGAAGTTTGACTTCACGAACAACATGGCGGAATATGAGGCATGTATTATGGGTCTCGAAGAAGCAATGGATCTAAGGATTAAGATTCTTGATATTTACGGAGATTCAGCATTGGTGATTAATCAAATCAAAGGAGAATGGGAGACTCGTCATCCTGGTTTGATCCCTTACAGAGGTTATGCTAGAAGATTGTTGACTTTCTTCAACAAAGTGGAGTTGCACCATATCCCTAGAGATGAGAACCAAATGGCTGATGCTTTAGCTACTTTGTCTTCCATGTTTCAAGTGAATGGTTGGAACGATGTGCCTACAATCCGAGTTATGCGCCTCGACAGACCTGCTCATGTGTTCTCAGTAGAAGAGGTCACCGACGACAAACCGTGGTTCTACGACATTAAACGTGTTCTTCAAACTCAAGAGTACCCGCCTGGGGCATCCAATAAAGATAGGAAGACGTTGAGAAGATTAGCAAGCAGTTTCTTTCTCAATGAAGAAGTTTTGTATAAGAGGAATTACGACATGGTCTTGCTCAGATGTGTAGACAGACGTGAAGCAGACATGCTGATGCAAGAAGTACATGAAGGATCCTTTGGCACTCATGCCAATGGACATGTGATGGCTAGAAAGATGTTGAGAGCTGGTTACTATTGGATGACAATGGAATATGATTGCTGCAAATATGTGAAGAAGTGTCATAAATGTCAGATTTATGCGGACAAGATGCACGTCCCACCGACTCTCCTCAATGTTATCTCTTCACCTTGGCCTTTCTCTATGTGGGGCATTGATATGATTGGAATTATTGAACCCAAAGCTTCAAATGGCCATCGTTTCATCTTGGTAGCATCGATTATTTTACTAAATGGGTGGAAGCAGCATCTTATGCTAATGTAACCAGACAGGTGGTAGTCAGATTTATCAAGAATCAGATCATTTGTCGGTACGGTATCCCGAGCAAGATTATCACTGATAATGGTTCGAATTTGAATAACAAGATGATGAGAGAGCTTTGTGAAGAGTTCAAGATCGAACATCATAACTCTTCTCCTTACAGACCGAAGATGAATGGGGCTGTTGAAGCTGCTAACAAGAATATCAAGAAGATTGTCCAGAAGATGGTGGTAACTTATAAAGATTAGCATGAAATGCTTCCGTTTGCTCTGCATGGATACCGTACTTCAGTTCGAACTTCAACATGCGCAACCCCATTTTCCCTAGTTTATGGTATGGAAGCTATACTCCCCGTGGAGGTTGAGATTCCGTCTCTGAGAGTGTTGATGGAAGCTAAACTTTCTGAGGCCGAATGGTGTCAAAGTAGATATGATCAGTTGAATTTAATCGAAGAGAAGAGATTGACAGCGTTGTGTCACGGTCAATTATATCAGCAGAGGATGGAGAAAGCTTTTGATAAGAAGGTTCGACCGCGCGAGTTCAAAGAAGGTGACCTTGTGCTCAAGAAGATATTATCTTTCCAACCTGATTCTAGGGGCAAGTGGGCTCCGAATTATGAAGGACCGTATGTCGTTAAGAAGGTTTTCTCTGGAGGTGCCTTGATTCTCACCAATATGGACGGTGATGAGCTCCCGCGTCCCATGAACACCGATGCAGTCAAGAAGTATTTCGCTTAGGCAGGCTTTTGGTCAGACCAATCTTGACATTTGAGTACATTTGGGATTCGAAGTTGTTAGGGAGAATGGCGATCATTGTTTTTTGTGTAACCTTTTTATTTCATGTACTATTTCCCAAACTTTTGTAAACCGTTGGAGTCGCATTGTTAGCGAACTACCATATTATTAATGAAATTTAAGCATTTACCCTTGTGTGGGCAAAATTTTAATTTTTATGGAAATACTTGAAACAAATTTACTTAAAATATTCTTATTTTAAAAATGTGTCGTGAATAACGAAAGGAATATTAATAGTTTGTTCCAAGGATGGTCAAGCCATGAAATGCAAAACAGTACAGTAATTTATCCTTGCATGATGAACATGTTTTCTTTAAAATCATCATGAGGTGTTAGTTGTGTAAGCTCGTGTTTCTGGTGGTACTAAGTTTGGTGACTCCCCAAGTGTTCCAGTTAAGTGTTGTTTTGGCTACCTTTGTTTGAGCAGATTTCGGAAGTGTGGTACGCTTTGTCTCTTGCCAGTGGTCTTTTGGTTTTGGAAGATTGGATTTGAGTGCTTTTCTCCTCAGAAGGCTTGAGCCTCGTAGCGTGGTACACTCTGATGTTGCTTCGTGTTTCCAGTTCCATTTATCTTCCGTCTTTTTAAGATTGGCCGAGTATCTATCTTGTCGTGACATCTTATCGTCTTCAGGATATTCCATCTTTTTGTTTTGTCAGCATAACATTCATTTACCTATTTACACTTATATCATGCACGCATACTCACATTTGTCGTTGACTTTTGGGTTGTACTTTGTTTATTCAAATAACGTACATGTCTCTTTCCAAGTAGAAGGTTAGCTTAGGCAGAAAATGTGCTTCCTTTCTAAATTCGCCAACTGAGCTAATCCTCATGGACGATTTTTGATTTAGTTCACCTTGTCCATTTCTGGATAGGATGAATTCCCCAATCGAGTTGCTTTCTCATTGGGTGGAGTCTTGTTTGAATGTTTTCCCTCTAGTTATTCCTGGATAAAGTTGTTGTCTCTTGCGTAGGCTATCTCATGATTTTTCCCAGTGAAATCGCGACCTAGACAGATGGTGCATTTATTTTGCACAGTTGAGTATGTGATCTCCTTGGGAAGGATTGACTCATGATTCTCTTTGACGAAGATTTTATTCTCTGCCAGTGTCATCGCAACTTCTTTCTGAGTTACTCTTCAGAAAACGACAAGTGGCAGCTCTTCATGAGCAACTTGTGCGTTATTATTATTTTCGGAAAACGACAAGCGGCAGCTCTTCACGAGCAACTTGTGCGTTATTATTATTTTCGGAAAACGACAAGCGGCAGCTCTTCACGAGCAACTTGTGCGTTATTATTATTTTCGGAAAACGACAAGTGGCAGCTCTTCACGAGCAACTTGTGCGTTATTATTATTTTCGGAAAACGACAAGCGGCAGCTCTTCACGAGCAACTTGTGCGTTATTATTATTTTCGGAAAACGAAAAGCGGCAGCTCTTCACGAGCAACTTGTGCGTTATTATTATTTTCGGAAAACGACAAGCGGCAGCTCTTCACGAGCAACTTGTGCGTTATTATTATTTTTGGAAAAACGAAAAGCGGCAGCTCTTCACGAGCAACTTGTGCGTTATTATTTTGGAAAACGGCAAGCGGCAGTCTCTTTATTTGAGCAACTTGTACGTTATTATTTTTCTGGATTACAGCAAGCGACAGCTTCTTTATTTGAGCAGCCTGTATGTTATTGGTATTTTCTTTGGAAGACAGCAAGTGGCAGCCTCTTTATTTGAGCAGCTTGTATGTCATAGTTTTTGGACGACAGCAAGTGGCAGCCTCTTTATTTGAGTAGCTTGTATGTCATAATATTTGTTTGGCAAGATAGCAAGTGGCAGTTTCTTTATTTGAACAACTTGCGTATCTACAATATTATTATCTCAGCATTAATGAGTATATCTCCGGAAATCTCGCAGAGAAGTTTGTCATGAATCATTACCTTCAGAAGTCGATAATCTGTCGCCAGTAAATGTGATACTCTTTGTCTATCTTTGACCTTGAGTTGCGAACTCACTGTTTTGGGTCGATAATTTGTTTTATGGCCTATGCGAGATGCCTTCTTTGTTAGGGTCGGAGGTCGTATTCCCTCAATTTTAATCGCTGCCAAGAGTCTGTCGTTTGAAGTCGATGGCTCGTTTCCCCAATATTGAATAATCCATGTCTCTGCGTTTTGTTGTTGTTTGATTTCTCCAACATTGTTTCTGTCTCATGCAATATTTTTCTCTGTGGATTCAATCACTGCATTCATATCAAACGTGATGGCGGCATCTTAGGACAAAATTTGCGTATTATGTATTTAAGTACCTTCAATCTCGTCAAAACGAAGATTTTAATCTTCATATCTCCGGATAGAAGAAACTTAAATAGGGGCAGCTGTTGTACCCCAAATTTTGACCTAAGATACCATCTCCCATCTGCATCATTACATTGCAAGTGTTTTGATCTTTTGATTCTTAAAATTCATAACTTTTTCGAGTCGAGAGCTGTTTATTTTTGAACGCTAAATTTATTAATCGATTCATGCTAAAACAATGTTTATTAATTATTTATTATCTTAAATTTAAATAATTGGAATTTATTTTCAATTGTTATATAATTTAAAGATTTATAGATAATAAAATAAATATTGGAAAAGAGGTTTATTAATTGATCAAACAATGTTTATTAATTATTTATTATCTGAAAATTAAATAATTGGAATCTATTTTCGGTTATTATATAATTTAAAGACTTATGAATAATGAAATAAACATTTGAAAAGAGGTTTATTAATTGGTCAACAGTGATTATTTAATTATTTATCATTCTAAGTTAAATAATTGAAATTCTATTTTTAATTATTATAATTTAGAAAATTATGAATAACGAATTAAATAATTGAAATTATTAATTGATCAATGATGTTTATTTATTTGTTTATTATTCGGAATTTAAGTAATTGAAATTGATTTTTTTAATTATTATAATTTAAAGAATTATAAACAATAAATAAATAATTGGAAAGAAAAAGAATTAATTGGGAAATAATAGAATTTTATTCACTTTATTCTATTTATTACAATTGTTATTTAAATATTGTATTATTTACAAAATATTTATAATGACAATTACATAAAGAGTTTAAAGTAAAATAAAAACTACTTTCCTAAATTCTAAATCTTCATCTTCTATCCAATGCCTTTTTGTCTGCTCATTTAATTTTACCTGCAAAGACAATTAAAAGAAAAGTCAGAATTGAATAAATAATTAAAAGCAGAAAATCATTTATTAGTGTTCATCATTAAAAGCAAACGGCTGGAATCAGTTTGCCCTTTTTTGCAAATCACGGGATTTCTCCCGGTTCACAAAAAAGGGAGGAATTTTTATTTTCATAAATGAATGCACAATTTAAAACATGCACAAATTCATTTTATTTTTCAAAACTGCATAATTAAAATCAATTGCATTTTAAAAAAAAAAAGGGGCCAACTGCATATGCATAATTTCTTTTGTCAAAAAAAATGCATATTTCAAAAAATATACACAGCATACAAAGCTAACAGCATATGCAAGCTTCCCACCAAAGCCAACGTAAACCTATGCCATGCACTTAGGAAGAAGCCAAAACAAATAGGCTCCTACTGTGCCATTGCAAGTCAAAAGAAGTATGCAGTTCAAATCAATATATGCAAGCAAGCAGATTTCCCTTTTTTCATCATTTTCCAGCATGTTTACCTTTTCAGAACAGATAAAGTACACATCATTTTGATATCAAATGGTACTTAAAAGAGAGAAGAGAGATAGAAAGATGGTTTTACAGGTTTTGGTTTAGGCAAAAGGAGTTACAAAACTACAGCAGTAACACAGTAAGAGGAAAGAAGCATGAAATTAGAATACAAACAAACCATGTGAAGCAGTATTGTGCAGAGGCCAAGGAAATATAGTTAAATATTCAAACCTGAGCCATCAAGTGATGCCAAGAAAACTGTATAACATAACAGGAACCCCTTCAAGAAAGAGAGTTCAACCTGCCTAAAGTTTTAAAACACTCAAACTATAAAACAAAGATACAAAACCCTTTTTTTCTCCAAGTCTAAAAATAAGAAACCAGTATAACCATTTTCACAACCATCACTCCATGGCCTAAAAACCATTAACCTGCATATACCATAGCCTACTGCAAAAACCAGTAGAACTAGCATAAACACCATAAAAACATCAAACATGGCCTAAACCATTCCAAAACCCTTCCTACTGCATAATACCACTAAACCAGTACCATCCATAATCATGTCCTAAAAACCATATGAACCAACAAAAACATCAAACCATTCTAAACCTGCTACCATAACCATTCTTTCAAAACCTCAACCATTACCAAAACCATAGCTTACTGCATAACAAAAAAACCAGTAGAACCAACATAAATATATCAGAACAATATGGTCAAAAACCACAAACCTGTATCACCAAAAATCAAAACCAATGTCTAAACACGAAGGCCTCAACATGTTCATCATTGGCCATAAGCAAATCATACAGTAGTATAGGCGAGAAGAAGAAAAGGAACTGTCAAACCGTTTCAACATTAGCAAATCAAAGCGTCCAACAAAATAGCCAACAGAAGTATGGAATAGGCAACTCAGTGTCAAACACAGGGCCTCAGAAATTTTCATCACAGGCAAACGTTCAAGGGCAACCCAAAGGCAACAAACATTTCAAAGAATATCAAGCATGTTCAGCATACAGTGAACGAGAAGAAGAAAGAAGTGAATATCAAAGGCTCAGTTCATCATCATCACCAGATAAAAGGGCAAAAGACAAAGAATACACAAACCAGGGTCAAGTAGCTAGCAAGCAGCACGCGCCCTCCTCTCCGTCCCGGCCTCCTAAGCGTATCGCCCTCAATCCTCCTCCTCCATCTCCAGGTAACGGTCGTTCTCCTTTCCTTTCAGTACCTCAATAATCATGTGAAAAACGAATAAGAATCAGAATAGATGAAATCACGAACATGCAATCGTAACCAAAACCTAATGAATTGAGAGATAATGTTCTTACCGTGAATCCGTAACTCTCGCCCTAACGCCTTGACCGGAGGGAAGAGGAGGTTGAAGACTGCTGATGGCCATTAGGGCGAGAAAGCTCAGGCAAGGCTCGGACAAAAGCAAGAGACGAAGAGATGAATCACGCGAAGAAGAGAGAACAAGCGTCGTCCCTGTGCAACCCTAACCCCTCTTTCCCTAAACCAAATCACGTTTACCCTAAAACAAAATTATGAAACAATTGGACTGAACCCCAACGCCTAGGCCCAAACGAGTTTTCTAATGCACCCCCCTTGTCTTCAGTTTTGATTAGGTCCCTTAGACACCTTTGGCCCATATTTATTTGTCCATTTAGCCTTTTGTTTTTATATACACTTTTTCTATTTATTCCTTTTTTAGTTTTTTTTTAGAAATATTACTAACTTAGTTTAATTAATTAGTAGCTTAATCAATTAATAATTTAATTAAAACATTTTAATCATTTTACCTTTTGTTTATTAAATTTAATTTTAGGTTTATTTGGTAATTTTAAATATCCCTTTTTTAATTAGGTTTGAGTTAGTTTTTTTAAGTATTCATTTAGTTTGATTATTTAATAATTACTAAAAAAAATAATGCCTTATATAGAACTCTAAAAAATATATAAAAAATAGAAAGTTAAAAAACTTAAAAAATATTTTTGTTTTCCTTAATTAATTCTCATTACTTTTATCCATATAAAAAATGCGTAAAAAATGGAAACTATTAAAACATTTTCTTTTCATTAATATTAAACAAAAAAATCATAAAAATGCACGTTCACACACTTAGTCTTTTATTCAATTGTTATATATCCTTATCCGCATAATTTCTCTGTTTAATCATTTCATATTCACATGATTATTCTGTTTACGTTTAAATCCAAGGGAAAAAACGATTAAATTTGTCGACTTCATGTCCTCAAGTCTAATTGCGCGAACACTCGCATTTCATTAAAACTTAGGATAATTTTTCCTCAAATATTCAATCTTTTCAAAACTTATACCTTCTAAGCAAAAACTTCGACATTAGGTCGTCGTATCTTCAAAAACCCGTCCATACCCCTTTTTCAGCCAAAACAATTTGTTTCTAATCGAACGATCAATTTTAATAAACAGATATTTCAAAAGGTTCCTATAGAGTACTATAGATACATTGGGTGCTAGTACCTTCCCATTGTATAACCAACCCCCGAACCATAGATCTCTTTTCAAAAACGCCTTGTATTTTTATTACTTTTAAAAAGTATTATTTACATTGCATATTTAGGGTTTTATTTCGCTCTTTCCCCTTTTCCCTTGGAAACAATAAAGCGCGGTGGCGACTCTTGCTTTTGTGAGACGAATTAATCAATAATTCGATCTCCGATTTACCCCTCTACATTTTTTATCGCTACAAGACCAGGCGAAGATTTCAACGTACTCATTTAACAGCTGTATCAGGCGCTCCTTGACACTTGGTTCCAGATTGGCACCCACTTGAACTTCCTTCTGGTCTTCCTCTGTTCCTAAATTGACAGTTTCCAACGACTCTTCGTGAGGTAAGATGTCCCTTTCCTCTTGCTGTAAAAGTATGGCTAGCTCTCCTGGTACTTCACAACCTTCGTCATCTTCATACTCAGCCTGATTGACCAGATCTTCAGAGTTATTGAAGGACATAGCAGAATAGTCACCCATAGAATCCAAAGTGGATGGGTACCTGCATTTGTGAGCGTGGGTGTGTGTAAGGGATAGCCATCTTTAAACAAAATGCAAAAAGGAAGGAAAATGAACACAACAGTTTATCGAAGAAAAACGTCCAATGAATCATTAAACATGGCATATGGATATGAAGATAATCAAAACCCATACAAATGGACCTACATGCCCCGGGCAAGGCATGAGGTGAAAAAGTAGTGTACGGATTGTTCAAAAGAAATGATTACAGACCAAAGGAAATGTTTGACAGATAATTACTGATTAATAAAAGTAATGGGGACAAAGTCCTTTGCCTCCCAGTTGCGTAGTCCCCCTTCGATGGTTGAGTAGATTCAATCTTCAATGTTGACTTCTTCGTCTTTACCTTCCAAAGCATTAATCCCATAAGGAGAGATCTTGATGGGTGCTCTTTCAACCTTTGAACGGCGCATAGCTTTCTGCCCCGCAGCAGTGAATCCTAAACCAAACTTGTCTGTTTTGTGAGGAATGTCTGGCAACTGCCCCCATGTTGAGCTCTTCCCTTCCTTCATTGTGGCCTTCGCGTCTTTTAGAGATGCCATCCTGGCCATCTGCTTTGGTACCTCAGCTACCACTTTTGCTACTTCCACTTCAGGAGAGACTTCCTCGAAGTGCTGAAATAGCGTCTCAATGAATTTGCCTTCTACCTCTACATATCGAAAAGAGTTCAGGTGGCTAATCATATATTCCTCTTCACCGTGGACAGTTACGATCTTTCCCTTGATAGGGTACTTCAGCATTTGATGTAGGGAAGAGGTGACTGCCCCAGCATTGTGTATCCATGGTTTCCCTAATAAGCAAGAGTATGACGGACGGATGTCCATCACATAGAAAGTTGAGGGGAAAACCTATGTGCCAACCTTAATGGGAATATCTACCTCCCCATGTACCATTCTCTTTGACCCGTCAAATGCCCTTACAATTATATTACTTGGCCTTAACTCCAAGCCTTCACAGTCTAAACGGTCGAGGGCCTTTTTAGGCAGCACGTTTAGAGAAGAACCAATGTCGATTAGAACATGGGCCAGAGTAGTCCCTTGGCATTCTACTGACACATGTAACACGTCGTTGTGTTTTCTTCCTTTTGAGGTTAGGTCAGCATCAGAGAAACCTAAACCGTTGTCTGCTGTAAGACTGGCTACACAGTTTTGGAATTGGTCAGCAGAGGTTTCCTGGGGTACATGGGCTGTCTTCAGGAATTTTATCAATGCTTTGGCGTGCGCCTCTGAACAAAGTAGCAATGCTAACATGGAGATTTTCGAGGGGGTTTGCCCCAGCTGCTCTACCACGTCATAATCACTCTTTTTAATTATCTTCAAGATCTCCTCCATCTCTTTCTTAGAGGTTTCCGGGATGACCAAAGGTTGAGCCCTCGTCCTGACGAGCTCATCTTGGATCCCTTTACCCTTATCAGCAGAAGTAGGAGGGACAACAACAGGAACAGCAGCATCTTCAATCAATGGGGTTCTAGCGGAAAGTTTTATTGGTGCAGGAATAACTTTGGCGGCAGATGAGGGTCCAAAGATTATCTTTGGGGGGGCAATCTCTGGAGAAAATATTCTCCCACTTCGGGTGATCTTGCTTGTGCCGGCAATGTTTCCAATGCTGGCATCTTCTTCATCAGAGATTCCTTCGGTTACTTCAACTTGTTTAATACCATGGTAGTAGATTTCTCCACCGTAATTCCATGGTATTGACTTTTCAGAACTGTAGGGGACAGGCCCTGGCATAGTTATTTTCAGAGGAACAGACGTTGTAGCAGATGTAATCTTAACAGACTTTCTGACGGCCTTGGAAAGATTGGCGTGAATGGTGATAATTGAAACATCTTCAGTAGGGGTTGGAATAGCAGGAACTTTTTCAAACAGAATTTGTTGACTGTCCATCAGGCCTTGGATGCCTTTCTTCAGTAACGGGCAGTCGATCGGCAGAGAGTAACAACAGTAGCAGTCTTCTTTGCATCCTGGGAAAATCCCGGCCTTTAACAGATTCAACTTGATGGTTAACAGTGGAGTTATCAGGTCATTGACATCAGAAACATACAAATCTTCCTCAATAGCATGGACATTTCGACCGTGCTTCGGCATCGGAGCAGATATCACGTTTGGTTTCTCTGGAGCATCGAACTCCACCTCTTTTGCATCTATCAAGTCTTGAATTTTATTTTTCAGCGCCCAATAATTGTTTGTGTCATGTCTGACGCTATCGGAATGGTAGGCGCATTTGGCATTGGCATTGTAAGCTGGTGAGGTTGTATTCACATTTTTTGGCGCTTCTTTGATATTTGTGAGATTCAGCTTTAACAAGTGTGGAAGAACTTGCGCGGGCGTCATATTAATGCAGGTGAACTGCCGTGATGGCCGTTCTCCCCATTGCTGTTTAGGTCTGGACGGGTTATTGCGAGGCTGATCATTTGGTGGATTTTGGATCATTACGGCCCCCACAGTCGGCCTGCGCTCACTTCTTCCTGCTCCCCTTTGAGAATACACAACAACTGTTTCTTTCTTTGCTGGAAATGATTTCTTAGCAATTGTAGATGCAGAGGCATCCTTCTGAATCTTCCCATTCTTGATACCGGCTTCTACCCGCTCGCCAGTCAGAATTAATTTAGTAAACCCCGAAGAAGAGCTACCGATCAAATGATTAAAGAATGGACCAGACAGGGTCCCTAGGAACATATCAACAAGTTCTCTATCAGAAAGAGGCGGTTGCACCCTTCCATCCAGATCGCACCACTTCTGGGCGTATTCCTTAAATCCATCACCTAAGGCCATTCCCATACTCTGTAGCTGAGTACGGGTTGGTGCCAGTCAGATTTATACTGATATTAGCGATAAAAAGCAGCTGCCAGATCCTCCCAACTATGTACCTCCGACCTTTCCAGCTTGTAAAACCAGTCTAGCTGAGTGCCAGACAGGCTATCTTGAAAGAAATGTACCCAAAGGTTTCTGTCAGATGTGTGAGGTTGGATTCTTCGGACATATGACCTTATGTGCATTTTTGGGCAGGACAACCCGTCATATCTTGCAAAAATAGGCACTTTGAACTTCGGGGCGATCACAACTCCAGCAATTAATCCCAAATCTTCGAAATCCAAACCGGGAACTCTCTGCAGCTCCATAGCTGCCAACCTGTCCTTCAAACTCTTGTACTTGTCATCAGCCAGTGGGTATTGTTGTTCTGAGTAGTCTTCGTCTTCTTCAGCCTCTTCTTCTTCAGCTTCGGATTCAGAAGGTACCGCATCCCCTTTTCCTTTACTGTTTTCTTCTTCGGATGCGGAAGGAAATTCAAGAACCCTTCTGGCTTCACCCTCAAACCTTCTCCCCAAGGTAGCCACCCCGACTCTCTTCTTTTTCTTTTTCACTTGGTCTTTGTTCCCCAGCAGGGCTTTCAGATCCTCCTGACCCTTAGCCAAGGTCATCAGGAGTTGTTGAAACTGTGCGTTCTGAGACTGCAAGTCCTTTACCGTCTGTTCGAGATCCATCTTACTGAAATAAACAGTAGAAAGATAAGGAAACCTGGTGTGGAGACCTGCTTATGCACATGATGAATGGTATGATTATGTATGCAATGCATTCAAGGATTTAGAAAGTTCAAAATTGTTGCAAACAAAAAGAACGCACGTCATATTAATAAGAAGAAATTTGTCAGTACATAAATGCCCCATGGACCAAATATTACAAAAACTTCTCAAGGTAAAAAGACGTTGCGCATCCTCTTTGGTGCGATGTAGGTGTTGAGGGTTTCTTCCCCATGGAGTCGGCGGGTAAGCTCCAAAACCTTCTTCTCATTGGCGTAGAAGCTGGCTTCAAAAGTGTTTCGTTCCTCCTTGAGTTGGATCCAACTCTTCTGCATCTCCTCCCACGATGTAGGCATGTCAGGATATAGGATGGTATAGGGAACCTCTCCTTCCGTAACGGGCTCTTTAATCACAGGGAGAACATGAGGATAAGGCATCATTAGACTCTGGGCTCGGGTTCGTACCCACTTGAGATAAGGCTCAAGAGGGATGGAGTTCTTGTGCCCCAGTGTCTTGCTGTTGACCTTGTTAGGCATCCTCCAAGCTCTGATGAATCTTTGGAGAAGTCCTTGCGCATTGTTGTCGAAGTCAAAAACTAAGTCAGGAATCAACATGTCATGAGGGTCATCCCTCCGTGCATATCCAAATTGTCTCAAAGCTAGACAAGGGTTGTAGGTAATGCCTCCTCTAATGCCAAGTAGTGGAACATTAGGGAAATCTCCACAATGATCGACGATGATGACATTTTCTCTGGACCGAGAACACCAATGTACATCAGAGTGAGTAAGGGTCATCAACCGTTGTGACCACCTTAGGCCTTGGTCATTCTTCAAGACAGATTGTGGAAAGTGCGAAATAAACCACCTTGCAAGGAGAGGAGTACAGCACATGAGAACACCCCTCTTTCTCATTGTTCGTGTGTAAAATGAGTGAAGAATGTCCCCAAGCAATGTTGGTATTAGATTTCTGGATAAGAAGATTTTGACGGTGTTGACATCTACAAGCTGGTCAGGATTTGGGAAAAAGACCAACCCATAAATGAGGAGTGCCACAATTTCTTCAAAGGCTTGTAAGTCCAATGAATTCCAACACTCTTGTGCCTTCTCAAACAAGAATTTTGCTAAGAAGCCTTTGACACCGCTTCTAGTTTCCCAATGCCCCTTGATGTCAGATGGTTGCAAGTGTAGTGCTTGAGCAACATCTTCAGGCTTTGGTTCCTTTTCCGTACCGTTGAAAGGTAGTTGATTAAGGATAGGAATTCTCAGGAGTTGAGAAAATTCCTCCAAAGTGGGCACCAACTGGTAGTCGGGGAAAGTGAAACAGTGGTGAAGAGGGTCAAAGAACTGGAACAGCACCTTCATCATGTCCTCTTCAATGTTGGTGTTGACTAAGCTGAGCAGTCTGCCATGTCTTTCACTGAAGGGAGAGCTTTCCGGAATTCTTGATGTGAGCTCCTTGAGTTGAGGAGGGATTCTCACAAGGTTGACTTGGATAGTTTTCCTGTGAGGAATTTCCATGACCTACAAAACAAGAACAAAGATGAAGATCTAAACCCTTGAAATGGTTAGTATATGCATATGATGCTTTATGATGTTTATGATGTATGCACAAAACATATGTACAACCAAATCACACCAAACCCTAGTTTCAGGCTTGCATGGGGTTTCATAGGTAAGTACCCTCTTGAGTGTAGTTGGCTTAAAAACCTGTCCTATAAATAGTAACTGGGTTCTAAGAAGCTCAATATCACTGGATTGTTTTCATTATTCATTGTTTTGGTTTAGCCACTTAACTAGCGACCAAAATATTCCAAGAAAACAACCCTCAATGAGTGTAGTATCGAGTATCTACCAACTTCGGACTGCACCAAAGCCGGTCATCTCACTACCCCAAATGAAAGGCTAAGATGGTCAAGTAAGATTCTAGGTCATTAGTACTTAGTGACATCACTCAGCGGCCCCGTACTCTCCTTGATTGAACTCAAGGGTAACCGGTACTCACAAATATGTCGCACTAATATAGCTATTGCTTCAACCGTGTCGGTATACCCCGCACAGTTTCCACAATGTATTGCTATCTATGAATGTTTCCCCAAATCTGGGTGTAGGATTGTAAACCCAAACAAGAGAGCCAAGATGTAAAGCAATCAAAGCAAACAATTAGTCATGCAAGAGGGTGATCTAAGCCCTAAGGTTACTCCACTTTTAAAATTGTCCCCAGCAGAGTCGCCAGTTCTGTAATACGGTGGGAGAACTGACTTGGGTTTTGCGTTTGTTTTCTCAAATGTTTCGGTTGAGCAAGAGTCGCCACCGACTTTTTATTTTACCCTAAGGAAAGGTTAAAAAGCACAGCAAAAACCTTTGAGATGTTTTCTTGGGTTCGGGGAGTAGATTATAGAAAGGGAAGGTATTAGCACCCTTTCTATCCATGGTTATCCATGGGCTCTTAGTTACTTGCTTAGATCAACTTGCCTTGATTTTCAATTGTTTGAAATGGTGCTTTCAATTGTTTGAAATGGTGCTTCGAGTGTGGGTTTGAAAATATTTTGAAAAGAGGCCAATGTGGTGGCAACCTTTGTAATGATCCATGTTGGGATGTATACAAAGATGTATGTCTTTTGAAATGTTTTCAATGCTTTTGAAAGTTATTTTGAAAATGTGTTGTGATGTGTGTTTTGGAAAATAGGCAAGGGTTTTTGTTTTGCAAGTTGGCAAGTAACCAAGAGCTATCTACCCTAAATTTCTCAAAGATCTTTGCTATATTTTAACCCTTTTAACAATTTTGTTCCACCATTGTATTTGGTGGACAATCTTGTGTTAGGATGTTAATGGGACGGGCGCGGGTCATCGTTTAGACCATGATTGCAATAGTGCCAAGTATCTTTGGGCAATTTTTCCTTTAAGGGACTTGATCATTTTTAGGCAACTTTCGAAAGCGTCATCGAGGGACTATGATCATTTGATTGTTTTGTTTTTGCCAAAGATACCTAACATGCAATATGGCCCATTTTTTAAGGCAACAAGTGGAGTACCCTAGGGGTGCAAGTGTGATTAGTGTTTTCCATTTTCATGCTTGTTTATCTTGAATTTAGGTCAAACTATTTTTGGTTAATTTTGCATACAAAACCCTAATTCTAACATGGCATAATTAGAAAGCTTTTAAATGCGAAAATAAAAGGTCCTAAGTTATTACAACACAATATATGGGATGGGGGGTACAAATGTTCAAATGGGGATATTTTAGCAAGAAATTAAAATCTAACTATTACATCCAAATTGAAATTCTACAAGGGATTTAATTGCACAATAATTAAATAAAATAAAATAAATATGCAAAATGCAAAAATGGTTTTCATATGTATGTAAAAAGGTATTTTTCATATGTTAAATAAACAAAAATAAAATGAATTAATTTTTGGTATTTTTATGTATTTAGGGTAAAACCCTAATTTTATAAATAAAAGGTATTTATTATATAATATATGCCATATTTATTAATTATGTACAAAAAATAAATAAAAGAAGGTATATTGTAAAAAAAAGTATTTTTGAGGTCAAAATATTAATAAAAATAAAATGTATTAATTCTTTGTATTTTCCCTAAATATATTAATAAATATATAAGTATTTACATTATTTATTAAATATATATATATATATATATATATATATATATATTATGTACAAAAAATAAAATATTTAATATTTACAAGAAAATATATTTTTTATAAAAAATGTTTTCAAGAGCTAATATAAAATAAAAATCAGAAATAAAATATGTTTATATTATTTTTTTGTATTTTAAAATAAAAGTATCTATATTTATTTATTTACATAACTAAATAAAGCCAAATAAATATCAAAATAAATGCAAAAAATATGGGAAAAATAATTTTAATATTTTTTATGCTTTGTCAAAAATAAATAAGTCAGAAACAAAAATCAAAAGTCAAAAATAATGAAAATAAAATGCAATGGGCCAAGGAGGTGTAAATGTAAAATCATGGTGTAAAAAGGAAAAATATCACAGGCCCAGCCCATGAAAGGTTGTCTTCAACCTCTGAACAACAAAACAGAGCAACACGTGATTCCTGCTATCTCCTGATTCTTGGACTTTTAGCAAAAACTTATAACATGAAACATGTCAAGCATCAAGCCACGATTCCATACATATAAAAAACTCAACTTAACTCTCAGAAATGAGAGAGAATTTCTCCATCCCTAATTCTTAACCTAATTTTTTGTCAATGTTCAGGTTCAAAATACTCTCAGCATATGCAATATAAATGGAAAGTGAGGATAGGTATAGCTTCAGGGCCATGGATAGAATATTTTTCATTCATAAACTTAGAGCTAACTCTTCCTATATTGAGAGATAGAAGTCCATGAACTTACCTGTTCAGCTTGGATCGTGTCTGACAATGGAGGCGCTTTCAAGGCAAGGTGAGGATTGGTACAGCTTGCTTGAAGTTAAGGGATGTTAGTCCAACCTTTAACTTGCTTTGAAACCAACTGAATCAAGCTATGGAAATCAACCTGCAAAACAGAAAAAATGAAAATGGTGAAGTTGGTTAGAGGTGTTACAGGTTGTGTCCAATGCTTGGGATAGATTGTATATGTGGTATGGAATGTGTATGAACTGGTCTTAGCAAGAACGCACGAGTGGACTGAGTTATGGAAGTCCAACTGCAGAGGTGACTCTGTTTTCTGTAGTAGGAGGGTGTTTTGAGGTTTGATGATGTTTGGAGGGTGTTTTGCTCGTGCCTTAGCTTAGGTTTGATGTTTGGAAGGTGTACAACAACTTTGTCTTAGCTTGTGTTGGCAGAAATGAAAGTTGATGTGTGTTATGCCAAGTTTCTTCACACTTAAGCAAGAA
Organism: Vicia faba; assembly: GCA_948472305.1. Classification (NCBI taxonomy): domain Eukaryota; kingdom Viridiplantae; phylum Streptophyta; class Magnoliopsida; order Fabales; family Fabaceae; genus Vicia; species Vicia faba. Next base: position 759,663,330 of record OX451740.1, on the reverse strand, counting down.
ATGTCAACTTGGTTCTCTAGACTTGTACAGGCCCCCCAAATGTGCTGCAACCATCCCTCTTGATCAGTGTGACATGCTTCTGAACTTGTTCTAAAGAGATTTGCCTTGTACTTCTTGATTTGCAAACTTGACATAAAGTTCCACTTTTCAAAAATGGATATATTGCTTTTTCTAATTATAGCTCAATCTTGTATGTAATGCTTAAACACATAATATAAGGCTTGAACACAAGGGGTTTGCATTAAATTTATGAGTGTGGATAAGATAAAGGACCTGTAATCTAGCTTAGAGTATGCTGAGTTCAAAAATGCAAAGTTATGGACATGTAAATTGGCCATGAACAAAGTGAGTTTTGCCCATATTGCCAAATTCGATTCTCCCTAACCACAAGGTTGTTTGATGAGTTCTTGGACATTTTGGAAAGCTTGGAATGTGTACTACAATCCATCTTTATAATGAAAATTGAAATTCCAAGTGGAAGCATGTGAAAAGTATCCAAGAAGTTAGGCAAAAATCCTGCCTAAAATAGGTCAAAATTTCTCTAAGTTAAGAATGTTTTGCACCCTTGTTCCAAAAATCATAACTTGAGCTACAAGCTTCTTTTGAGGAAACTTTGTTAATAAAAGTTGTAGATTTTGCTATGGACTACAACTTTCATGTTTTGACTTTTGTTTGAATCCAAATGCATCTTGATGAACAAATGGGACAAAGTTAGGAAAAAATTAGAGATTTTCATAACTTAGAAAATTTCTAAGTTATGAAAATTCTTCATTTCAAACCCTGATTTGTGATTTTTGATTTCTTGATGAACAAGTTTCATAATTTGGCATGTTTTGATGAAAAATGAATCTTGACACTTGATTTTGACCAAAAAGTCAAAGTTTGACTTTTCAGTATACAGTCAAAAATTGATCAATTGACTGGAAAATTCATTTGTCAATCTTGTGCATTTGGGATCTTTTGAATTTGTTGAACATGTCAAGACAATTCCATTGGGTCCTTGAGTCCATATATGAGCTTGTTTTGCCATTGGTTAGGTCAAACAGTCAAAAATTTCCTTTGTGCAGTCAAAACCCTAAAAATGACCATTTTGCCCTTTTGGTGATCTGATCAAATTTCTTGTGGAATTGTGATCCAAACTTGACCAAATGGTTTGTATGAGTTCATAATGTTGATGTGGGTCAAAAATCATGAGGTTTGACTATCAATTGACCACAGTTGACTTTTTCCCCAATACAGCTGATTTCTAGGGCAACTGTCCAGTTGACTGGGCAAAGATTGGAATCAAGGCTTGAAATTTGGTATGGGTAAACTTGGGAGTCCAACATGAAGCATGAAAGTCATCTTAGGCATTTTAGGTCAAAACATCTTTGTGCAAACACAAACCCTAATTTGGGTCAACAGTGCCAGGAGGAGTCCTGAGTTGAGGAAACCCTAGCTGGATCTTGAACTCCAAGGGTCTTGTGGTGAGAAAATGTTGAAGAAAAGGGAGGGAAAGTTTTGGGGTACAACACCATGTATTTCCTTTTCACACAAACAACTTCTTGATTTTGAATTTATGTTGAGTTTATTCTTCTTTTTGTTGCATCTTGTTCTTGTTCAATTTGTTGTTGTGTTTCAATGAATTAAAGATGGGGAATTGTTTAAGCTTGATGTGTTTTCATGGTTAATTAGTTTATAACAATCAAACCCAAGACTCATTCATATAGAAACTTGATAGAACCTTTTGTGTGTGTGTGTTCTTTATTCACCATTATCTAAATGCATGAGTAACAACTTGTGATTATAGATTGTTGTGAGATATTTTGGCAGTCTTTATCATCTTTATCCTTAGTCCTGTTTCATTATTGAGAACCTTTCTCTCTAAATATTTATTGTTGAGGGAGGAAAGTGGCACATTAGGGTTTTGAATGTTTTTGTCGAAAGTTTGTTGTTTATAACAGGTGCATGTATCGTTTCTAGAATGCAGTTTGGTGTTTGTTTCTATTCATCAAGAATTAAGTTTCCATTATACTCCAAGGAAGACTTTGGCAAGATTTAGTATCAATTTTCTTTAAGGAGGGGATGCAATTTTTCTATCTTTGATGGAGTTGGAGAAAGATTTCTCGCAAAAAAAGTTGGGAGTTATCCAATCAATGCTTCACTATTGAAATCTCTCAGAAAATAGATTGGTGGAATCAGTTAGATTGCCACATATGAAGACTTAGAGCATAATTATTGTGTGTAGTAAGAATATTGGATCAATATCTTTTAGATATATTGACTTTTTGTTAGTAGTTTAGTGTCTGCATCGACAGGGGAAATTATCGTATGGTAGTTCGCTGTAATCAAAATGTTGTAATCAAACTTATCAAAATAGTAGAAAATCGTGATTATTTTTCAATGGTTTTCAACACCATTGAAGAGTGGAGTAAGCAATATGAGGACGACAGTTAAACCACTATATATCATTGTGTATCTTTTCTTCTTCCCTTAACTATTTTATTTTCTAGTATTCATTACCATGCTATTGCATTATTTCACCTTTGCTTTGATTGTATACCATCCAAATTAGACTTTTCTTATAGTGATTTAATGTATAAGTTTAGGTATGTGGTGTATCAATTTTATTGAAGTATAATTACTTCAATTGTGTCTTATTAGAATCTATGAGCTAAGTGTTTTGAAATAGATTTATTTAAGAGCTACTTGAATAGTCTTGTGATTAACTTATATTTGAAGAAATCAAATGCATAAAGAATATCATGTATAATTTCATATGGATTAATTTATTGAGATGCTTCCAAGCTCTCTTTTTGTGTTTTACTTTTGCACTTCTTAAACTCTCGGATTTAGTACTTAGTGTTGTACCCTAAATTTTTCCCCTAACTCTTTCAGTCGCACTTTCATACCATATTTTGTCATTCAGTCACAATCATTAATAAATAGCATCATTCATCACATTTGCATCCTATCTTTAAGTTTTCTCTTGTGTTATTGATCAACTTCTAATCAAAATACAAAAAATATTTGTCTTTGTCTTTGCAAAATTGTGTTTTGCAGGTACCGAGTTGAAGCATCTGACAAACAAGGATTTCTGCCTTCAAAAATAAAAAAAAAATCTAGCATGTATCGACACATAGAGGTATGTATTGACTCATTTCCTTGTGTACGACTAGCATGTGTCGACACATGCATGTATGTATTGACTCATCCTATTTGTTTTTCTAGCATGTGTCGACACATGCATGAATGTATCAACTCGTCCTCTTTGAAAAAACTAGCATATGTCAACACATACGTGTTATGTATCGACTCATGCAGTTTGTTTGGTTCTGTAATGTTTTGAAATAACAGTATGCATCGAAACATAGAGGCATGTATCGACACATGTTGTGTTATACAGCTAGGATGTATCGACGCATACCATCTATGTGTCGACTCATAATAGCAAAATGCACGTGTTTTTTTGAAAAAAGCCAGCAAATTCAAATTGTCATCATTTTGGCTCCAATTTTTTTCTGCATAATTTGTAATTACACCATTAATTCAAATTTGGCTCCAAGAATCAATTACCAAATTACCACTAATCCCAATTCTAAACTCTATAAATAGAGACCTCATTTCATTCAAATGACAAGCTTTGGATAGCCAAAATCATCTTGCTAAAAAAATCTCTCAATTTTACCAAATTCACTCAAATCTCCATTTTCAAAAAGAATAGTAAGCTTTGCATTGAAGCTTGCTAATATTTGAGCTAAACCTCCATCCAAACACTTTTTCTCCATTAATTCTCTACATCTAAGCTTTGGTAGTTGATTCTTGTGATCAAATTGCAGAAAATTCAGAAGTTGTTTGATAATTCTCAAATTCTACTTGTGGTAAATTGTATCATCATCTTTTACAATGTGATCTCTTGTAGATTTCTGGTTTTAATTCATTGAGCACTGTTTTTATAACTCAATTGGTGTTATTTTCTCAAATTTGATGGAATTTTCATGCTCAATTGGATCCATGATCATAAGGTGTTTGATGAAAAGTTGGAACAAGAATTTGCCAAAAATACTTTTTGCTGCCTTATTTTTGGGGTTGTTTTGACTCAAAATTTTTCTGCACACTCTCTTTGATGGATAATTTAGATTGCAATTTTAAATTTCCAATTTTCCTTTAAACTCAATGAACATTGTGATGTATATGAAGTTGGATAAATGTTCATCAATTCAAATCTATCAAAGAGTGAATTATTTAATTCATTATTGGTGCTTTGGATTAATGATATATTTAGTACTTTAATCCATCTAGAGGAGTGATTTATTTTAAAGATGAAAGAATTTTGAAATGGTAGTCCAAATTAACTTATCATTCCCCTCCCTCTTCATCTTATCCCTTTATTTTTTATTGTGCTACATGTTAAAGGATGGTGATCTCTATATCATTAATCCAAACATGAAGTACATAAATTGCTATTGACCGGCCTCAAAATAGGTGCGACTTCTACATAAGTCCACTTACGATTGCTTAACATAGCGCTAAATTTTGTCCCGATTCAAATAAATGATCATTATTGGCCCAAACTTATGATTGCAAGCCCAAGTATGTTAATTTGATCCTTTGATCCAATAACCTTGAGATTCATTGTGTGGAGGCTTTGGTTCTACCAATCCTCTAATGGATCTACAAAACCTTTGGTCAACGCGGATCACTTAAACATCGTTGATCATTACACGTTACTTTTGAGGATTACAAAATGGATGATATACTTGACAAAAAGCAAATGCAATTCATTGTGTGGAGGCTTTGGTCCTACCAATCCTCTAATGAGTTCCAAATGCAAGTTTCAAGATGGTCATCCAACTAACCACTAATTACTAACAATTGACTTTACTTTATGCTTGTATTTTTTTATGCTTTATGTACCATTTACTTTTTGCATTTTACATTTCATGCCTTCTTTTATTTTGCTCACTTGAGCATTTACTTTTATGTAATTTTCATTTTGCTCACTTGAGCTTTTCTTTTCCTTTTAAAGACACTTAATAATCAACATGAACCATAAAAGACATTAATGATACTTGGACTACATGGTGACTATCCTTTGTATTTTGGAGTGATAGACTTCTTGGACCTAGGATTAGAGACCTTGGCCTATCTTGGAGACCTTGTGACTTTATTCTAAATTTTGTCTGGGGATCTTGGGGTTTACCCCAAGATATTGGATTGTTTTTTTGTTTTGTGTGCAGGTTAATGCGATTACATACTTTGTTTGTAATCTAGAATTCACCTGTATGCAGCTGTTACTCTGCCCAATTTTTCGAAGACTTAGTACACTTGAAGCTTGGTTCTCTCAAGAGGTCTAGTATCTTTTCTTGCTTGGTTTCACTCCAAAGAATGGGAATTCTACATTGGCTCATAATGTCAAGTATCGGCTTCATGTTGGTTAGACGGTTCTCTTCCTTAGCTTTTATTCTTATGCTTTAGGATAGTCCCTTCATCTCCTCCCATCTTCTTTAAGTTTCAAAATCTTCTCATCTTTCTTACAAAACCTTCTTTATTTATAAATTCGAACCGCTTTCATAATAAACCTCGTCCTTGTCGAGTTCCTTTTCTTTCAAAACTTCTTTTCTTTAAACAAACTTCAATACATTTAATCATACTTTGACATTTCTTTCAAAATTAACAAAAACACTTCAACTCATTCAAACTTTTTTGTGCGCTCGAGCACCTTTACCCTTCAAAACTTTTTTTTCCAATGTGAGACATGATTCATTGATAGTCGAGCAACATTCTCCTAACCATATGGTTATAAAAGTGTCGGCTCTTCCACTTGAGTACTATAGGCGTTCTCAAACCCTCACTCTTGTTTATGCAGGGTCCATCTTTCTTACACCTTATGGGAGTTAGTCGAGATTTCTCTCCTAACAATAACGACTTGTCTCCTTGTTTAAAATCAACCAACAGACAAGTCTTTTCTATAGGAACTACGTGTGCCCTGATCCTCTATTGCACGAAAGGTGGTACGTAGGCACTAATGGTTCGCAACTGCGGCGGGTGCAAAAATCACAAAAATATTTCTTTCCTTACCTCCACCATCCATTTTATATACAACACATTTTCATAACCAAAATATACAGATTTTTTTCAAAGAGGTTCCTGCGGAGTACCGTAGATGTTTAGGGTGCTAATACCTTCCCTTTGCATAACCAACCCCCTTACCTTGAATCTTTCCCCTTTTTTTTTGGGTTATTCGCTCTTTTCCCATTCCTTTGGAAACAATAAAGCGCGGTGGCGATTTTTATTTTGATTTGTATAAAGTCTAGTCAATCCAATGGATTAGTCTTGAACATTTCTACCGCTACAGAAAAATGGCGACTCTGCTGGGGACTGATTGACCTTTTGTTGGTCCATCCCTAAGTGGGTTGAGCCTATCTTTGTTTATATCTATATATGTGCTATTGTTGTTTATGTGTTATATTTTGTATATATGTTTGTCCGGATTTTCCTGGTTTACAGGGTGCTTGGTGGTTACTCATAAGTCCTATACCCGGACTAGGGCAAACATTAAGATAGGACGGGCGGTATAGTCATGTTAACTTTGAGGGAGTAATCCCAAAAAAGGAGGCGTGAGACCCCCCACTCAGTGGAGGCCCCTTTGATTGTAGTGCCGTTTACCGAGTAATCGAGAAGACGTACAGCTTTTGACCTGGGAGCCTGCTGAATCTGAGGACCGTAGATTACCTAACCCATCTTGGCCTTTTAGGTGTAGTGCGGAAGCTATGACAGAGTAATCCGGAAATAGTTGTCACGCGATACTACGCTCGGACGAGTTTTTCCTGAGAATATTACTAATTACCGAGTTAATCGGGACATTGGTAATATCCAAAGGAAGGATGTAGACTCTTGGAACCTCTTAGAACCTTGTTCGGCAGGTGATAACCGTTAGTCCATACCTTATGGGTTGTACCTTTGACTCCAGGCTCGTGACTCTGAACCATGTGATCTTGTTACTGTGCAGTGCATTGCATAACATTGCATATCATTTGCATCCTCTGCATCATTCTACATACATCCAGGTTATTCAGGATCTTATTCCCAGTTGCTTCTTTCTTCCAGTTAGTCGTCTACTGTCAAGCTGATTCCTCAACACAACTACGGGACTAGAGCTGCTGTCAGATTGAGAATGGAAAACCAGGAACAACACAACATGGAAGTTAGAATGGAAATCGACGAGTTGAAGTCAGGCATGGCCAAACTTACCGAGATGATGCAAGTCCTGATTTCCAGAGGAGAGCCACCTTAAAGGATTGTGATATCTGAAATCCAAACTGCTGTTGTTGACACTCAACCTATCCAGCATACATCTACTTCATGGCCAGAGTTTGGGTTACCTCAAAATTATTCTCCTCCTATTGCAATCACTTCAATGGTTTCCCAGTCTTCCCGACCAGTCTTTCAGGATCCAATTTTCACTGAACCTCAGTCAATCATTCATACTTCTTCTCGTCAACCTGCTGCACAAGCTGCTTTTGGGAACCCTCTCTTTGAGTGCCATGCTGCCAGTCCTTGAAGTGTGAGCCAAGGAGACTTTGGTGAGTTTGAAGAGTTGAAAGAACAGTATCAGACTTTGGAGAAGAGACTCAGAGCTATGGAATGAAATGAGTTCTTCAGTGTTGATGCTAACAACATGTGCCTAGTTCTGATCTGGTTATGCCTACAAAGTTCAAGACTTATGATTTTGAGAAATACCGGGGGCACACTTGTCCAAGAAGTCATTTGGTGATGTACTTTCGAAAGATGTCTGCTTACACCAAGAATGACAAGCTTCTTATCCATTGTTTCTAAGACAGTCTGAGTGGAGCTTCGTTGAAATGGTATATGGGGCTTGAGAAAGGTCGTATCCAATGCTTCCAAGATCTTGTTGATGCTTTCATAAAGAAATACAAATACAACCTCGACATGGCACCTGATCATCGCCAACTACAAAATATGTCTCAGATTGAGAAAGAATCTTTCAAGGAATATGCTCAACGATGGAGAGAATTGGCATCTCAAGTTGAACCACTTTTGGAAGAGAAAGAATTAACCGGTTTGTTCATGGATACTTTATCCCCTTTCTTTTGGGAGAATATAATTGGTAGTGTGTCTTCTAGCTTCACAGACCTGGTGACTATTGGCCAGAGATTGGAAGAAGGAATCAAGAACGGTAAAGTGTCTAAAGCTGCTGAATCTTCTAATGGTGCAAAGAAATACCTTGGGAACTTTCAGAAAAAGAAAGAAGTAGAAGCCAATGTTGTCTCGACTGAGAGAAGAGGACCTCGCTGTAGACCTCAATACACTGATCAACCACAAGTAGTGGTTGTTACTCCTGCGGTTAATGCTCAACCAGTTCAGGTCCCTCAACAATAGAATATTACGCAGAATCAGAATCGCAATAGGGCTCAATTTGATCCCATCCCTATGACATACACTGAATTGTATCCTGCATTGGTGCAGAAGGGCTTGATTACAACTAGGCCTCTAATTCCTCGAAATCCTCCTCCAGCCGGGTTCAGATCTGACCTTCACTGTGAGTTTCATCAGAGAGCTGCCGGTCATGATTTAGAGAGCTGCTATGCATTGAAAAATATAGTGCAAGAATTGGTGAGAACCAATACTCTCACTTTCAAAGAGGTAGGTCCTAATGTTATCAACAATCTTTTGTCAAAACAAAGTGGCTGAAGACTGAGTCAGGATACGCACAAGTCACCTCCTAAATCTAGTGTTTCAGACAGGACAGCTCATCCTTGTTACTGATTAGTCACTAAGCCATGTTTCTTTCTGTTTTCATTTTTCCCTTGTTTATGTTAAAATTGTTGCTTTCAAATTTTGTTTGTACTTTCATGTTAATTTTAATGAAATGAGCATTGCAATGTTTTGATTCAAATGATTTTCATTTACTGCTTTCAAATATATTTCTCTTGTTTACTCCCTTTATCAAGCTTTTGTTTATGTAAAGATTGGAGGGAGGATGATGAAAACGAAATACCCATAATTGTTGCTGGTATGCTTTCAAATAAAACTTTGCTGAGGATATACAGGCATTGTTTCAACTCCCAAACACTGGAGTAATAAGGAAGTTAATCCCTCGTTCACCCCTTTGAGCCTAGAAGTTGGAGTTTCTTTCTATACAGAAAAACCCGCAATCTTAACCCGGGGATGGGTAGTTCTCAGTTAATTTGGCTGGGCATTCAATTACAAGAGAAATCGTGCAAGACACCTTTCAACAAAGGTCGCAATCAAGCTTTCCTTTACACACAACAAGAAGTGTCAAAGATGCTCTCAAACAAAAAATGACGAAGATGGTTCCCCGTAATCATTGAGCAAGACAGTCATTAAATTTCCAAAAAGAAAAAAGAAAGAAAAGAAAAATCAAAAGAAAAATCCCGCTAAGTCAAAACCTATGAAGGAGACTTAGGCAAAAAACTGGGGCATCCCGCTGACTTTAATCTCAAATGAAACAGTTCAGGCAAAAGTTGGGAATAACAAACTCAATCAGAAGAGGTCTTCAAATTCTCAAAATTCTCCACCAGAGTTGACAAAAGTCCTCAAAACAACAAAATATGTAAGAAGAAATGACTGTCATTCTCAAGAATCCTTTAGTTTCTGAGCCATCGTCATTGCTGCCATAAGTGCAATTCCAAAATCTCTTGGAACCTAAATGCATATTCCAAATTAACTGAATGTATGGTTGAAGAACATCATGAAGATTGGGTTGGGTACAAATAAACTTTGGGCCTTTATCCTTTATTTCTTAAACCGTGAACCAGACCACGTTATAACCCTCAAAAGACCTAATTGAAGCCAGGTTTCTTTTGAAAGCATACTATAGCAAAGTTGCGTAAACTGACTCCTATGATCTTTTGCGAATCATTTGTTTTAGTATCATACATTTGCTTTCTCTTGCACTTTAAAAGTATAAACCATTGTGTTTTAACCAGTGATGCATTTTCTATACACCAATAACATCATTTCAAAAATGATTTTGGATACAAAACTTTTGCATGAACTTTGCATTAAAAATTACCATGTTTGAATAAACAATTTGCTTGCAAACAAGTTTTCCTTGTCAAGGAATTTCAAACAGCTAAGAAACTTGGTCAGTGATCCTATCAGGGGCAAGTATCTTCCAGGTCCATTTGTGAACCAATTCAAGATTTGTTGCTGTGATCGGTGGAAATAGAATTGACTGTTTTGGAATGCTAGTTCGCGTTTGCGTTTGTTTTCGCAAAGTGTCGCGGTAAGCAAGAGTCGCCACCGTCTTTTATTTTATCCAACAAGGAAAGGACAAAAGCACAGAAAAATTCCTTTTTGAGATATTTCTCGGGTTCGGGAGGTAGATTATAAAAAGGGAAGGTGTTAGCACCCTTTCTTTCTGTGGTTATCCACGGGATCTTAGGTACTTTCTCATTATGTTTTCAAAAGTTTGCTTTTCTTTGTGTTTGTGGGTTTGAAAAGAGTTTTTGTTTTTGAAGAGAGTGTAGGTGCGAAAAGTTTTGTTTTTGTTAAAAGGAGCAAGTACTTAAGAACATCTACCTACTCAAAAGGGAATTAAACTGTGAAAATGTCCTTTAGACAGTGCTATCCCACTATTGATGAGTAGGTAGCACCGTCGTTGGAGTTTTCGGGTCAATTCGATTAAGGGACATGTGGTCACTAAAGCAATGTTAGGACGCCTTAGCGGTAACCCTAATGTCTTAGATCATTTTATCCGAGGCAACCGTTTCTAGGCAACTTATGATCTTTGGACAAGAGGGCGACCTCTAAAACTTCGTATAGTCAATGACCACGTTCGAGGCAACCAAGTGAGGCGTACCCTAGGAGTGGCATGTGCAAATGTGTCAATTTTCAGTTATGTTATCTTTGTACATGTTATGGTGAGCTACGGTTGATTTTAAGTTAAGATAGATCTTGTCATGCGTAGCCTATTATTCATACATCTAGCAGTTAATGGTTGCGGAAAATAAAACTAAGCTATTACAAGGCGTCGGGTATTTACATCGCCAAAAACAAACCCTTGAAAATTAAATTGCGAAAAGGTAAATAAAAGCGATAAATAGTCCTAAGTTAAAGCTATTACATCCTCGGAGCAATTACATAATTGGAATCAGATAAATCGCGTGCGAGAAAAGTAAATCGGAGCGTTTTTAGGGTTTTGACCCTTTTTTAAGAAAGAAGGAGATTTTTTGTTATTTTGAACTGAATGAAATTAAACCTAAGTTAATTAATTAATTAAATAAAAAAAAGATATTTTTTTTTTGGTTTTTTATATTTAAGGAAATAAAAATAGAATGGTCACAATTGTTAAAACCTAATATTCTAATTAATTTTAATTTATTGCAAAAATGTTAAAATTATACCTAAGTAAAACTAAATTAATTGGTTAATTTTATTTACAAAGATAAATAATAACATTAATGGAATTTAAATAAAAATATTTTTTTGTTTTCTAATTTTTTTATAAAAAATGTTAATTGGTTAATTTATTAATTAAGATAATAATAAAAATAGAAAAATAATAAAAAGAAAATAAAAAGAAGAACAAACTCAGGGGGGTGCTGGGATTAATTTGGTGGGGAGATTAGCAAAGATCAAGCCCAATTGTGAGCATCCTCATTGACCCTTTCCATCCAATGTGCGCCTTTGACTTGAGAGTATGGTGAGGACCCAATTCTGGCCATTGGATCTGGTCCACAATCCATCTGGATGAGATTTGGATGAGGGTGTACGATGCACTGCAAAGCCGGAAACGCGTGCAATTACCTGGAGAAAAATAAGACAAATAATATTGGGGGACCTGGGATTCGAACCCAGGTCCCAAGGGACTTTGCATCAACGCCTTTACCAACTGAGCTGTGACACGCTTTTATTAAATGGATAAGTAGAGAACATTATATGCAAAGACAATCAATATGCTGTAAACAAAAAATAAAGCGCGCGAGTTTTAAAAGGACGAATGGGAGGGCGACGTCTGGTCGTCTTCTCCAAAAACTATGGTTATTTACCTGCGGATTTTTATCCGCTGGAAGATTCGTAGGACGTCTCAAAAATCCTCCTTAGGCCATGTAAACGCCACCCAAGAACATAGGTGTGTTCGTCTTTGCCTCCTGATCATGCATATACCAATTATTGGATCCAATTTTCCCTGTATCAAAAACACCTAAAAAGCAAGAACACGAACCCTAGGATCGGGCATCACAATACAGGTTCCAAAAACAAAATTGAATAATGCCAAAACGTTCTAAATTCAATGATAAACACAAATATGCCAAGATTTTAAAGAAAAGACGCAAGAATTGGAGATTGGGATTCCATGTTCAGAGAAAAGTTTGAGACGACTTACAGTGCTATTCAGGAGGTCTCAAGGCCTGGTTTTGGTTGGTATAGCTTCAGAGGATTGCCAACAAGAACACCACGTTGAGATTTGGGATTAAATCGAGCCCTAACCAAGATTTCAGTTTCAAGATTTTCAAGCTTTTCTCCAACTTTTGTTTTGCCGTTTCTACAGTCCTTTAGTCGTGTTTTAGGTTTGTGTGCCTTGCTTGCATATAAGGGAATAATTTTAGGTCAAAATTTGGACCCATATCCATGTGCATTGAGGATTGAATATTGGATTTGATCACCATTGTTAACCTTTCCAAAATTAAGCCAAATCTGAGATTTTGTGCTTGAATGAGCCTTGGCATGAGTTGGTTGGTTGTCATATGATATTTGCAAGTTGTACAAATCACAAAGATCCCTTTACCTCAATTTTTGGATATTATTTGATTTAATATTGATTAATAATTAATTAAATCAATAAAAATTAAATAAAATAAAAAAAGAAATTTTTGGTCATGAAATTAAAGATGGGACACGTGTGTGGCATGACAAGACTAAATCAAGTGGAAAAAAGTGGGCCCTTTTGTCAAAAATTGGAGTTTTGAGGATAGTTGACTTTTGGCAATTTTGGAAAAATGCCCAACTTCAACAATGCATAACTTCTTCAATTTTGAACTTTTCGAGGTGTTCTTTGACTTTTTAGAAACCTTGATATTTTCTCTAATCAACTCTTTTTGTCTCATCTCATTTGATCTTCCATTATCAAGTTATAAGCTTTGGAAAAAAAGGTGTTTTTGTTGACTTTCAAAAATGACCTATAATGTCCAAATTTGTAACTTCTTGTGAGTGCATTTTATTATCTTGGGGTGTGAAGATTTATTGTAGGAAATTTCATCCTCTTCAAAATGAGCTTTGGATGGGTCATTTCTCACAAAGTATGAGAACGTTATGCTTGGTCAAAGTTGAGTTGACTTTTCCTACAAAACCCTAATTTAGCAACTTTTGAATCTTGATGAATTTTGAGCAATCCTTGATGAATCATGATCAACCCTTGATAAAATTATTAATTATCCTTAAAAATGAGAATTTTGACAAAAAAATATAGAGGTTTGACTGTATTTAGGTCACAGTTGACTTTTGCCCTAGCACAGTCGATTTTTGGGTCTCTTGAGCAATTGACTGACCAAAGATTCTCTGCAAGGCTTGAAATTTGTCATGGATGAACTTAAGAACATATTAAGGCATTGGGAAGCACTTGAGGCTATTTGGATGTAAGGACCTTGATGCAACACAAAAACCTAATTTTGAATTGACTGCCTTAGGAGGTGATTTGACTGTACAACCCTTGAGCCATTTTGAGCAATTTGAAGATCATTCTTGACAAATCTTGAGGAATATGGGAGGGAAAACTTTTGGGTACAACAGTTGCCCCTGTTCAATCTTCTTAAACATGAGGATGTAGATTGGCTTGCGTGCCTTTTGTGATCCGAAGGTGGAAGATGATTGAACACTAAAGTGCCAAGAAATTTGCACTCGCATGATGTAGTATCAGCATTGTGATATCAGGAATGGGCTTACAGATGCCATTTGGAGATTGTTGGTAGGAGGATGGGCTTATAGATGCCATCTGGAGATTGTTTGTTGAATTGTAATTTTGTAAGTTGAAAGAAGGAACCTGTGTAGGGTTGCCTGATGACGAGTCAGTGTAAAACTGTATTTTGGAAGGAAGGAAACCTGTGTAGGGTTGACTGATGATGAGTCCGTGTGAAACTGCATCTTGGAAGGAAGGAAACCTGTGTAGGGTTGACTGATGATGAGTCCGTGTGAAACTGCATCTTGGAAGGAAGGAAACCTGTGTAGGGTTGACTGATGATGAGTCCGTGTGAAACTGCATCTTGGAAGGAAGGAAACCTGTGTAGGGTTGCTTTGCAAGGAGTTTGGGTAAAACTACGTCGGGAAATTGTAAGGAGGAACCTGGGTAAGGTTACTTCGGGATAAGTTTATGTAAAACCTCTGGAGGAACCTGGGTAAAGTTACTTTGTGATAAGTTCGTGTGAAACTTCTGGAGGAACCTGAGTAAGGTTACTTTGATGATGAGTTCATGTAAAACTTCTGGAGGAGATGGAACCGGTGTAGGGTTGCCTGATGATAAGTCCGTGTGAAACTTCATCTGAAAGAGAAGGAACCGGTGTAGGGTTGCCTGATGATGAGTCCGTGTGAAACTTCATCTGAAAGAGAGAAGGAACCGGTGTAGGGTTGCTTCATGATGGTCAAGTAGATAATTGTCCTGTCTGGTTTCAGGTATTAACCTACAATCAGTCGTCCACAGATATTTTTCCTGGCTTGCTACAGGTGTTAAACTGGGACTTGAAAAGGTTGGTCAAGGAGGTATCTGTTCTGGCTGGTTTCAGGTATTGGTCTCTGACCTGAGAAAGAAAGTCTTCCTGGCTTGTTACAGGTATTGATCTTCAATCTCTTCATGTAGATAATTTCCTGGATGGTTTCAGGTATTAACCTACAATCAGTTGTCCACAGAACTTTCCTGGCTAGCTACAGGTATTCAACTGGGACTTGAAAAGGTTGATGGTAGCCATCTGTTGATTGACTTTTTCCTGAAAAAGGTAAACGTTAGTTGTATGCAATGTCATGATGTATGAAATGCATGATGTCATGATGTTCTCAAAAATAAACGAGATCGTGTCGTATGCACTTTATCATGTATGTAAATAGGAGGTATGAAATGTGAACTGTTTATGAATGTATTTTCGTCTGGGAAAATAAATCCCGGAGCTGCTGGAGAATAGAGTTGAGTTCTTCGTTTCCGCTGAGGATGATGAACGAAGATGATTGCAATAATAAACCTGCAGGAGAGGATGACTCTGTTGGGGAATATCTTTATACTCCACTGGGGTATACTAAGACCTTCTGGGAATACCGAGCCTTTTCGGGACTGACGGTAGACTAACTATGCTTGGGGGAGAGTATTGTTGATTCGTCCATGGTTGCAGGTCTCAGTGGGGAGAGCTTCCATTACTGTCTTACTCTGCGGGGAGTGAAGGTATCTTAGCCATATTCTTCAGCTGAATCTACCTTGGTACCTGGTGGACAGAGCGACTGTACAGTTCGGACAATTCTTATTGCCCCAGTTTCTGCGGGAGAAGAAGGCCTATGAGGTGCTTGATAACTGCCGATTGACAAATCTTCTTCTGGTAGGAAAGTGACGAGATGACGGGACATAGTCGTACGCTTTGATCCCTAATTTTTGCCTGGACCGCCCTTTCGGGTTTTCAATCCATCGGGATACCCCTTTTTGCCCAAGCCGCCTTTTCAGGTTTTTGACTTTCCGGGTGTACATATTTTTTATTTTCATCCCTTATTTTTTGCCCGAACCCTTTTGGTTCGCCGGGAAGCCCTTATTTTTGCCTAGGCCAGTCGACCTAGCGGGTCTTTGATTATGCGTAGTATTTTCTGATTATGTCCATGCTCTCAGGATGTAGGGAGGTGTCATTGTTTGTAGTGTCGTGTTGCCATACTACCAGAAGATGTTTGATCATGCAAGATTCATTGCTGGAATTCATGTCCAATACCCCAATTGATTCAGATGGAGATTTTCTCCTGGCTATTGGCATTTTGAGAGATTCCTTGAATCTTGACTTGACTGCCCCAGATGATGGACAATGATCATGTCGTGCCCCTTGATTGGAAGTGTTTTTCCACTTGAGGTGATCCTTTTTATTGAGAAGGTTTTTTGTTCACTAGATATTCGTCGTGCGAATTTCTCTGCTGTTGAACAAATAGTCATATGCAAACAATATTATTTTAAGAATGCAAAGCTTATGTCTGTTTTGAAATTTTTTGAAAATGCATTTTTCCAGTAAAACAGGAAATTTTTTTGTAAAATGTGATGTCAACTCAAGATTTACAGCAAGCCCTACAGGAGTCAGGATACCTTTTGTAACAGTATGCTTTCAGACTAACCCATGCTTCAGCTAGGACTTTTTAAGGGTTATAATGTGGCCTGGTTCACGGTTTAAGAAACAAAGGATAAAGGCTCAAATTTTATTTGTACCCACCCGTTCTTCGTGATGTTCTTCGATCCTAAACTCAGCTAATCGTGCATTTAGATCCTGTTTGAATCTTTGCTCTGATATTCTGGTGATGGTTCAGATATTGACAATGTATTTTGAACAGACAGTCATTTTTATAAGAGTTTGCAGGACCTCTTTCTTTTTGATTTTATTATCCCTGTCTTTTTGCCTGAACTGTTTCTTTTATGATTACAGTCAGCGGGATGCCCCAGTTTTGTAAGCCTCCTTCATAGGTTTTGACTTATTGGGCTTTTATTTTGAGAGATAATGACTGCCTGTCCTAACACCGTCTTTTGTTTCAGAAGGACTTCTTTGATGCCATTCATTGTGCACCTGGATCAGTTGAGAAAACTACCCTGCCCCCGGTTATAATTAAGGGTTTTAAAATTTTTTTTTTTTTGAAAAGAAAAACTCCAACTTCTTGGCTCAAAGGGGTTGACGAGGGATTATCTTCCTTATAACTCCATTGTTTAGGATTTGAAATAATGTCTGTACCTCATCAGTGGGGTCTGTTCAGAAGCATACTGTAAAGATCGTGGTATCGTTTTCGTCATCCTCCCTCAAAAGGTTTAGAATTTTTTAATCGAGAGTTTGAACATCACAAAAGGGAAATATGAAGCAATTTTAAGCATAGTGAAAACAATTAATTCAAAACAGACACGTGTAATGCATTAATGAAATAAAAGAGTTTGACATGATAATTGTTTGAATAAGCAAATAAAAATACAATTTCAGAATTCAAATGAACAAAAGTGCTTTCAATCCTAGCCATGTTTTGGCAAGGGAGCAGTGATCACATTGGGAGTCTCAGGAGGCTCAAATTCGATCTCCTTAGCGTCAATTATATTCTGAATCTTGTATTTCAGCACCCAACAATCGTTAGTATCGTGCCCCGGGCTACCGGAATGATAAGCACACCTTGCATCTGGGTTGTAGTTAGGAGAAGAAGTCTTAGGGTTCGGATGAGGGTTTATCACTGTAATCAGATTCATCTTCAACATGTGCTGCAATGCTTGTGACAATGGCATGTTGATGTTGGTGAACTGTATTTTAGGCTCGTCCGGCCTTTGTTGATTTCCCTTTTGCTGTTGTCGGTGTGACGCAGAACCAGAGATCAAGACTGCCCCTACGTGTTGGTCATGACGACTCCTTTGACTGTAAACAGCATTGGACTCTTTCTTCCCACTGTAAGGCTTTTTCTGAGCATCAGAAGGTGTAGCTTCTTGAAACTTCCCACTTTTGATGCCGACTTCAATTCTCTCACCAGTCAAGATAAGGTCTGTAAATCCGACTGAAGAGCTTCCAATCAGATGATTAAAGAATGGACCAGACAGGGTCCCCAGAAACATATCGACAAGTTCACGATCAGCCAAAGGTGGTTGCACCCTTCCGGCAAGGTCTCTCCATTTCTGAGCATACTCTTTAAATCCTTCACCCGTCCCTATTGACATACCCTGGAGTTGGGTACGCGTAGGAGCGATGTCGGAGTTATACTGATACTTCCTGTAAAATGCAGTAGCCAAATCCTCCCAGTTGCAGATACTGGCTTCGTCCAACTGATAGAACCACTCAAGCTGAGTCCCTGAAAGACTGTCTTGAAAGAAATGGATCCACGAGTTCTTATCAGCAGTGTAAGGCTGGATCTTTCTTACATATGACCGGAGGTGCAGCTTTGGACAGGAAGCTCCGTCATACTTGGAAAAGGCGGGTGCCTTGAATTTATGGGGAATCACCACCCCAGAGGATAGACCTAGATCTTCCAAATCCAGACCGGGCACCTTCTGTATCTCCATAGCGCTCAAGCGGTCTTCCAGCTGTTTGTACTTATCCTCAGCAGGAGGATACTGTTCTTCATCACAGTCCGTCTCGTTGTCATAGACCATAGGGCTAGAAGCCCTCCTTTCTTGTGGGCTATTCTTCCCTCCAGATGAGGTGGTTAGATCAACTTCATTTTGCAGCCCGTTTCCAAACATGCGTCCGGTGTTGAACAGGACAGTCCTCTTCTTCTTCTTCTTCCTCTCTTTCAGAATCAGGGTCTTCAGGTCCTGCTGACCCTTAGCTAGGCTCATGACCAACTCTTGAAACTGGGCATTCTGGGCCTGGAGGGCCTTGATAGCTTGCTCAGTGGAAGGTTCGGTAGACATGATGATTGCTGAAATAAACAGCGAAGAAGATAAGAGACCTATAATGGTACCTGTAATGCAATGATATGTGTGATATATGTATGCAATGTTTTCAAGGATCTCATGGGGTAAACAAAGAAACTTGTTAGAATTTGAATTTTGCATCTTGATTGAAGGAACTTCATGTTGCTGAGAGTCCTTCTTCAAGAGTCAGGCTCACCATATCGAGTGGGTCATAGCCCCTAACTCAAGTTATCATGTTTTGATCTCCAAACAACCTTGGCTAGAGGAAAATAAATCCCCTTTGCCCCTTGCTAGACATTTGGTTCATCATGACCTGCATCACAAACCTTTGAGATCCTTGAAATGGTTAAGGAAATGTTAAGGTATGATGTTATGATGTGTATGCTATGCGTTTAAGAAAAAGTATGAAGTGATGTAAGTAAACCCTGCAATAAATCCAAATTATTGGATAAGGACTGTAAACAAAAACCTGCAAGGAACTCATGTTGTCAGATAACAAGAATGTGCAGGTAGTTCAGATTTGAAGGCACACAAGTCACACAAGAGAGCCCTTATATTTCAGGCTAGCATGAAGCTTAGGTACTACCCTGTTTCAGTTTTAGTTGGTTTAAACCTGTCCTAAAAAATAGTAACCGGGTTTTAGAGGATCTCAATATCACTGACTACCCTCAATCGGTCATAATTCCAGTTTAGCAACCTTTTCTTGCGGCCGAAATCATCGCGAGAGTTTAGTCTCAATGAGTGTAGCATACTGCTACAGTTCTATGGCCAAGTTGGTCAATTTAAGGTTCTAAGGTCAGTTGGTGCTTAACGACTCCTCAGAAGACCCATATTCTCCTCGTTCCAACACAAAGGATATCGGTACAGACCAAGGTGTCACACCAACGTAGCTACTGCTTCATCCGTGTCAGTCTACACCGGACAGATCCCTCACAGTTTATTGCTACTTACCTAAAAAAGGGTACCCCCAGATCCGGGTTAGGATCTATAGAACTCCGATACAAGCCCTCAAAATTAAAGCATACAAAGCATACAATTGAAAACACAAGTGATCTAATCCTAAGGTACACCTCACTTATTATATCCCCAGCAGAGTCGCCAGTTCTGTGATCGGTGGAAATAGAACTGACTGTTTTGGAATGTTGGTTCGTGTTTGCGTTTGTTTTCGCAAAGTGTCGCGGTAAGCAAGAGTCGCCACCGTCTTTTATTTTATCCAACAAGGAAATGACAAAAGCACAGAAAAATTCCTTTTTGAGATATTTCTCGGGTTCAGGAGGTAGATTATAGAAAGGGAAGGTGTTAGCACCCTTTCTATCTGTGGTTATCCACGGGCTCTTAGGTGCTTGCTCATTATGTTTTCAAAAGTTTGCTTTTCTTCGTGTTTGTGGGTTTGAAAAGAGTTTTTGTTTTTGAAGAGAGTGTAGGTGCGAAAAGTTTTGTTTTTGTTAAAAGGAGCAAGTACTTAAAAACATCTACCTACTCAAAAAGGGAATTAAACTGTGAAAATGTCCTTTAGACAGCGTTATCCCACTATTGATGAGTAGGTAGCACCGTCGTTGGAGTTTTCGGGTCAATTCGATTAAGGGACATATGGTCACTAAAGCAATGTTAGGACGCCTTAGAGGTAACCCTAATGTCTTAGATCATTTTATCCGAGGCAACCGTTTCGAGACAACTTATGATCTTTGGACAAGAGGGCGACCTCTAAAACTTCCTATACTCAATGATCACGTTCGAGGCAACCAAGTGAGGCGTACCCTAGGAGTGGCATGTGCAAATGTGTCAATTTTCAGTTATGTTATCTTTGTACATGTTATGGTGAGCTACGGTTGATTTTAAGTTAAGATAGATCTTGTCATGCATAGCCTATTATTCATACATCTAGCAGTTAATGGTTGCGAAAAATAAAACTAAGCTATTACAAGGCATCGGGTATTTACATCGCCAAAAACAAACCCTTGAAAATTAAATTACGAAAAGGTAAATAAAAGCGGTAAATAATCCTAAATTAAAGCTATTACATCCTCGGAGCAATTACATAATTGGAATCAGATAAATCGCGTGCGAGAAAAGTAAATCGGAGCGTTTTTAGGGTTTTGACCCTTTTTTAAGAAAGAAGGAGATTTTTTGTTATTTTGAACTGAATGAAATTAAACCTAAGTTAATTAATTAATTAAATAAAAAAAAGATTTTTTTTTGGGTTTTTTATATTTAAGAAAATAAAAATAGAATGGTCACAATTGTTAAAACCTAATATTCTAATTAATTTTAATTTATTGCAAAAATGTTAAAATTATACCTAAGTAAAACTAAATTAATTGGTTAATTTTATTTACAAAGATAAATAATAACATTAATGGAATTTAAATAAAAATATTTTTTTGTTTTCTGATTTTTTTATAAAAAATGTTAATTGGTTAATTTATTAATTAAGATAATAATAAAAATAGAAAAATAATAAAAAGAAAATAAAAAGAAGAACAAACTCAGGGGGGTGCTGGGCTTAATTTGGTGGGGAGATTAGCAAAGATCAAGCCCAATTGTGAGCAGCCTCGTTGACCCTTTCCATCCAATGTGCGCCTTTGACTTGAGAGTATGGTGAGGACCCAATTTTGGCCATTGGATCTGGTCCACAATCCATCTGGATGAGATTTGGATGAGGGTGTACGATGCACTGCAAAGCCGGAAACGCGTGCAATTACCTGGAGAAAAATAAGACAAATAATATTGGGGGACCTAGGATTCGAACCCAGGTCCCAAGGGACTTTGCATCAACGCCTTTACCAACTGAGCTGTGACACGCTTTTATTAAATGGATAAGTAGAGAACATTATATGCAAAGACAATCAATATGCTGTAAACAAAAAATAAAGCGCGCGAGTTTTAAAAGGACGAATGGGAGGGCGTTGTCTGGTCGTCTTCTCCAAAAACTCTGGTTATTTACCTGCGGATTTTTATCCACAGGAAGATTCATAGGACGTCTCAAAAATCCTCCTTAGGCCATGTAAACGCCACCCAAGAACATAGGCGTGTTCGTCTTTGCCTCCTGATCATGCCTATACCAATTATTGGATCTAATTTTCCCTGTATCAAAAACACCTAAAAAGCAAGAACACAAACCCTAGGATCGGGCATCACGATACAGGTTCCAAAAACAAAATTGAATAATGCCAAAACGTTCTAAATTCAATGATAAACACAAATATGCCAAGATTTTAAAGAAAAGACGCAAGAATTGGAGATTGGGATTCCATGTTCAGAGAAAAGTTCGAGACGACTTACAGCGCTATTCAGGAGGTCTCAAGGCCTGGTTTTGGTTGGTATAGCTTCAGAGGATTGCCAACAAGAACACCACGTTGAGATATTGGATTAAATCGAGCCCTAACCAAGATTTCAGTTTCAAGGTTTTCAAGCTTTTCTCCAACATTTTTTTTTGCCGTTTCTACAGTCCTTTAGTCGTGTTTTAGGTTTGTGTGCCTTGCTTGCATATAAGGGAATAAGTTTAGGTCAAAATTTGGACCCATATCCATGTGCATTGAGGATTGAATATTGGATTTGATCACCATTGTTAACCTTTCCAAAAATAAGCCAAATCTGAGATTTTGTGCTTGAATGAGCCTTGGCACGAGTTGGTTGGTTGTCATATGATATTTGCAAGCTGTACAAATCACAAAGATCCCCTTACCTCAATTTTTGGATTTTATTTGATTTAATATTGATTAATAATGAATTAAATCAATAAAAATTAAATTAAATAAAAAAATAAATGTTTGGTCATGAAATTAAATATGGGACACGTGTGTGGCATGAAAAGACTAAATCAAGTGGAAAAAAGTGGGCCCTTTTGTCAAAAATTGGAGTTTTGAGGATAGTTGACTTTTGACAATTTTGGAAAAATGCCCAACTTCAACAATGCATAACTTCTTCAATTTTGAAGTTTTGGAGGTGTTCTTGGACTTTTTAGAAACCTTGAGATGTTCTCTAATCAACCCGTTTTGTCTCATCTCATTTTGATCTTCCATTCTAAAGTTATAAGCTTTGGAAAAAAAGGTGTTTTTGTTGACTTTCAAAAATGACCTATAATGTCCAAATTTGTAACTTATTGTGAGTGCATTTTCTGATCTTGGGGTGTGAAGATGGATTGTATGAAATTGCATCCTCGTCAAAATGAGCTTTGGATGGGTCATTTCTCACAAAGTATGAGAAAGTTATGCTTGGTCATAGTTGAGTTGACTTTTCCTACAAAACCCTAATTTAGCAACTTTTGAATCTTGATGAATTTTGAGCAATCCTTGATGAATCATGATCAAACCTTGACCAAATGATTAATTATCCTTAAAAATGATAATGTTGACAAAAAATCTAGAGGTTTGACTGTATTTAGGTCACAGTTGACTTTTGCCCTAGCACAGTCGATTTTTGTGTCTCTTGAGCAATTGACTGACCAAAGATTCTCTGCAAGGCTTGAAATTTGTCATGGATGAACTTAAGAACATATTAAGGCATTGGGAAGCACTTGAGGCTATTTGGATGTAAGGACCTTGATGCAACACAAAACCCTAATTTTGAATTGACTGCCTTAGGAGGTGATTTGACTGTACAACCCTTGAGCCATTTTGAGCAATTTGAAGATCATTCTTGAAAAATCTTGAGGAATATGGGAGGGCAAATTTTGGGGTACAGCAACTGCTCAATGCGAGTTCTCTCAGAATTGGTTAGCCAGAAAATCATTTTCAAGACTCATACAGGGGCATTCATCATCAACAAACATTTCAGAACTGAAGTCATGATCAGTTTATTCCCAACAATCATTCCAAGAACTGAAGTCGTGATCAGTTTATCTCCAATGGTCATTTCAGAGCTGAAGCCATGATCAGCTTACTTCCAACAACTCTCGACTGAAGCCATGATCAGTTTATCTTCAACAGTCAGCTAATCTGTGAAAAATCCTCAAGCAGCTCTCCATGTCCTTCCTCAGAATATCATCAGTCCAATGCAATTTACAAGTGTGATAAATTTGGGTTCAAGACATTTTTTTCTTCCCAAATAATTTGGCAGAATTCTCCGTATTGAGGAATCAAACTTCCAATCTTACATCCACAAAACAGTCAAACTCCATTTTCATAAACGTCGGCATTACATGCATAGATCATCACATATCATGCATAACAAAATTCATACATAATGCATAACAAGAGTGTTTCACCCTCATTTGCATTTTCTGAGGTCTTGTTGCAGTTGACATGTCACCTTGAGATCAAAGTCCAACTTACTTGGCACCTACCAAAGCAAACGTTAGTTCAGTTATCCAGTATTGGATATTGTTACCTTTTTCTTCATTCAAAGCCATTATTGAATGTCAAGATCTCTTTTTCTCATTCAAATCCAATATTGGATGTTGTTACCCTTTCTGTCATCCAAAGCCAGTATTGGACGTCTTGACCTTTTCTCTCGTCTAAGGCCATTATTAGATGATGATTTTCCACTCATTCAAAGCCGGTATTGGATGTTGTGACTTTTTCTCTCGTCTAAAGCCAGTATTAGATGTTGAGCTTTTCTTTCATTCAAAGCCAGTAATGAATGTCAGGATCTTTTGTTCTCATTCAAATCCAGTATTGGATGTTGTTACCTTTTTCTTCATTCAAAGCCAATATTGAATGTCAAGATCTCCTTTTCCATCCAAAGCCAGTATTGGATGTTGTTACATTTTCTGCCGTCCAAAGCCAGTATTGGACGCCATGCTTCTTTTCCACTCATCCAAAGCCAGTATTGGATGTTGTGATCTTTTCTCTCGCCTAAAGCCAGTATTAGACGTTGAGCTTTTCTTTCATTCAAAGCCAGTATTGAATGTCAAGATCTATTTCACTCATTCAAAGCCAGTATTGGATGTTGTGATCTTTTCTCTCGCCTAAAGCCAGTATTAGACGTTGAGCTTTTCCTTTCATTCAAAGCCAGTATTGGATGTCGTGTTTCTCTTTCGTCTACCGTATTCCCTGGACGACTCTGATGTAGCTTCATATTTGGTCTCATCCCACATCTAATGTTCTTCTAGATGCTTCTGATTTCCTTTTCCATATAGTCGTTTGCCTCATTCAATGCCATTCTTGGATGTCGCTACTTACCTTCTCAGGTTTTTATCTTTTTTTCCAAGTATTGTTGGTTACTCTTTGTCACCCTGACAGATATCCAGAAGTATCTTGTTGTTTCCCTGGCGTGTCTTTCCACGTCATTTCATCTGAACTACCATAAATTTCCATATTCACAGAGTCTGTCTCATCTCATACATCATTCAAAAAATATATATGTCAAAAAAGAATCCATGCATTCATACATAACATATGTTATCATCTCATCGCATCAGGGACAAAATTCAGGTATGTTTGTATTTAATTACTTTCCGCCTCTCTGGCTAAAAGATGATTAAATAGGGGCAGTTGTTGTACCCTAAATTTTGCCCCTAACTCTTTCAGTCGCACTTTCATACCATATTTTGTCATTCAGTCACAATCATTAATAAATAGCATCATTCATCACATTCGCATCCTATCTTTAAGTTTTCTCTTGTGTTATTGATCAACTTCTAATCAAAATACAAAAAATATTTGTCTTTGTCTTTGCAAAATTGTGTTTTGAAGGTACCGAGTCGAAGCATCTGACAAACAAGGATTTCTGCCTTCAAAAATCCAAAAAAATCAAGCATGTATCGACACATAGAGGTATGTATCGACTCATTTCCTTGTGTACAACTAGCATGTGTCGACACATGCATGTATGTATCGACTCATACTGTTTGTTTTTCTAGCATGTGTCGATACATGCATGAATGTATCGACTCATCCTCTTTGAAAAAACTAGCATGTGTCGACACATACGTGTTATATATCGACTCATGCAGTTTGTTTGGTTCTGTAATGTTTTGAAATAATAGTATGCATCGACACATAGAGGCATGTATCGACACATGTTGTGTTATACAGCTAGGATGTATCAACGTATACCATCTATGTGTCGACTCATAATAGCAAAATGCACA
Organism: Vicia faba; assembly: GCA_948472305.1. NCBI lineage: Eukaryota > Viridiplantae > Streptophyta > Magnoliopsida > Fabales > Fabaceae > Vicia > Vicia faba. The sequence continues at coordinate 759,637,729 of OX451740.1, read as the reverse complement.
TGTTTTTTTGAAAAAAGCTAGCAAATTCAAATTGTCATCATTTTGGCTTCAATTTTTTTCTGCATAATTTGAAATTACATCATTAATTCAAATTTGGCTCCAAGAATCAATTACCAAATTACCACTAATCCCAATTCTAAACTCTATAAATAGAGACCTCATTTCATTCAAATGACAAGCTTTGGATAGCCAAAATCATCTTGCTAAAAAAATCTCTCAATTTTACAAAATTCACTCAAAGCTCCATTTTCAAAAAGAATAGTAAGCTTTGCATTGAAGCTTGCTAATCTTTGAGCTAAACCTCCATCCAAACACTTTTTTTCCATTAAATCTCTACATCTAAGCTTTGGTAGTTGATTCTTGTGATCTAATTGCAGAAAATTCTGAAGTTGTTTGATAATTCTCAAATTCTACTTGTGGTAAGTTGTATCATCATCTTTTACAATGTGATCTCTTGTGGATTTCTGGTTTTGATTCATTGAGCTCTGTTTTTATAACTCCATTGGTGTTATTTTCTCAAATTTGCTGGAATTTTCATGCTCAATTGGATCCATGATCATAAGGTGTTTGATGAAAAGTTGGAACAAGAATTTGCCAAAAATACTTTTTGCTGCCTTATTTTTGGGGTTGTTTTGACTCAAAATTTTTCTGCACACTCTCTTTGATGGATAATTTGGATTGCAATTTTAAATGTCCAATTTGCCTTTAAACTCAATGAACTTTGTGATGTATATGAAGTTGGATAAATGTTCATCAATTCAAATCTATCAAAGAGTGAATTATTTAATTCATTCTTGGTGCTTTGGATTAATGATATATTTAGTACTTTAATCCATCTAGAGGAGTGGTTGATTTTAAAGATGAAATAATTTTGAAATGGTAATCCAAATTAACTTATCATTCCCCTCCCTCTTCATCTTATCCCTTTCTTTTTTATTGTGCTACATGTTAAAGGATGATGATCTCTATATCATTTATCCAAACATGAAGTACATAAATTGCTATTGACCGGCCTCAAAATAGGTGCGACTTCTACATAAGTCCACTTACGATTGCTTAACATAGCGCTAAATTTTGTCCCGATTAGAATAAATGATCATTCATGGCCCAAACTTATGATTGCAAGCCCAAGTATGTTAATTTGATCCCTTTTATCCAATAACCTTGAGATTCATTGTGTGGAGGCTTTGGTTCTACCAATCCTTTAATGGATCTACAAAACCTTTGGTCAACGCGGATCACTTAAACATCGTTGATCATTACACGTTACTTTTGAGGATTCCAAAATGGATGATATACTTGACAAAAAGCAAATGCAATTCATTGTGCGGAGGCTTTGGTCCTACCAATCCTCTAATGAGTTCCAAATGCAAGTTTCAAGATGGTCATCCAACTAACCACTAATTACTAACAATTGACTTTACTTTATGCTTATATTTTTTTATGCTTTATGTACCATTTACTTTTTGCATTTTACATTTCATGCCTTCTTTTATTTTACTCACTTGAGCATTTACTTTTATGTCATTTTCATTTTTCTCACTTGAGCTTTTCTTTTCCTTTTAAAGACACTTAATAATCAACATGAACCATAAAATACATTAATGATACTTGGACTACATGGTTACTATCCTTTGAATTTTGGAGTGATAGACTTCTTGGACCTAGGATTTGAGACCTTGGCCTATCTTGGAGACCTTGTAACTTTATTCGAAATTTTTTCTGGAGCTCTTAGGGTTTACCCCAAGACATTGGATTTTTTGTTTGTTTTGTGTGCAGGTTATTGCGATTACATACTTTGTTGGTAATCTGGAATTCACCCGTATGCAGCTGTTACTCTGCCCAATTTTTCGGACTTAGTACACTTGAAGCTTGGTTCTCTCAAGAAGTCTAGTATCTTTTCTTGCTTGGTTTCACTCCAAAGAATGGGAATTCTACATTGGCTCATAATGTCAAGTATCGGCTTCATGTTGGTTAGACGGTTCTCTTCCTTAGCTTTTACCCTTATGCTTTAGGATAGTCCCTTCATCTCCTCCCATCTTCTTTAATTTTCAAAATCTTCTCATCTTTCTTTCAAAACCTTCTTTGTTTATAAATTCGAACCGCTTTCATAATAAACCTCGACCTTGTCGAGTGCCTTTTCTTTCAAAACTTATTTTCTTTAAACAAACTTCAATACATTTAATCATACTTTGACATTTCTTTCAAAATTAACAAAAACACTTCAACTCATTCAAACTTTTTTATGCGCTCGAGCACCTTTACCCTTCAAAGTTTTTTTTTCAATGTGAGACATTATTCATTGATAGTTGAGCAACATTCTCCTATCCAATGGTTATAAAAGTGTCGACTTTTCCACTTGAGTACTAGAGGCGTTCTCAAACCCTCATTCTTTTTGACGCATGGTCCATCTTTCTTACACCTTGTGTGCGTTAGTCGAGATTTCTCTCCTAACAATGACGACTTGTCTCCTTGTTTAAAATCAACCAACAGACAAGTCTTTTCTAGAGGAACTACGTGTACCCTGATCCCCTATTGCACGAAAGGTTGTACGTATGCACTAAAGGTTCGCAACCCCGGCGGGTGCAAAAATCACAAAAATATTTCTTTTCTCACCTCCACCATCCATTTTATATACAACACATTTTCATAACCAAAATATACAGATTTTTTTCAAAGAGGTTCCTGCGGAGTACCGTATATGTTTAGGGTGCTAATACCTTCCCTTTGCATAACCAACCCCATTACCTTGAATCTTTCCCCTTTTTTTTTGGGTTATTCGCTCTTTTCCCATTTCTTTGGAAACAATAAAGCGCGCTGGAGATTTTTATTTTGATTTGTATAAAGTCTAGTCAATCCAATGGCTTAGTCTTGAACATTTCTACCGCTACAGAAAAATGGCGACTCTGCTGGGGACTGATTGACCTTTTGTTGTTCCATCCCTAAGTGGGTTGAGCCTATCTTTGTTTATATCTGTATATGTGCTATTGTTGTTTATGTGTTATATCTTGTATATATGTTTGCCCAGATTTTCCTGGTTTACAGGGTGCTTGGTGGTTACTCATAAGTCCTATACCCGGACTTGGACAAACTTTAAGATAGGACGGGCGGTATAGTCATGTTAACTTTGAGGGATTAATTCCAAAAAAGGAGGCATGAGACCCCCTACTTAGTGGAGGCCCCTTTGATTGTAGTTTCGTTTACCAAGTAATCGGGAAGACGTACAACTTTTGACCTGGGAGCCTGCTGAAGCTGAGGACCGTAGATTACCTAACCCATCTTGGCCTTTTAGGTGTAGTACGAAAGCTATGACAGAGTAATCCGGAAATAGTTGTCACGCGATACTACGCTCGGACGAGTTTTTCCTGAGAATATTACTAATTACCGAGTTAATCGGGACGTTGGTAATATCCAAAGGAAGGATGTAGACTCTTGGAACCTCTTAGAACCTTGTTCGGCAGGTGATAACCGTTAGTCCATACCTTATGGGTTGTACCTTTGACTCCAGGCTCGTGACTCTGAACCATGTGATCCTGTTACTGTGTAGTGCATTGCATAACATTGCATATCATTTGCATCCTCTGAATCATTCTACATACATCCAGGTTATTCAGGATCTTATTCCCAGTTGCTTCTTACTTCCAGTTAGTCGTCTATTGTCAAGCTGATTCCTCAACACAACTACGGGACTAGAGCTGCTGTCAGATTGAGAATGGAAAACCAGGAACAACACAACATGGAAGTCAGAATGGAAATCGACGAGTTGAAGTCAGGCATGGCCAAACTTACTGAGATGATGCAAGTCCTGATTTCCAGAGGAGAGCCACCTCAAAGGACTGTGATATCTGAAATCCAAACTTTTGTTGTTGACACTCAACCTATCCATCATACATCTACTGCATGGCCAGAGTTTGGGTTACCTCAAAATTATTCTCCGCCTATTGCAATCACTTCAATGGTTGGCCAGTCTTCTCGACCAGTCTTTCAGGCTCCAATTTTCACTGAACCTCAGCCAATCGTTCATACTGCTTCTCCTCAACCTGTTGCACAAGCTTCTTTTGGGAACTCTTTCTTTGAGTACCATGTTTCCAATCCTCGAAGTGTGAGCCAAGGAGACTTTGGTGATTTTGAAGAGTTCAAAGAACAGTATCAGACTTTGGAGAAGAGACTCAGAGCTATGGAAGGAAATGAGTTCTTCAGTGTTGATGCTAATAACATGTGCCTAGTTTCTGATCTGGTTATGCCTACAAAGTTCAAGACTCCTGATTTTGAGAAATACCGGGGGCACACTTGTCCAAGAAGTCATTTGGTGATGTACTTTCGAAAGATGTCTGCTTACACCAAGAATGACAAGCTTCTTATCCATTGTTTCTGTGATCGGTGGATCTGGAACTGACTGTTTAACGCTGGTTCGCGAAATGTCGCGGAAGCAAGAGTCGCCACCGTCTTTTATTTTCTCCAACATGGACAGGACAAAAGCACAGAAAAATTCCTTATAGAGATTGCTCTCGGTTCGGGAGGTAGATTATAGAAAGGGAAGGTGTTAGCACCCTTTCTATCCATGGTTATCCATGGGCTCTTAGATACTTGCTCATTTGTGTTTTCAAAAATAGTTTGTTTGCTTTTCAATTGTGGGTTTTAAAAAGTTTCTTTGAAAATTTCAGTTCGACTCTTGTATCGGTCCTCAAGAGTGTTTGAAAAATTGCTTTCGAAAGCTTTTTGAAAAGGTGTCAGTGTGAAAAGTCTTTTTGAATTTGTTTTGAGATTAGAGCAAGTATCTACGAGAACCTACCTACCCTAAGGAATTCGTCTGTGTAGATGTCCTTTAAAGTAGTGCCATCCCACCATCGAGAGGTAGGTAGCACCACCGTTGGAGGTGTTCGGGTCAATTCGAGGTTCGGGACGTGGTGATCACCGGAGCAATGGGAAGACACCTTAGAAGCTACCCTCATGCCAGGTTCCCGGATCATGAGGACTTACTAAGACATCCTCTACTCGACGATCACCTTTCGAGGCAAGGCAACAGTGAGGCGTACCCTAGGGGTGGTGTGTGCGATTCGTGTGTCGTTTTCATTTGTATTTATCTTGTCATGTCATTGGTGTTCTAGCACTTGTTTTTATTTTGTCCATACATTCTTTCATGTCATTTGATTAACAGTTAAAAAGTTGCAAGGAAAGTAAATTCTAAGCTATTACAAAAGGCGCGGGTCCACATCGCCAAAAGTTTCTCGAACCCGATTTGACGGAAAAAGAAAGAAAGTAAAGAAAAGAAAGTGCGAGAAAGTTAATTACAGGGCTTCGGGAGAGATACATAAGTATTATAATGAAATAAAATAAATACGCGAATTAATGAGAAATTAAGAACGAAACGAGGGCGTTGGACCCTTTTGCAAAAAATTAAATTGCATGATGAATTTAATTAAAGCTAAAAGAAAGAAAGGACTTGTTTTTGGTGTTTCTTAGTATTTTATGTTTTAATATGAAAAGGAGAATTAATTAAAATTAAAATAAGATGCAAACCCTAATTCTAGTGGCTTTTAATTTATTAAAAAAAAATATTGAAGTTTTTGACCTAAATTAACCCTAAGTTATTTTCATGCAATTTGATTATAAAAAATAAAATATTTAATTATTTAATATATTTATGAAAGAAAAATAAAAAAGGATAAAAATTATTACTTAAACCTATTTCTACATTTTTTATTATGAAAAGAATTAAAATTACAACCTAATTTAAAACTAAATAATTACATGCAAATTTATTTATGAAAATATTAGAAATAAAAATATTTATTATTTTAATTCTTTTCTGATTTTTTTATGGGTTTTTTATATTTATGAAAATAATAAAACTAATTAATTAAAACAATAATAAAGAAAAGAAGTAAAAATAATAATACAAAAAAAGTAAAGAAAATAAAAAAATATGCAAACCTGGGGGTTCAGACCTCAATATGGAGGTTTGGCCTTAGTAATTCAGGCCCAATGACCTTGCTGGCCCTTTTGACTTTTCAGGGAGTATGCTGGCGCGTTGACCAGAGTTTATGGTGTTCCCCAATTCTGAGCCTTTGATTTGATTCCAATATGCACGTGGACGATTTGATCTGGAGGGTGTATGGTGCGTCTTGATGTTGGCACTGCATGGGATTGTAAATTGAAAAATAATATTGAAACAATGAAGACCTGGGGCTCGAACCCAGGTCATTAACTTTGCCAATCCTTATGCTTGCCAGTGGAGCCAATTCACGCGTTTGATATATAAACAACTAATAAATATTATAAAAGAAAACAACATTGTTAGTGGGTCTGCGCGCGAAAAGTTGAATCAGCCTATCACCATTCGCCACGGTATCATCTTCTTCATGTTCCTGAAACAAAAGAAACATAGGCGACGGTTTTAATGGCGTTCTCTTAGGCCAGCTATGGGAAAATAACGATTAGGCCTAGGACGCTCATAAATTGAGCGCGAGGGTATGTTTGAGATCGTCCAGACGCGCTGAGTTGAATGGTGGTGGTCTTGAGGGCCAATTTTTCTTTAATTAAAAACCCCCAATTTGAAGCTTTCTGAACCCTAAATATCATCAATGGCGAAATCGTATATAGCACATAAAAATACAATTAAATATATTGGTTAGCTTCAGAATTTCATCAGGAATATGAATCAATGAATAAAATGTTATGAGGATGCATAGATTTTAAAACACGATTATGAATTTTTCATGAGATATTCCAGGTTCTGTATACCAGTTCTTGAGGTTTTGAGGGACGTTTTTGATTGGGAAACGTTCAGTGAACCTTGAGGAAGCTAATGAGACAAGAACTGTGCCTTGAAACCACCTGCAAGTTAGTTCTCAGTTATGAGTTTTTTTGCAAAAAATTCAATTTGTGAATGGAGTTTTCTGAGCAGCTGTGCGTGTTCTTGCATTAGGGTTTCATTCTAGCTTATGTAGTGAACAAATTAGGTTAACAAAATTGATCAAAATCTCTTTCATTCATGGATTTTGAGATTTGATTTTCCATCATTATTTTTTCAATCTTTCCATGTGCTTTTTGATACAAATCAACTCCAATCTCTCCAAATCTTTCTATATTGGGATATGCACGAAATCTTGAGGATAAAACATGCACAAAAAGATTAAAAAAACTTAGGTTAGCATTTTTCATGTATTTATTTTAATTTAAATGAATTATTATTAATAAAAATCCAAATAAATAAATAAAAAATGAATAAAAACTTCCCTTTGGGCCAAGTGGTCGTGCACATGCCATGGATGATGATTTGTGGAAGAAAAATGGGCCCATTAGCAATTTTAGATCATTTGAGCCAATGTTGACTTTTCAAAATATCCAAAAAATTCCCAACTTCCACAAGGCATAACTTGCTCAATTTTTAAGATTTTATCATGTTCTTGGACATTTTGGAAAGGTCTTTGAGTCCTCTAACCAATGCCTTTGGTCCCATGTCATTTTGATTTACCAATCTCAAGTTATGGCCTTTGACTTAAAGTCCCTTTTTGTTGACTTTTGAAAATGACCTATAATGTTGAAATTGATAACTTTTTGTGAGAGCATTTCTTGGACTTGAAGTATGAAGATGAGTTGTAGGAAATCTCTTCCTCTTCAAAATGAGCTTTGGATGGAATTTTTCTGATAATCCATGTGAAAGTTATGCCCTGGTCAATTTACAGTTGACTTTTTCAATTGTCCAAATAAGGAAACTTTTGCATCTTGATGATTTTTGAGCCAAACTTTGAGAATCATGATCAAGCATTGATCAAATGATGTTTGAGGCTTCAAAATGAGATGTTGACCAAAAATTTGAACTTTTGACTGTCAAATGACCATTTTGCCCCTACAGTTGATTGTAGTGCAATTAGGGTTTTGACTGTGCAATTTTGTGCTGAAAGTCTTGAAACTTGATATGAGGATACTTGACCATATTTGTAGGCATGTGAGACTTGATTGGACCTTTGGAAACTTCATTTTCTTGATCAGAACAAAAACCCTAATCTTGACTGTATAGGAGACCTTGCACTATGCAACCCTTGGGGAATTTTGCAGCTTGACTTGGCAATTTCTTTGAAGAATATGGGAGGGCAAATTTTGGGGTACAACAGTTTCCAAGACAGTATGAGTGGAGCTTCGTTGAAATGGTATATGGGGCTTGAGAAAGGTCGTATCCAATGCTTCCAAGATCTTGTTGATGCTTTCATAAAGCAATACAAATACAACCTCGACATGGCACCTGATCATCGTCAACTACAAAATATGTCTCAGATTGAGAAAGAATCTTTCAAGGAATATGCTCAATGATGGAGAGAATTGGCATCTCAAGTTGAACCACCTCTGGCAGAGAAAGAATTAACTGGTTTGTTCATGGATACTTTATCCCCTTTCTTTTGGGAGAAGATGATTGGTAGTGTGTCTTCCAGCTTCACAGACCTGGTGACTATTGGCCAGAGATTGGAAGAAGGAATCAAGAACGGTAAAGTGTCTAAAGCTGCTGAATCTTCTAATGCAAAGAAATACCTTGGGAACTTTCAGAAGAAGAAAGAAGTAGAAGCCAATGTTGTCTCGACTGAGAGAAGAGGACCTCGCTGTAGACCTCAATACACTGATCAACCACAAGTAGCGGTTGTTACTCCTGCGGTTAATGCTCAACCAGTTCAGGTCCCTCAACAACAGAATATTGCGCAAAATCAGAATCGGAATATTGCTCAATTTGATCCCATCTCTATAACATACACTGAATTGTATCCTGCATTGGTGCATAAGGGCTTGATTACAACTAGGACTATGATTCCTTGAAATCCTCCTCCAGTTGGGTTCAGATCTGACCTTCACTGTGAGTTTCATCAGGGGGTTGTCGGTCATGATTTAGGGAGTTGTTATGCATTGAAAAATAGAGTGCAAGAATTTATGAGAACCAATATTCTCACTTTCAAAGAGGCAGGTCCTAATGTTATCAACAATCCTTTTCCAAAAAAAAGTGGCTGAAGACTGAGTCAGGATACCCTCAAGTTACCTCCTAAAGCTAGTGTTTCAGACAAGACAACTCATCCTTGTTACTGATTAGTCACTAAGCCATGTTTCTTTCTGTTTGCATTTTTCCCTTGTTTATGTTAAAATTGTTGCTTTCAAATTCTGTTTGTACTTTCATGTTAATTTTAATGAAATGAGCATTGCAATGTTTTGATTCAAATCATTTTCATTTACTGCTTTCAAATATATTTCTCTTGTTTACTCCCTTTATCAAGCTTTTTTTATGCAAAGATTGGAGGGAGGATGATGAAAACGAAATACCCATATATGTTGCTGGTATGCTTTCAAATAAAACTTTGCTGAGGATATACAGGCATTGTTTCAACTCCCAAACACTGGAGTAATAAGGAAGTTAATCCCTCGTTCACCCCTTTGAGCCTAGAAGTTGGAGTTTCTTTCTATACGGAAAAACCCGCAATCTTAACCTGGGGATGGGTAGTTCTCAGTTAATTTGACTGTGCATTCAATTAAAAGAGAAATCGTGCAAGACACCTTTCAACAAAGGTCACGATCAAGCTTTCCTTTACACACAGCAAGAAGTTTCAAAGATGCTCTCAAACAAAAAATGACGAAGATGGTTCCCCGTAATCATTGAGCAAGACAGTCATTATCTTTCCAAAAAGAAAAAAAGAAAGAAAAGAAAAATCAAAAGAAAAATCCCGCTAAGTCAAAACCTATGAAGGATACTTGGGCAAAAAACTGGGGCATCCCGCTGACTGTAATCTCAAATGAAACAGTTCAGGCAAAAGTTGGGAATAACAAACTCAATCAGAAGAGGTCTTCAAATCCTCAAAATTCTCCACCAGAGTTGACAAAAGTCCTCAAAACAACAAAATATGTAAGAAGAAATGACTGTCATTCTCAAGAATCCTTTAGCTTCTGAGCCATCGTCATTGCTACCATCAGTGCAATTCCAAAATCTCTTGGAACCTGAATGCATATTCCAAATTAACTAAATGTATGGCTGAAGAACATCACGAAGATTGGGTTGGGTACAAATAAACTTTGGGCCTTTATCCTTTATTTCTTAAACCGTGAACCAGACCATGTTATAACCCTCAAAAGACCTAATTGAAGCCAGGTTTCTTTTGAAAGCATACTACAGCAAGGTTGCGTAAACTGACTCCTATGATCTTTTGCGAGTCATTTGTTTTAGTATCATACCTTTGCTTTCTCTAGCACTTTAAAAGTATAAACCATCGTGTTTTAACCAGTGATGCATTTTCTATACACCAATAACATCATTTCAAAAATGATTTTGGATACAAAACTTTTGCATGAACTTTGCATTAAAAATTACCATGTTTGAATAAACAATTTGCTTGCAAACAAGTTTTCCTTGTCAAGGAATTTCAAACAGCTGAGAAACTTGGTCAGTGATCCTATCAGGGGCAAGTATCTTCCAGGTCCATTTGTGAACCAGTTCAAGATTTGCTGCTCAGTGCGAGTTCTCTCAGAATTGGTTAGCCAGAAAATCATTTTCAAGACTCATACAGGGGCATTCATCACCAACAGACATTTCAGAACTGAAGTCATGATCAGTTTATTCCCAACAAACATTCCAAGAACTGAAGCCGTGATCATTTTATCTCCAATAGTCATTTCGGAGCTGAAGCCATGATCAGCTTACTTCCAACAACTCTCGACTGAAGCCATGATCAGTTTATCTTCAACAGTCAGCTAATCTGTTACAAATCCTCAAGCAGCTCTCCATGTCCTTCCTCATAATATCATCAGTCCAATGCAATTTACAAGTGTGATAAATTTGGGTTCAAGACATTTTTTTCTTCCCAAATAATTTGGCAGAGTTCTCCGTATTGAGGAATCAAACTTCCAATATTACATCCACAAAACAGTCAAACTCCATTTTCATAAACGTCGGCATTACATGCATAGATCATTCACATATCATGCATAACAAAATTCATACATAATGCATAACAATAGTGTTTCATCCTCATTTGCATTTTCCAAGGTCTTGTTGCAGTTGACATGTCACCTTGAGATCAAAGTCCAACTTACTTGGCACCTACCAAAGCAGACGTTAGTTCAGTTATCCAGTATTGGATATTGTTACCTTTTTCTTCATTCAAAGCTATTATTGAATGTCAAGATCTCTTTTTCTCATTCAAAGCCAATATTGGATGTTGTTACCCTTTCTGCCGTCCAAAGCCAGTATTGGACGTTTTGACCTTTTCTCTCGTCTAAGGCCATTATTAGACGATGAGTTTTCCACTCATTCAAAGCAGGTATTGGATGTTGTGACTTTTTCTCTCGTCTAAAGCCAGTATTAGATGTTGAGCTTTTCTTTCATTCAAAGCCGGTATTGAATGTCAGGATCTTTTGTTCTCATTCAAATCCAGTATTAGATGTTGTTACCTTTTTCTTCATTCAAAGCCAGTATTGAATGTCAAGATCTCCTTTTCCATCCAAAGCCAGTATTGGATGTTGTTACATTTTCTGCCGTCCAAAGCCAGTATTGGACGCCATGATTCTTTTCCACTCATTCAAAGCCAGTATTGGATGTTGTGATCTTTTCTCTCGCCTAAAGCCAGTATTAGACGTTGAGCTTTTCTTTCATTCAAAGCCAGTATTAAATGTCCAGATCTCTTTCACTCATTCAAAGCCAGTATTGGATGTTGTGATCTTTTCTCTCGCCTAAAGCCAGTATTAGACGTTGAACTTTTCCCTTCATTCAAAGCCAGTATTGGATGTCGTGTTTCTCTTTCGTCTAGCGTATTCCCTGGACGACTCTGATGTAGCTTCAGATTTAGTCTCATCCCACATCTAATGTTCTTCTAGATGCTTCTGATTGCCTTTTCCAAAGAGTCGTTCGCCTCATTCAATGTCATTCTTGGATGTTGCTGCTTACCTTCTCAGGTTTTTATCTTTTTTCTAAGTATTGTTGGTTACTCTTTGTCACCCTGACAGATATCCAGAAGTATCTTGTTGTTTCCCTGGCGTGTCTTTCCACATCATTTCATCTGAACTACCATAAATTTCCATATTCCCACAGAGTCTGTCTCATCTCATACATCATTCAAAAAATATATATGTCAAAAAAGAATCCATGCATTCATTCATAACATATGCTATCATCTCATCGCATCAGGGACAAAATTCAGGTCTGTTTGTATTTAATTACTTTCCGTCTCTCTGGCTAAAAGATGATTAAATAGAGGCAGCTATTGTACCCTAAATTTTGCCCCTAACTCTTTCAGTCTCACTTTCATACCATATTTTGTCATTCAGTCACAATCATTAATAAATAGCATCATTCATCACATTTGCATCCTATCTTTAAGTTTGCTCTTGTGTTATTGATCAACTTCTAATCAAAATACAAAAAATATTTGTCTTTGTCTTTGAAAAATTGTGTTTTGAAGGTACCGAGTCGAAGCATCTGACAAACAAGGATTTCTGCCTTCAAAAATCCAAAAAAATCAAGCATGTATCGACACATAGAGGTATGTATCGACTCATTTCCTTGTTTACAACTAGCATGTGTCGACACATGCATGTATGTATCGACTCATCCTGTTTTTTTTCTAGCATGTGTCAACACATGCATGAATGTATCGACTCATCCTCTTTGAAAAAACTAGCATGTGTCGACACATACGTGTTATGTATCGACTCATGCAGTTTGTTTGGTTCTGTAATGTTTTGAAATAAAAGTATGCATCGACACATAGAGGCATGTATCGACACATGCTGTGTTATACAGCTAGGATGTATCGACGCATACCATCTATGTGTCGACTCATAATAGCAAAATGCACGTTTATTTTTGAAAAAAGCCAGCAAATTCAAATTGTCATCATTTTGGCTCCAATTATTTTCTGCATAATTTGAAATTACATCATTAATTCAAATTTGGCTCCAAGAATCAATTACCAAATTACCACTAATCCCAATTCTAAACTCTATAAATAGAGACCTCATTTCATTCAAATGACAAGCTTTGGATAGCCAAAATCATCTTGCTAAAAAAATCTCTCAATTTTACCAAATTCACTCAAAGCTCCATTTTCAAAAAGAAAAGTAAGCTTTGCATTGAAGCTTGCTAATCTTTGAGCTAAAACTCCATCCAAACACTTTTTCTCCATTAATTCTCTACATCTAAGCTTTGGTAGTTGATTCTTGTGATCAAATTGCAGAAAATTCTGAAGTTGTTTGATAATTCTCAAATTCTACTTGTGTTAAGTTGTATCATCATCATTTACAATGTGATATCTTGTGGATTTCTGGTTTTGATTCATTGAGCACTGTTTTTATAATTCCATTGGTGTTATTTTCTCAAATTTGCTGGAATTTTCATGCTCAATTGGATCCATGATCATAAGGTGTTTGATGAAAAGTTGGAACAAGAATTTGCCAAAAATACTTTTTGCTGCCTTTTTTTTGGGGCTGTTTTGACTCAAATTTTTCTGCACACTCTCTTTGATGGATAATTTGGATTGCAATTTTAAATGTCCAATTTGCCTTTAAACTCAATGAACTTTGTGATGTAGATGAAGTTGGATAAATGTTCATCAATTCAAATCTATCAAAGAGTGAATTATTTAATTCATTCTTGGTGCTTTGGATTAATGATATATTTAGTACTTTAATCCATCTAGAGGAGTGGTTGATTTTAAAGATGAAAGAATTTTGAAATGGTAATCCAAATTAACTTATCATTCCCCTCCCTCTTCATCTTATCCCTTTATTTTTTATTGTGCTACATGTTAAAGGATGGTGATCTCTATATCATTTATCCAAACATGAAGTACATAAATTGCTATTGACCGGCCTCAAAATAGGTGAGACTTCTACATAAGTCCACTTACGATTGCTTAACATAGCGCTAAATTTTGTCCCGATTCGAATAAATGATCATTCGTGGCCCAAACTTATGATTGCAAGCCCAAGTATGTTAATTTGATCCCTTTTATCCAATAACCTTGATATTCATTGTATGGAGGCTTTGGTTCTACCAATCCTCTAATGGATCTACAAAACCTTTGGTCAACGCGGATCACTTAAACATCGTTGATCATTACACGTTACTTTTGAGGATTCCAAAATGGATGATATACTTGACAAAAAGCAAATGCAATTCATTGTGTGGAGGCTTTGGTCCTACCAATCCTCTAATGAGTTCCAAATGCAAGTTTCAAGATGGTCATCCAACTAACCACTAATTACTAACAATTGACTTTACTTTATGCTTGTATTTTTTTATGCTTTATGTACCATTTACTTTTTGCATTTTACATTTCATGCCTTCTTTTATTTTGCTCACTTGAGCATTTACTTTTATATCATTTTCATTTTGCTCACTTGAGCTTTTCTTTTCCCTTTAAAGACACTTAATAATCAACATGAACCATAAAAGACATTAATGATACTTTGACTACATGGTTACTGTCCATTGCATTTTGGAGTGATAGATTTCTTGGACTTAGGATTAGAGACCTTGGCCTATCTTGGAGACCTTGTGACTTTATTCGAAATTTTGTCTGGAGCTCTTGGGGTTTACCCCAAGACATTGGATTGTTTGTTTGTTTTGTGTGCAGGTTATTGCGATTACATATTTTGTTTGTAATCTGGAATTCACCCGTATGCAGCTGTTACTCTGCCCAATTTTTCGAAGACTTAGTACACTTGAAGCTTGATTCTCTCAAGAAGTCTAGTATCTTTTCTTGCTTGGTTTCACTCCAAATAATGGGAATTCTACATTGGCTCATAATGTCAAGTATCGGCTTCATGTTGGTTAGACGGTTCTCTTCCTTAGCTTTTACCCTTATGCTTTAGGATAGTCCCTTCATCTCCTCCCATCTTTAATTTTCAAAATCTTCTCATCTTTCTTTCAAAACCTTCTTTGTTTATAAATTCGAACCACTTTCATAATAAACCTCGACCTTGTCGAGTGCCTTTTCATTCAAAACTTCTTTTCTTTAAACAAACTTCAATACATTTAATCATACTTTGACATTTCTTTCAAAATTGACAAAAAACACTTCAACTCATTCAAACTTTTTGTGCGCTCGAGCACTTTTACCCTTCAAAACTTTTTTTTTCAATGTTTGACATGATTCATTGATAGTCGAGCAACATTCTCCTATCCATATGGTTATAAAAGTGTCGACTTTTCCACTTGAGTACTAGAGGCGTTCTCAAACCCTCACTCTTATTGACGCAGGGTCCATCTTTCTTACACCTTGTGGGCGTTATTCGAGATTTCTCTCCTAACAATGACGACTTGTCTCCTTGTTTAAAATCAACCAACAGGTAAGTCTTTTCTAGAGGAACTATGTGTACCCTGATCCCCTATTGCACGAAAGGTCGTACGTAGGCACTAAAGGTTCGCAACTGCGGCAGGTGCAAAAATCACAAAAATATTTCTTTCCTCACCTCCACCATCCATTTTATATACAACACATTTTCATAACCAAAATATACATATTTTTTTCAAAGAGGTTCCTGCGGAGTACCGTAGATGTTTAGGGTGCTAATACCTTCCCTTTGTATAACCAACCCCCTTACCTTGAATTTTTCCCCTTTTTTTTGGATTATTCGCTCTTTTCCCATTCCTTTGGAAACAATAAAGCGCGGTGGCGATTTTCATTTTGATTTGTATAAAGTCTAGTCAATCCAATGGCTTAGTCTTGAATATTTCTACCGCTACACTTAGGACCTAAAATCATTTGTTAAATGTCTAATTGGAAAATGGTCTATTCAACCCTCCTTTCTAGATCTTTTGATGAACATATTCTCACCCAACAATACTATCCATAAACTTGAGGAACAAAATCATGCAAGCTTTCCAATAATTATAGTTCGTGCCATCAAGAATAGGTGATCGGTTTAAAGATCTTCCTTCTTTAGCATTGTCCATTTTGAACAAAATGTACAGATACTCTAGAGCTCAACCAACAAAAATATGGTGCGTACTTTGATGCCAATTGAAACTCTTTCCTATGGATAGTAAGATATCAGACACAATGTTGGAACAATGCTCATGACAAATAGCATGCGTAGCAAACAAAATAAAAGGCAGAATATAAGTAACACACGGATTGGTAACTCTTTTTGGTGCAAAATCACATACGTCTTGAAGGCGTTAACCCAATGAAAATAAATTTACTCTTAAAATTCAAAAGTACAAATTGGTCTTATTTGAAATCTCCTAGTTCAATGTCACATTTTTCAAATACTACCTTGAACTTTGATCTAAGATCCTCTTGAATTCAAGATCCCACTAACTTTTACTTAAACACTCTCCCAAGTGTTTGAACAATTATTAAAGTATATGATGAGCTTAGGTATAATTTAGATATTACAAGTTAGATATAATTTATTCTCCTAACTTAGAATTAAGACAAAGGAATATCATATTACACAAAAACAAAAACAAACACAAGACTCAAGAACAATAAAATATGCCGAGCTTAGGTGCGCAAGGTTTTAATCTTTATAAGAGAGGATGACTCCTTAAAGAGCAACAAAAGTACAATTCGAAATCCCAGTATGATTTAGATCTTGAAAACAGCTGAACCTTCAAAAATATATGATATTAATCTTCAATAATGTTGATTGCAAATCTTAATTGATCAAATCTTGAATAAATATAAATCTCTTGAGTATACAAATTTAATCTTGTTCTAATTATTTCATATAAATCTTTCTTTAATCTAAAACGCACAAAACCAATCAAGTCTCTAATTGTGTATAAAAGGAAACAAACCATACATGTGCGAGAATTACTACAATTAGTCTTGCACTTCAAACAACCCATAACGAAACAAGATGTCTCAAATAATTTATGACATTATGTTTAACAGATAACTTTTTACTAAAATATTTTGATCACTTAGAGACGAGATAACTCACAACTTAATAGAATATCTTACTTCAGATGTTACCTATAAAATCTTGCTAATCATTTGTAATATCACAATTGAATCCCCAATCTTCATTTATCATCAAAACCAAACAAAGTCCAACGTATAATCCAAAACCCCAACTGATCGAATCATAACTTTTTTTTATACTTTTTGCCTTGAAAATGAAGAACTTTCTCTCAGCCCAATTATCCAAATCTAAGACGTTCTCGTTGACGACCACCACTATGTTCATTCTACCAATCTCATAAGACAAAAAGAAACATGACAAAGCCATGCTTTCCACAATGGAGAGGACAAGGTGGAAGATACCATCACACTTTAGAGGATTTAAATAGGCTTCTTGAAAATGCAAGTCCTAAAACTCTACCAATTTAGTTTTATAAGACATTATTAGATATATATGTTTATTTCAACTTTAAAAAATAATAGATTTTTTTTTTTGTATTTTTGAAAATAAATTTTATAAAATTGTTTTTCAAAATAATATAAGTTTTTTCTTATTCATTTTTTTTAAAAATTAAAACACTAATTTTAACATTCTATAACATAAATATACCTTATTGAAGATCATATTCAAAATCATAATTTAAAAAATATTATATTTCAAAAATAATTTTTACGAAAATCTATTTGGAATAATTTTAAAATTAATTGATTTTTTGAAATTTTAATATTTAAAAAAATTTCAATAAAATATGAAATAACTAAAATAACATAATTATTCAAATCAAATTTTTATAAAAAATTTCTTTGTAAATTTTTTTTACACAAAGGAAAGGGTTTTGAAAAATAAAAATATATTAATAATAAATACTATTTTATTATTCTAAACAAAATGTTTATAAAAAAAATTAAAAATATATTTATATTTATTTTTATTTAAATGTTTATAAATTTTTCAGAAATCATGTTTTGGATCCGTCTCATGTGATTCCAGTGGATGATGTGCAAGTAATAGATAACCTTACACTTGAAACCTTACCTTTGAGGATCGAAGACCATGAACTAAAAAAGCTGAGAGCCACAGAGATCGCTCTCGTGAAAGTGGTTTGGGTAGGCGTTTCCTGAGAGAACATGACACAGGAGTTGGAAAACATGATGCGAGAGGCATATGCTGAGTTATTTGTATCACATAAACTTTAGAGGACGAAAATATTCTAAGTGGGAAAGAGTTGTAACGCCTCGATTTATTTAATTAATTTTTGTAAATAAATCCGGTGATGATATGTGTTGGTTGATGTCTTTATCTGTTGGAGGAACCTTAGGTGTAAGGTGGTAGCCTTAAAAATATATAAATTAAGGTGTTTGGGTTGTTTTGAGTAATAACGTAGAGAACAGGGGGTGGTAGAGAAAGAACAAATTTCTATTGGTTAATTATAATTGTTTAATTTATTTAAATAATATTAGTAGTAATTTAATTAAATAATTATTTATTTAAGATGATATTTATTTTAATTAGTTGGGATAAATTATTATAATAATAAATATTATAATAAGGAAAAGAGGGGAATAAAAAGTGAGATTGACAGAATGCGAAAAAGAGAAGAGAAGAGGAAGAAAGCTAGGAATAGGAAGGAGAATCTCCATTAGAGAAGTGTCGAGCTCATCAATCTAAGGTAAGGGTGGGTATTCCTCTTTTATAAGGGATTGCATGATAACATGTGGGTGGGTGTTCTAATCTTTAGGGTTATTATTCTCTTTTCTATGTTTTATGCAATTTGGTGTATAATGATGTGATTATGTTGTATGTTTGTATAAATTTGGTGTTTGTGGTATGATTGGATGATTTAGTGTTTGGTGAATGATTGGGAATTTGTATGTCATTGTGAACCAGAATGTAGAACTTGAGTATATGATTTCTCTAAGAAAAATGGGTTTTGGGGTTTTGTCTGGGATTGTTTGAGTACATGATTTCTCTTGTAAAAATGGGTTATGGGGTTTTGTTTGGGATTATTTTTGTACAATTGAAATTGCATAAAATTTCCACTATCGCAATGGTAACCAATTACACGTGAGACATCATTTTCAAAAATTAAAATTTTTGTGTGAGTAACCCGATACGTGTTTTGGTGTAACCAGTTACCTAGTAAAACAGAAGTGTGAAACTGGAATTTGGGGGGGGGGGGTGTAACCGGTTACCAGTTTTGGTGTAATCGATAACCTCTGAGATAATTGCGTATTCACTGTTCTGGATTGAGCGTAACCAGTTACAGATCTTGGTGTAACCAAGTACCGCTACTGTATGTTGAAAAAAAATTCATAACTTGAGCTTCGAGTGTCCGATTGAGGTTCTTTCTAAGCATTAGGAAGTTGACACAATGTACTTTTGTTTAAAAATAGTTTCAGTTTCTTAAAATGAATTAAATGATGTTTGATTGTGTTATATGGTGTGTAGTTGTATATTGTGGTGTGATATGAATGTATGGTTTGTATTATGATATGTGATGTGTTACTATAACGCTAATGTTGAATGCATGTAACATTTATTTTGGTGTTTGGTGGCTGGTGCTGGTATAGTATATTGATTAAGGTGAATATATTTGTACATATTTGTTGTTGTTGCATGTCTTTGATGAATCATGCATCATAGTGTTTGGATGGCGGTCCACTTTCGGTGAGCCTCAATCCTATGGTGGAGATTGGGTGCAAGTAGCTGGTTTAAGGTGAGAATTAGTGAAGCATTACCTACAGTGATGATAATGATTTTTGGTGTGCTATGATCTTTGGTGGGGATTAGGAGCGAGATGAACCTGAGAGATCATGATTTGTACCACATGCATTGAGTCATGGAATTGAGTATCTTTTCATTGCATATATCATTTATCATAAATTTCAGATGGTATAGAGTGTGCTTGTGTAATGTATTATTATGTTGGGTTTGAGATGTGTGGATTTGTTGAATGCGTGATTGTGTGAGATAATTATATGCTTACATATTATTATACATTTCTTTATATAATTGTGAATCTCATCCATTTTGTTTGAATGTTTCCTCCACGTGGGTAACATTCAGATACTAAAGAGCGGAGGCGTGGAAGTTAGTGGAAGAGGTTGCTCTTCTTTATGCATTTTTTGAGTAGGTGTATGCTCTGATATGTAATACTGGGGGTTGATACTTGTTTTGTTTATGTTGGGAGGAAACTGTATGTATACCTCTGTTGTTGGATAATTTTTATATTGATAATTATTTATGATTATTGTTGTTATACCTCATGTTGGAGAAGAAAAACCAATTGTTTTTTATGCTTTTTCGTTGCTAATAAAGTGTTAAAGTTTAGACTCATATTATGTTTTTTAATTACCGTATGTGTTATATTTCTATTTGTATGAGCATGTTGTTGATGAAAGTAGCACCCTAATTGCTTAATTGCTTAAAATTACTCTGATTTTTATTTATAAACTACTTTGGGAAGTTAAGGTGTTACAAATATCGCACTCTTGAGAATTATAACAACAACACGACCAATACATATTCTTCCACACAAGTAGTGTTTCGAGGATTGATTGTTAAACCCTATGTCAGTGTGTTTTATGTCTTCTTCTACCTCTTGAAGGATTTCATCCAGCACATTAGATCCATTGTTTAACATCTAAATACATTTGATTAAATGATCAAGTTTTTATGTTAGCAAGGTTACCTCTACTTGAAGTTCAACAATGTCAGCTAGGTATTCATCCTTTTCAGTTTGAAGTTTGGCTATTCTTATTTTTTGCTTTACTCCTGTTTGACAAACTTCCTCAACCTTTTTGTACAAATATGTGTAGGACGTCAATAGTTCAAAATAAGAACTTTCTTCTACCATAGAAATGAACCTTCATGTTAAGGAAATTACAAATTTGATAGACTCTTCCTCAGAGGATTCATCACCTTCATAGGTTGTCCTGAGAATTTCCCAGGCATCTTTAGCAGTAGCGCAAGTAGCTATTTTCTGAGATCATGCTTGTCTACTGCATAAAGTAGAGCATTCAGGACTTTGGAGTTTGCAGAAGCTAACTCATTTTCCTCTTTGGACCAGTCCTCCTTTGAATTCAAAGACTCATTCCCATCTTTTTCCTTAACGTCAAGATGATTCCATCCTTTGACCATAACCTTCTATGTTTTTATGTCCATAACTTTCAGAAAGGCTATCATCATAACCTTCCAAAGGACATAATTTCCACCATTCAACATAGTTGGTCTATCGCAACGTTCGCCTTTGTTTTTCATAGTTCCAAAAAGTGTATTTTTCCTGGAGCTTAACCAATGAATAAGACAGGGTGCCCACTCTGATGCCAATTGAAATTCCAGAGAATATAATAAAGATGTCAAGACTGAAGTCTCAACACACAAAGCACAATGTTACGACAAATGTTATTTCATCTTCTAACTAACATAACTTTTACCAAATAAAAACTATATAGAATTTAAGTGCATAAGGTAAAATAACACAAAGAATTGTTAACTTAGTTCGGTGCAACTCACCTACTCCGGGGGCTACCAAGCCAGGTAGGAAATCCACTAAATAGTATCAATTTGAAGCTAAACTCCATTGTTTACAACTTCTCAGTTAATCACTACCCGTGCTATATTTCTACCTAATACACACCTAGGTATGAGACCTCTCTAACTTCCTTGACAGTGACTAGAACACACAGTCACAAACAGTGATAAGAACATAACTTAAAAGACTTAGAAGATAATTTTTAAGAACACACGATCACTATATACTTAGAAGCTTAAGAATGATTGATATTCAAGAGAGAGACATCCTCCAATAAAAGAATTCACTCTTTCTTAAAAGCTTAAGAGTGATTAACAATTACAACTCAACTAATAGTTCAACTCAAGTAACATACAATACAAGAGAGGCTCATAAACAATAAACAGACGAAGCCCTAATAATAGAATCTTTTACAACTCTGGCTCGTTTCTTCTTTAGGTCTAGAGTATTCTTTTTATAACCATTTTCTGGACTAGATTGGGCTTTAAAACCGTAGCAAATCAGCTGCTACAAATCAGCAAAAACTTCTGCATATAATCTACAAAATCTTCACCATGAAAATAGGTCTTCAATCATAACTTTCATAAAATGTCACAACATTTAGAAAACTTGAATAACTTGAATTCCAACATATATCCCTGATTTCTCACACTTGGACGCCACATGTGATTACTAAATATTCCCAAAATAGTCAACATAAACTAAAGTAATATAAAATTCCAGCTATAATAGACACGATATTGAACGATTCTGCATAGGACATCTTATTTAACATATTTTCTCTACAAGTTAGAACATACTTCTTAACATGTTGCTTCCTAATTTGTTTTACTAAAAGCATGTCAATCCTAAGATAGAGAATCAACAGAACAAGTGTTGATGAGTCTAAATATATTCTTGTCAACTCCATTATAAATGGCACTGAGAGCATCAGAGTTATCATATGCTTATTCATATTCTTCTTTCAACCAGCCCTTTTCAGGCTTTAAAGATTCAATTCCATCTTCAATTATAATGTTTAGAGGAATCCATCTATTTATGAGTGATTTTTATGTCATACTTGAAAGCATAAAGTTATTGTTCGGTGTCATTTATGTGCCTCAATATCTTTTGTGTGTTTTGATGTTTTGTCTATTCAATTATTGGTTGCGTATTTGTAATTTGTATATCATTTGCTTCGTGTGCTTGTACTCTTTTATCATTTCAATTTGTTTGTAATTGCTCCTTCTACTGTTAGTTTATAACACTAAGAAACCTCTACATTTCATCAATAATATGCCATTGATCCTTGTTGGTATTTCGTTTTTTAGCCCATGAAATTGCTATTTTGCCACTTCCACAGGCGTAGCTTGAATTACAAGTTAGAACACTTAAATTTGGATATCTTGCTATTTGATTTGAATCATATGTTATATATGATTTAAATCACACACATGTGAAAATTCGAATTTGCCTCTGGACAAAATGATTTGAATCATAAATTGAATATGATTTGAATCATAACATCATTTGATTCAAATCAAGTGCATATCATGATTCGAACATGAAGCTTGAAAAACACCCCTTTTAGGCATGTCCAAATTGATTCGAATCACACTTTTCTTCTTGATTTGGATCACGTATTTTAAAATCCAATTTTCCTTCTTTCATTTATCGTTGTTTCTTTTGGTGAAAGTAAAATGAGTGTGATACCTATGAAAATACCCATAGAGACAAAAATATGATTTAGTCTTCTAAGCTTTGTGTGTCTATCCCCATAACCATGTATTTCCTTTTCACACAAACAACTTCTTGATTTTGAATTTATGTTGAGTTTATTCTTCTTTTTGTTGCATCTTGTTCTTGTTCAATTTGTTGTTGTGTTTCAATGAATTAAAGATGGTGAATTGTTTAAGCTTGATGTGTTTTCAAGGTTAATTAGTTTATAACAATCAAACCCAAGACTCATTCGTATAGGAACTTGAGAGAACCTTTTGTGTGTGTTTTCTTTATTCACCATCATCTAAATGCATGAGTAACAACTTGTGATTGTAGATTGTTGTGAGATATTCTGGCGGTCTTTATCATCTTTATCCTTAGTCTTGTTTCATTGTTGAGAATTTTTCTTTCTAAATATTTAGTGTTGAGGGAGGCAAGTGGCACATTAGGATTTTGAATGTTTTTGTAGAAAGTTTGTTGTTTATAACAGGTGCATGTATCGTTTCTAGAATGCAGTTTGGTGTTTGTTGCTATTCATCAAGAATAAAGTTTCCATTATACTCCAAGAAAGACTTTGGCAAGATTTAGTATCAATTTTCTTTAAAGAGGAGATGCAAGTTGTCTATCTTTGATGGAGTTGGAGAAAGATTGCTTGAAGAAAAAGTTGTCTATCAATTTTTTTTATAGTTTTTGCCTTGAAAATGAAGAACTTTCTCTCAGCCCAATTATCCAAATCTAAGTTCTCGTTGACGACCACCACTATGTTCATTCTACCAATCTCATAAGACAAAAAGAGACATGACAAAGCGATGCTTTCCACAGTGGAGAGGACAAGGTGGAAGATACCATCACACTTTAGATGATTTAAATAGGCTTCTTGAAAATGCAAGTCCTAAAACTCTACCAATTTTTATTCGCTACTAAGTATGATCATGATTATAATTTGCTTCTCTCATATTGATCTTAAATCTTATTTTAAGAATCTCAAATTTGATGAGATCCAACCTGACAATCAAGAGTTTAACTTTGATTAACATCTGACCTGTGTTTATAAATGAGGGTGGTGTTAAGTTATAAGTTAGTTTTATAAGACATTATTAGATATATATATATATATATATATATATATATATATATATATATATATATATATATATATATATATATATATATATATATATATATATATATATATATATAATATATATATATATATATATATATATATATATATATATATATATATATATATATATATATATATATATATATATATATATATATATATATATATATATATATATATATATATATATATATATATATATATATATATATATATATATATATATATATATATATATATATATATATATATATATATTATATATATATATATATATATATATATATATGTTTATTTCAACTTTAAAAAATAATAGATTTTTTTTTGTATTTTTGAAAATAAAATTTATAAAATTGTTTTTCAAAATAATATAAGTTTTTTCATATTCATATTTTTTTTTAAATTAAAACACTAATTTTAACATTCTATAACATAAATATACCTTATTGAAGATCATAGTCAAAATCGTAATTTAAAAAAATATTATATTTTAAATATAATTTTATGAAAATCTATTTAAAATAATTTTAAAATTAATTGATTTTTTGAAATTTTAATATTTAAAAAAATTTTAATAAAATATGAAATAACTAAAATAACATAATTATTCAAATCAAATTTTTATAAAAAATTTCTTTGTAAATTTTTTTTACACAAAGGAAAGGGTTTTGAAAAATAAAAGTATATTAATAATAAATACTATTTTATTATTCTAAACAAAATGTTTATAAAAAAAATTTAAAAATATATTTATATTTAAATTTTTATTTATTTTATGGTATAGTTGAGTTGGTATCATATGATATTTATCTTGACGAAATATATTAATGATATGGAAAGCTATATGGTTTGAAAAAGATAGATCTAAAGCTGGATAGCACCCAAGTTGTTAGGTATTTAAAGTCATCAACCAACTAACATAGTTGCATATAGCTGAAAAAAACTTTTTCTGAATCTAGTGAAATAATCAAGATATGTAGGATCAAATAAAGAAATAATTGAGTATTGAATGTTTAATTAGTTCATGAATGTTGTGTGTGATTTTTTTCTCATAGCTAGCTAGACTGTTCTAGACTATTGTATGGGTAAGTTTACTTATTATAGCCCTATTTTTTTTCTTCTGAATTTGAAGCTTGTCTGTATCTCATTTTTTCAGTAAGCTGAGTAATGCATGATGCAGGAAGTTTGTAGTTGGAAATTATAGGATGACAAAAGCAGAAGCATCACACACGAGTACTAATCATGCCATTTATCAGATTAATTTTTATGAGCTTTAAAATAGTTTGGATAAATTGCTGTACCTAAAATTTTAACTATACTCACTAATAAAATTTTACAAATTAATCCGTATAATATATATATATATATATATATATATATATATATATATATATATATATATATATATATATATATATATGGATTTTGTTTGTCGAAAAAATATATGATTTTAATAATTCATATTCATTGTCTTGTGAGAGAGTGTATTAAAAAAATACAATTATCATGTCATAAATGATTCATTGTAAAGTCTTTAATTCCTTATTTGAGACAAAAGGAATAAAGGATGCATTATACACTAACCGTTTTTATGTTTTGAGGCTTTACAAACCATAGTCACATCATTTGCCGGAAACTATACCGCAAATTGGTTCCCGCGTAGTAGTTTACAGTTTTTTTTTTTTAGGAACCTCTTAAAAATTCATAGAATTGAAATATTTAAATTTATTTAATATTATAGAGATGTGCTATAACTAATTGCTAGTTATGCATGGTCCCACATAGAGCTTGCTGCCAGCTTAAATATGAAAAGTAAGTTTGTTTGGTTATAAGATAGTGATGGTGAAGAGGATGATAATGGAGAAGAAGAAGAGTACGAGGAAGAAGAAAATGAAGTAAATATGGACGAGGATGTCCCGGTTCTTCAAGAAAATGATGCAAATGTGATAGTTTTTTTTGTAGAAAATGCAGATTCAACAAAAGGAAGACGCATTCCTTCAAAATCAAAAGATTTCGAACCTCTACAATCTTGTTAAAGTCCAAAATGAAATATTCTCAACCTATTCAAATATTCAAGATTAGCGATACTCCACGTTGGAAGGCATGCTTCAATCACAAGCTGATAACCTTACCTCCCTTCATTCCACCTTCCTTCAGCATTTTCTAAACCTTCCACCCGATGCTCTAGAAAACAATGATACCGACAACCTAGAAAATTGATTCTTATTTATATATGTAATTCTGTTTAAGTTTTTATGTTACCCTTCTTTTGTTAAGCTCATGCACTTATCCTTATTAACTGGTTTATAATATTCTACATACTTTTGTCTAATTATAGTATTTTATGATCTGCACTAATTTCATTTTATGTGAATGATTGTTTGTTGTCTTTAGTTGCGAATGGAAAATGATTTTGCATTTGATATATTTTGTTACTCTTGACCTTGTGCTTTTTCTCTTTTTGATGTTGTCAAAGGGGGAGAAGTGAACATAGGAGATTATATATAGCTTACAAGCGTAACGCACAAACTCAGGGGGAGCATATTTGAGCATTGTTTTGCCATCATCAAAAAGGGAGAGTATGTGAGAGAAAAGTCCACTATAAGTATTTTAATGATGTCAAAACAATTATTAATCTCTCTCTATTTGGGTTGGTCCAATGAACAATCTTGCAATAGAATGATTGGAATGAAGATCTCGAGAAACACTTATTTTTTAGAAAATTCAATCTGTGTGTCGACTCAAAGATATATGTGGTTGACTCATCATCTTCAATCAAGCCCTGGATGTGTCAGGTCGACCCTTCCGATTGACTCAAACTAGAAATCAAAATATTAAACTATTGCGTCGATGCAAGCCCTGTAGCGGTCGATGCCTTGCACTTCATAATGGATTTCTCTCTGACTGCTGGATGTATCACGTCGATCCTTCCGGTCGACTCAGACTGGGAATCAAAATATTCAAAGTTTGTGTCGACGCAAGTCCTGAAGCATTCGACACATTGCACTTCAAAACATTTTTTCTCTGTCTGCGGGTTGTGTCGCGTCGACCGCTAATTTTGGTTGACTCGACCGCTTGCTGGCCTCATCTGATTTTCTGCTATGATTGTGGGTCTTGGCTATTAGGTAACACACACACACACACACACACACACACACACACATATATATATATATATATATATATATATATATATATATATATATATATATATATATATATATATATATATATATATATATATATATATATATATATATATATATATATATATATATATATATTCATTATGCATCATTTTTTCAAATTAACAAGAACTAGTGAAAGATACACATAGTGCTCATCATCTTCATCCTCTCTTCTCAAAAATCAACATCTACACATAATAATGGTTGTTGATTCAAGAAAATTGTTGTGGTGATAACATTCAAATCAAGGATTCAATTCAAATTTGGGTTGAGAAATTGTGGGTTGTTCTTGAATAAAATCATTTGGATTTTCTCCTCCAAGATTCTTATTGGTGCGGGTGTTTTTGCACAAGTCTTTGCTTCATTGAATTCAGCCGAGTGAAAGGATTAAGAAACAGTGGGTTTGCTTAATCAAGTAGCGGTAACCAGAGGATTGTGAAGATTGATTTGGGGTAAAATTGCTTGCGATCGAAATCAGCCGAGTGAAAGGATTAAGAAACAATGGGTTTCTTAATCAAGTAGCGGTAACCGGAGGTTTGTTCGAAGGATTTGGCACTTGTTTTTGCTCAAACCAAGGAAAGGGAAGAAGACCGTTACATCAACAACATTGGTTTGTTGGTATTGTGAACTATCTCTTCTCTTGTATCATTTGCAACTTAAAATCAAATATCTCAATTCTAGATTCTAGAATTGGGGGCAGACGTACCCTACGTGAGGACGACAAAAGGAATTGCCTTAACAAATCATGTGTTCTTCTACTTTTTCTTTATCTCTATACTTGATTACTATACTATGTGAAAATTAATTTTTGAAATCTGCATATATTGAAATTGTAGTGTGTTGAGTTCATTTCAAAACATTGGTAAAAATCCTTTTGATTGATACCTAAGAAAACTCACCACTACAATTTAGTAAAATCAAACCTAAGGTGCTTTGCTCATAAGGTGTTTGACAAATTGATTAATCCACTAACTATTCATTGTGTTTAGCCTTATCTCATTCAACTCATTGGAAGTAATTAATATTCATTGAGGGTGTATAAGTGATTGATCAATTGAGTAAAACACATTGATTCTTACTTTTTCATTATGTACCATACGGTTACGCATATCAGATCTTTTCAATAGAGGATCGTTTAGACGATTGAAGATTCCAGGAAGCTTTCATATATTTTTTTGGAAAAAAATTCTAAAAAGCACAAATTATTTTAAGCGATCTATTTAACCCCCCTTCTAGATCGATCACATCGTCTAACAAGTTGTTTGTTGTTTTAAAATGATTTGTTGACGCTATGGGGGAAAGAAAGTTGTTTGGTTGGTTGTAATTGTTTTTAGGAGAAAGACGAATATCGAAACTCACAGACCATACGATTTTGCATACTGAGGATGAAAGGATGTACATCCAGTTAATCCATTTTTAATCTGATTTTGGTTTATATAAAAAAAGATGAGAATTGAAAGGATTAAGTTGTACAATTTGCTTCTCTAAAACTCAACGATTATAATATATGTACATCTACTCAATCGATTTTTTATTCTTTAAGCTTTGATGATTATTAATTTATTGAAAGAGGAGACTTAGAACAACTAAGTTGTTTTTGAGAAGGAAGAAAAGAGTTAGAACGAATAAGTCGTGCGACTTGTGTTCGAGCCCTCGAGGATAAATGGATGTACATCCAACTATCCATTTTTAGTTCGAGTTATGTTCATGAAATTCAAGACAACCAAGTTTAACAACTTGTGCTTGAGATCTCAGAGATTAAAATAAATGTACACCTATTTAATCGACTCATATAATGGGTTTTTAAAAACGAGACTTATAACGACTAGATCACATTAAGGAAAGGAAACAAGAATTCGAACCAACAAGTCCTATGACTTGGTGAAATTATGCTCCTTAGGGGACATATGTGGAATGCATTGTCTTGGCAATTGGTTCGACAAGTTAAAACATAATCGCCATAATTAATACAATCTAACTTCTATAAGATGATGGAACATAAAGCAATAAATAACACAATC
Source organism: Vicia faba (assembly GCA_948472305.1). Classification (NCBI taxonomy): domain Eukaryota; kingdom Viridiplantae; phylum Streptophyta; class Magnoliopsida; order Fabales; family Fabaceae; genus Vicia; species Vicia faba. The sequence goes on along the minus strand of OX451740.1, from coordinate 759,608,281 downwards.
AATTGGTAACCCACGTTGTTGCAAACAACACCTACATCTGGAGGGTTGACTTCTAAGCCAAGAAATGAAATTCACTTATTTGTAGTTCAGTATACTTAGTCTTATAGTCAACAACAAACTATATGTTATCCAATGCCTCTTCTTAACACTACCTACTGACTTTCTATTTAGGACTCCTCCTAAATATGAGACACCCTCTATATTTATTTTCACTCAAACACTAACCCCTTAGTGTTTTCAATCACTAAACCCTAGTGAATCCATTCAGCCAACAACACAAATGATGTTGAATTTACAACTCAACTAGACAACCTATAACTATGCCAGGTTACTAAAACATAGCGTGGTGTACATAAACCAATAATAAGGAATCTAAACAAACCCTAGAACTATAAATATCTTCAATATATTACTTGCTTTCCAATGTAGGTTTTGAGCTCCTTGTATAGCATAATAATTCTGGGCTTTTCTTTATGGATATTTGATTTGATTTTGTCCAAAAATAATGGAGAATTTTTGGATATTATATATTCCATAAATCTCTCCATTAATATATGATTTGATACAATTCAAATTCAAATTGAAATCTCCATTTAAATATGATTTTATCTTTATCTAGTAGTAAAAAAATTACATAATCATGTTGCTAAATTAATATCAATAAAATCTAATCCAATCTTTGACCAGAAACTCTTCGAAAAACATATCAACATTGATTTGATGTGTAAGGCCCATATGTCGTACCAACATGTTGGGAAATCATGTCAACATGTGTCCCTTCTGCACCTCAATACAGCTTAAGCAAGCTAGATTAATCTTGAACACTTTGAGCACTTCTTCATGTTGTTATTTTGCAAAATGCAATCAATCCAAAGAGTAAATCCAAAAGGGACTACATCTCCTCCTTTGGGAAAGTATGGAAAAACAACTCTTCAATACATAACACGTATTCAAACCAAAATATGTGAAAACCAGTAGAAGCACTGGACTATTAGAGCATATAATCAGCAACAAGAGCCATTTTCCAATTATCAAAGTTAAGCGCCAGAAGCGACAACCGAAATCAGTAGCATTAAACATTCTGATGCTTACAAACAATTAATTTAGTTTCTCAAAACCAAATAGATAACCAATCATGCAATCATTCCCAAATTTAGTCATGCATGTACCCAGTGAGCACATAGTTAGTAGCATACAATTATTGCAACTAACAATTATCAGTATGCAATCATTAACATACTTAGTCATGCATAAAATAAACAATTAGTGGTTAGTATCAGAATATGCATAAAACTACTAACACAAAATCTAACTCCTAATATTGCTAGATGTCTTGCCCAATGCTCCAACATGTGAGAACATAATTAGTATTTCAAAATCAGTACTAAAATATTACTTGTTACTTGTTAGTTAGTCTCAATAACAAAGACCACACCATAATATCACAATCATTACATGTGTTAGAAGTGGAAGGACTTAGTTCTTATTTTTCCCTGAGATGATTTAATTTTTTTTCTACGGTTTTATTTTTAGTTTCAAGAAGAAATATTTTATCATTTGATTTTGAAATGATTTATTTCCAGTTTATTTATTTCTTTAGATAATTCCTTACATATTTTGAATAAATCATTGTAAGAAAAATTGGAGATTACCTTGTTTTCTTGATGTTTTTCCATTAGAGAGATGTTGGCTTTTTCTTCATCATCAAATGTATTATTATCTTCCCATGCAACACATGCTTTATTTATCTTTTGATTTCTGATATGCTTTTTTGAGTAGGCGACAATTAGATTTGATATGTCCTTTGTTTCCATAGTTATAGCATGTGGGAATGAATGACTTTTCTTTATCTTTTTATTTTTCTTCTGCTTCATTTTTCTCTTTCTTCATAAATATTTGAAATTCTTTACTACAAAAGCTTTGTCATCACCTGAGACGGCTTCTCCTATTTTAAGTGTTAGACTTGTATTTTTTTCTCTCCTCTTCATCCATGGCCAATCTTTTTAGCTTCATCTCGTGTTTATGCAATTTCACAAACAAAGATTATGTGTCCATATTCTCAAGATTCTTTGATTCATAAATCGCAGTGACTTTTGGTTTCCAATCACGATTCAAGCATCTCGTAATTTTTATGACTACTTCTTCATCTAAGAATGTTTTGCCCAGAGTCCTCATATGACTTACGTTATGAGTAAATAATGTTTTCATTTTATTTATGTTCTCTTCCAGTTTCATACTAAAAAGTCCATACTCATAGGTTAATTTGCTGAACCTTGCCTTCTTCACCTCAGTAGTACCTCTATGGGTGATTTGGGGGATGTTCCATATTTCGTTAGCAGTTTTGAAGTGAGAAACTCGCAAGAATTCATCAATAACTAATGTAGTAGTTATGATATTCTTAGCTTTAAATTCACATTGCACATTCTATCTATCTTCTTTGGACCAATCCTTTTTAGGTATGCTTACTGCAACACCATCAACTGTGTGTGTAAGAACAATTGGTCCATCCTCCACATTTTTCCAAATACTACGATCCATCCCTTCTATAAAGCATTTCATTTTCTCTTTCCACAGACCATACTATTCTCTATTAAAGGATGGAGGTATTTTTAGTAATAGCATGAAGTAATTCTTCCTTCTGAGATGATTAGTCCTTAATAGGAGTTAAGCTCTAATGCCACTTGTTGAACAAGTGACCTCAAGTACAATAAGGAGGGTGAATTATAGTTTTTGAAAAATGTGATTAATTTTTCTTTTCTCAATTAAGATCGAGTTAGTAATGTTTTTAAGTGTAGCGTAAGAGAAGTAGATATAATAAATTGCAGAAAATTAAAGAAAGTAAGGGAAGAAAGATTGCACTAAAGAGTTATCTAGGTTTGGCCGAATAATGGCCTAGTCCTAACCCCAAGTGGTGATCTTTATATTTTTCATTATAGACTCAAGAGTTTTATTATTGGTTATGCCCACGAACCTTAATGCAATCTGATCTTTGACTTTGAACAAGATTATCCCAACATATGAACGGGTTTTACCCCAACTTATTCTATTGAGACTATTTAGAGATTTATGGCTGATCTCTTTGAAATTCTGGTATGACAGAACTCAGATTTCCTATGACATATTGGGACATCTGATCCGAAATAATCAAATAGAAAAAGAATTAACAATAAAAACAATACTGAAAAGCAAAAATAACACACTAGAATTGTTAACCCAGTTTGGAGAAACTCTCCTACTCTGGGGGCTGTTTACCGTGGTTATTGGTAAACAACCGCTGATCCTCCAAATGGTTACTTATTTGGTTACTCGCAGGATCGATTAGATTGATCCTAGGACATAGGTTGATTTTGAGGTTTTGATTGAATTGGATAATGATTAAATGACAATAAAACAAAGGAGCTTCAAGTAAATTGCATGAAGAAATAGGCTTGGTAAAATAAATGAAGGCTTTAAATAAAGGGGCTTCGACAGAAAAGTAAAGAAGAAAGCAAGTAAAGTTTCTGGAAAAGTAAATGACTTTGATTAATAAAGTTGGTGTTTCACACATACATTCTCAACAATTCTTTCTCACACGCTGGGTACTCGAATCTATATGAGTGACTTTGTATATAATTGTGAACACACGCGAGAAACTGCGTGAACTACTACTATTTATACTAAAACATCCCAAGTAACCGTCGGGCAGTTACACTGCTTCGAGATGATCCCACTTGGCACGTTCTCAACGTTTGACGCTCCAGATCTTTGCACGTTGCACTTGGTAACCGCTGGAAACCGTTTTCCCTCCAAATGCTTGAATTTCAAACCGTTCCACTCTGAACCATCGAACACCTTCGTCGAGAAGCATCTTCGACGAGAAACACCTTCGACGTTGAAGGCAACCAACTTCTCCCTTGGAAGAAATCTTCTAAGCGTAGTGTCATCTTTCAATGGGCATTTCGACAGACCCAGCTGATCGAAAACAACCTTCAGCTTTAATGGCTGACATTAATGAAACAAGGGTGTCGAATTTAAAAGCCAACGAATTGCCCCCCAAGAATGCCTTATTTCGACTCTGAAAGAAAAAGGCATTCTTTGAAATACCATTCGACACCTGTCTTTTCATTCTTAGTCACAAATTAAATTGTGCACTTTTTGTTGTCTTCTACCAACCACTGACAATCCCAAGAAAAACCATCATTTATCCGTACCTAAGACGTCACCTCAGTACGGCGTGCAGTGTGCCAAACGTCATTTCACAAATTGTCATCATGACAATTCCCAAAAACGAGGGTGCACGCTGCACCCTTCCATTTCTGCAGAACGGCTACAACAATAGGGAGACGCCACGTGTCCCACTACCTTCTGCAACATTAAATGGCATTTAATGTCCTCGAATTTGGGGATTTCCCCCACTACTATAAATAGCAGTAAGTACCCATTGTGGGACTTTTTACGCTACCTTGCTTTCAGAATTCCTCATTTGCATACAAACTCTTGTCAACTTTGCAAACCTCTTTTTCTTCACTTCGTCTTCAACCTCACTACCAACAATGGCATCTGGTTCTTCCAACGCTCCTAGCGCCAACGCACCATCTGGAAACGTTAAACCTAGGGTTTTCTCGACCGCTCCCGTAGTGACCCCCACGGGTCAACGAAGGGTCCCTGAGCCTTTGGACATTGCTGTACGTGATGCTTATTCACGCCACCTCATGATTCCGGTTGGATATTCCAACCAGATCTTTGTTATGTCTGGCCCATTGTACCCAAGCATTGCTGAGGCCATGAAGATCAAAAGTTACTTTCCGGTACTTGAGAGACTCAAACCAGTTGGATGCTCCAAGAAAGATGCAGAGGATAATGAAGATCCTGCTAAAGAGAAAATCGACCTCCGTTTCTTCAACAAAGGTGTTAGGGCTTTTAGGTCTGGCCCTAGCCTTACTCCTGATTATAGTGCTTGGCTGGAAAAAATGGAGAAACGCCAGGCTTCGATCTGGAAAGACATGGGGATTTTCGACCTGGTTATGCTGTCGAAGACAGGTCTTAACTATTCCCCAGAGATGTTGATAGCTTCTTTACTCTTCTGGGACTACACCCATTTCACCTTCCATCTTCCCTGTGGAATGCTGACTCCGACGCTCTTCGACGTGGCCGCCATCACTGGCCTTCGACCCACTGGGGACTACTTCGACCCGGAGGAAATGTCGGAGGATCAGATTGGATTCTCTGCCACAAAACCAACCTACACCACCTTCATCAATCACTACCACGATAGGTTGACAGATGCTGTGTCGGATGTCGAACATATTGCGTTTCTAGCCTTATGGCTGACACGCTTTGTGTTTTGTTCCAAGTCCTTACAGGTGACCAAGAAGATGGTCACTCTCGCCACTCAACTCCATCATGGCCAAAATATCTGTTTGGCAGAATTGATTTTGGCTAGTCTGTATGAGTCTATTAGCAACGGAGCGACTCTTCTGAAGATTATCGAGAACAGAGCCAGCCTGCTGCTTGCTGGACCTTTTTGGCTGCTTCAACTGTGGCTCAATGCCACCTTCGAGTCTTTCTTGCCTAAGAAGATTCAAATAAATGAGCAGGCTCCAGAAATAGCAAACAGACGCGTCGAAGGAACCAGATTGGCTCTGTTGACTCCAACGGAAGATGGGCTGGAGCTTCAACAAACTTTTACAAACTTCGTTCTGATGTTTTCTAAAAGGAAAGAGTTTGTTTCGACCATGGCTCCGTTTGCTCGACGGAAGGTTGGCCCAGAGTGGTTCACAAGGCCACATCCTAGGACGTCGAGTGGTCCTCAGGTTGACGAACATACAACAATGTGGGAGGCATTCCTCACACCAAGAATAATGCCCCTTCGATTCAGGAGCTCTAAGACTCACTTGAGTCTGATTGCATATCAACCAAACCTGGTGTCTCGCCAGTTTGGTATTATTCAAACACTACCTTCTCCAATTTTTCCAAGGGAGAAGTCTATGTTATACTTCTGCAACGACTACACTGAAGAAGCTGCCACTAAGCATATCAGCAGATATGCTGGTCGAACAGTTCTTTCGTTGTTTGACTACCAGCTTAACTTTCTTTGCTCACCATCCTTCGAGGAGTGGTGGAAAAGTTACTACGCTGAGGAGTTTTTCGACGAGAAGGACTTCGTGGATGAGCTTCAGATATCTTTTGTCCTTGTCTTGGACAAAATAAAGAAATGTAAGTTCATCCTTTCAAATTACTTTGTCTTTCTCTTTCGACTGCTAGCCTGTTTAATTATTTTGTCTACTTTCAGTTGTTCGAAAGCCTGCAGCCAAGAAGGCTGCAGAAGGCCAACAGGGAGGAGGCCCCTTAACAAAACCTCCACCGCCGGCTAAGACTATAGCATCGGCGAAGACCACAACAAACCAACAGGGGGAAGGCCCTTCGAAAAAGGCTTCTGCATCGGTAACCAGACTTTCATTATTTTCTTCTGGCTTTAATTTTTTGACTTTCGATGCAACTGCTAAATCGAATTCCAATTGGTTTTTTAGGCACCTTCGCCCAAGAAACGGCCAGCACTGACGGTCGAATCCGGGAGCGACGAAGAAGATGATTCTCCCCCTGCTCCTCTAAAAAGGCGAAAGCTGAAAAAGGACGTTCCTCTTCTTGAGGCTGCTGGTCGAACAATTAGAATAAAGGTCGCTGGGAGAAAGCCCATGCCACCTCCAGTAATCATTGAGGAGCCAACGGAGGAAGAATTAAACGTTATTCTCAATAAGCCTGTTGAAAGCGACAATTCCAGCCCTGGGGCTGAAACTACTTTACAGGTAATCTCTTTGATCCCCTTGTAACCCAGGTGTCGATACCTACATTCGACTATGTCTCTTTCAAATTTAGAAGATTCTTCTTCTTCTTTTTTCAGGACACCACTGAAAGCTCAGCGCCAAGGACTTCTGAAACATTGGAGTCTGCTGAACTCAGCAGGCCACAAGAAAAAGACTTGGCGAACGATGAAGCCCATACTGAAATAAATGAGGCCAATGCTGAGACGGCAGAAAAACCAGCAGAAGATCCACAAACAGAAGAGCAACAGCCAAAAGAGATTCAGGTGGTGGATCTGTCGAAAGAGAATCGTGACGAAGGGGACCACGGCAACGTTGGCGAAGAGGATCAAGGTGCCGCTGGCAAAGGGAACCAAGATGACGCTGGCGAAGGGAACCATGATGACGCTGGTACTGCCGCAGTCCGAGTCGAAGAAAGTCAAGTCGAGGCAAATGCTACTCAACAGCCTCAAACCCAAGACAATGCTGTTGCAAAGGTTGTTACCTCAACAAAGCATAGGTCGAAAGAGGACTTAGAACTCTTGAAGCAAACTGATCCTGTTAGCTATCTGAACGCCATCATCGAGAGCAAAAGTTCGTCTGACGCTAGCCAGGAGGTTCCTACTCTGTCGGGGAAGTCCACTAAAACTTCTCCTCTCGATGAGGCTTTGACGAAGGTTAAGGCTCAGTTTTTCAAGAAGGACTTGATGAAAGCTTTGGAGGGGGACCCTACTGCTCCATCATATTTGGGGGCTGTTTTGAATGCCGTAGACTTGTTAGCTGTGCCTCCAGAAGTCTCAGGCTTTATCATGGAGTTACACTCCATTATTGATCAAGTATCAGCAGATTATCGGCGACAAAGGGGCTTTAATAGCCAGCTTGAAGTGTTATATGGCAAAAGCTCTTCTGCATGGACTGCTGTAGCAGAGACAACTTCTCGAATTGCGGAGTTGTCGAAGCAAAAAGCATCTAAACAAGAAGAAGTGGATGCCATCGATCGAGAGAATGCTTCCCTCCAGGCGCAAATCGAAGAAATAGAGGCTAAGATAAATGCCAATACTAAGCGCAAGGAGGAACTTCTCTCGACTGTTCCAGACACCGAAAGTCAAACTAAAATCACACAGGGCCTAGAATTTGCTGAGAAAGCTCAAGGCTTCGACGATCAGATTGCCAAGCTTGTGCAGGCGAATGCCTTGTGCAACAAAAGATTGGAGCTGCAGCAAACCAAATACCTTCGACTCAAGGACTCCATTCCCTTCTGATTGATTCAGCCTTTTAACCATATTTTGTAATATGTATTCGACAACATTGCCATTTTGGCTAAATTATAAAAAAATTCCATTTTGGATTTTTTATGGTTAATTTAGTCATTACTTGTTATTTTATTTTTATCTCTTGGAGTGTAGGTTTGTACTTTTTCAAATATTTACCATTTACTCTCAAGAGCCTTTTATCTTCACCTAGCTCTTCGACTTCATAGGCTCCACCAGAAAAAATCTGGATAACTCTGAATGGTCCTTCCCATTTGGGTGACCATTTTCCCATGCTTCGATCCCTTCGATCCATGGGAAGAATCACCTTCCAAACTAATTATTCAGGCGAAAATACTTTAGGTTTCACCTTTTTATTATAAGAGTCTTCTACTCTTTTCTTCTGAAGCTTGAGTAGGTCAAGAGCGCGCAATCTTTCTTCGTCTAAATCCACTAGTTCGTCTAACATCATATCCCAATAAATTTCAGAGGGAATATCATAATGTCTCTGAACCCTTGCAGATTGAAGACAAATTTCTGCTGGCAACACTGCATCATGGCCAAAAGTTAGCCTATATGGTGTTGTACCTATGGCTTCTTTTGGGGACGTTCGACAAGCCCACAAAATCTGGTCTAACGTCTTATGCCAATTTTTTGGTTTCTTCCCAACATGCTTTTTTATCAAGCCAATCACTACTTTGTTCGCTGCTTCGACTTGACCATTTGCCTGTGCATAATAAGGCGTTGATGTTAGGAGTTTGAAACCTGTTTCCTGAGCGAATTCCTGCATCTTTCGACCAGTGAAAACTGATCCTTGATCAGTTGTTATAGTCTCAGGGATTCCATACCTAAAGATAATGTTCTTTTGAATAAATTCAATGACATTTTCTTGGTCTACATTGACTAAAGGGATAGCTTCGATCCACTTAGTAAAATAATCAATGCCTACCAATATATATTTCTGACTCTTTGATGATGCTGGTCGAATCTCTCCAATGAGGTCCAACGCCCATCCTCTAAAGGGCCAAGGTTTCACTATCGAGTGAAGTTCGCTTGCTGGTACATGTTGGATGCCTGTATGGACTTGACATTCTTGGCAACCTTTGGCGAACTCAACACAATCTTTCAGCATAGTGGGCCAGTATAGTCCTTGTCGAAACAACAACCATTTCATCTTATGGCCTACTTGGTGAGCCCCGCATGCTCCAGCGTGCGTAGTCGAAAGCGCTATGTATGCCTCAGTTTCACTTAAACATTTTAGCAATACCCCTTCAGGCGTCTTCTTGAATAACTCATTACCCATGAGTACATAACTCAACGCCCTGTACTTTGTTTTTCGTTTTGTCGAAGCTCCTGGATTTTGAAGATAATCCACAATGGGCTTCCTCCAATCTTGTTCTGACAAATTATCTATGAACGAAATTTCGAAGTTACTTTGATCAGCATATCCTAGTCTTGTCGATTCTAAGTCTGTTGGTGATAGACAAGTTGCTTTTATCTTTTCTCGAACTTCGATTGCTCTTTGTAATCTCGTTTTTGAAATCTTGTACCCAGATGCAATTTGTGCCAAGTCGTTGGCTATTTGATTTTCCAATCTGAGTATGTGTCGAATATTGACCATTTCAAATTTTTTCAATAAACGATTTGCTATCACAAAGTACATAATGAGATTTTCTCTTATGCATTTATATTCCTTTGTGACTTGCTTAATGACTAACTTTGAGTCTCCCATTATTTCGACTCGAGTTGCCCCCAATTCCAACAATATTTCAAGGCCAGTAATTAGAGCTTCATACTCAGCCTCATTGTTCGAACAAGAACCTGATATCTTGTACTTGAATGTTGTTGGAATTTTTTCTGGAGAAATGATCAAGACTCCTACTCCTGTTCCATCTTTATGGCTGGAACCATCGAAGTAGAATTTCCAAGGTTCTATCTCCACATAATTAATATCCTCAACTTGAATCGAGTGGTCGACTATAAAGTCTGCAACCACTTGTCCTTTCACTGCCTTAAGAGGCATAAAGGTCAAGGAGTATTCAGTTAATGCTAGTGCCCACTTGCCAATTCGACTGTGCAAGATAGGTTTCGACAACATGTACTTGAAAACATCAAAATGAGACGAAACATACACATCAACTGGTTTTATATATTGCTTGAGTTTTGTACAAGAGAAATACAGACATAGACACAATTTTTCAACTTCACTATATCTAGTTTCTGCATCGTTCAAAACTCTACTAAGATAGTAAATGGGTCTTTCGACTCCATTCTCATCTTCTTGGGCTAACATGCTTCCCAAAGTTTTGTCGGATGCAACTATGTACAATCTCATACTCCTATTGCTACAAGGAGGCACCAAAATAGGTGGCTTAGTAAGGTACCCTTTGATTTTGTCGAAGGCTTCTTGTTGCTCTTGCCCCCATTCGAACCCCTCTTTATTCAGTCGAAGTAAGGGTGAAAAGGCCTGAGCTTTCCCACTTAGGTTAGATATAAATCTCCTTAAGAAATTTATCTTGCCTAACAGAGACTGCAGTTCCTTTTTATTCGATGGCGCTTTCGCTTCCAGAATAGCCTTCGTCTTGTTCTGGTTGATTTCGATTCCTTTCTTGTGGACAACGAAGCCCAAGAAATCTCCAGCTTTCACACAGAATGCACACTTCAAAGGGTTCATCTTTAGACCATGTTCTCTCATTCTTTCGAATGATTGTCGAAGGTGGTCAATATGATTCTTCCTGGAAACAGATTTTATAACAATGTCATCAATATATACTTGCATAAAAGTGTTAATAAAATCATGGAAGATAGAATTCATCGCTCGCTGGTATGTTGCCCCAGCGTTCTTTAGGCCAAAAGGCATCACTACCCATTCGTAAGTGCCTAGGGCCCCAGGGCATCGAAAAGTTGTTTTCGACACATCCTCTTCAGCAATGAATATTTGATTATATCCTGAATAACCATCGAGCATACTCAGGTATTCATAGCCAGCGGCAGAATCGACTAGCATTTCCGCCACAGGCATAGGATATTCATCTTTGGGCGTAGCAGCATTCAAATCTCTGAAATCTATGCACACCCTTAATGTACCATTTTTCTTAATCATTGGCACAATGTTTGCAATCCATTCGACATACCTTGTAACGCGTATGAATTTGATCTTCAGCAGTCTTTCGACTTCCGTTTTTATCTTCGACAGTATTTCTGGGGCGAAGCGTCTTGGACTTTGCTTGATTGGCTTCTTCCCAGGTTTGATTGGCAACTGAAGTTCTACCAATCCTCTGTCGAGACCAGGCATTTCGTCGTAATCCCATGCAAAACAGTCCTTGAACTCTTTCAACAATTGGATTACTTCCAACCTAAGTTCTGGGTCAATTTTGGCGCTGATGTAAGTTGGCTTTTTCTCTGACCTTTCGCCTAAGTTGATTTCTTCTAAAGGATCTTGTGCTAACATTTTAATGTTGTTCGCCAAGGGGTCCTTTTCGAAGCCCAAAGGCTCATCGTCATAGATGGCGTCAAGCCTCTGTTCCTGCATTCCTTCAGGCATGATATCAGGGGGTTCTGGATCGAAATCCTTTCCTGGACCTGCAGCAGATAACTGTTGATCATTGGCCTGTGTGGCCATGTACTTTACTTCGGCTTCGAGAGCCGTTATCATCTTTGTTTCGGCTACATAAGCCGAAATTCGCTTCAATGATTGGGACTCAGTCATTATCACTGAATTCACTTCCCCAACCAGTTGGTTGGATATCAGTTAACCCACTGAAGTCTATGTGGGACAAGTCTTCTCTGTCCCATTGGAAACCATGCTCAGGATGCAGGTATAGGGAACAAAAAGTATTTGGCGCTGGTGCCAAGTCGAAGTCAGGTGTTGGACATGGCCCTATGTGAGCCAAGTTCTTGTCGAAATCTGCCAACCCTAGGTGATTCACTTCGCCCAGGTAATAGCTTTGATCTGCCTCTATGTTTTCGACCATCCCATCTGGACGCCATAGCAGCAGCCTCTGGTGCATTGATGATGGCACAGCTCCAACACCATGGATCCATTCACGGCCCAACAAAAGATTATAGTTAGGTTTGGCTGATATGACCATAAACATTGTTGGTCGAAGGATAGATCCTACCTTGATATCCAGTTGGATAACTCCCATAGTGGTCCCTATGCCGCCCTCATAGTTCGACAGGACCATGTTGTGAGGCTTAATGTCCTCATCCCTTTTGCCAATTTTCCTTAGCATAGAGTGAGGAATAATGTTGATGGTTGCCCCACAATCCACCAAAATTTTATTCACTGTAGTTTCTTCGAGTTTAGCCCTTATAAATAAAGGCTTGAGGTGATTTTTCATCGCCTCTGTAGGTGGTTCGAAGAACCCATTTTGTTCCTCAGTAGTGCCATTGTCCATGATGAAATAGCACACTGGCCTATGTTTGGCCATTTCTTGCTCCACTTCCCAGTCACTTGTTTCGACCTCCACCTGTCGGTTGAATTCTCTGGGCAGCACTGAGACTATATTCACCATTATGTCCAAAGTATCATCAGACTCAGAACCGTCTTCGTCCTCGATCTCACCTTGGTTAGGCCAAACTAGCCTGTTGGTTACTGGCTCTCTTTCCAGAGGTTTCCTTTGCTTCCTCAGAGGAACATTTGAACTGGTTTCTGCCTTTGGTTCATTGGCAGCCTCCCTCTCAGCTTTTCGTCTCCTCTGGTATCTCCTCCATTGAGATCGAGACATGGGATTTTTCCCTTTGTAGTTGCTTGACACTTGTGCAACTTTAGGTGCAGCAACTTGAGGCTCTTTCTTTTGTGTTAAATATGAACCCCTTGGCACGTCGAAAGAATGTCATCTCTCCTCGCTTGGCCTCTTTCGACAAGATGTTTTGTACCAGGTATCTACCGGCACATTTGTTGGAGGCCTGAAAGTCAATGGCCTCTTTTCTTGGTTTGAACCTCTTTGGGAGGCTCTTCTGGGGTCATGTCGAAGATCAACATTTTCCCTTCTCTTATTTGCTGCTCTTACGCCTTGAATGTGCTCAGCAGCTTTTTTGTCAAAGATCGAACTGCATCTTGGACACAGCATCACCTCTGACTTCTTTTTCTGGCATCTTTGCAGGAAATCTGCCAGATTTTCATTTTCCCGAGGGAAAGCAGTCTTATTAGCTTGTTCTTGCCTCATGGCCTCTTCTGATGCTTTTGGGTCAGAGAGTTCGACCATGTTGATATTCATTGTATCTTTGTTGGCAAGGGTCAACTGCTTCATTTGAATCTCCAAATTCTCCGTCTGGCCTTGAACTGTGGCCAAGTGAGAACTGGGTTTTGGTCCAGTTTTTTGTGCTTCAACGGTCTCCAGCTTTGGGCTTTCGACCGCTTTCTGAACTGCTTCAATTGTCTTTCTGGATAAATTCCCAGAAAAACTGCCAAAGATTGGCATGTTGATATGGTCCTTTGAGACTTTGACCATTGTGATTCCTGGCCTCTTCGACTGGCTCCTGGTTGCCTCGATCACGTTCACCTCAGAAGGCTCAGCATAGTGGGCTTCAGCCTGCAATGGATTTGAGTCGACAGCCATGGGGGTTTTGTCAGCAAACTTCAACCTCCCTTCTTCGATAGCGTCTTGCACAAGATTCCTGAAAAGAAAACATTGAGAAGTTTTATGGCCCAAAAAATTATGATATTTGCAAAAGCCTCTCTTCTTTCTTTGATCAAGAGGAGGCACTTTTACCCCTGGGGGTACTATCATTTGGCCATCTTTTACAAGCAAGTCAAATATTTCATCACATTTTGTGATGTCAAAACTATAAGTCTTTTTGGGGAACCTATCGTTGGTCCTTTCTGGACCAATGGAATTTTTCCCACTTGAGGGGACTAACAGTTTGCAAGAGTATGGTGGCCCTTGTTTTAGTTCCGCTAAATCGACTTCTCCTTCTTCGACAGTTATAGTATCGTCGAAGGATTCTGGATCTTCGTCATCCATCTCAACATACGTTATCCTCTCTCTCTTATGAGCTTTCGTTGCCTTTGCTTTTTCAGCTTTGAGGCGTTCTACCTGTCGAACTCTATCGGCCAGTTGGGCCATATCTCTTAGGTATTGGGTGTCTAACTTCTTCCTAATGGAATAATCTAAACCACCTGCGGCTATTTCGACTAACTCATGTTCCGGCACTTGTGTAAAACATCTCGCTTTGAGCAACCTAAACCTATTTAGATATTCGTCTATAGGTTCAGTGAAATGTCTCTTTACACTGGCCAATTCTTTCAGGCTTATCTTGGTTTGCCCCATGTAGAATTGTTCATGGAACAATCTTTCCAACTGGGTCCAATGATGGATCGAATTGGGGGGGAGAGTTGTAAACCAAGTAAAAGCGTTCTTTGTTAAAGAACTTGGGAAGTACTTAATCCTCAGGTTTTCGTTATTCGAAATATCTCCTGCTTCGATCAAGTATCTCGCCACATGTTCGACAGTAGATTCTGTCGTGTCCCCAGAGAACTTAGTGAATTTGGGGACTTTACATCTAGGAGGTAAGTCTGTTTGTAACACGTATTCTGATAATGGGGATGTAAAGTTGGGCCTTCGAAAGCCCATGTTCATCCCATTTTGAGTCATGATCCTTTTGATCATGGTTGCCAGATTATTTTCCAAACCCATGTTTTGGTATTGGATATGCTGAACTACTTCGTCAGCATTTTGGTTTCTGTTAACTAACCTTACCTCTGGGGTTATTACCCTAGGTTCCTCGACAGGTTTCTCCAATCGTGCCCTAAGGTTTTCTTCGACAGGCTGTTGGACTTGGTTGATGGTGGTTTCTTCCTCTAAAAATATACCATGGTTTCCCCTTATTTGCGCCCTTTGGGGCTGTCGAATAGGTTGGGGTACTCCAAAGAAATCAGCCAAACGCGTCATTTGCGCTGTCATCTGCTGATTCGATTGAGTAGTGTTTTGTATTAGAGGGTTCAGCACTGTACTTAAAGTTTGTGCCAACATTTGCACCATATCATGGTTGCTTTCGTCCATTTGTTGCCTCAAGACTGCTGTCGAGGCATTTGTAAGGCCATGGGCTACTTGGGACGTTCCTCCTAAGAGTTGGGTCCTATTTCTATTCGCCATACCTACTCCAGAACCTTGGAGTGGTGAAGAGGCACTCACTAAAGGGTCTGAAAAAGTGGACGCAGCATTCGTCAGGCTAGCCAAGTCAGAAGTTGGCATGCCATAGAGTGGCTCTCGATTATGACCGCCTGTCATAAATCCTGGGGGAACAAAAGGCCTTGTGCCTAAATTTCCCCTTGGTGGTGGAGTTCCCAAAGGCACTCTGGGGCCTGTGAACGGAGGTAATGGCCCCGTCGCTGTGACCGTTACTGCTGGTGTCGAACCAGCGGTTATCGCTTCACTTACGGTCGGGATAACCGTTGCTCCCACATTCGTTTGTGGGATTTCGTTATTGTTTGGCGGATTCGCCATCTCTTCCCTTCTTCTGGCAGTATTGGTATCGTTAGTGTATATTCTACCACTTCTCAATAACATGCAACACTCCTCGAAAAGATGAGATTATTTTCAAGAATCAACACACAGTCCCACCGGGTGTGCCAATTTGTTTACCGTGGTTATTGGTAAACAACCGCTGATCCTCCAAATGGTTACTTATTTGGTTACTCGCAGGATCGATCAGATTGATCCTAGGACATAGGTTGATTTTGAGGTTTTGATTGAATTGGATAATGATTAAATGACAATAAAACAAAGGAGTTTCAAGTAAATTGCATGAAGAAATAGGCTTGGTAAAATAAATGAAGGCTTTAAATAAAGGGGCTTCGACAGAAAAGTAAAGAAGAAAGCAAGTAAAGTTTCTGGAAAAGTAAATGACTTTGATTAATAAAGTTGGTGTTTCACACATACATTCTCAACAATTCTTTCTCACACGCTGGGTACTCGAATCTATATGAGTGACTTTGTATATAATTGTGAACACACGCGAGAAACTGCGTGAACTACTACTATTTATACTAAAACATCCCAAGTAACCGTCGGGCAGTTACACTGCTTCGAGATGATCCCACTTGGCACGTTCTCAACGTTCGACGCTCCAGATCTTTGCACGTTGCACTTGGTAACCGCTGGAAACCGTTTTCCCTCCAAATGCTTGAATTTCAAACCGTTCCACTCTGAACCATCGAACACCTTCGTCAAGAAGCATCTTCGACGAGAAACACCTTCGACGTCGAAGGCAACTAACTTCTCCCTTAGAAGAAATCTTCTAAGCGCAGTGTCATCTTTCGATGGGCATTTCGACAGACCCAGCTAATCGAAAACAACCTTCAGCTTTAATGGATGACATTAATGAAACAAGGGTGTCGAATTTAAAAGCCAACAGGGGCAAACCAAGCCAGGGACAAATCTAATATGAAAATATCAATTCGAAGCTAAAATCTCCCATTTAAAACTTCTCACTTAATCACTACCCTTCCTAGATTTCTATCTAAGACTCGCCTAGATATGAGGCCCTCCTCAATCCCTCTTCAATCACAGACAACAATTGGATCGACATAGTTCTGAACAAACAGGAAGATACACTTCCATGAAAATCACTATCCAAGACTCATTACTAAGACCACAAATTAGAGTTGCTTCAAATATTTCTCCAAGAAAAATACTCAACTCATTAACTACAGGCTTCTGAGTGAGAACAAAAGTGACCATCTCACAACCCGAGTGGTTCACTTACACCAACTCTCCTAGAGAGCAGAAAAAAGACAAAGCCCTAGAATTTTACATCTTGAACCCGTGTCTTTCCTAGATTACAAACACTTATATTTATAACCTATACCCAACTAGATCTGGGCCTTCAAAGTACAACATATCAACTATAATAAACAACAGTAACTTCTGATACAAACAAGGTCTTCAATCAAATCTTCCTAAAATATCTCCAAATATAGAAATTGTATATTCTTGAATGTTCTGATTAGATTCTTCTTGACCTTTAAATTAGCATCATATAATATTGCATAATATTTCCCAAAATATTATGCATCAGTTAAATCATAACAGAATCTATCTATCCACTCCAGCTTAGGCGCAATGTCGTATGCTCCTTTATAAAACATCTTATCCGACATGTTGTTCCAGATGTTGAAACTATTCAACTCAACATGTCCTAACATAAGATAAGACTTCTTGCTCAACTTGTTCCTGTTAGTGAGTTAATATATCCTATCTAACATATTGCTGCTAATTTTTTTTACAAAAATTAATTCCAATCCTTGAAACTAAGGAACTTACAATCTCCCCCTTTGGCAAATTTTGGCTAAAAAAATACATTAAAATAATAACCTAATATTACATCAATAAAAAAACTATCAACAATAGTCTTTCAACAATTGTTGAACACTGCAACATAGCACCATGGAGTCAGTATTCAGTAAAGATGTTGGGACATCTTTGTTTGACATCTTCTTTCTATCAACATTTTGAATGAACTCCATTGTAGTACCAAACCCATCACCAAACTGCAAAACCTTCAAGAAAAGGAGTGGAAAGTCCTAAAGCCATTTGGTTTGGTGCACACGAGGAAGAAGATAGTTGACACTCCCCCTCAAACATTGTATCATCTCATGTCATATAAGATCAATGGTGGCATAAGATAATTTTCAACCATTCCTTGATCAACAGCCTCCTGTGGACCTAGAAAAATCAACCACTACCCTTGGTAACTCAGAACACAAGTCATAATTATGTTCATAACTCAGATCACAGGTCAGAAAACCATAACAGGCCACAGTCACAAGTGGGACATCTTACCTAACATTTGAAATCAACATTTTTAGCTGCAGATTCCAGACTGACCATCTGAGTACACACCCTTTCTCCCCATTTTTCGCCAAAAATTGACAAAGGAGGCCTTCACAAAACCAAACCCAAGCACAACTTACCCAGACCCGAACAAAATCCATAGTGATGATGAACACAATCAAGCACTCACATGGAGATAGAGGAAATGAGAGACCTCTATAAATAGCTGAGCAATTTTCTTAGGAATTAACAATCTTTGAATGAGACAAGCATTCTTGGCCAAAGAGACGTTATTCGAGGGACAAACTGCCACTTATATCAATGTGCATCGTCCAAAACAGATTTGAACGCCTTTAAGTTCTCTAGAATGTTTCTATTGAAAAGAACAAGTACCAATTCATGCACATGCATGGTCAAACACACACTCTGGCACGTGTTTGATCATAAAGTGCCGTAACACTCCCTTGTTGGTCACACAGGAAGCATGTCCTGAATAATGTTCTGACATTTAGTTAGACATTGTCTTCTTTTATTAGTATTGACCAACACATCTTCATCCACGCTGTCTTCCACTAGACTCTAAGTGTTCTCTTTTCACTTAGACTTAGTGACACCCACCAAGACCTCAGAATATCACATTTGTGACATCTCTTAATAATAAAGACGTGAAGAGTCTTTTTAACATCTGCAGAGAAAAATAAATTCTCCCAGAGATAATCATTAATTACAAAAGAGATATGTGAACTTCTGATTTACCATCTAGCTTCACATGGCTAGAATCCACCATGCCTTGTTAAAATACCTAATAACTTCATAATGTCACAACATGTTGTTTGACATCACATCCTCATAGGAGGCATAAGATATCCAAAAATTTGAACAACACACAAACCATATATGTACCATTGCTGCAACAATCCACAGAAAAATACATGAATCCCTCTATCACGAATAACCAATACTCGAGTTGAAGATGAAAGCTTGAGTACTAAATGAAAGATTTCAGCACTTGCCGCATATACTGAGCCTTAACTCCCTCAGAAGAGTCAATCGAGAGTCATATATTCTCTCTCCTTGAGAACACTACCAAGAACTATGACTTCTTCAAGGACACATCTGGATATTGTCCTTTCATCACCACACTTTGTATCATAACCTTTTGAATAGGAAATATGTCATGCATACTAGGTTTGAAGTCACTCACAAACTCCAAAAAATATCAGTTTTCTTAAAAGCTTTACTAAGATCCAGATCACCAAACCTTTCTGGAGTGACTTGCAGCAGAAGAAACCTTGTCAACACACCCTGCTCAGACCTTAATATCTGTCAGCAGTCTTCTGCCCTTACATCCACTAGTAGTTGCTGATACCAGTAGAGTCTTCAACAGAGTAGTTATGGATTCACCAAGCATACTACTGTAGACTCTGCATAGTAAAAAATTCTACTTATGACAATAATGCTTGAGCATTCAACTTCACATACACAATCTCAAGCAAAACAAAAACAACCACCCACAATCATGATAAAGGACTCCTCCTTATTAACTGCTAAGAATTCCTTGAAAACTATACAGTAGTTGCACATCATATGGTTAGTACATTACTTCTCTCAACTAGAATATATTCCATATCCATAAAAAAGATTCTGTAAACCTGTCTCCTTTGATTAGAAGGGTCTTCCAGATGATAGAGAGAAAGTTCTTGACAATATAGCTTGTTATCCATACATAAAGTATTCGGATGTGATACCTTTATCAAGCCTCCATAACAAAGCACAATCGTTGCTCACAAAATCACTTAGATCATAAATAAACTAATATAGAGAGTTCCAAATATGTTGATCGTGTCCTAACTAACATACTTATCTAATACATGTTTCTATCATAGAAACTTCTTAGATATATATATATATATATATATATATATATATATATATATATATATATATATATATATATATATATATATATATATATATATATGCCTTCTCTTCCAGGTCAAGAGTAGGTTCCAAACATATGTGATTTAAGACACATTTGTTTAGCCCACAAGCATCTGCTATGTCCTATCTTTGTCCAACCAAATTCTGCATAATCTGCTGGCCTGATGTTCCAACATCTGGTAGGACATCAGTTCCCTTTACAAGGAACACATCAAGAGATACTTTATCAAAGCTTGGAGTTTGGCCTTTTAGAGTTTAAAGCAAAAATAAATAGCCTCTACCAAATCTCTTTTTAACACACTCACACAAGAGTGCCTTTATGAGTGGACTTGGGATAAACCTCAAGTATCTTTGGCTACTCTAGCAAGCTAGTTAAACCTCTCCTCAAGTATCACCACACCATGGGATACACCTTCTGAGGAGGACATCGTGTTGCATCCTCAACACAAAAAACCACCAGGAGTCTTCCATCATATATATATATATATATATATATATATATATATATATATATATATATATATATATATATATATATATATATATATATATATATATATATATATATATATATATATATATATATATATATATATATATATATATATATATATATATATATATATATATATATATATATATATATATATATATATATATATATATATATATATATATATATATATATATATATATATATATATATATATATAAATGCAACGGAATAAAAACCAGAAAACTCCTCAACCACCTTCTGGCAAAAATAGTAACCCTAGCACTCCACCATCCTTTGGAAGCAACAGGTTAACCTAGGTTTGAAAATAAATAAAAACCTCGACACAGTAGCTTTCCACCAAAGTTACACGCCTGAAAACCAACACAGACAGGTCCAATATCCACCCTATCATGAACTGTCCATCCCCCACTTCTAGGGACCATTCAAACAACAATATGAACTCTCCAAGTTCACACAACTTTTCAGTAGAACCTTCTACCTTGCACATAACCAGAAAGAATCCCCCATAGATCTCATCCAAAAACAGACAAGATGCCTGCTCTGATTCCAATTGAAATTCTGGTATGACAGAACTCATATGTCCTATGACATGTTGGGACATATGATCCGACATAATCAAATAGGTAATGTAATAACAAGAAAAATAGTACTGAAAAGCATAAACAACACACTAGAATTTTTAACCCAGTTTGGAGCAACTCTCTTACTATGGGGGTATATCAATCTAGGGACAAATCCAATATGATAGTATCAATTAGAAGCTAAAGTACCCTATTTACAACTTCTCACTTAATCACTACCCTTCCTAGATTTCTATCTAAGACTCACCTAGATATGAGGCCCTCCTCAACCCCTCTTCAATCACAGACAACGATTGGATCAACAAAATTCTGAACATACAGGAAGACACACTTCCATGATAATAACTAGCCAAGAGTATTGACTAAGACCACAACATGGAGTTTATTCAAAGATTCCTCCAAGAATAATACTCAACTCATTATCTACAGGCTTCTGAGCGAGAACAACAGTCACCATCTCACAACCTGAGTGGTTCACTTAAATCAACTCTCCTAGAGAGTGTCAAAAAGACAAAGCCCTGGACTTCTACATCTTGAACCCGTGTCTTTCCTAGTTTACAAACACGTCTATTTATAACCTATATGTTGTACCCCAAAGCACTAGGGTTTGATCAGCTCAAGACACCTTCTTATGCACTGATGACCAAAATTAAGGTTTGAGTTTGCAAAAGGAATTTTGAACTATCAATTACCCATATTACTTTCATGGATCATTATTGACCCCCAAGATTACTAATGTCAAGTTTCAAGCCTTGGATCACAGTTTTGATTAGTTAACTGAACAATTGACCTAAAACTCAACTGTATTGGGGAAAAAGACAACCATGGCCAATTTATAGTAAAACTTCATAATTTTTGATCCACATCAACATTTTAAACCCATATGTATCATTTGATCAACTTTGGACCATAATTCCTCAATAAATTTGATCAAATCTCCAAAAGGGCAAAATGGTCAGAATTAGGGTTTTGACTGGGAAAAGGCAATTTCTGATTTTTGACCTAGAAAATGGTCAATTAGTTTAAGGCATGATCTCAAGAGTCCATTTGCATCATTTTGGCCTAATTACATGATTCAAAACATTACAAATCCATTGGATTGACAAATGAATTTTGCAGTCAATTGTATACTGAAAAGTTAAACTTTGACTTTTTGGTCAAATTCAAGTGCCAAAGATCACAATTCATCAAAACATGTCAATATAGGAAACTTATTCATCAAGAAATCAAGAAATCAAGATTTCATTTTGAAAAGTCAAAATTTATAAACTTATTCATAATCTTCATTTCCACTCGTGCATTTTGAAAACCAATCATTCAAACACCTTCTATACATCATACCAAAGCAATCCAGGCCCCTGTTTCAAGACTGTAACTCCTCCATCACCATCCACCATTTTCAAACATCAAGCTTGAAGGTTGACTTGAGTAGAGAGATTCAGGAACTTTCAAGACAAAGTAGGATTTGGAATACACTCAAGGAGGTCCAAGCAAGCTAAACAGATCCTCAGGCCATCTCAAAAGTTTCTCAAACTCCATTCACGACTCCAGTTGCAAGGGGTAAGTTTTCAAACTTCTATCTCTTCATACAAGCATCTTTTGATCCTGATTTGTGAAGACAAAATGTAGATATCATTGCTCTAAAGCTGACCATGTTCATAGTTCCCATTTATATTGACTGTGTATAGAGAATTTTGGATTTGAAATTTCTGAGAAAATTAGGTTTCAATTTAGGGCCAGCAAAATTAGTTTTCATCGTTGAATTTTAGCTTACATAAGTTATATAGTTGGATTCGTGGGAAGAAACACCACAACTTTCATGTTTGGACTTTCCATTTTTGTGGAGAGATGAAGAAGATACAGGTGGTCTGGCTAGGCGCGAGGTTGAAGATGAAGTGGTCTTCAGGAAGCAGTTTCTAATATATATTTATTGTTTGGTTATATGACCGGATGAAACAGCCACCCTAGTGGCAAGCGCACGCGTACTAAGTCACTTATTACCTAAAGGGCGAGGGTTCGAACCAATGTGAACCCCCATTTTGTATTTTTTTTTCATATTTTCGGATTTTCTAACATTTGTTTGTTTTTGCAGGAGCTGGGCCCTTTGGGCCTGGAATTGTTTTTTTATTTACTAACTCACCTTCCTGCCTACTTTTGGCACCCCCTGGCCCATTTATTTTTATTTACTTATTTATTTTATTTTTCCTTTTAAATATATTTTCTAAAATACTAAAAATTATGAAAAATACAAAAATGATACATTTTATGTTTTGACTTATTTTATTTTATTTTTCCATGAACAAAAATATTTTATTTACTATACTTTATTTATTTTTTTCATATAAACTTAATTAATATTATATTATTTATTTTTCTTCATACCATTTAAAAATATATTATTTAAATACCAAAAAAGACTAAAAATATTTTTAAAGCTATAAATATTTTCAAGATAAAAGTGCCAAAAATACTTTCCTTAAAAATTATTTTCTTTTGGTTAATTAATAGAATTAGGGTTTTCTTTTAAAAAATATTTTTCTTAAGAAATTCAAATTTAATTAATTAGTTTCTTTATTTAAATAAGTTAAGATAATAAAGTCTTTCTTTATGAAAATCGAACAAAATTCATCTTCTTTACATTTTTATCCTTATACATTTATCCATCATTATACTTTGCATTTATGTAATTTTTGTACATATTCAATTTGGTTGTAATAGATTCTCCACAAATATTGTAATAGCGTAGTAACTTTAAATTTCGCAATTTATCGCTTTAATATACAATGCTAGTAATTAGGATTTGTATGGAAAGACTAAAACCAATGCTTGGAAAACCCTAATTCAAGACAAAAACAAGCATGAAAATTGATTCACTTGCACACAAGCACCCCTAGGGTAAAATCCACTTGGTTGCCTTACAAAATGGCCATATTACGCATGTAAGGTATCTTAGCAAAAATAAACGAATACAAGATCATAGTCCCTCGATGACGCTATCTAAGTTGCCTTACACATGATCTTAGTCCCTAAAAGAGAATGCTAATATGCCTTGCAAACATTGCTAATCATGGTTATACGATGACCCACGCCCGTCCCGTTAAAATCCAAAGATAGGGTTGCTTACCAAATCAATGGTAAGACAAAAATGTCAAAGAAAAAGAAAATGAACAAGAAAGACATTTGAGTAGGTAGATTGCTCCTAATTACTTGCCCCATTTCAAACAAAACATCCTTGCTATTTTCAAAAACAAACACTTACACTTTCAAAACATCTTACAAAACTTGAAAACATTTTCAAAAGATCAAACATCTTTGTATACATTCTTACGAACGAGAATCATTACAAAGATTGCCTAAACAATGGCCTCTTTACAAAATACTTTCAAAAAAACCACACGAAGCACAATTTCAATCAAAAGCAAGTGATCTAGCAAATAATTAAGCCCATGGAAAACCATGGATGAAAAGGGTGTTAATAGCTTCCCTTTTCATAATCTACCTCCCGAACTCAAGAAACAATCTCAAAGGTCTTTCCTGTGCTTTTTCACCTTTCCTTTTGGATAAAAGAAAAGTCGGTGGCGACTCTTGCTAACCACAACATTTGCGATCAAACGCAAAACTCTCAAGTTAGTTCTCCTACCGCATCACAGAACTGGCGACTCTGCTGGGGAAATTTCTAAAAAGTGGGGTTACCTTAGGGCTAGATCATATTTATATGCTTACATTGTTTCATTTGTATGCTTTACATTATGGTTCTTTGTTTGGATTCGAATCCTCTACCCAGATTTGGGATACATTATAGGTAAGTAGCAATACATTGTGGAAACTGTGTGGGGTATACCAACATGGTCTAAGCAATAGCTATGTTAGTGCGACATATTTGTGGGTACCAGTAGACTTTGAGTTAATCAAAGAGAATATGGGGCGCTGAGTGATGTCATGAAGCACTAATGAACTTTTAGAACCATTACTTGACCAACTTAGCCTTTAGGATGTAGTGAGATGATCGGCATTGGTGCAGTCTGAAGTTGGTAGATACTCGATACTACACTCATTGAGGTTTGGTTTCTTGGGATATTTCGGTCGCTATTAAAGAGGCTTGTACTGAAACAATGACCAAGGAAACAAACCAGTGATATTGAGCTCCTTAGAACCCGATTACTATTACTATGACAGGTTTGAGCCAACTAAACTTCAAGAGGGTACTTACCTATCAGACTCCATGCAAGCCTAAAACTAAGGATTTGTTTTCTTTATTTGTATATGCATATTTGTACATAACATCGTGAACATCATGAACATCATATACATCTACTAACCATTTCAAGGATTTTTTGGATTCATCTTTGTTCTTGTTTTGTAGGATATGGATTCACTTCACAGGAAAACTATTCAAGTCAACCTTGTAAGGATCCCTCCGCAACTCAAGGAGCTAGCTTCAAGGATTTCTGAAAACTCTCTATTTACCGAGAGACATGGTCGCCTACTTAACTTGGTCACCTCCAACACAGATGAAGAATGATGAAGGTGCTTTTTCAGTTCTTTGATCCTTTACACCATTGCTTC
Organism: Vicia faba; assembly: GCA_948472305.1. Lineage (NCBI taxonomy): Eukaryota > Viridiplantae > Streptophyta > Magnoliopsida > Fabales > Fabaceae > Vicia > Vicia faba. The sequence goes on along the minus strand of OX451740.1, from coordinate 759,582,868 downwards.
ACATTTCCCGACTATCAACTTGTGCCAACTTTGGAAGAATTCTCCTAACTCTTGAGGATTCCCATTCTCAATCAACTACCTTTCAACGGTACGGAAATATACCAAATCCAGAAGACATTGCTCAAGCTTTACACTTGCACTCATCTGATATCACAACTCATTGGGAAACAAGGAGTGGTGTCAAAGGTTTCTTCGCAAAGTTCTTGTTCGAGAAAGCCCAAAGTTGTTGGAACTCCTTGGATTTGTAAGCCTTTGAGGAAATTGTGGCTCTCCTCATCTATGGGATGGTTTTATTTCCAAATCCTGACCAACTCATAAATGTCAACACCGTCAAAATCTTTATATCCCGTAACCCGGTGCCTACATTGCTAGGAGATATCCTACACTCTTTTGACACTCGCGCAATGAGGAAAAGAGGTGTTCTTATGTTTTGCACTCATCTCTTGGCAAGGTGGTTTATTTCTCATCTTCCCCAATCTGTATTAAAGATTGAGCAAGGTTCAAGGTGGTCACAAAGGTTGATGACGCTCAAACATTCGGACATTCATTGGTGCTTCCGGTCCAAAGAGAATGTCACCATTGTCGATAGTTGTGGAGAATTCCGTAATGTTCCTTTACTTGTCATTAGGGGAGGTATCACCTACAACCCATGTTTAGCCTTAAGACAGTTTGGTTACGCCAGAAGGGATGGCCCGTAAGAGATGCTGATTCGAGGTTTCGTATTTGACTATGACAGCGACGATCAAGGTCTTCGCCAGAGATTTATCCGAGCTTGGAGGATGTTAAACAAGGTAGATAGCAAGACTTTGGGGCATAAAAATTGCATCCCTCTTGAGCCTTACCTCAAATGGGTACGAACTCGTGCTCAGAGTCTTATGATGCCTTACCCCTCCATTCTCCCGGTAATCATTGAGCCTGTCATGGAGGGAGATATTCCATACACTATCCTACATCCTGATATGCCCACCTCTCTCGAAGACCTACAAAGAGATTGGATACAACTCAAGGGGGAGCGAGATACTTTTGACGCCTAATTCTACGCAAGTGAGAAGAAGGTTTTGTAACTCACTAGGCTACTTCATGAGGAGCAGACTCTCAATGCCTATATTGAACCAAAGAGGATGCGCACTACCTTTTTATCTTAGAGCTTTTGTATTTTCTTATAAGCCCAAGAGGCATTGATGTACTCAAGCTTTAACTTATTAATATAGCGTGTGTTTCCTTTTTTGTCTAAAACAAATTTGAATCTTAAAATCCTTGAAATTATTACATATGCATATACCATTCATCATAACATAAGCAGGTCTTTTGCGACAAGTCTCCTCATCTCTCTACTGTTTATTTCAGTAAGATGGATCTCGAAAAAACAGTGAAAGACCTCCAAGCTCAGAATACACAATTTCAACAGTTTCTCTTTACCCTAGCCAAAGGACAAGAAGAATTGAAGACGTTGCTGGCTGAAGAGAGGAAAAAGAAGACAAAGAAGGTAACCAAAGTCCTAAACATGGGAAGAAGATTTCATGGGCAGACAAGAAGGACCTTAGACTTTGCAACAACATCCGGTGAAAGAGACAAACAATATGGGAAAGGAAAGGAAACAGTTGTCCCGTCAGAATTAGAAGAGGTAGAGGAAGAAGAAGACTATTCTGAACAACAATACCCTCCAGCTGATGACAAGTATAAACATCTCGAAGAGCGGTTAAGTGCGATGGAAATCTAAAAAGTGCCTGGCTTGGACTTTGAGGAATTGGGGTTAGTATCGGGGATTGTCATTCCTCTGAAATTTAAAGCACTTGTGTTCTCCAAGTATGACGGAGTCTCATGCACTAAAATGCATCTTTGGTCATATGTAAGGAAAATCCAGCCCCATACCACTGACAAAGACTTATATGGGTACATTTCTTCCAAGATAGTCTGTCTGGAACTCAACTTGACTGGTTTTACCAACTAGAAAGGGCCAACGTTCATAATTGGGAAGATCTTGATGCAGCCTTCTACAAACAATACCAATATAATGCTAATTTGGCGCCTACTCGTACTCAACTCCAGAGTATGGCCATGGTTTCCAATGAAGGTTTCAAGGACTATGCGCAAAAATGGAGAGACTTGACTGGAAGAGTTCAACCCTCTCTATCTGAGATGGAATTAGTAGACATGTTCTTGGGCACCTTGTCAGGTCCCTTCTTCAATCATTTAATTGGAAGTTCATCTGCAGGCTTTACCGAACTAATACTGACCGGAGAAAGGGTAGAAGCCGGTATAAAAAGTGGAAAGATTTAGAAAGATGCATCTTCTTCTGCAGCTGTAAGAAAGCCTTTCATCAGGAAGAAAGAGGTGGTTGCTGTATATCCGCAAAGAAACTAAGATAGGGCCGAACGCCGACCAATGGTGGGGGCTGTTATGATTCCTAAGCATGCGCCTGATCAGCAAAGAAATAATCAACCCAGGATGTAAAGACCAGTCAGGAAGTTCACCAGAATTAACATGACCCTTTCTCAAGTATTACCGCATCTACTAAGATCCAATTTGGTTACCTTGAAAGAAGCTCCGAAAAACCCCAATATAACATCTCCTCACTATCATCCCAATTCCCGTTACGCATATCACTCTAAAAGTCATGGCCATGACACTAATAACTATTGGACTTTAAAGAACAAAATACAAGACCTCATTGAAGCAAAAGAGATTGAATTTGATGCGCCTGAAAAGCCAAATGTCATTTTTTCCCCTATGCCCAGACATGGCCATAATACCAATGCCATTGAAGAAGGATTGTTTGTTACTTCAGTTGATGAACTTATGACCCGACTTCTGACTATAAAAATGAACTTGTTAAATGCCGGTGTGTTCCCGGGCTGTGATGAAGTTTGCCATTTTTGTTTGTCCCCATCAACCAGCTGTCCTTTGTTGAAAGCAGGCGTTCAGTGCTTGATAGATAACAAAGAAATTTTTTTTGAAAAAACTTCTGTTCAACCTATTCCTTTTGAATATGTTTCTATTATTACCATTTTCACCAATTCTTCCAGGGTCTCCACCAAAAGACCCGTTAGAATTACATCAGTTCCGAAAGTAACTCCTTTAATAATTACAATGCCTGGACCAGTCCCATATTCATCAGACAATACCGTACCATGGAATTATGGAGGGGATGTCTATGACCATGGTATCAAGCAGGACTGGCCAGCCGCTGAAGATTCAGGCTCCGAGAAAGTCAACTTCGACATCAGTAATATTGCAGGAACTAGCAAGATTACCCGAAGTGGTAGGATCTTTTCTCCAGAAATGGCTCCCCCAAAAGCAATTTCTGGACCTGTAATCATTCCTAATGTTGATCCCCCAAAAGCTATTCGTGGTCCTACAATTATCTCCAACAATACTCCAACTGACAAAGCTGTCACAACCCCTATTATCATTCCTATCAACACTCCTACTGCCAAATTAACCGAGACTCGAGGAAAAGGTGTTTTGGTTGAGTCTGTCAAGACGAAGACACAATCATTGGCTATCCTTGAGACCTCCCGGAAAGAGATGGAGGAAATTTTGAAGATCATTAAAAGTAGTGACTACGATGTAGTTGAACAACTGGGGCAAACTCCCTCTAAAATTTCCATGCTGGCATTACTACTATGTTCCGAGGCGTATGCAAAACCCTTGGTAAAATTCCTGAAAACTGCCCATGTACCCGGGGAGACATCTGCCGATCAATTCCAAGACTGTGTAGCCAGCTTGACTGCAGATAATGGTCTAGGATTTGCGGATGCTGATTTAACACCGAGAGGAAGGAAGCATAATGAGGCATTGCATGTCTCAATTGAATGTAAGGGCACAACCTTGGCCCATGTTTTGGTGGACACTGGCTCATCTCTGAATGTATTTCCTAAAAAAGCTCTTGATAGGCTTGACTGTGAGGGATTGACATTGAAGCCAAGTAACATAGTAGTAAGGGCTTTTGAAGGCTCGAAAAGGATGGTACATGGGGAGGTAGACATTCCCATAAAATTTGGAACACAAACTTTTGATTCAACTTTTTATGTAATGGATATCCGTCCCTCATATTCCGGCTTGCTAGGCCGACCATGGATTCATAATGCTGGCGCTGTCACTTCTACGTTGCACCAAATGCTGAAATATCCGACTCAAGGGAAGATTATCACCGTTCATGGAGAAGAAGAGTATATGATCAGCCATCTCAATTCCTTCAGATATGTAGAATTGGATGGTGAATTTATTGAAACTCCATTCTAACACTTTGAAGAGGTCCCGCAAGATATAGAGGTAACCAAGGTTGTTCCTAAAATTACAAGGCCTCCGCTCCGGATGTCATCTCTGAAGGATGCCAAAGCGGTGGTAGAAGAAGGTGGGTGCACTATCTGGGGATAACTCCCAGATATCCCATATAAGTCTGACAAGTTTGGCCTAGGTTTCACTTCAAATGCTCAGAAGACTGTACGCCGTGCTCGTGCCGGAGGACCACCCCTGAAGGTCAACAACTGTGAGGTCAACACCGTAGAAGATGATGAAGATAATTGTCACTTGGAGGATTGGATATTCCAAACTGTCAATGGAGGGCTCAGCAACTGGGAGGCTAGAGATTTTGTCCCGATCACTTTTATCCCACAGTAATTTGTCTTTACATTTTGTTGGATCTATAATATTAAAACAATTCGCACTCTTAAAACCTTGTGTCTTACCCGAGGCATAATGGTCCATTTGTAAGGGTTATTATCTCATTTTCATATGACATCAATGAATCATGGATGTTTTCGCATACAAACTTTTGTGCTCATTATTTTTTTCTTCTTACATTTTTATTTATTTCAAGGATAGCTATACCATTACACACACTCACACTCACAACGCAGGTATACATCCGTTCGGAATCCCATGGGTAACGATACTGCTATGGTCTTTTGTGACTCTGAGAATCTAATCTACCAAGCCAAAGACGAAGGTGAGGAAGATTGTGAAGTACCAGGCGAACTTGCCAGACTACTACAACAAGAAGAGAGAACCATTCATCCTCACGAGGAACCCGTGGATACGATCAACCTAGGTACCGAAGAAGACAAAAAGAGGTCAAGGTGGGTGCCAATCTGGAACCCAGTATCAAGGAGCGTCTGATTCAGTTGTTGCACGGTTATGTTGAAGTCTTTTCCTGGTCATATGAAGACATGCCAGGACTTGATGCATATATTTTGGTACATCGTCTGCCTACAAGAGAGGATTGTCCGCTAGTAAAACAAAAGGTTCGCCGCATGAGGCCTGATATGTCAGAAAAGATTAAAGCAGAAGTCATGAAGCAATTCAATGTTTGATTCTTGGTTGTTACCTCTTATCCCCAATGGGTTGCCAATGTTGTTCCCGTGCCCAAAAAGGACGGAAAAGTGCGAATGTGTGTAAACTACAGATATTTGAATAGGGCAAGCCCTAAGGATGATTTTCTACTCCCCCACAATGACATTCTAGTCGATAATACAGCACATCACAAAGTGTTTTGCTTCATGGACGGTTTCTCAGGTTATAACCAAATCAAAGTGGCGCCTGAGGACATGGAGAAAACAATGTTTGTCACCCAGTGGGGCACTTTCTGCTATAAGGTGATGCCATTCGGACTGAAGAATGCTGGGGCAACCTATCAGCGTGCCATGGTAGCCCTATTTCACGATATGATACATCACAAAATAGAGTTCTATGTGGACGGCATGATAGCCAGATCTCAAACATTAGGAGAGCATCTTGACCACTTACAGAAACTGTTTGAGAGACAAAAGAAGTACAAGCTAAGGTTGAATCCAAACAAATGCACATTTGGGGTACGGTCTGGTAAACTCCTAGGCTTTATCGCCAGCAACAAAGGTATCAAAGTCGTTCTTGCCAAGGTAAAATAAATACAAGAGATGCCTTCTCCTCGTACTGAGAAGGAAGCCAGAGGGTTCTTGGGACGTTTGAACTACATTGCCAGATTCATCTCTCACCTGACAGCTACTTGTGAACCAATCTTCAAATTGTTGAAGAAAGATCAGGTAGTCAAATGGAATGACGAGTGCCAAGTTTCTTTTGACAAAATCAAAGAATACTTACAAGAGCCTCCTGTGTTGATGCCACCAGTCGAGGGAAGACCGTTGATCATGTATTTGACTGTTTTAGAAAACTCAATGGGGGTGTTTATTGGGGCAGCATGACGAGTCTGGCCGAAAAAAGCATGTTATTTACTACCTGAGCAAAAAGTTTACCGACTGTGAAACCAGATATTCACTGCTCGAGAAAACTTGTTGCGCTCTGGCATGGGCTGCTCGCCGGCTAAGACAGTATATGCTGACTCATACTAATTTGTTGATATCTAAAATGGATCTGATAAAATATATCTTCGAGAAGCCTGCCCTTTCTGGGAGAATAGCGAGATGGAAGATGATCCTGACAGAATATGACATATAGTATACTACCCAAAAAGCAGTAAAGGGCAGTGTATTAGCTGATCACCTTGCTCACCAAGCTGTAGAAGACTACCAGTCCATGAAGTTCGAATTTCCGGATGAAGGCATCATGACGTTAGATAACTGTAAAGAATTCAGGCCATATGAAGGACCTGAACAAAGATCTCAATGGACCCTGTTCTTTGATGGGGCATCCAATGCACTTGGCAATGGTACCGATGTTGTATTCATATCTCTAGAAATGTGTCATACTCCCTTTATCGCAAGACTCTGCTTCAATTGTACAAACAACATGGCGGAATATGAAGCATGCATCTTTGGTCTCAGAGCCGCCATAGACCTAAGGATCAAATCCTTGGATGTATTCGGAGATTCATCTTTGTTTATCAGTTAGATCAAAGGGGAATGGGACACCAAACACCCTAACCTTATCCCTTATAAAGAACATGTTTTGACATTGCTACCATATTTTGAGAAGATTACCTTCGAGCATTTTCCGCGAGAAGAAAATCAGCTAGCAGACGCTCTAGCCATAATTTCATCTATGTTTAAACTTAATTGGGATAAAGAGGATCCCCAGATCACCATCGAACGAATGGAAGAACCAGCGCACTGTCACAAGATTAACACTGAAGAAGTAGTGGACCAACCTTAGTTTCACGAAGTCAAGAAGTATCTCGAGGCTCAAGAATATCCAGAAGGAGCTTCAATCAACGATAAGAAGTTCTTAAGGATATTCTCTGCTAAATTTTTCCTTAGTAATGGCATCCTGTACAAACGCAATCATGACTATGTGTTACTTCGGTGCGTATATAAGGTTGAAGCTAAAAGGATCATGGCTGAATTGCATGAAGGAACTTTTGGCACCCATTCCAGTGGGCATTCGATGGCAAAGAAAATCCTACGGGAAGGCTACTACTTGTCTACCATGGAAGCAGATTGTTATCAACACTCTCGAAAATGCCATAAATGCCAGATTTATGCTGACAAGGTGCACGTACCTCCGGTTCCTCTGAATGTCTTGACGGATCCTTGGCCCTTTGCTATGTGGGGAATTGATATGATTGGGGAAATCAAGTTGACGGCCTCTAATGGACACCACTTCATCTTAGTGGCCATTGATTATTTTACAAAGTGGGTGGAGGCAGCTTCCTTCGCTTCCGTTACCAAGAATATTGTTGCCCGTTTCATCAAGCAAAATCTCATTTGCCGGTACGGTATCCCGAAAAGGATCATCACTGACAATGGTACAAATATCAACAACACTATGATCACCGCATTGTGCGAGCAATTCAAGATTCAGCATCACAATTCTTCTCCCTATCGGCCAAAGATGAATGATGATGTCGAAGCTGCAAATAAAAACATTAAAAAGATCATACAGAAAATGAAAGTCACATACAAAGACTGGCATGACATGTTACCATTCTCTCTCCACGGGTATCGTACCACGACTCGCATATCTACCGAGGCAACACCCTATTCTCTGGTTTACGGCATGGAAGCTGTCTTGCCTATCGAGGTCCAGATCCCGTCTCTGAGGATTATGAAGGATGCAGGGCTGAACGAAGACGATTGGATCCAAACTCGACTTGATCAACTGAACTTGATTGATAAGAAGAGACTTACTGTTGTTTTTCATGGTCAAATGTATCAAAAATGGATGATCAAGGCTTTCAACAAAAAGGTCAGACGCCAAGTGTATCAAGTTGGAGATCTGGTGATCAAACGCATCATACTGCCACAAGGTGATCCCAGGGGAAAATGGACTCCTACTTACGAAGGACCATTTGTAATCAAAAACATATTCTCTAGAGGAGCAATGATTATGACCACCATGGATGGTCACGACCTGCCGCATCCTACAAACGCGGATATAGTCAAATGATACTACGCATAAGAGAACCGCTAGGTTGACATACCTAGGAAAAATAAGGGCATCCCGGCGAACCAAAAAGGTTCGGGCAAAAATTAGGGATAAAATAAAAAAATCTGTACACCCGGCAATTTGAAAACCCTAAAGGGTGACTTGGGCAAAAAAGGGTTTCCCGATGGACTGAAAACCCGAAAGGGCGGTCTAGAAAAAAGTTAGGGAATTAAAGCATATGACTATGTCCCGTTGGATCACCTTTAGGACAACCTTTGGCTTCAACTGACAAACTCAGAGGTTCTGATCAATTCAATCACCTTCAGACGAGGCAACAAATAGACAAGATGCTCAGGGATACAAAGGCTATAGCAAAATGGGAACCCCATGGGATTAATACACATAGCTATCTTTTCCTTGTATTAAAATCTTCATTTTTTATGACGGAATTCTCTTACTAGAATGTTTGTCTCCTTGTACAAATACTTACTCAAAGTCAATACAAAGATATTCCTTTGAAAGTGCAAAACTATCTGTTTTTCTTTACTCTTGTGTTTTGTTTATAAAAACGTCCAATGATTCATTGTTGAACATATGCATTTGAACATAATTACTATTTATAAATAAACAAAATAAAAGACAATTAATAATGATTTTAAGAGGTAGGGAAATCTCTCTAAGCTATTTCCATAAATTCCCCACAGTTTGCAGTTTAATTCCCAGCGGAACGAGCTTCCAATTATCAATCCCCAGTAGAAGTCGTCAAAATTCTCAGGATTTCACAAGCACTACACGACATTTCCCTTACGATAAAGTTTATTTCTCTAAGTGGAAATTCATCAACACTTCATAACATGAAGACTTATACTCCATATCCTCAGCAGCGGTCAGGGATTTATTTTCCCCAACCCAACAACAGTGCAGCAAACTAGCTCACATACGCATGCATTGCATCCATATATCATAAACATTGATAACACGAATGCATTATACTATGTATTTCATACAACATAAACATTGCATTTTAGCTAACATTTAACCCTTTTCAGGATAAGGTTAACAACTGCCATTAACAATATTCAAAGTTTTCAGATACGCTCCAAGATACAGATGCCATTCTGATACTCATTCAGATTCAACTTTCAGATACAGTTCAGATACGCTCCAGACACGGATGTCATTCTGATACTCATTCAGATTCAACTTTCAGATACAATTCAGATACGCTCCAGACACGGATGTCATTCTGATACTCATTCAGATTCAACTTTCAGATACAGCTCAAATACGCTCTAGACATGGATGCCATTTTGATACTCATTCAGATTCAATTTTCAGATACAGTTCAGATACGCTCCAGACACGGATGCCATTCTGATACTCATTCAGATTCAACTTTCAAATACAACTCAGATACGCTCCAAACACTGATGCCATAGTGATACTCATTCAAAATCAGCTCCCAGATATAGTTCAGATACGCTCCAGACACGGACGCCATTCTGATACTCATTCTTACAACTTATAGACTACAAAAACAAACAATCACTTTTGGATGGCATATTTTAAGCCCATCTCCTACAGCTTTCTATCACTTCTCCAAATGGCATCTTTGAGCCCATTCCCTCAACCATCACATCACCGAGTGCAAATTTCTGGGCACTCTAGTGTCCAATCATCTTCCACCTTCGAGTCACGACTGGAGAAACACGCTTATCTAACTCTTCAGGCTTAAGAAGATTGAACAGGGGCAGATTTTGTACCCCAAAATTTGCTCTTTCACTTATCAAGAATTTTCTCACAAGATCTCATTGGGCTCAAGACTGCACTAGGGTTTGATCAGCTCAAGACACCTCCTTATGCACTGATGACCAAAATTAGGGTTTGAGTTTGCACAAGGATTTTTGAACTATCAATGCCCCATATGACTTTCATGGATCATTATGGACCCCCAATATTACTCATGTCAAGTTTCAAGCCTTGGATCACACTTTTGATCAGTCAATTGAACAGTTGACCTAAAAATCAATTGTATTGGGGAAAAAGTCAACCATGGCCAATTTACAGTCAAACTTCATAATTTTTGATCCATATCAACATTTTAAACCCATATGTATCATTTGATCAAATTTGGACCAAAATTCCTCAAGAAATTTGATCAAATCTCCAAAAGGGCAAAATGGTCAGAATTAGGGTTTTGACTGGGAAAAGGCAATTTCTGATTTTTGACCTAGAAAATGGTCAATTAGTTTAAGGCATGATCTCAAGAGTCCATTTTCATCATTTTTTCCTAATGACATGATTCAAAACATTACAAATCCATTGGATTGACAGATGAATTTTGCAGTCAACTGATCGAAAGTCAACTGTATACTGAAAAGTCAAACTTTGACTTTTTGGTCAAATTCAAGTGCCAAAGATCACAATTCATCAAAACATGTCAAAATAGGAAACTTATTCATCAATAAATCAAGAAATCAAGATTTCATTTTGAAAAGTCAAAATTTCTAAACTTAGAAATTTTTCTAAGTGTTGAAAATTTCTTATTTTTTCATAACTTTGAGCAATTTTTTCACCATGATGCAAGATGATTCAAAGGAAACCTCAAAAATGAAAGTTTTATATCTCCATGAAATCTACAACTTTTATTCACACAACTTCTCCTAAAAGTGCTTAGATCTCAAGTTATAATTTTGTGAATACACGCTCATGAACTAAAAAAGACTTAGTGAAATTTTACCCTAGTTAGGCAGATTTTTTACCTAACTTCATGGCAATTTTTCACATAGTTCCAAGGGGAATATTAAAAATCAATTCAAATATGGGTTGTATAGAATATTGCAAGATTTACAAAATGTCCCAGAACTTCTTGAGATCATTCTTGAGCAAGGAAAATCGAAGGCAAGAAGTTAGGGTTTTCAAACTTGAATTACAAGCCATTTTGTGAAGAACACTTGACCCAATATTCAAGCATGTTGTACAAATCTTGCTTTGCAGGTTTCAAACTTGATAATCACTCAATAATTTAATGTTTACACAACTGATAGAGCCATTGTCCAAGAATTTGAGCCATTATCCAAGTTGCATTTCCATTTTGGGAAGAAAGTCACCACTTCCATTTTGGAAAAGTGACTTAAATCACAATGTCAACTCTTCTTGAGCCCATACATTGTTGTTTCTGACTCCAAAACATATAAAAACAAGAAGCAACATGTCTACAGCCTGCTAACCACCCTGCAAATCCTTGTACTTCACATTGAAACCATGTTTGTCAACTTTGCTTCAAAAACAAGAAACCAAGCCATAACATGTGATTTCAATTTCTGAGTTGTTTCAAGCCTCAAAACCTCTTGCCTATAAGTACATACACTATTTGCAATGTGACACAGGTATAATAGTTCCCTGAAACTATCTCAAACACTCAAAAAACATAAATCTGCTCAAAAATACCATTGATATACAGTTTTGAACCAAAACTCATCATCTTAATTTCCACTCGTGCGTTTTGAAAACCAGTCATTCAAACACCTTCTATACACCATACGAAAGCAATCCAGGCCCCTGTTTCAAGACTGTAACTCCTCCATCACCATCCACCATTTTCAAACATCAAGCTTGCAGGTTGACTTGAGTAGAGAGATTCAGGAACTTTCAAGACAAAGTAGAAGTTATAATACACTCAAGGAGGTCTAGGAAAGCTAAACAGATCCTCAGGCCATCTCAAAAGTTGCTTAAACTCCAATCACAACTCCAGCTGCAAGGGGTAAGTTATCAAACTTCTATCTCTTCATACAAGCATCTTTTGATCCTGATTTGTGAAGACAAAATGTAGATATCTTTGCTCTAAAGCTGACCATGTTCATAGTTCCCATTTATATTGATTGTGTATAGAAAATTTTGAATTTGAAATTTCGGAGAAAATTAGGTTTCAATTTAGGGTCAGCAAAATTAGTTTTCATCTTTGACTTTTAGCTTACACAAGTTATATAGCTGGATTCGTGGGAAGAAAAACCACAACTTTCATGTTTGAACTTTCCATTTTTGTGGAAAGATGAAGAAAATACAGGTGGTCTGGCTAGGCACGAGGTTGAAGATGAAGTGGTCTTCAGGAAGCAGTTTCTAATATATATTTATGGTTTGCTTATATGACCGGATGAAACAGCCACCCCAGTGGCAAGCGCGTGCGTACTAAGTCACTTCTTACCTAAAGGGTGAGGGTTCGAACCAATGTGAACCCCCCCTTTTGTATTTTTTTGCATATCTTCTGATTTTCTAACATTTGTTTGTTTTTGCAGGGGCTAGGCCCTTTGGGCCTGGCATTGTTTTTTATACTAACTCACCTCCCTGCCTACTTTTGGTACCCCCTGGCCCATTTATTTTTATTTACTTATTTATTTCATTTTACTTTTTAAATATATTTTATAAAATACTAAAAATTATGAAAAATACAAAAATGATACATTTTATGTTTTGACTTATTTTATTTTATTTTTCCATGAACAAAAAAATTTTATTTACTATACTTTCTTTATTTTTTTCTTATAAACTTAATTAATATTATATTATTTATTTTTCTTCATACCATTTAAAAATATATTATTTAAATACCAAAAAAGACTAAAAATATTTTTAAAGCTATAAATATTTTCAAGATAAAAGTGCCAAAAATACTTTCCTTAAAAATTATTTTCTTTTGGTTAATTAATAGAATTAGGGTTTTCTTTTAAAAAATCTTTTTCTTAATAAATTAAAATTTAATTAATTATTTTCTTTATTTAAATTAGGTTAAGATAAAAAAGTCTTTCTTTATGAAAATCAAACAAAATTCATCTTCTTTACATTTTTATCCTTATACATTTATCCATCATTATACTATGCATTTATGTACTTTTTATACATATTCAATTTGGTTGTAATAGATTAATTAGGTTTATATTATTGCAATTCCCATTCATAAATTGTATACCCCTCCCCATAAATTTTGTAATAGCGTAGTAACTTTAAATTTCACAATTTATCGCTTTTATATACAATGCTAGTAATTAGGGTTTGTATGGAAAGACTAAAACCAATGCTTAGAAAACCCTAATTCAAGACAAAAACAAGCATGAAAATTGATGCACTTGCACACAAGCACCCCTAGGATAAAATCCACTTGGTTGCCTTACAAAATGACCATATTACGCATGAGAGGTATCTTAGCAAAAACAAACGAATACAAGATCATAGTCCCTCGATGACGTTATCTTAGTTGCCTTACACATGATCATAATCCCTAAAAGAGAATGCTAAGATTCCTTTCAAACATTGCTAATCATGGTTATACGATGACCCGCACCCGTCTCGTTAACATCCAAAGATAGGGTTGTTTACCAAATCAATGGTAAGACAACAATGTCAAAGGAAAAGAAAATTAACAAGAAAGACATTTGAGTAGGTAGATTTCTCCTAATTACTTGCTCCATTTCAAACAAAACATCCTTGCTATTTTCAAAAACAAACACTTACACTTTCAAAACATCTTACAAAACTTGAAAACATTTTCAAAAGATCAAACATCTTTGTATACATTCTTACGAACGAGAATCATTACAAAGATTGCCTAAATAATGGCCTCTTTACAAAATACTTTCAAAAAAACCACACGAAGCACAATTTCAAACAAAAGCAAGTGATCTAGAAAATAACTAAGAGCCCATGGAAAACCATGTATGAAAAGGGTGCTAATACTTTCCCTTTTCATAATCTATCCCCCGAACTCAAGAAACAATCTCAAAGGTGTTTCCTGTGCTTTTTCACCTTTCCTTTTGGATAAAAGAAAAGTTGGTGGCGACTCTTGCTAACTGTAACATTTGTGATTAAACGCAAAACCCTCAAGTCAGTTCTCCCACTGCATCACACTATACCCTACTTGATTTGGGCCTTCAAAGTACAACATATCGGCTATAAAAAACAATAATAACTTCTTCTACAAACAAGGTCTTCAATCAAATCTTCCTAAAATATCTCAAAATATAGAAATTGTATATTTTTCAATATTCTGATTAGATTCTTCTTGAACTTTAAATCATCTCCATATAATCTTGCATAATATTTCCCAAAATATTCTGCATCAGTTAAATCATAATAGAATCTAACTGTCCACTTCAGCTCAGGCGCGATGTCGTATGCTCCTTCATTGGATATCTTATCCGACATGTTGTTCCAGATGTTGAAACTCTTCAACTCAACATGTCCTAACATAAGATATGACTTCTTTCTCAACCTATTCATGTTAGCAAGTTAATATAACCTATCTAACATATTGATTCTATATTTATTTTACAAAAATTAATGCCAATCCTTGAAACTAAGGAACTTACACTCTTTACCCTAAAAAAATATTTTTCCCAGCTAAGCTTAATAAACCAATAACAAATATTTATGGTTGATCTCAAGAACCAAAACTCAATCTCTTAAAGGTATTTCACCCTTAGGACTATATGCGACAAACATGACCACTTACAAAAATACTATCCTCGCAAATGAAATTTCACTCCAAATCACTAAGGATACGATAAGAGAAGAAAAAGTTTATAGTGAGAGAAGGACAAAACTTAGAGAGATAAATTCGAAATAAATATGAAAATGGTTGAAATTGGCTTGATTTCAAGGAAGGAAGTTGTTAGAATATAGTTTGGTTCTACATCTTAGTAATAGTTTTAATGATAACAAATACATGATATATAAATAACAAATACGCTCTCTAATAATGTGTTTAAATATGCAGAAAAGTTTTGATAAAAAGAGCATAGAAGATGATGAGAGAATTGCATTTTAAAGCTCTGATTAGATGAAGCGTACAAATTTAGAAGCAAATCCATGTAAAACGCTCAATAGAAGAAGTTTTGATGTTATAACTTCTGAAGCACCAAAGCTATAAGATAAATTCTGATACTCTAATACATGAAGTTCTTGAAGAATGAAGGAAGTCTCAATGCATTCATTTATACTAAAGTTCTAAAGACTCGACACTTAAGCTCAAGCTATACTCTGTTAAGTAAATATTCTGAAAGTGCAAAGAAGTTTCAGCGTGTCTGTCATCCAAGTTCCAATCATATGAATATCAAGAAACTTTGAGGATCTAATGTATCAACGATAATATTTTCTTTCTGATAAGACTTAAAAGAAGCAAAGTTCTGATGCGTTACAATTCATTTATTACAAATCAAAGAGTAACATATGGAACAAAACAAGATCTATATTTTTGGAAAGTGCATTAAGAAACATTTTATCAACCTTCCAAAAATAGTTTCTTATGTCTCCAACGGTTTAATTCACTTCTTCTATATAAAGAGACTATGAAGATGAATCAAGAAGCAAGCACATATAATAGAAAGAACTTACACGCGCATATCAAGAGATCATCAGTCAAACATAACATTAAGAGCAATCAAGAAAAATTCTCTATTTTATCATTGTGCTTTAATCTTGTGTAAACATCACAATTGTGATATAGCTTTTTAGAAGCATTTGTTAAACACTTTATTTATGTTAGAAAAGTTATAATTCCTTGAGAAACCAAGTTTTGGTTTAGTCTCAAGATGATATTAATGATAGTCTTTGTGATTTGTAATTCCTTGAGAAACCAAGTTGTGGTTTGATCTCAAGAAGACATTGATAGTTGTCTTCGTGAATTTTAATCAAGTTTTGATTAGTGGATTAAGACCTCGATCGAGAGAGGAAAGATCACCTTGACGGGTGGACTGGAGTAGTTTGACTTCAAACGAACCAGGATAACCAAACGTGTCATATAGATTTTAATTTTTGAAAACCCCAATTCAAACCCCCCATTTCATGTGTTTTTCTATCCTTCAATTGGTATCAGAGCGTATGGTTCTGGGTGCTAACACTTAACCGTGTCAGAAAAAGATCCCAGCAAGAAAAACACAATGGTGGGACCAAGTCAGATCAACATCAATGATAACTATGATGAGAAAGACAAAATAAATGGCAAACCTCCAATCTTTAATGGTGAGAACTTTGATTACTGGAAAGACAAAATCAAAAGTTTCTTTATAGCACATGACATTGATCTCTTAGATATGATAATTGATGGATACATTCATCTAGTTGACGAAAGCGGTCAGAAGAACGACAAAAGGAAAATGATAGATCAACAAAAGAAAGAATTCATAAATCATAACAAGGACAAAACAATCCTCTTGAGTTCTATATCGTACACCGAGTATAAGAAGATCACAAACAAAGAATCAACTAAGAACATGTTTGACTCTCTAAGAATGACGCATGAAGGAAACACGCAAGTCAAAGAGACCAAATATTTTGCACTCATTCAGAAGTATGAGGCCTTAAAAATGGAAGAAGATGAAACAATTGAGACAATGTTCTCAAGGTTTCAAATTCTGGTTGTTGAGCTAAAAGTTCTGGACAAAGGGTACTCAACAACAGATCATGTAAAGAAAATCATCAAAAGCTTACCCAAGAAATGGAGACCCATGGTCACAACATTAAAACTAGCAAAAGATCCGAACAAAATAACTTTTGAATAACTAATCAACTCTTTGAGAAGTCACGAGATATAGCTAGAAGAAGATGAGCGCTAGAAGAAAGGTAAATCTCTTGCTCTTAATTCTAATAAAAATATGAAAATAAAGCTTTTTAGGCAGAAGAAGAAAACTCTGGTGGATCTTCGTCAGAATAAAACAAACCATCTCTTCTCTCCAGAAGAGTCCATCAGCTATGGAAGCACATACAGAGGAAATTCAAAAACCCTAGAAGAATAGGTAATTACTCTGAATCATCCTCGGGATACATAATGTCTAGTAGCAAAGATATCGCCTGCTATGAATGCAAAGAGCCAGGTCACTACACAGGCGACTGCCCCAAACTTCAGAAAGAAAAGCCTAATAAGAAGTTCTTCAAAGAAAAGAAGAAAAGTCTTATGGCAGTGTGGGATGACTCAGAATCAACATCAGAAGATGAACGTGCCAATATCGATTTAATGGCCAACATATCAGATGACACTAGTTCATCTGAATAAGAACCAGACTCATAAGTAGAAGAGGTATTCTCTAAATTTTCTAGATCTCAATTAGAAGATAGTCTGTCTTAAATTCTTGAAAGATATCAATAACTCTAAGTCAAAAACAAGAACCTAAAACACAGTCTAGTATTCGACTCTGAAGAAACTAGGAAACTAATAGCTAAAAATTATGAGCTAAAAGAAACCATCTCTAAACTTAAAAATGAAAATTCTATTATTAAAAACGAGTTACAAAAAGCTCAGAAAGAATCTGGCTCAGAAGTTTCAACTAGTTCAGATAACATCATAAAAGAATATGATCACAGCTTTCAAAGATTTCTAGATAAAAACATAGATAGAAGCAAGATGGCCTCTATAATCTATGGACTTAGCAGAAACGACATAAAAGGTATAACATATGTGAACCAAAAGGGAAAGAACCATATCAACCAAAACAAGTTGATAACATGGTCATAAAATACACACCCATAAATTCACATTTCACATATGGACACACATATGACATAAAATATACTAGTAAATCTCATCCTGTGTACTCTTATAAACCAAAATTCAATCAGAATTCTGGAAAGTCTAACAAACAAGGACCCAAAAAGATATGGGTACCAAAGGATAAAATGATCTATGTTACAGATGTATTTAATAGAAAATTTGAAACACCAATCTTGGCACATGGACTCTGGATGCTCTCGACACATGATGGGAAAAAAGCATATGTTCCAAGACCTGAAACTTAAATTTGGAGGATACATAGGGTTCAAAGGCAATCAGAAAGGAAAGATTACTGGCTCTAGAACCATTGGTAATAGTACATTTCCCTCTATAACTAATGTTCTATTAGTCGATGGATTAATGCATAACCTGTTATCCATTATTCAATTAAGTGATAACGGTTATGATACAATCTTTAATCAAAAGTCCAGTAAAGCAGTTAGTCAAAAAGATGGAACTATCCTTTTTAATGGGAAGAGAAAGAAACAACATATATAAAATAAACCTTTCTGAACAAAAAAGTCAGAATGTAAAATGCCTTATGTCTATTAACAATGAGCAATGATTATAGCACAGAAGATTTGGGCATGTTAGTATGAGAAGGATATCTCATATTAACAAACTCAATCTAGTCATATGAATTCCTAACTTAAAGTTCAGCTCAGATGCTATGTGTGAAGCATGTTAAAAACGACAAATTTGCAAAACCCCCATTCAAATAAAAAATGTTGTTTCTACCTCTATACCATTAGAACTTTTTCCTAGATCAGTTTGGACTAGTGAAACTTGCATTCATCAACGGAGAGAAGTATGGATTAATGATCATAGATGACTATAGCAGATGGACATGGATAAAGTTCTTAAGACACAAAGATGAGTCATACTCCGTGTTCTCTACCTTCTGTAACCAAGTTCAAAATGAAAAAGATTTTAGAATTATTAAAGTCAGAAGCGATCATGGTGGGGAATTCAAAAACAAAAGTTTTGAAAAGTTTTTTTAATGAGAATGGCATTTCTCATGATTTCTCTTGTCCTATAACTCCTCAACAAAACAGAGTTGTAGAACTAAAGAATAGAACTTTACAAGAAATGAACAGAACCATGATCAACGAGACTAACATTACAAATACTTATGGGCAGAAGTAGTTAACACAACGTGTTATATTCAGAATATAATCTCAGTAAGACCTATTCTGGAAAATACTCCATATGAACTTTGGAAGAACAAAAAGCCCAACATCTCTTATTTCCATCCAATTGGATGTACTTGTTTTATATTGAACACTAAAGAACATCTAAACAAGTTTGATAAGGCACAAAAATGTTTTATGTTAGGATACCCTAATCGCTCAAAAGTTTATAGAGTATATAACACAAAAACACTAATTGTGGAAGAATCTATTAGTGTCAGATTTAATGATAAGCTTGGCTCTCAAAAGTCAAAGCAGGGTGAATCTTTTGCAAATATAGAAGTTCTAATTACAGGTACTTAAGACATATCTTCAGAAAGAAAAAAGTTCAGAACTTCAGCCAAATATAGAAGAAGACATCACAAATATTACAACATCTTCCGAAAAATCTAAAAAAGACGATCTAGAAGCAGCTTAGCACATCCTAAAAACATGATATTGGGAAAGAAAGATGAACCAATAAGAACAAGATCTACATTCATAAATATTGAAGACTCTCTCATGGGATTAGCATCTCTGGTCGAACCTACACACATCAAAGTAAGTATGATAAAGAACTTCTAAAGAATTTTGATATGTTAGAAAGTAAGCCATCCAAAACTCCTATGCATCCTACATGCATTCTGAAAAAGGAAGAGGTAAGTAAGAAAGTAGAACAAAAGCTTTATAGAGGTATGATTGGCTCTCTCATATTTAATCCTCATAACTTTTTAATTTGTTTTTGTGGACATATGAGCAATAGTTCTTCAGAAGTGAGAAGGAAAATTGTATCAGAAACTATCTAGAAGATCTGAACATTTTCGACAAATGCTTAATTTCTAAGATAGAAGCAAATAGTTCACCATATCAACATCTATAAACTCTAAACGCAAAGTCACTCTCTAAGGTTGAACACATGTTCAAAATCTGAAGGGCTAAAACAATTGATTTGATTCATTAAGGCGCGAGTCAAATCGGTAACTGTTCCAAATCTTCACGCCATCCCTTTCTTTTCAGAAATCATTAATGCAATTAATCATTCTATTTATTTTATTAATTAAAATTAAAATTCATGTTTTCTCCCCGTTGGCTATTTATACCTCACTTTCTCATAAACACTCTCACTCACCATAGTCTCTCTCTATTTGTTCCTTTCCTGTTTGTGTGCTCTCAAAACCCTAAGTCTATGAACAATGGTCTCTTTTCAACAATTGTCTCAAGACTCTCAAATCAACATTCTTGGTTCATCCTCTACTACAAACGAAGAAAGGTATGTTGAACCTTCAAGAACTCTTATCGCTCTTGTTGATTCTCTGGAAGTTCTATGTGAACTCATAGTGGGTTTTTAAAGATGAAAGAAAATGGGTATGACCTAACGCTTGATGTTGAGTTTCAAGGGTGGACAAATTACTTTGATCATCTAATTAGTCTAGTGTTCCCCAAATTAGTTAAATAATTTTGGATTTATGTTATTGCTTCAAATCACCCAGTAACGTCTTATGTTAATGGGAAGAAGATCGTCATCACTGAGGATCTCATTGGAAAGCTTATTAGTCACGACGGAAGGGGTATAAGATGTAGTGAAATGGTAGAAAAAGGTTCTGACCTACCATCGTATCAAAATAAATCTTCTCCTTTGGAAAACCCTCAAACAAGATCAAAGATCTGAAGGACTATCTCAGAATTTGGTCTAGAATAATTCTGGGGTGCATCAATCATAGAAAACCAACCAGCTCCCCTGACTACATCAATATTGATCAACAATACCTACTGTACTGCATTGCCACTAAAGCCAAATTTCACCTTCCTCATATTATATTCAACCATCTGAAGACAAGTGTCAATGAAACAAGGGAAGAAGAAATAACCAAAAGAGATTGGATTCCGTTGGGAAGGCTTATCTCATATATTCTGACAGAGAATAAACTGATAGAACATCTTAGTGAGACTCAACAAGAAAATGTTCTGGAACCATGTGCTGGAAAGCCTCTCAATGCCAATAACTTGAAGAAAATGAAGATCTTAGAAACCATTAAGAAGGATCCCACACTCACTGTAAAGGAAGTCATCACCAGCAAAAGAGTTTATCTAAAGGACTTTCCTCTCTTCACTCAAGCAGACTCCTCTCCAGAAATTGTCCTCACATATCTGGAAGCCTGCAAGAGTGATGGAACCATTCCCGATGTGAATATCCTTGATCTCAAGCAATAACCTCTGGAACTTACTACCATAAAGGCAATAACTCCCAAAGATGCCAAAAAGAAAGGCAACTCATCTTTTGTTTCTGTTATTGAATCAGTATTTTTATCAACATCTGAAACCTCCTCATATCCAAAACCCTCTAAAAATCTGTCACCTCAAACCCTTGATGACTTTGATAGAGATATTGATACCTTAATACCCACAAATACTATTCTGATTAATCCACCTTCTACCCAATTTGTTCAAACTCAGCAAAAACTTGCACAAGTTCTTTTTGATATTGATCAATTTGATCCATTGTTTGAAGCTCGCAAACCAAAAATCCAAATACTGCCTTTGATACCACGTCATCCATTCCAGGCATCACTTGCCCACTCAACATGTATCAACCCCCAAAATTCTCCACCATAACATCACAAGACTTCTCCCTTCCAGATATTCCATCTCCCTATAATTTAACACAACCTAACTATCTTATAATTCTTTCTGACTCTCCCACTCCCACTGACTACTCAGAAGATCTCCTCAGAACCATAATTGATTTAGAAGCCTGGGACAATCTTGTCACAACTTCTTAGAAAATAGCCATTCCAAAACCAACACTAAAACTATATAAATCAGATGTTGGTAAACCTCTACTGGTTTTTGAAACATAAATACATGAACGGGTTTAATCCTTGAAGCAAGCTTGCGTGGATAATCTTAACCTAGATGCTTTTGATTCTCTCTGGACTCAGTTAAAAAAATGGTTTAATTCTGAATCTCTAAAGCGGAAGGAACTCAGTTTTGAAATTGCTCAACAAAACTTCTGTGATTACCTGAAAATCTTCAAGGATCAAGTTCTACGACATTGGGTAAGGAAAACCATTCTTCTTCTAGACAACACTTCTTGGGAAGCCTCACATGAATCAGAATGTAATGGACCATCTCCTAAACCTCAACCTCTTCCTCTGGTATTTTTTAAAGACAAAGGCAAGACAATTTAAGAATCTCCTGAGAAAAAATTTGTTGCAGTGACTTCTGAGAATGTGAATTCTTCTGTTGAAGCAGCTTCCTCCTCTCTTGTGTTGAAAACTCTGGAGGATTTGAAGAAAGAGAATGCAGCTGTTAAGAAAAGGATGGACAAACATGATGAAACAAACAAAGAAATTAAGGGCATGCTAGGGAAGCAAGAGGAATCAAACAATCAGATCAAAAGTCTATTAGAAGCCTTATTCATACGACTTCCACCTCCTCTACAACCTTAGTTCTGATTTTTTGTTTGTTTCTGCTATGTTTGTTTCTTGTTTAAAAACTTAGGTTTATCTGCTTCTATCTGTATCAATCTACTTTGAATGCATAATCCATTTTGTTCTCTTTAGGTATTTTTATTTATTTTTTATTTATGACAAAAAGGGGAAGAACCTAAGATATTTTGAACATAACAGTGCCGAGACTTAGTCTCAAATATTTTGAATATCATAACCTCTGTTTAATCTTTTGAAAACATACAGGAAAAGTCTCTTGAAAGTAACTTCTTTCAAATGGACTTATCAAAACTTCCATCACAAGCTCTGATTAAAACATATTTAGGGAAGTATCTATTTTTTCTTTATTTGATTATTCAACTCAGGGGGATACCCTAACACTTTATGTTCTTACGTGATTTATCAAAATATACAAGTTTTTTTCATCATAAAAAAGGGGGAGATTGTTATAACATAGTTTGGTTCTACATCTTAGTAATAGTTTTATTGATAACAAATACATGATATATATATATATATATATATATATATATATATATATATATATATATATATATATATATATATATATATATATATATATATATATATATATATATATATATATATATATATATATATATATATATATATATATATATATATATATATATATATATATATATATATATATATATATATATATAAAGAACAAATATGCTTTCTAATAATGTATTTAAATATGAAGAGAAGTTCTGATAAAAATAGCATAGAAGATAATGAGAGAATTACGTTTTGAAGCTCTGATTAGACGAAACATACAAACTTAGAAGCAAATCCGTGTAACACGCTCAATAGAAGAAGTTCTTATGTTATAACTTTTGAAGCACCAAAGCTGCAAGATAGATTCAGATACTCTGATAAATAAAGTTCTGAAAGAAAAAAGGAAGTCTCAATGCATTCATTTATAGTAAATTTCTAAAGACTCGGCGCTTAAGGTCAAGCTATACTCTGATAAGTAATTATTCTTAAAGTGAAAAGAAGCTTCAACGTGTCTGTCTCATCCAAGTTCCAATCATTCTGATAAGATTTAAAAGAAGCAAAGTTCTGATGCGTTACAATTCATTTATTACAAATCAAAGAGAAACAGATGGAACAAAACGAGATATGTATTTTTGGAAAGTGCGTTAACAAACATTTTATCAATCTTCCAAAAATAGTTTCTTATGTCTCCAACGGTTCAATTCACTTATTCTATATAAAGAGACTACGAAGATGAATCAAGAAGAAAGCTCATACAATAGAAAGAACTTACATGCGTATATCAAGAGATCATCACTCACATATAGCAACAAGAGCGGTCAAGAAAAATTCTAAAATTCTCTATTTTATCATTGTGCTTTAATCTTGTGTAAATATCATAGCTGTGATATAGATTTTTAGTAGCATTTGTTAAACACTTTATTTATGTTAAAAAAGTTGTAAATCCTTGAGAAACCAACTTGTGGTTTAATCTCGAGAAGACATTGACGATAGTATTTTTTAGTTGTAATTCCTTGAGAAACCAAGTTGTGGTTTGATCTCAAGAAGACGTTGACATTTGTCTTCGTGAATTGTAATCAAGTTTTGATTAGTGGATTAAGACCTCGATTGAGAGAGGCAAAATCACCTTGACGAATGGACTTGAGTAGTTTGAGTTCAAACGAACCAGGATAACCAAACGTGTCATATAGCTTTTAATTTTTGAAAACCCCAATTAAACCCCCCCCCCCCCCCCCCCCCTTTCTTGTGTTTTTATATCCTCCAGAAGTTACCCCTTTATATAGTAGTTAAAATTACTCAATAAATAAATAATCCATGTGCCTCATTAACTATTTAATCGATTGATTTAACCAATTATTTTGATTGAATATGTCCATTATGTTTCTCAAAATTGAAGGTTGTGATATAGATTTGTTGCCAATCATTAAGGCATTGTAGAAATTTCTTGGGGAGTAAGTATGATCTTTTTCAATAGATTATATTAAGGTCTTAATCCATTAAATTAAAAAAAAAAATTCCCTATAGTCATTTCTAGAGTTCCTAAGTTGTTTGGAATAACTTCCAAGACATTTTTAAATTTTTTTTATTTTTGGAAAAGAGTTTATAATGTGTGTGTGTGTGTGTGCGTGTGTGTGTGTGTGTGAGTTGCCTTAGTATTTTTAAGCTACTAATTTAGTTTTAAAGTACTTGGTTCACTCAGACAGACTGACAAGACCTGGAGAGCTTCCACATAACCTTTTGAATAGGCTTTAAGCACTCTTGTTGTGTTTTCAAGCACTCATGTTAAGTTGAATTTTGTCTTTCAGTACTTAATGTTTGTGGATGAGTTGGAGAATATATTTTTAGAGTGTTTTAAGCCCCACTGAGTTAAATAGAAGATAAGTCTTTCCCATGAGAGTATACTTCTCCCCCATTGTCATAATCAAAAAGGTAAAAAGCACATATATTCACATGTAGTCATTTATGCATGATTGATTTAAGATTCCAAGTTTTGTTCTTATAATTAAGAAAATTTATTTATGAACTGGTTTAGTGAATATATTTGTAAGTTGGTTGTATGAGTCTTCAAAATTAAGCACACGTTCTCATTTTTCTATGTGATCCCTAATAAAGTGGTGCCTAATATCAAGGTGTCTTGCACAAGAATGAAGAATTGGGTTTTGGTGAGGTTTATTGGACTTGTGTTGTCACATTTTATTGGTACAATTCTATTTTTGACACCATAGTCATGTAATTGTTGTTTCATACATATGATTTGAGCACAACAACTACCAGCAACGATGTATTTTTCCTCTGTTGTGGATAGAGTTACACTTGCTTGTTTCTTACTGTGCCAAGAAACAAGTGAGTTCTTGAATAGGTGACATGTGCCAATAGAACTTGTTCTATCTAATCGACATCATTCAAAGTCAAAGTTTGAGTATCCTACTAAATTACAGTTGGTTCTTTTGGGGTACCATAAACCCATTTGTTGTGTGCCAGTGAGATATCTCAGTACGCGCTTTACGATGCTGAGATGTGATTCTTAAGGAGATGCTTGAAATCATGCACACATACATACATAAAACATTATATCAGGTTGAGATGCAGTTAAATATAATAGTGACCCAATCATACCTTGATATTTTCTTTCATCGACAGGTTTTCCATTTTCATCTTTGTCTAAGGAGCATGATGTTGACATTGGTGTTGCTATTACTTCTGATCTTTCCATATTAAACCTTTTAAGTAAGTTTTTGAAATATTTAGCTTGGTTTTTAAATTTCCCACCTTTGGTTTGATAGATTTGAAGCCCTAGAAAGTACTTTAACTCCCCAATCACAGACATTTCAAATTTATTCTGCATTAATTCAGAAAATTCCTTGCACAAAGACTCATTAGTAGCACCGAAATCAATATCATCTATATATATTTGAACTAGTAGAATGTCATGTTTTATTTTCTTAATAAAAAGGGTTTATTCAATTGGTCCTTATTCAAACTTATTTTCAAGTTAAAACTTAGGCGACCATACCATGCTCTCGGGGCTTGTTTTAAGCCATATAGTGCCTTTTTAAGTTTTAAAATGTGGTCTAGAAAAGTAGGATTAATAAATCTAGGAGGATGGTCTACAAATACCTCTTCTTGAATGTATCCATTTAGAAAAGCACTTTTTACATCCATTTGAAATAGTTTGAAATCCTCGATGCATGAGAAACTAATAACATTCTTATGGCTTCTAATTTGGCTACATGAGCATAGGCTTCATCGAAATTTATTCCCTCCTGTTGATTATATCCTTTCGCAACTATCCTAGATTTTTTTCTTAAAAAGCTTCCTTCTTCATCTAGTTTGTTGTGAAAGACCCATCGAGTTCCAATTATCATATTAGCTAAATCTTTGGAAAAAAGTTCCCAAACGTTGTTTCGTTCAAATTGATTTAACTTTTCTTGCATAGAAAGAGACCAATGTTCATCGACAATAGTTTCGTCGACTTCCTTTGGCTCAATTTATAGAACAAAAGACATATATATGCATACCTTGTTGAGTGGTCGTCTTGTGGCGACTTCTTTAAATATGGCCCCAATTATGTTCTGTATTAAACGATCTTTTATTAATCACTATTATTCTTGAGGATCTTGGGTCTCTGGTGGAGTAAATGGACTTTGTTCTTGTATTAAGTCTTTAATTGTGACTTCATTAATATTGTCACCTTAGGTTGGTTGTAGATAGTCTTCTAGAGTTGTCCTTTCGAGAATACCTGCACAATCAATAACTTATACTTCTATAGTTTTGGGGTTAGTTTCATCAAAGGTAACATGAATTGATTCTTTGATCATTTTGTTTTTTGTGTTATAAATTTTAAAGGTTTTGCTCGAAGTGGAATATCCTATAAATATGCCTTCATCAAATTTTGCGTCAAAATTTCCAAAGTTATCTCTCCCGTTATTATGGATATAGCATTTGCACCCAAAGATATGAAAATGAAAGATATTCGACTTTCTTCCTGTAAATAATTCATAGGGAGTTCTCTTTATAATGGGTTGTATTAAGACATGATTCATTACATAAGAATCAATGTTTACAATATCAACCCATAAATATTTGGGGAGATTTATTTCATTGAGCATCGTCTTTGCAAGCTCTATTAGTGATCTATTTTTCCTTTCCAATACCCCATTTTGTTGGGGAGTTCTAGAAGTAGAGAAAGTTTATCAAATACCATTTTCGTTAGAGAATTTTTCAAAGTCCTCATTTTGTAATTCTCCTCCTTGATTGCTTCTTATTGATGCAATGCTTGTTCCTTTTTCGTTTTTGATAACTTTGGCTAATTTTTGAAAGGCATAAAATGCGTCTCTTTTCTATGATTTGAATTTTTTACAGGTATATTGAGAGTAGTCGTCCATGATAACTACAACGTAAATGTTTTCGCCTAAAATTACATTTCTTGATTGTCCAAAAAGATCCATATGAAGTAGATGTAAAGGTCGATTAGTAAAAACTGAGTTTTTAGGTTTAAATGAGGCCCTCATTGGCTTTCTTTTTTGGCACGCATCACATAATATATTCTTTTCAAAATGTAAATTTGGCAGACCATCTACAAGCTCTTTTCAGACTAGCTTATTTAAGTGGTCCATGTGGATGTGTGCTACTCTCTTATGCCATAGCCAAGATTCCTCTTTGTTGCTGAGGAAACATACACCATTTGATGGGATCTTGTTTAAATTTATTGTGTAGGTGTTTCCACTTCTTGAGCTAGTGAATAAATTTTCATTTTCATTTGATTATATAACTATGTAACCAGGAGAATAAAATGTTACATTGTTACCATTGTCACATAGTTTATTAATGCTGAGTAAATTATGTTTTAGTCCTTTTACCAAGAGGACTTCCCCAATCTTTGGATTAGGGTTCTTATCAATGGTTCCATAACCTAATATTTTTCCCTTATTATTATCTCCATATGAGACATATCCTCCTTCTTTTGGAAAGAAAGAGGAAAATAGGGTTTTGTCACCTGTCATATGCTTTAAAAAGTCGTTGTCAAGATACCATTTTTCTAAGACTATAAAGCTTTCCTGCAAAAGAAGTGTTAGTTCTTAACTTTAGTTACCCATATCATCTTGGTCCTTTCTTATTAGTATCATAAACATTTCTTCTTTTTGGTTGAGATACATATGTATTTTCCGATATTGTTTTAGTTTTATGTTCAAGATATTTTCTATAAACATATGAAGGGGAATTTTCTTCTTTGCTTTCATGATTTTTATTTAAGAAACATAATTTTTCTAAATGACCTTCCTTTTTACAATAGTTGCATTTAGACTCTGTGCAATAAGATGTTATTTTATTCCTACACATACTTTCTAATTTCTTGTTATTGTTTGTTTGATCATATCCTAATCCTACTTTATTGTAGGAGGATCTTTGATTTCCTAATAGTACTTCCAAATTATCTCTTCCATTGGTGAATTTTACCAAGGTTTTCTAAAGGTCGAAAACTTCATCTTTTGAGATATTACAGTCATTACATATGTTGGAAGTGGAAGGACTTAGTTTTTCTTTTTCCCTGAGATAATTTAATTATCTTTCTAACGTTTTATTTTTAGTTTCAAGAAAAGATATTTTATCATTTTATTTTGAAATTATTTTTTTAGTTTTCTTGTTTCTTTAGATAATTCCTTCTATATTTTGAATAAATCATTGTAAGAAAAATTAAAGATTACCTTGTTATCTTTATGTTTTTACATTAGACAAATGTAGGCTTTTTCTTCATCATTTGGTCTATCATTGTCTTTCCATTCAACATATGCTTTCTTTTTCTTTTGATTTCTTCTTAGTTTCTAATCTGCTCTTTTTAGTAAGTGGCAGTTAGGTTTGATATGTCCTTTATTTCCACAGTTATAGCAAGTTGGAATAAATGACCTTTCTTCATATTTTTCTTCTTCTTCTGGTTCCTTTTTATCTTTCTTCATAAATATTTTGAAATTATTTACTATGAAAGCCACATCATCATATTAGATGGCTTCTCCTATTTTAAGTGTTATACTTTTAGTTTTCTTGCTCTCCAATTCATCTATGGCCAATATTTTTAGCTTTCTCTCGTGTTTCTGCAATTTCCCAAACAGAGTGTATGTGTCCATAGTCTCAAAATTATTTGATTCACAAATAACAGTGATTTTAAATGCCAATCACAATTCAGAAATATCAAAATTTTTATGATTAATTCTTCAGCTGAGAATGTTTTCCCCAGAGTACTCATATGACTTACAATATGAGTACATCATGTTAACATTTGATTTATGTTCTCTTTAGGTTTCATTATGAAAAGTTCATACTCGTGGGTTAGTGCACCCAACCTTACCCTCTTCACCTCAGTAGTACCTTCATGGGTGATTTGGAGAATGTCCCATATTTCTTTGGCAGTTTTGCAGTGATAAACTCACAAGAATTCCTCAATACCTAATGCAGTAGTGATGGTATTCTTATCTTTCAAACCACGTTTCACATTCTTTTTATCTTTTTTGGAACAATGCTTTTCAGATATGTTTACTACAGCACCATCAACCGTGTGTGTAGGAACATATTGTCCATCTTCAAAAGTTTTCCAAATACCACGATCCATCCCTTCTATGAAGAATTTCATTTTCTTTTTCCACAACCCATACCATTTTCCATTAAAGAATGGAGTTTTGTTTAGCGAATAACTTGAAGCCATCATTTCTCCTAAGATGATTGGTCCTTAATTGGAGTTAGGCTTTGATGTCACTTGTTGAACAAGTGACCTCAAGCACAAGAGGAGGGGGTTGAATTGTAGTTTTTGAAAAATATAAGTAAAGTTTTCCTTTCTTGAATAAGATCAAAATAATAATGTTTTATGTGTAGCGGAAGTGAAGTAGATAAAATAAATTACAGAAAATTAAAGAGTGTAAACGTATAAAGATTGCGCCAGAGAGTTATCCAGGTTTGGCCGAACGTTTTCCGAGTCTTGTCCCCAAGAGGTATTCTTTAGATTTTTCACTATAGACTTGAGAGAATTTTACTAGTTATACTCACGAACTTTAATATTGTCTGATATTTGACTTTGAACAAGCTTATCCCAGCCTATGGAATACTTTTACCCCAACTTGTTCTATTAAGACTGTTTAAAGATTTATGGATGATCTCTTTAACTAAAACAAAGATTTTTCCGGCTAAGTTTAATAAACCATAACTGAGATTTATGATTGATCTCAAGAATCAAAACTCAATCTCTTGAAGGTATTGCACCTTTAAGACTATAAACGACCTACACGACCACTTACACAAATATTCTCCCCACAAATAAGATTTCACTCCAAAGCTCTAAGAAAACTGTAACACCCTGATTATTTATAGAGTTATTTAATAAATTAATAAATTGATGTTGTATATTTATATCCATTAATGAGCATTTTGTTATGATGTGATACCTTATTGTGGGATAGTTACCTTAGAAATTATTAATGTTAAGGTATTTGGGGTGTATGACTAATAGTGTAGACACTTAGGAGTGAAAGGGGATTATTACTACTATTATTATTCAAATTAGAATATTAGAAATAATATGGTGATAATAATAATTAAATAATTATTCAATTATTATTATATGGAAGGGAATAAGTGGAATATGATATTAGGGGTCTAAGGGCTAAACTAGTAAAAAGGATGAATAGAGAGTGGAATCATATTATTGTGAACGATTGTAATCTGAGAGGAAGGGAAGCACGAAGGTGAGATGAGCTAGGGCAAGAGAATCTATTGTTGAAGCTTAGGAACCCTAAATCCAAGTTAAGTATAGGGTTCCAACTTTCTAAGGGTTTTGTATAATGATAGGTACGACAGGGATTGTAATTGTCATGGTTGTTGTATGTTCTTGTTGTGAAATTGCTTTTGTGTGAATTGAACCCATGCGATGAAAATTGATGAAATATATGATACTGTTTTTCCATGATTTGATGCGTATAATGCATATCGTGATGTGTTGTTGTTGTAATGTGAAAACATAACGGATTAGTGAATTTTCGGGACTGTATTGTGTCAAAATCGCGTGAGAAATTGAGGATGAAGAAGTGCAACATCGCAACAGGGAATCCATGTTCCGCACGCTGCGTCGGGTAAGCCACATGAAGCGCCACACAAAACAATGTCGCATGAGCAGCGCCGGGCGAGCTCTGGGTGAGAAAATATGTAGTTTTAGGTGCTCTTGGAAAATGTATGGGAGAAGGAATTTCACTCTAGCTTCGCCGGACGAAGAGGTGGCGAGCCCGAGCTCACCGGGCAAGCCAAGAGGCGAATGAAAGGGTGGAAAATAGGTATTCCTTGAAAATGTATGTGGGGCGTCTTGTCTCCCCAATGTCTTTGGGCGAGCCTCAGGCGAGCAAACAACTTCCTCGAGTGAGCCTAAGACGAGCAGGACTACTCGAATATTGTAAAGGTCGTAACTTGAGTTTTTTTACTATGTTTGACATGTTGTTCAAAGCATTGGAAAGCTAACGCAATAAAATATGTTTTGATGGAATAAAATATGTAAAATGATGTATGTTTTCATTACTTATAACATTATAATTTGGATGTTATGTTATGAATTGGTTAAGAAATATGCATTATGATAACTTGGTGTTAATACAATGATGATGCATTATGATAACTTGGTGTTGATACTATGGTGTCCTTAACGGAGTGTCGCATTGATGAATGTAGATATAAATGTGTGTTGTTTTGTTGCATGGTTGTGTCACATGCATTACATATTATGGACTTTAGTCCTGTTTGTTGGCTCTGATCCTAGATGACGTGGATCATTTGCAATGTGAACCGAATCATTCGCGATGTTGGTTGGCTCTGGTCCTAGATGACATGGATTCGGGAACAATATTGGTACCACATGCATTGAGTCTGTGAGTCGGTCTCTTTGCATTGTATTGTTGTTAACATGATGTTTGAGTCGTGTGATTGGTGTATGCGCTACATGATGACTGTTGATATGCGCAAATGATTATGTGTGCTTGTATAAGAAATATGCAATATAGTTGTTGTTGATGGTGTGAATGTGTGAGATGTGAAATGTATGACTATGAATTATTATATTCTTTGTATACTTATTATTATACATTCTCTTATATTGTTGTGATATCTCACTCTTCTGTTGGAATGATGCTTTATACGAATCATGCAGATAGTGAGGAGTAGTCTGAGGCTGCAAGAATCTTAAGAGGTTGCTCTTCACTTTGTTTACCAGTTGGTGTCATTTTCTTTGATACGTAACACCCGAGGGATGAAAAATTTATTGTTTTGTTTTCCTTTTAGATGATTTGTTTGGAGACCTATGAACTCCTTCTCTTTTGAATAAACATCAGTTTTTATTAGATGACAACTATTTGATATGAAATGTGATTGTTTTCTGCTGGATTAATAAAAGTTGAAGTTCAAGAATATAAGTTGATGATTTGGTTTATCTGTTATTCATGTTATGTATCTTATATTATTTTTGAGAAGGTTTATTATGTTGTAAAGTGTAACATCCTAATTATTTGTTATGTTGGTTTATTTTAAAAAGACAAATTACTCTGATTTT
Organism: Vicia faba; assembly: GCA_948472305.1. Classification (NCBI taxonomy): domain Eukaryota; kingdom Viridiplantae; phylum Streptophyta; class Magnoliopsida; order Fabales; family Fabaceae; genus Vicia; species Vicia faba. The sequence continues at coordinate 759,550,315 of OX451740.1, read as the reverse complement.
ATATTATTATTCTTTGGTGAAATTAGGGTGTTACATTAGTGGTATCAAAGCAGGTCAGTCTGTCCGGTCATGTCGTTGAGTCTGTGGTGTGGTTTGATAGTTGAACAATGTCGATATGTTTCTTATAACCAATGTTTTATGTGATGGTGTGAAACAAAGAAATGGCTGAAAGAAATGATGCTGCTATTTTGCAGGATGTTGCCCAGGCTATGCAACATCATCCTAATGTTGGCGGGAATGATGGATTCTGTATCTTAGAAACATTTAAGAGGAATCACCCTCCTACTTTCAAAGGGAGGTATGATCCCGATGGAGCGCAAACTTGACTCAAAGAGATTAAAAGGATATTTCGGGTCATGGGTTTCTCAGAGGCACAAAAGGTGCGGTTTGATACACATATGCTACCAGAGGAGGCTGATGAATAGTGTGTTGGCACCCGTCAGAGACAACAAACATTAAGCTAGGTTATTACTTGGGATGTTTTCAGTAGGGAGTTTCTAAGGAAGTACTTTCTGGAAGATGTGCGCAGAAAGAAAGAGATAGAATTCCTGGTGTTGAAACAAGGGAATTTGTCTATTAATGAGTATGTTGCTAGGTTCGTTGATCTGGAGAAATTCTATCCTCATTACAGTGAAGGTACTGCTGAGTTCTCAAAGTGCATTAAGTTCGATAATGAGTGTTGCTCCCTAAATTTTGCCCCTAATTTTTTTAGTCGCATTATCTTATCATATTTTGTTATTTAGTCACAATCATTAATAAATATCTTTATTCATCACATTTTACATCATTAGTCGTATTTAAGTTGACCAAAAATCAGTTTAAATTTAGGTTTTCATTCTACTCTTCATAGCCATCTTCACACAACTCAATCTCCCTATATTTTGTTCATCTCATACCATACCCACCGTAAATTATCACCATCCACCGTATCCCTCGCGAAACCGTAGCAAAAACCTCAACACCATACCCCTTCATCGATCCATACATCTTCTTGTCCCTCTCAACCTCGTCGTTCTAACAATAAAACTCACTTCACCACTTTTAGATTTCTTCAACCTTTGGAATTTCTCCATTAACCCACTGCTACCATCCTAAATTCATCTCGCCGTCACCGGTCCACCCAACCTGTCAACTTCATCACCATCATCAACCACCTCTCTAATTTCCCTTTCAACACCATCTTCATCTAATAGCCTTCCTACCTCATTACCTTCCGAAAACCGCAGAACTGTAACAACCACTCGGTTCACCTTCATCAATCTTCCGCCATTCTCGACTACTACCTCCTTCGTAAACAAATAACCGGCCATCCCACATCTTCATCATCGTCCAGTCGTGACCATTCGTAACCTCAATCCGCCAGCTTGCGACACAAACTCCCTCCGACTATCATCCTCTCCACCCAGATTGTCGTCTTCCACAATACTCCTCCTGTCAAACCGTATACTCCCTCTACTAAGCTCCATTTTATTTATTTCTTTTTAACTTATGTTTAACTAGTAATTTTTTTAATTATATTATAATTATTAGTTTATTTATTTATTTAATTATTATATTATATAGTTCTTTTATTAAAAAGAAGAAAAAAAGTTTTAGTTTACTATATGGACTTTTAGTATTAGGTTTATTTCTAAGCCCCATTCAATGACACCCCTTATCTAATACTTGTACCTCTTTATTTCTCTTTATATTTTTGTTTTGTGCTTGTAAATAGATTTGAGTTTTGTTGCTTATATTATTGCATTACGACTTCAAAGTTAATTTCAATTTAGCTCTTGAATACGTATGGATACATATATTTTATTGGACGGTTTATTTTATGGACTTCGATTCAATGCATTCTGTTCCCATAGTTTGATTCTTTATTTCACATGAGATGTTAAAATTATTTCTCTATTATCATATTTGTCTGTTTGGTGGAGTTTTCATATGATGCAGGGATTCTTATCCGATATCTTAATAATACTTTGAGCCTTATCTGATACTTTGAGCTTTATCTTACACGTTTTCCCTGTTTGTGATTTATTTTCACCTGATGCGCTTTATCCATTGCTTGGAGTATTATCTTACATTTGAGTTTCTTTTCTGCCATCGGCTTGTGATTTATTTTCACCTGAAATTTGGAATACTCTTAGCTTATTTATCCGTTTGTGGTTTTAAACCCAAAGGGATGGAAACACTATATTGACTTTATCATGTCAAGCACTGGTTTCTTATTCAGTCAGATCTTCTTTACCTTATCTTTTACCCTCCTGTACATATGATACTCTCTTCATCTCCTCCCACTCTTTAATTTTCAAAACTTTCTCATCTTTTTCAAAATCTTCTTTGTTTATAAACTCGAACCGCTTTCATAATAAACATCGACTTTGTCGAGTGCCTTTTCTTTTAAAACTTCTTTTCTTTAAACAAACTTCAATTTATTTAATCATACTTAGACATTTTTCAAAATTAACAAAAACACTTCAACTCATTCAAACCCTTTTATGTGCTCGAGCACCTTTTATCCTTTAAAATGTTTTCCAAGATTAAACATGACTCATTTATATTCGAGTAACATTCTCCTATCCCCATGGTTATAAAGGTGTTGACTTTTCCACTTGAGTACTAGAGGTGTTCTCAAACCCTCACTCATGCTGACGCATGGTCCATCTTTCTCACACCTTGTGGGCATCAGTTGAGATTTCTCTCCTAAAAATGACGAATTGTCTCTTCGTTTAAAATCAACCAACATACAAGTCTTTTCCAGTCGAATTACGGTGCTCTGACTTTACCATTGCACGAGGGAGTACATAGGCACTAACTCTTACGAACCAAGGCGAGAAAAAATAATAAAAAAAACATTTTCTTTTGTTTTCAAATACTCATTCATTCTTTTCCTTTAGCAAGTAAGCCTTTAGATAACACACCTTTTGAATGAAAACAAACAAAGTGGATCATGCGGAGTACCGTACATGCTTAAGATGCTAATACCTTCCCTTTGCATAACAGACCCGCGTACCTCAATCTCTGATCTTTTATTTCATTGTGGGTTTTGTTCGCTTTTTTCCCATTTCCCTCTGGAAACAATAAAGTGCGGTGGCGACTTCATTGAGTGAGATAAGTCAATTGATGGCTTAATCTCAAATATTTACCACTACATCTTTTTTGCTTTTTTTTACATGGTGTGACAATGGGTTACACCCGAAAATCAAGAAGGCGATTGGATATCAACAAATTCATAGATTTACAGATTTGGTGAATAGCTGCATAATTTATGAAGAGGATATTAAGGCCCATTACAAGATTATGAGCGAGAAGAGAAGAAAGACATATCAGAAGCGTGGAAAGCCTTACAATTCCCTAGCTAACAAAGGAAAACAAAAAGTTGTTGATGGTATGAGGACAAATGGGGGAGGTGCTCCTGCTAACCGTAGGTGTTTCAAATACGGTGAACTAGGACATCAGATTAATGATTGTGCAGGCGATATGAAGAAGTGATTCTGTTGCCGTAAAGCTGTGCAGAAGTGGCTGATTACAATCACAAGGTGGTGATATGTTTCACATGTGGTGAAGAGGGACATATCAGTACCCAGTGTCAGAAGCCAAAGCAAGCTCAATCCGGTGGGAAGGTGTTTTCTTTAGCTAGAAATCAGACATTCAAAGAAGACAGACTGATCAGAGGTATATGTTCCATTAATAGTTGTCCTTTAACTGATAATATTGATACTAGTGCTACATGTTCTTTTATTGATGCTGGTTGTGTGAAAATATTGGGTCTTGTGTTGTCTTTTATGATGGGAGAAATGGTTATCGAGACTCCAGCTAAGGGATCCAAGACTACTTCTCTAGTGTGCTTGAAATGTCCTTTGTTAATCTTTGACATAAATTTTACGGCGGATCTGGTTTTTTTTACCATTGAGTGGTTTGGATGTGATCTAAGGTATGCACTCGTTGGAATCCAATTATATTCATATTAATTTCTATACGAATCAGTTTGGTTTCTCACTCCAAATGAGTAGGAGGAAGTTATTTTCTTGTCTGCTAGGCAGTTGTACGAGTTAATGCAGGATGAAGCTCAAGTGTTTTCACTAGTGGTGTCTTTATCTATAGAAAGTTAAGCTGCAATTGATGAGTTGCAAGTGGTGCACAATTTTCCTGAAGTTTTCTCAGAGGATATATTAGATGTGCCGCTGGAAAGAGAATGGAGTTTTCTATTGATCTTATTCCTGGTACCAGACTTGTTTCGATGGCACCATATAAGATGTCGACATCTAAGTTTGCAGAGTAAAAGAAGCAATTAAAAGACTTGCTTGAAAAGAAGTTTGTGGGACCAAGTGTGTCGCCTTGGGGAGCTCTGATATTGCTAGTGAAAAAGAAAGACGATAGTATGAGATTATGTGTAGATTACCAGCAATTGAATAAAGTGACAATCAAGAACAAGTATTCACTTTGGAGAATAGATGACTTAATGGATCAATTGGTCGGTGCACGCATGTTTAGCAAAATTGAGTTGAGGTCGGGTTATCTTTAAATTCGAGTTAAAGATAATGATATTTAGAAGACGGCTTTAGGACTCAGTATGGACACTAAGAGTATTTGGTGATGCCATTCGATATTTCTAATGCACCAGGTGTATTCATGGAATATATGAACAAAATCTTTCATCAGTATCTAGACAAGTTTATGGTAGTCTTTATCAATGATATTTTGATTTATTCTAAGTTTAGAAGAATAACATGTGGAGCATTTGCGAATTGTATTGCAAGTGTTGAAAGAGAAGAAATTATATGCGAAGTTGTCGAAGTGCGAGTTTTGGTTGGAGAAGATTAGTTTTCTTGGCCACATTATTGCAGGTGATGGTATTGTTGTAGATCCATCCAAATTAGATGCAATGGTTCAGTGGGAAGCTCCAAAATCATTTACAGAGATTAGAAGCTTTTTGGGCTTGACTGGTTATTAGAAAAGGTTCATTGATGGCTCGTCTAAGTTAACACTTCCTTTAACTCAACTAACTTCTAAAGGCAAATCGTTTGTGTGGGATGTTCAATGTGAGAAAAATTTTATGGAGTTGAAGAAGAAATTGACGACGACTCCGATTTTGATATTACCTAACCTGAAGAATATTTTGTGGTGTATTATCATGCATCTAAGTTGGGTTTATGTGGTGTGCTTATGCATAACAAAAAAGTGGTAGCTTATGTGTCAAGGAAATTGAAGATTCATGAACAGAATCATCTTACTCACGATTTATAACTGGCTGTAGTAGTGTTTAGGCTAAAGATTTTGAGGCATTACCTTTATGGCTTCAGGTTTGAAGTGTTTAGTGATCATAAAATCTTGAAGTACTTGTTTAACCATAAAGAATTGAATATGAGGAAACACAGGTGGTTAGAGCTGTTAAAGGATTATGATTTTGGCTTAAATTACCATCCTGGAAAAGCTAGTGTTTTTGAGGATGATTTAAGTAGAAAGTCTTTTCATATGTATTTTATGATGGTTAGAATTCTTGAATTGATTGAGAAATTCAGAGATATGAGCTTAGTCTTTGAGTTAACACCATATAATGCAATGTTGTAAATGTTGAAGATTAATAATGATTTCCTGAATAATATTAAAGAGGCTCATAAATTGGATGTAAAGTTGGTAGACTTGATGGTTGGGTGTGATCATAATGAAGAAAATGACTTTAAAGTAGACGTGCAAGGTGTGTTGAGATTCCGCGATAGAATTTGTATTCCTGATGATCCTGAGTTGAAGAAGATGATTCAGGAAGAAATTCATTGAAGTAGTTTGAGTATTCATCCAACAGCTACTAAGATGTATCAATACTTGAAGAAGTTATTTTAGTATCCTAGATTGAAGCACAATGTGGTGCAGTTTGTGTATGCATGTTTGACTTTCCAAAATTCGAAAGTTGAACATCAGAAACCTACAAGATTAATGAAAATGTTAGATGTTCCAAAATGGAAATGGGATAATATATCGATGGATTTTGTGATACGAATGCCAAGTACTTTAAGAGAAAACGATAAGATTTGGGTGATTGTTGATAGTCTGACGAAATTGGTTTATTTCATTCCCATTAAAATCTATTTTCTTGTACCAAAGTTGGCGAAAATTCATACTTGTGTGATTGTGAAACTTCATGGTGTTTCATCGAGTATTGTTTCAGATAGAGATCTAAGGTTTACTTTGGAATTTTGGAAGAGTTTGCAGGATGCGTTGGACTCTAAATTGAGATTGAGTTTTGGGTATCACTCACAGACAGATGGTCAGACGAAGAGGACTATTCATTTATTGAAGGATTTGTTGAGAGCTTGTGTTCTTGAGCAGGGAGGCATCTAGGATAGTTATCTTTCACAAATAGAGTTCAAGTATAACAATATTTTTCATTCTAGTATTGGGATAGAACCTTTTAAGGAATTGTATGGTCGGAGGGGTAGAACACCTTTGGGTTAGTATGAATTTGGTGAGAGTGTAGTGCTTGGACTTCAGATTGTTCAATAGACTACAGAAAAGGTGAAGTTAATTTTGGATAAGATGAAACATTCACATAGTAGGATAAAGAGTTACCATTATAAGAGAAGTAAGGATCTTGAGTTTCAAGAAGGAGACCATGTATTCTTGAGAGTCACAACAATGACCGGTGTTGGACACACTTTAAAAAATTGAGAAAGCTTACTCCTTGATTTATTAGATCATATCAAATTTCTGAGAAGGAGGGAACTATTGCATATAGGCTGGCCTTTCCACCTAACTTGTTGAATTTTCATGATGTCTTCCACGTGTCACAACTCCGAAGGCATATTGCAGATCCATCTCATTTGATTCCGATGGATGATGTGCAAGTGTGGGATAATCTTACTGTTGAGACCATACATGTGCGAATCGATGATCGTGAGATGAAGAAGATAAGGGAAAAAATATTTTTCTCTTGTGAAAGTAGTTTGGGCAGGACCTTCCAGAGAAAACGCGATGTGGGAATTGGAGAGTAAGACACGAGAGTCTTACCTAGAGTTGTTTGCATCGGGTAATTTTCGAGGACAAAAATATTCTAAGTGGGGGAGAGTGGTAACATCCTAATTATTTATTGAGTTATTTAATAAATTATTTAATTTATGTTATGTATTTTTATGCGTTGATAAGCATTTTGTTATGATGTGATGCCTTGTTATGGGGTAGTTACCTTAGAAATTATCAATGTTAAGGTATTGGGAGTGTATAACTAATAGTGTAGACACTTAGGAGTGGAAGCAGATTATTACTACTACTACTACTACTACTACTATTTAAATTAGAATATTAGAAATAATATGGTGATAATAATAATTAAATAATTATTCATTTATTATTAAGTGGAAGGGCATAAGTGGAATATGATATTAGCGGTCCAAGGGCTAAACTAGTATAGAGACTGGGATCGTATTATTTGGAACAATCGTAATCTGAGAGGAATGGAATCACGGAGGTGAGAAGAGATAGGACAAGAGAACCTATTGTTGAATCTTAGGAACCGTAAATCGAAGGTAAAGATAGGGTTCTAACTTTCTAGGGGTTTTGTATAATGATGTGTATGTTAGGGATTGTAATTGTCATGGTTGTTGTGGGTTCTTGTTATGGAATTTCTTTTATGTGAATTGAACGTATGTGATGAAAATTGATGAAATATATGACGTTGTTTTTTGATGATTTGATGTGTAGAATTCCTATCATAACGTTTTGTTGTTGTGTTGTGAAAACATGATGGATTAATGAATTTTTGGGACTATACTGTGTTGAAATCGCATGAGAATTTAGGGATGAGCAGGTGCAGAATTGCAACAGGGAATCCCTGTCTCGCACACAGTGCCAGGTGAGCCACATGCAGTGCCAGGAGAAGTGATTTATCCTTAGCAGCGCCGGGCGAGCTCTTGGCGAGAAAATATGTAGTTTTAAGTGCTCGTGGAAAATGTATGGGAGGAGGATTTTCTCTCCAGCTTCGTCGGGCAAAGTGGTGCCAAGCGCGAGCTTGTTGGGTAATCCAAGAAGAAAAGGAAAGGGTGGAAAAGAGGTGTTCCTAAAAAATGTATGGGGGACGTCTTGTCGCCTCAACATCGTCTGGTAAGCCTAAGGCGAGCAAGACTGCTGGAATTTTATAAAGGCCGTAATTTGAGTTTCCTAACTCCATTTGACACATCATTTAAAGCGTTGGAAAGCTAACACGATGAACTATGTTTTGGTGAAATCAAATAAGTAAAATGATGTCTGTTTTTAGTACTTTTGACATGATAAGTTGGATGTTATATGATGAATTGGTTAGGAAATGTGCATTATGATAACTTGGTGTTGATACGATGATGATGTACGATATTGTTGAACTATATGAATTATATGTTGCATGTATGATTAGATGGTGGCTGTAATGGCGTGTCACATTGATGGGTGTAGATATCAATGTGTTTCTTTGTTGCATGATTGTGTTGCATGCATTACATGTTGTGGAATTTAGTCTTGTTTGTTGGCTTTAATCCTAGATGGCGTGGATCAGGAGTGGTATGAACTGAATTGTTCATGATGTTCATTGGCTCTGATCCTAGATGGCGTGGATCATGAGCAAGGTAAACCTAATTATTCACAATATTGGTGGTTATAGTCCTAGATGGCGTGGATTCAAGAGCGATATTGGTTCCACGTGCACCGAGTCTGTGAATCAGCATCGTTGCATTGCATTGTTGTTAACATGATGTTTGAGTCGTGTGATTGGTGTATATGCTACGTGATGATTGTTAATATGAGCGGATAATTATGTGTTCTTGTATAAGTAATATGCAATATAGCTGTTGTTGATGGTGTGAATGTATGAGATGTGGAATGTATGACTATGCATGATTATATTCTTTGTATGCTTATTATTATACATTCTCTTATATTGTTATGATATCTCACCCTTCTGTTGGAGTGATGCTTTATATGACATCATGCTAATAATCAGGAGTAATCTGAGGTTGCAAGGATTGGAAGACGATGCTCTTTATTTTGTTTTCGAGTTGGTGTCATTTGCTCTGATACGTAACAATGGGGGATGGACACTCTATTATTTTGTTTTGGTTTTATATGATTTGTTTGGAGACCTATAAACTCCTTAATTTTTGAATAAACTTTAGCTTTTATTAGATTAGAACTATTTGATATGAAATGTGATTCTTTTTCATTGCATTAATAAAAGTTAAAGTTGAAGACTATGAGTTGATGTTTTGGTACATCCATTATTCGTGTTATGTATCTTATACTATTTATGAGCATGTTTATTATGTTGTAAAGTGTAGCATCCTAATTGTTTGTTAAATTGTTTTTTAAAAAAGAAAGATTACTCTGATTTTATATTATTGTTCTTCGGGGATATTAGGGTGTTACAGAAACCACAAGTGAAGAAAAAGTTGCTAGTGAGGGAAGGAGATAACTTAGAGATATAAATTTCAAACAAATATGAAAACATTGGAAAATGACGTGATTTCAAGGAAGGTAGTCACCCGATTTATATAGTAGTCAAAATCACTCAATAAGGAAACAATCCATGGGCATAATTAACTATTTAATCGATTGATATAGTCAATTTGTTTGATTGAATATGCCCATTATGTTTCTCAAAATGGAAGGTTGTGATATAGATTAGTTTCCAATCATTTAGGCATTATAGAAATGTCTTAGGGTGTAAGTTAGATCTTTTCTAATCGATTAGACAAAATTTTCTATATAGTCATTTCTAGAGTTGCTATGTTATTTGGAACAACATCCAAGACATTTTAATATGTTTTTATTTTTGGAAAATATTTTTTAGTGTGTGTGTGTCTGTGAGAGTTGTCTTAGTGTTTTTAAGCTAATATTTTATTTTTACAATACCTGGTTCACTCTGACAGACTGACAAGACCTGGCGAGCTTCCACATATTTCCTTTGAAAAGGCTTTTAGAATTCTTGTTGTGTTGTCAAGTACTCTTGTTGTGTTATCTTTTGACTCTGAGTACTTCTTGTGTGTGGATGCGTTGTTCTAATAAAAAAACTTGGTTGTTACCTATAAGCACATAGATCCACATTGGTGTTCTCCATTTTCTATCTCATTATCTACTTGGTTTGAATTGTAATCAAGAAGAAGTTATTCTTAGAGAAAAGGAGAGAGAATGGAAATTTCAAATGAGAGAGTGCAAGAGAGTTTAAAAACTACCATATGAAAGAGGTGTAACTGATTACACATTTGCTATAACCGATTTCACTTTCTTTAATTACACCATTTCTAAACACAACACCTTAATTCAGTTCATCCAAGTTTTCGCTTTTGCAATATCCTAACTTCAATTCCCTTCCATTACAAGCTCTCTCAAGTAGTGAAATCTCATCTCTATATGCTTTCTTCTCCCACATGCAATGAAATTCTTTACAAGGTTTATAGAGGAAACATTTTCTATCATCAAAGTCACAAATTCTTACTCTTTGTTGCATTAATCCTTCATCAAATTCATAAACCATACAACTTGATACACACATATAGATGTTGCAATGTACTCGTCCTCGCAAGAAGAGAGTGCCACAATTGGTTCCTTCCTAGAACCCTAAGATATTGATGTTTGTCCATACATAAAGATATACCCAGTAGTGGATTTTATGTAATCCTTAACTCCACACCAGTTTGAGTCGGTATAACTGAACAATTTTCAACTTCTATCTTTATCTGTTACGAGAAATAAATTCCATAACCAATCAAACCTTTGATGTATCTCAGAATTCTCTTGACTAATGCCAAGTTTGACGCCTTTGGCTTCCCATAAATCTACTCATTATGCCAAAAATAAATTCTAACTCTAGTCTCATATTGCACAAATATCACAATGATAAAATCAACATTCTGTATTACGTTAGATTAATATCATGCTCGTCTTTATTCTTTGACAAATGCAATCTTCACTCTAAAGGGATAATTTCCACATTACATTTCTCCATTTCGAACTTCTTCAGTATCTTAGGAGCATACATCCTTTGATTCATGAGAATTCCCTTTTCGGACTTGTGAAACTCAATGTCAAGGAAATATGTCATGAGACCAAGGTCAGTCATTTCAAACTGCTTCGTTAAATAATCTTTGAACTTGGTAATGTAACCTTCGTTAATGCCCGTAATTAGTAAATCATGAACATAGAGATATATTATGATCACTCATTTTCTTTTATCCTTCTTCACATACACACCATTTTTAGATACACATTTATCAAATTCTATCTTCGTTATAAACCCATCAATTCTTTTTTTTCTAAGCCCTTGGTGTTTGCTTTAACCCATACAATGCCTTCATCAATCTATAAAACTTGGATTCTTAATTTTTCACAATGAAACTAGATGGTTGTGCTACATACCCTCCTCTTCCAAAGGGCCATTAAAAAAACATATCTTACCTCAATTTTGTAGATGGATCAATTGTTATTATTTGTAATACCAACAACTAACATAAAGGTTTCAATTCTAGCCACCTAAGCAAATACTTCCTCAAAGTCTACGTCTTCTCTTTGAAAAAATCTATTAGCAACTAATCAAACCTTATTCTTGACTATTTCAACCTTGGGACTTTCCTTCACTTTGTGCATCCATCTTACTCTAATTGGATTCTTTCCTTGGGATTTCAAATGTCTTATTTTTTTTCAATTGAATCTAACTCCTCCTACATAGGACATATCCATTTTAAATCACTCAATGCCTCCTCCATTTTCACGGGTTTGGATTCATCCATGGGCGCAAAGTGGATGAGATCACTATTTTAATTTAATTTATTATCCAAGAACAACTTATAATCTTGTAGTCTTACATGCATGCCTCTTTGACTCAATGATCTTCTTATATTTTCTTCAGCTTAAACTTCACTGACTGTATTTTATACATTTTCAAATACTGTAGAAATAGTTCTAATACTATTTAAATTATATTCAACATGCTTTCAGTCATTCAATTCATCAAAAATTACATTCATACTGATTATTATTTTTGTTAACATCATCATAGAGTTTGTAGCAACCGGTAGAGTGATACACAAAAATATCATTTTCTCTCTCTTGTCATTTAACTTCTTTCTAAACTGATCTGAAACATGTATATACGCAACCGAACCAAATACATTTAAGTGAGTCAGGTTTGACTTGAATCCAGACCAAGATTTTTATGGTGTAATATTTTTCAATTTCTTTGTTGAAAACTTATTTAATAAATATGTTACTATGGACACCGCATTTTTGTTGATCACTTCAAGAACGTCTTGATAACCATACAAAAGCATCACCTGTTTGCACCACTTATCATAATTCTTTGCATCGAGATTTGAGAGATTTATAGGGATATGTTCACTAGAGATGGAAATAATTTTCACACTCTAAGTGTTTGATTAAAGAACCAGGTTTTTGATGTCAAATGTTGGGTAAAACTCCAATCACAAGAACAATGCCGAATAATGAATAGATTTAGAGAATTAGAGAGAAATAGGGTGAAAATATGATTTATATTCATTAATGACCTAATATGTGTTTGAAAAAATTGGTTTATACCATATCTCTTAGGTTTTGATCATAACAAAGTATTTAAAGAAAAAATGGATATATTAATGTTTGTTTAAGTGTGCATGTACAAAGATCAATATACTGATTGAAAGTCAGTTCAGACACTAAACTGAATATTGAAAAAGAAGCTCTTAAAAGACAGATTTTGAAGATCAGACTCTGAAGAATCAACTTTTGATCAAGTCATCTTCTAATGACCAGAGCCTGAAATATCTAGACTATGATTGAGTCAGCTTCTGAAGATCAAGCTAGCCTCTGAAGAGTATGAGTCTAAAGGATCAGAAGCTAAGACTTTGATTCTGAAGGACCGCAACTTGAGCTCAGTCAAAGGTCAAGAACCAAAGAATTTTTGACATATCGCTATCAGATTTTGAGGTTAATTTGTCTTGTTTTAGTCACGTGAAGACTTAGAAGAAAGTTGTAGAGCCTGGAATTTTATAATTGATAATTACTTTTGAAGCAAATGAGTTCCAAATTAGTTTGCAATGATATTAACCATATCAAAAAGCTTTGTAATAGATCTATTGATGCTTCTCTCCAAAGACTTTCTTGTGCTTAAAGTTCTTTCCAACGACTCTTTCATGGAACCCTATAAATGGAGCTGAAGATTTGAAGAAGTACACAACGCTACTCCTTGACAAGAAAAAAAAAGTTACTCTGTCAAAACAAAGGGCACAAGTCAAATTATAACTTTTTATCAATTGTACATTCTTAGAAGTTCTTAAGTCTCATTGTTTTCTGTATTCTAATTATGTTTACACTTTTGATTGTATATCAAGTATAATTATCATTGTATTACTATCATTTATCTGTTAGATAGATTGTTTGAAGTCTCTTGCTTGTGTGCTTGAGCTAATGAAAGTCTATTGCTTGCGTGCTTGAGCATTAGAAAGTCTCTTGCCTGCGTATTTGAGCAATCAAAAGTCTCTTGCTTGTGTGTTTGAGCAGTGAAGTCCCTTACTTGTGTGTTTGGGCATTGAAAGTCTATATATTATTTGTGTGCTTAAGCAACTTGTAATCAGATTTAGTTATAGTGGAAATCTCTTCGAAGTGCGAGGGGATTAGACTACTCCTAATTTGTAGGAGGAACCAGGATAATCGATTGTGTGTTGTCTTGCTCTAATTTTAGTTTTGTTCAACATTATTCCGTTGCTATTCACCCGACTTTGAATGTTGCAATCAGAATCTGATAAGAGAACTTGAAGAAAAATATAAGGAAAAAGTCAACACAATTCAACCCTCTCTTCTTGTGTTTTTTCTCACCTTCAATGTGAATATTTAAACTATCATACAAACCAATATAACTAACCAAGTAATAAGAAAAACTAACATTTCAAACTTGTAATCGGTTATACATTTGATGTAATCAATTACACTAAATTATTGCCTAAATAATACACAAACAGAAAAAGAGTGTAACTAGTTACACATTTGATATAATGTAACCAATTACACAATTGATGTAACCCGTTGAACTATTTTGAATTAGACCATTTTCTTGACAACAATTAAATAGAAACTTAACTGATAAATATGTTTATAAATGAGGGTGGTCTTAAGTTATAAGTTGGTTTTATAAGACCTAATTAGATTTAATAAATCCAGATCGATATAATACACACAATGTTCAGAAATCATGAGCTCTTATTGTTTCCTCTAATGTCATAAAAATCAATTATGGTCTAATTCAGTGGGTGAGTAAATATCTCGTCTAAACACATTTATGATGTGGCGGGAAGCTATATAGTAGTTTGAAAAAGATAGATCTAAAGCTAGATTGCACCCAATTTGTTAGGTATTTAAAGTCATTAACCAACTAACATAATTGCATAATACACTATCATCTGAGAATGTATCAAAATAATACAGTAATTATCCTGTCCGATTTTGTCTAGTGTGAAATCTTTAATTCCTTATTTGAGACAAAAAGAATAAAGGACACATATTATAAATGAGAACGTAGCTAGAGGACAATAAACATGTATAACGTACGTATGGTAGTTAGGGTTATGATGTTGATTTCTCATGATATATGAAGGATAGGTCAGTACGTGAGAGGGCAAAGGGAAGACACACATGCATGGCAACAATGAAAGTTATTAAGTAAACCAAATTAATGTAGTTGCGCATAAGGTTGCATTGTTATAAAACATGATATCGACGGCGTTATTTAATATAATTTGGTGTTTTTGTTTAAATATTTAAAATTAAAAATAGAAGCACAAGAAATTTAAAAAAGTATCAATTATTTAAATTATAAATAAATGTAATCTATTAGTAGTGTGAATGCATGTTTAATATTTCTGCAATTATCTGCATTTTTAGATATTTTTTATTTATCATTCATAATGCTTGGTTAAATTGATCAATGGATCAAAAGTAAACCATATGTGATTTGAGCACAAGTTAGAAGAGTTGAAACAAGAGTTTTGTAAGTTTATTTAAGTCATAATTTTGTCTGACTAGAATCATAAGTAAATAAATTTTTTTTTGGATTTTAGTGCTTAAAGATTTGATTTGATTCAATGTCCTGCCTAACTCAAATCAAAAGGCAGATTGACTCGAGTTATAGCGTTGTTTGAATCGATTCATAACATTGTTTGACTTGAAACATGAATGAACTCAATGTTTTGGAATTTCATTTAAAAAATGTGATTTGAGCCACAAATTTTCTTGACTTGAATCACATAATTCATGTCATGACTCAAATCAAACATGATAAATTTTAACTATCATCTTTATTTACATCACTCTTTTATTTGATTTAAATTCTTATTTCAGGTTCTCATTCGAATCATATTATGCATTATCTCTAGCACAAATAAAAAGGAAAAAGAATTCTCTCTAGACCATCTTTGTAAAAATAATTTTGTGCATTACCTTGTAGAAAGATTTTATGTATTCTCTCGTAATATTTGAAAAGAACAAAAGCATCTGGTTAATTACACAAACTTTCTCATAAATCTTCCTTGAAGAAAAATTTCTTTAGCGAGTTGATTTGTTGAGTGTAAATAAATTGTGTGTGAGGTTTTTCTGAAAAGATTCATCTTCAACCTTATCCAAAAATCATTATTGTTATGGTTACTTAACTCTAGGTGAGAGTGTGAGTAATAGTTTTGAGCTATATTAAGGATTCTAATATTTTTGTAAAGTTTAGTTGCGCTTTTAGATTGAAGAATTATATCGTGTCTCTTAATTCAGGATATTGGCATCCAAAATAGAAAAATAAAATTTTACTCTATAAGGGAATTTTGATAGGATCAAGTGTAGATCACTACAAACATAATTTGGGAGTTTCGAACTCTTTCATCAGTTCAAAGACTCGGACAAGAGAACTTCGGTAGGATTGAGTGAAGATTATTGCCGATGAAATGTTCGAGTGTTATGGTTCTGATAAGGTGGTTGACATCAGATTGAGTAAAGATCTTGAGGAATTTGCAGCCTAACGAGCTACATACAATAGAAGAAAAATCAAGATTCAAATCTATGTTGCTTAGTAGTTGGCTTTAAGTTTTTTTTTTGTTTGTTATTATATTTTGTATCAAATTACACTCGTAATAATTTCAAATTAGTAGAAGACCAACAAATTTTCAATGGTCTATTATTGGAGACTAAACTTGGTATAAGAGAGGAGGACACACTGAACCAATATCAATACGGGTGTACAATTTTCACTATCGCTCTCTTTTAATTTATGCAGTTTTTATATTCTTAGGTTGTTTATCTCTCTCTAGTATTGATTGATATTAAGAATTAATTTATTTCTTAAAATTGTATGTTGTTATAGATTTATTTTCTTGTGTTTAATGATTAGGACTAGGTATGTTTTGGATCTTGTATTCAAAGCGTTCTTTATGATCATTGATCAGCGGTTTTTATTCAGGAATTATGCATTTATTTCAGTCATCGTTTCTTTTAATTGAATGGTGTTTTATTCCATTTTACTGCATCTTATATCTTCGTTTTGTACTTTAGTATTTTCAGGTTCAAACGACTAAAACAGGAAAAATCAAGACAGAAAAGTGCAGGATTTAGAGATTTAGAAAAATTTCAGATTCTAGCAAGACAGAAGGCGACACGGGCGCACGTGTCACACGATACGGTCCATGTCAAGTTAGTTGATGCATGAACTGTTAGAGGAAGATCACACGACACGACCTGTGTCAATTTGGCTGGAACCAAAAAGTGTGACTATGCAGATCTAAGATGCTAACGCGGGTGTCTGTGTCCGGTGACATTGCCCGTATCAACTTATTCGTGTGAAATTCAAATTTTGAGATTTTCGTGTAATCTTAGATCATTAAGGGTACTTTGGATATTTTGTACCACTAAAGGATGACCTAACGCTATAAAAACCTATTTGGGAGAAGAAGAAAAAGGACTTTTTGAATGAAGAATAATTTGATGGATGAAGATTGAAGTCTATACAAGTTTTGGGAGAACGAAGACCTTTCATGAGCGAAAGCAATTGAAGATCAAAGTTCAACATTAATTTGTGTGATGTCTATCTTTATTGTTATTGAAATATTTTTGAATATTATGTGCGGCTAAATCCCCCCAATCATTGGGGGTGTCCCTGATTTTCAAATGTATTGACTATGAATTATTGATTTTTAATACAGTAGTTTCCTTTAAATTTAATCGTTCAAGGTTTCTAATGCTTTCTTGATCGGACTAATTAGGATTGGGTTATAGTTAATAACCAGCTGGACCGCGATTGTTAAGGTTTTTGTATGATTAGGCTATAGTAGATATCACATAAAACTAGTGATACCCTATAGTCATCGGATTTAACCCTTGATAAGATAAAGGCTTGACTTTATCAGATGTTTCTAAGAACTTAGGATTTAGGATGGATGGTTAAAGGTTTTCTCACTAAGGATTTAGGGAAAAATAATCTAAAGGACTGGTAGTTGAAGGTAATGAACTTGTAGAAGAGATCAATAATGAAGGTCATTACAGGGCAAACCACACACTCACCCCTAGCATAGTGTTCATACTAGTAAAAAAGTCATAATTTAACAAAAATATCACTAGAGTTGTTTTTTAAAACCGTTGTTACACACATGCGCTTATTTATAAATTTTAATTACTATAAGTATCTATTTTTCCACTGAAAAAAGAAACAAGGCGAAATAACCGTAACACCAATGCCGTCGTCATCGTCGGGAAGGAAGACAACAACACTGATACAATATTCTCTTTTACGGTACATAAAATATATTTTTGTTGTTTAGTTTCCTTTCAATGCTGCATTTGAAGACAGAGTCATCCAAAGGTGTTTCTATGTCTTCTTTTTCTATAAAATCTCGATCTGGAAATCTCTGTGGTTGTGATGGTCGTATGGTTTTGTACCAATACAAGAAGAGACAAAATAAAGGAAGGCTAACTTGTAAAAAATGAAATTAAAAACCTAACTTCCTAAAGGCCTGTAAAAGTCAGAAATGGGGCTTAGGGTTCTTGGTTTGAAGTGGAAATTTGATTTTTAAATGCAAACATGGAAACTAGCAAGCAAAAGGCTTAAACTAGATGGTTTTGGAAAATAAATTGTGAAAAACATGAAATCACATTGTAAAATTCCAAAAAATGATTTTTATGACCTCAACTTGTTTAAGTATTCTAAACAACTCCGTATCTGATTTTATAGGCATGTGAAGTTAGAACTTTTAATTAATTAGTGTGAATGATCAAGAAAAAACCCTAAAAAGGGAAATTAAGTCCAAAATTAATCAATTTAATCTAAAGTTTAAATAAACTTAATGTAAGATAACCTAAATGTCATGAAAATTCTAAGGGTCAGAAAGTATATTTTTTTTAAAAATTTTATCCCTAAAGAAAAAATTAAATGAAAATTATTTATATAATTCACCCAAGAAAAAAACTAAAATATAATATGTCCAACAAATGATTTAATTTGTAATCCAAAGGTTTTATAAGTAGGATAATTTTTTTTTCAAGTAATAAACTCAGAGAGGAGCCCAAAAATATTTTTTATGGATTTTTTTGATTTAATAGAAATAGGAAAATAAAATTCAAGATTTAAAAGAATATTAAAAATCCTAATTATCTTCATGAATTTATTTAGTCAAGAAAATGATAAAAAAATCTAAATATGAAAATATATTGAAAAATGAGTCTAAAATATTTTTATGATAATTTTTTGAAGTGAAGAAAATATTAAAAGAGAATATGAGAAGAAAACAAAAAATAAAATAAAATGCAAAGGCTATTACACCTGTTATTGGAAAAACACGCTGTAAAAGAAAATTGTGGCCATGTTCAATCAAACAGGGACACATAATCATCCCTACCAACAACAATATTATTTTAATTTTCAGTTTTGAAACAACACTTTCCGAATTTTTTTTATTAATAACCATGTATTAAAATAATATTTCGTAAATAACCGGGTTTCGGAAAAAATTACGCAAATAACCATGTTTGAGATGGCTCCACAAAGGAGGAGCCATCTCAATTGGCGCATGCTCCTCTTTTTTTAAGGGAGGCGCCATCTCACTTGGCGCCTAAGTGCTTAGGGCATGCCCTAAGCCAAGTGAGATGGCGCCTATGTACAAAATTAGGGCAAAAAAAATTTTTTTTTTCTTTCCTGCGCGTTGCCTATTAGACAGAGATCAACAAAATGGATTTTTTATTAAAAAAAAATAATTACATTCAACTGTTTTACATTAAAAGAACAGTAAAAAAATGGATACAAAAAATACTGGGAAAAAAAAAGATACATCAGTGATCCCCCGGAACCCGGTAATGACCCCCAGTTCCGCATCCCCGTCCTCGCCTTTCTCTTGCTGGGTGCCGTCTCGTTTCCTGCTGCGGCAAGGTCGATGGCCCAGCGAAGTCAATGCGATCCGAATCCATAAAATCAGTAAGATCTCCATATCTCGAAGATCTGCTCTGGTACAGTCGGTTACCCATACCCTCAAAGTTTGGTCGTGTTGGCGGTGGGTGGGGTTCCATGGTTGGTCGGTAGCATTGGTCATCTGAGTATGGGGGGTAGAAAGGAAATGGATCTTGGGGTGTTTGGTATTGTGGATGTTGGGTTGTTTGGTGATATGGTGGTTGATGGTAGGTTTGGTCGGCTTGGTCATAATCTTCTGACATTCCCATATCAGGGCTAAGGCTGGATGTTGAGGGCGCCATATTGGGATATGTGGAAGACTGAAATTGTGTCTGGGGTATGTGGGTGTGCTGGTATTGGGGTTGGTATTGTGGTTGGGTTTGAGGCATATCCGGGTATTGGTAGTTTGGCGGTGATTGTGGTTGGTAGTACGGCATTTGATTGTAGTTGTGTTGTGGCGAGGAATGTGGTTGTGTGTTTGTTGGTCTGTTTCTTCTTGGGGGTTGGTTTGAGGTTGATGGATTTTGGGTTTGTTGATGTGGAATCGAGGGTTGTGCCCATTGTGTGCGTGGGTCAACCAAGTACCTCGGATGAGACACGTGCATATCTGGGTTACTAACCGACCTGTACCACGACATATATTGATCAGTGTGTCGCATGTTACCTTGAGTAAGGAAAACCGGGGATTGCAAGATGTAACGGTGACGCCTTTGCCACATTTTACACCATTCTGGAGCAAAGTCTTTCCAGTTGGTAAGACCCCACTGGGCGTCGACCCTTTTTAGATGCCAGGGGGACAAATCTGTTGGAACACTTGGTATCTCTTGATGCATTCCGAACTGCATCTTCACACGGTCGCTGTGGTGCATCTCCACAATGTTGAACCGAATGAGTGTAGTCTTTGCAGTCCAAGTTGCTGCATCCTCTGGGTTTGGAGAATGGCCCAAACCCAAATATGGTCTCCAGACGAACTGCGATAAAATTTAAATCAGGTAAGCGCAAAAGTAATGTATAAATAATTAAAATGAACAAAAGTTAAAAGCTACGACGTACGTCATCTGGGCCTAAGTGATCCAACAGATTCCGGTAGAGTGCGACATTGAATCTGGGATTCTTGCCGTAATCCATACCCCTCACGCAGTACCTAAAGGAAATGAGAAACATGTTATTTTTAGCATATATTTTGGAAAGAGCAGAATAGTTATAAATGCTATAACTTAATGACTTACTTTGTTGCGTACGGGAAACCAAAAGTGTTGTTGTTGATGGGGTTTAAGGACTCCATCCTCCACCAACCCCAGGCTTGTAGTAAAAATGCGCACCCATAAAATGTACATTTTTCCTTGACTGCGTTTTTGCACAAGGAACTGTACAGGTGGGCTAATACTGCAGAACCCCAACTATATTTTCTAGTTTTTTCAAAATTTGTTAGTAAATGTAAGTACATGAAATTTACACTATTTCCCGTACTTTCGGGAAATAAAAATGTACCAAAAAGTATCATAATATACGTTCTGGCTTTTACTACTCGGTCATTCTCTGAGGAATTTTCATTTAATTCCATACTTGCATAATGTCGTTTCAGGTCAGTGAGTAGTATTCCCTGCCCTCTTGCTCCACCACCTTCTACCATGTCCCTACCCAACAGTTCTTCACACTGTGAGTTGGGTTGTTAAACCGACCCATTCACCGCCTTACCGTTGATAGGGAGGCCCAGTAGCATGTACACATCTTCGAGAGTGATGGTACATTCACATATTGGTAGGTGAAATGTATGGGTCTCCGGTCTCCACCTCTCCAATATTGCAAGAATGAATTTTGAGTCAATGGTGCAGTTGGAGATCTTTATCACATGTCCAAAACCTGCATATTCCAGATAAGGGACGATAAATGGGTCGGGAGCCAGGTATTTGTGCGAACGGATTCTGAATCTTTGTGTATCCTGAGATCATAATTAAACAAGTGTAAGATTAATTAAGATGAACAACACGTTATTTGAAGTATGAAAAATGTATAACCAAAGAAGAGACTTACAAATGCAGCAATGTTTTCCCTTGTGCCTCTGTGAGTATCGCCCATTGTTAGAAGAGCCATTGTTCAGAATGCTTGAGAGTATGAAAGAGTTAGGAAGAAATAGAGAGTATGATAGACTTAAGAAATATTTCGTAGCAGAGAGTGAGAGTTGTGTGGGTGTGAGAGATGTTTCATAAGGTATGTATTTATAGGCAAATAAGTTTGATGTAGTGGTTGCATGCCTGCGATGTGTCACATTTGCATGCTTAGGGTGTTACACATATGCATGCATGCATTTACAAAAAATGTAAGGTGTCACTCTTGCAGGCTAGGTGGCAGCCCATGCATGTATCACGATTGGACAGTAAGGGAGGCGCCATCTCACTTGGCGAAAGAGTACAAAAATGAATGGTGTCGCCACCCCATTTGGAGAATAAGAGGTGTCACTTCTTACAGCATTGGCTCAGGCGACGTGACAGCCTTTGGGATTCCTTTCTTTGCTGCATGCAAGGCCATTGGAGTTGATGGGTGGAGTCTTACACAAAACATTTATGTGTGCAGAATAGGGCTAGGATAGGTGGCAGGCTAGGTGGCTGCATAAGGCCATGCATGTATCACGATTGGACAGTAAGGGAGGCGCCATCTCACTTGGCGAAAGAGTACAAAAATGAATGGTGTCGCCACCCCATTTGGCGAATAAGAGGTGTCACTTCTTACAGCATTGACTCAGGCTACGTGATAGCCTTTGGGATTCCTTTCTTTGTTGCATGCAAGGCCATTGGAGTTGATGGGTGGAGTCTTACACAAAACATTTATGTGTGCAGAATAGGGCCAGGATAGGTGGCATGCTAGGTGGCTGCATAAGGCCATGCATGTATCACGATTGGACAGTAAGGGAGGCGCCATCTCACTTGGCGAAAGAGTACAAAAATGAATGGTGTCGCCACCCCATTTGGCGAATAAGAGGTGTCACTTCTTACAACATTGGCTCAGGCTACGTGACAGCCTTTGGGATTCCTTTCTTTGTTGCATGCAAGGCCATTGGAGTTGATGGGTGGAGTCTTACACAAAACATTTATGTGTGCAGAATAGGGCCAGGATAGGTGGCAGGCTAGGTGGCTGCATAAGCCCATGCATGTATCACGATTGGACAGTAAGGGAGGCGCCATCTCACTTGGCGAAAGAGTACAAAAATGAATGGTGTCGCCACCCCATTTGGCGAATAAGAGGTGTCACTTCTTACAGCATTGGCTCAGGCTACGTGACAGCCTTTGGGATTCCTTTCTTTGTTGCATGCAGGCTATGGGGTTTCATTATTGCATGCTATGGGGTTTCATTATTGCATGTAATATTATTGGCAGCCTTGGGGGGTTGCATCACTTACTTAATTGAAATTTTTTGCCTTACGTTGAACATAACATTCATTCACATAATCTGTAAAATTTTCCAACCTTCGAATCAGTCATCTAACCTTCAAACATTCCAGCATTCATACCTTCATACAATCAATAAACCTAAAACATTACAACCTTCAAACCTTAAAACAATTCTACACAATGGCCTCTTCACCATAATTTGTTGTCAAAGCACATTTCAACAGTGAGACATACATGTGTCCCACAGTTGGGTTTTTGTTTAGAAACACCAACAATGTTCGATTTCTCTTAAACGGGAAAGCAAATTTCTCGTACTTTAAGAAAAGATTGGAGGCCAAACTTGAACGAGGCCCGATATCTCAGATATTTTATCAGAGTCCAGTCTTTTTTGGAAACAACCAAGTTATTTTTTATAAGGTTGAAATTCAAGATGACGAGGATTTCCAGAACATGATTTCCAGCCATGTCTATTCTGGAAACGACTCTATTGAGTTGTACGTTTTGTTTCAAGAGCCTCCGGTGACACATGAGGTAGAGCCTCCGGTGACACAGGAGGTTGATCCTTTGGAGAATGAGCAAGATGAGGTGGATGCAGTTGATGATGAAGAAGAAGATAACGAGTTAGAGTTTGATGAAATGGTGAACGACGATTCTGAAGATGATGGCATCCCAAGTATTCCTACTGACAAAATCTACACACCACCTACGCACATGACAAACTTCAACATGGGCGGAGATGAACCTTCTACGGACTTGTTTTTCCAACCGTATATGCAGTCGGATGAAAATTTAAAAGAGAAGGACAAGTTTCGTAACAGAGAGGAATGCATAAGGGCCATCAAAAAATTTCATGCTCAACTCGGTTGATTATAAGGTGGATCGTGTAAACCCGGAAAGGTACAAGATCAAGTGTGTCCACCCTGACTGTATGTTCAAGCTGAACGCATCATACAGACTAAGGGGTGACTGCTGGGTCATAGGTTCCATGACTACCCATACTTGTGTAAGTTCCACTCAATCACAAGACCACCGAAAACTCAACCATGATTTAATCTGTCAAGAAATCCTACCCCTGGTCAGCAACGACCCTTCTTTGAAGGTGAAAACAATCATCTCCCACATCACCACGGTTTTTAACTACACTCCGTCTTACCGTAAGGCGTGGTTAGCAAAGACTAAGGCGATTGAAAGGGTGTACGGAAACTGGGAGGAGTCATACCGAGAACTTCCCCGCTACCTAAATGCACTCAAGACATATTCTCCAGGTAGTGTTTATGTTCTGGAAACATTGCCAGCGTACGCCCAAGATGGTAGTCTACTACATGGCAACGGAATATTCAGTCGCGTCTTTTGGGCATTTCAACCATGCATCACAGGGTTTGCATCATGCAAACCAATTCTACAAATTGACGGGACTTGGTTGTATGGGAAGTACAAAGGCATGCTTTTGATGGCAATTGCACAAGATGGCAACAATAACATTTTCCCTGTTGCGTTTGCCCTTGTCGAGGGGGAGACCGGTGGTGCTTGGAGCTTTTTCCTGAAAAATCTTCGTACACACGTGGCTCCTCAACCAGATCTCTGTTTGATCTCGGACAGACATGCCTCCATTGAAAGTGCCTATAATAATCCGGCAAATGGTTGGCATGACCCTCCTTCTACGCATGTCTATTGCGTCAGGCATATCGTCCAGAATTTCTCGAGGGAGGTCAAGGACAAAACATTGAGGAAAGCGGCGATGAATGCGGGATACGCACTGACACAGCCCATATTCAAATATTACCGCAACGAGATCCGTTTGTCTAACCCAGAAGCCGGTACGTGGATCGACAATATACCGGTCGAAAAGTGGACTAGGTCATACGACAATGGCCAAAGATTGGGGCATATGACAACAAATCTTATTGAATCAATGAATGGGGTATTCAAGGGCATACGAAACCTCCCCATCACTGCCTTGGTGAAATCCACGTATTTTAGGATGGCTGCGTTATTTGCCAAAAGAGGTGAAATGTGGTATGCGGTCTTGCAATCAGGACAACTATGGAGTGAAAGCTGTATGAAATACATTAAGGCTGAAAGTGCTAAAGCCAACACTCACATGGTTACACGGTTTGACCGCCATAGCCACAACTTCATTGTGAAAGAGACAATCGACCACAATGAAGGCCTGGCAAGACAAGAATACAGGGTCATTTTACCTTCTCAATGGTGCGATTGTGGCAGGTTTCAAGCTTTTCGTATGCCTTTCTCTCATGTCATTGCCGCTTGTGCTCATACCCATCAAGACGCGCTTCATCTGCTCTCAAACGTTTATAAATCGGAAACGTTGCTCACTGTTTACAACAACAACTTTCCTTTGGTGGCAAAACCGGACTATTGGCCTGAATACAACGACGATATAGTTTGGCACAATGACCAAATGCGAAGGAACAAGAAGGGTCGTCCCAAAAGAAGGCGCATCATAACAGAAATGGACGATCTTGACAGGTTGGAAAGAAAGTGTGGTTTATGCCGTCAGGTCGGACACAATCGCAAAAACTGTCCGAATCGGGCGTCTGGCTCGACCATATAATTTTTGTAATACAATAAATCTTTTCAATATTTATGTTGTAAACATTATGGGTTTTCCGTTAATAAAACTGTTAACACAATTTAAGAAATTCAATATAGGAAATTACATTAGGGTTTTCGCGTACAACAATGATTAACGATATTCAATCTAGGAAATTACAACTGTTAACACAATTTCATCTGACCCATGCATCATCAGCATTACATCACTGTCTGTTTTGACTTCCTCCAACCACACATTAGGTCTTCCTGTCGCATGCGAGGTTGTTGTTCGTTTTCGCTGGATCCTTCGAATTTTTTCCCCCTCGGTGATGTCTCCATCTAGCCACCGCATCAACTCCCGCTTCAGACGCTCCATGGAGTGAATGTGCCAGAATTTCATTTTCATCGCAGGTTTCGTGGCGGAGAATATAACGTAACCATCTCTGCTAAAAATCATAGGCGACGTCATTACGTAAATAAGGGAGTACAAAATAAAAATACAGTGCGAGAAAGTGTGAGAAATTTCAATGAAACGGACGAATTATTTATAAAACAGCAAAAAACCCTAGTTTTTCCCTAGGCGCCAAGTGAGATGGCGCCTCCTCTCCTTTTTAAGGAGCATGCGCCATCTCACTTGGCTAAAAGACAAGGGAGGCGCCAAGTGAGATGGCGCCTAGGGAAAAATCCTAGGTGCATGCGCCAATTGAGATGGCTCCTCCTTTGTGGAGCCATCTGAAACATGGTTATTTGCGTAATTTTTTCCGAAACCAAGTTATTTGCGAAATATTTTTTAATACATGGTTATTAATAAAAAAAATTCACACTTTCAGGCCACGATATCTCACGCATCTCTTGATGAAAATAAAAAATTCCAACACCAAAGTTCAAGATGGAAATTAATAGAACATGATAGAGTCAAAAATTTCATGAAATGATCCATTGATGATTGAGAAAAAAGCACACGAATATTGATGCATGAACACGGTTTTGATTTGAACATTTTAACAAACAATTTTCAAACTCACATATCTCCTTCAATTCTCAACCAAATCACATGATCCAAAAACGAAAATTAATCACTAAAATGTAAGGATTATGAATATGCTATTGATTTTTTCAAAGAGCTCATGGGTTATGAAAAACGCAAAGTTGCAGTAAGAGAGATAAAAATATGGACCTACTACCGTGAAATGAATTTGATGATGCTTGAGCTCAAATAAAGAGCTAGCTCTCCCGAAATGCTTGACTTGAAGATTTAGTGATGATTTAAAAGAGGGAGATGCGAAGTATGCTTGGAGAAAAAATAATGGAGTATGCTTGCTTGAAAGAGAAAGAGAGAAGAAGAAATTCAACTTGCAATGAAGAAAGAGAGTTGCGTGAGGAAGAGAGAGTGAGCTTCTGACTTGTGATTCTCCAACCTTTTTCAAATTGAAGAAAAGCCTCTTTATATAAAATGATGCAAAGAGAGGGAGGTATAAATGGAAAACAAGAGTGTGAGTGAGGTGGTGTTACGTTTCACTTTATTTTTAGGGTCTTGAAATGTCATTTTGGAGTAAGTGAGATTGCATGGGAAATGAGCTGGCAATTCGCAAATATGTTGTGACAAAATTAAATGAATTTTCATGCAAGTTATGTTGATAGCATGATCACCACTTTACATTACTATTTCTCTCTCTACAATGCATAAAATTCAACAAGATTTGAAACAAACTTGGAGAGGACATTTCATACTCCAACTTTCATGTTCAAAAGTTTTCAAAATGAAGCTTGAATAAATAAGATAATTGGCTATGAACACATGCTTACAAACTGCTTAATGAAATGCCAGACCTGACTGGGCATTCTGCGCGTGCGTGATGCCTTGTGCTGGGCAAAAATTCAGCTTGCATGGTGCCTTCTTCTCACAATTATATCTCAAAATGTAGGAATATTTTTGAGAAACTTTCTGAAGCAAAGTTGTTCCTCACATTTAGGGCTTGATCTTTGGTGTTGGACTTGTGGCCTCTCCTACAAATTTAGAGAATTTCTCATCCTCTTTCTAGGCATATAAAATTTGCACATTTTTAATAAACATTGAGAAAGTTATAGCCAATCAAAATTCAGCCCTATGAACACTTGGAAAAATTCCAAAACCTCAAATAACTTCCTTGACAAGTTATCTCCAATTCACACATCTTGTTGATATTTTTGCCACTATTTACCATGAAATGTGTGAATAGGGATATTAAATTAATAGTTGACTAAAAGTTCACTTGGTCAACAGTTAATTTTGACTATCTCCTGACAAAATGACCATTTTACCCCCCTTTCATCAATTAAACCTTTTAAAGCCAAAGTTGATGATCAAACTTCCAATTATAGATGCTCATGATCATGTAGAGAAGTATGGGATCAAGTATTGCCCAAAAATCCAAAGACTTCCTGATTAAAATCCAAACCCTAGTTTTGGTCCTCTGTGCTAGGAGATGGTGAGATGAAGGAAATTGTGCCATTACCTACAATATGATATTCCAAGAGGAAAAATATACACATTTTAAGGTTAGTTAAAAGCATACATGTACAATATACACAATTCAAGGTGCTTCAAAGTGCTTGGGTATTCCCATAGGAAAACCTAAAGACATGATGTAGTAGAGGAAAAACCTCAAACTCTAGTTTGTGATCTGGTTGCATTGTGATAGTATGAGATGATAGAGGAATCTTAGGGGAAAAAGGGTACAACAACTGCCCTTATTTAAGAGTCTTCTATAAGGAGATATGAAGGTTAAAACTTTCATGTCGACGTGATAAAAATACTTAAATATAAAACAAACCCTATTTTTGGTCCTAAGATGCCATGCGATGCTTATGATTATGAATGCCTATGAACAAATCCAAAAGGATGCAAGACACCATTGGGGATGTAGCAAAGGAAACAAGGATCAAAATAGAAACCAGACTAGGAAACTAAATCACTAGTGAACAAAAGACTTGACTCTATTGAGGTAAAGCCCAAAGAGGAGACAAGGTAGCATCAACTCAGACATTAAGGAGAGAAAGTAAAGGGTAAAAGTGATCGACTGATAACTATGAAATACCAACTTAATGTTAGAAGGTAGAAGATAAAAAAGATATCGACTCACAGATGACGGTAAACTACCAACTCAATAGTTGAAGGGAGAAGATAAAAAGGATACCGACTCACAGATGACGGTAGATTACCAACTCAATGGTTGAAGGTGGAAATAAAAGAATAACACCAACGTTCACTGAAGGTGAACTACCAATGTTCACTGAGGTAAGAGAGAACATAATAACACCAACGTTCACTGAAGGTGAACTACCAACGTTCACTGAAGGTAGAAAGAGAAAACAATAACACCAACATTCATTGAAGGTGAACTACCAACGTTCACTGAAGGTAGAGAGAAAAGAATAAACACCAACGTTCACTGAAGGTGAAACTACCAACTTTCACTAAAGGTATAGAGAAACGAATAACACCAACGTTCATTGAGGGTGAAACTACCAACTTTCACTGAAGGTAGAGATAAAAGAAATGTCACCAACAGTCACTAAAGGTGAAACTACCAACTTTCACTGAAGGTAGAGATAAAAGAATGACACCAACATTCACTGAAGGTGAATCTACCAACTTTCACCGAAGGTAGAGAGAAACGATGACACCAACATTCACTGAAGGTAGAGAGAAAAGGATGACACTAACATTCACTGAAGGTGAAACTACAAACTTTCGCTGAAGGTAGAGATAAAAGATGACACCAATGTTCACTGAAGGTGAACTACCAACGTTCACTGAAGGTAGAGAGAAAAGATGACACCAACATTCACTGAAGGTAGAGAGAAAAGATGACACCAACATTCACTGAAGGTGAACTACCAACGTTCACTGAAGGTAGAGAGAAAAAGATGACACCAACGCTCACTGAAGGAGAACTACCAACTCTCATTGAAGGTAGAAAAAAACATATTGACAAAAATAAGTTTCCTAAAACTATGGCATTTTACTTGGAACGAGTCTCAACTTCTTCTTTAACCAAGGCATTCCGCTTGGAAAGAGTAATATATAAACTGTCTCAAATAAAGAGACCTCCACTTGTAAAGATTTCTCAATGAACTATCTCTGTCATATTGAAAAGACTTGCCATCCATTGGAAAAATTTGACAACGAACTGCAAAATATCCACTCATAAAGAAGATAGCAAAAAGGTAGCACCGACTTTTATTGAATAGGAATGGTAAGATAGTACTGATAAATACCAATATTAGGGGTGGTAATAAATGACTGGAACCAATATTTATCACTGGAAACAAAAGAAGTTCTTCAAAGAAAAGTGAATCTTAACAAATAACTATCTCCCATAATGACGAGACTACCATTCATCGGAGTACAAACGAATCTTTTCAAGGAAATAATAGACTTACCGGGGAAGTACAAGTTGCTTAAATAAAGAGACCTGCTACTTGCTGTTATGGGAAGGATTATAAAAAATGACTTCCTGGAGAAAGAAATATGACTTCCCGGGGAAATGCCAACATACTCCTGTTGAGGAGATAAAGTCTTCTCGTGCCAAAATAAATTCACATTCTCAAACCAAGGCTCGAAGCTTGCATAAATCCAAAGTAATAATTTTGCTGGGGATCATAGATTCAAACCAGAAATAAACAGGAATGGGTTAGTCCACCAAAATACATCCTTTGAGAAATAAACTCAAGAGGGAAATACAATCCATCCAGACAATGAGCTGAAGAGAAAATTGAAACAAAATTTCTCCACGAGGGATAACTCAGTGGAAACATTGAAAGAATATACACTTTCTGCTTAAGGTTGACACTCTATTGGAGAGAGGGTAACACAACTCTGCAAAACAGGGTAATATGTCAACAAGATTTAATGAATGCAAATGAGCAATGATTCGCTAAATTCAAACATGCACATGTATCTATGAATGTATGAATGCCATCGTGCATATGCTGTCAAAACAGACACATAATACTGAGGATAACCAGGCAAGGCCATAAACGGGTAAAATCAATACTCGGCTAAATCATAATTAAGATGGAAATTCCATAAGAAAATAAGCACCAACTGAGGAAAGAAATTCTTATTTCACGGCTTAACTTCATTGGGAAGGAACATAATTCGAAAGTAATCACATCATAGCAATAAATCAGTACAGATACAAGGATATAACATCCTCCTCTAGGCTTCACCAGGGAATAACACACATACTTCAATGGGAAAAATAAATGCTTCACGATCTATATTTCAACTGGGGATTTCATTACTGATTTGAATAACGCAAATGAAAACCATATCGTCAAAACATCAACTGAGAATCTTGTGCTGACTTCATTGGGGAGGACAACACCACATCGTCGAGGGGAAACCAAGATACATTCTTCAATATTGAGAGTAAGTATCGCACCAACCTCTCTATGGAGAATGTATGATACCTCACGGGGATAACAACTTGGGGATTTAAGAAGTCAAACAAGACATCAAGAAATTAAAATTATGGGGATTTTAAATCAAACCCAGCACTTGGCGGGTGAAAACCCAAAAAGTTGACAAATGTCTCAACACTTCTTAGAAAAGATACTGCCCTGGTCTAGTTTCCTGGGAAATAAATACCAACAATAATGCCGACACTGCAAAAAGAGTGACATTTTTCCAATAGTTCCATCTCAGCATACAAAAGGAGAAGGAAACTTTGTCATATGAGTGGAGACCTCACTGGGGAATCTGGGGTAGAGGCTTCAGACCATGCAAAACCAAAATCACAAATGAACCAAGACTTGATGTAGGACAATGAGGTCACAAACCCGATACCGTACCATATATCAATTGGTATCATCTCTAACTATCTAAGAAACACAAGAAGATCTTACGCATACGAGCAAAAACGATCTGAGAAAACCTCCTTGGGGAAAACAAAACTTCCCAAAATTACTGGAGTTCGTCCATTCCTGAGATCACCACTATTGTTTTTACCTCTTGAGTCATAAAATCTAAAGTAAAAGTAATTTGTAAATTCTTTTAAAAAAAACAATTTTGTTATTTAATCTTTTCTCTTTGAAAATTACTATCAATGATAAACTGAGTCTTTGTAAGTAGAATAAAATAAGAGTTACAAAGAATTGGATAAAAGTTCAAACTTTATTAATAGAATGGTAGTCTATGAAGGGAGAGGCTCCACAGATGATTACAAAGTTCGGAAAATGATAATATATAATGGAAAAGATACATTGAAATACAATGACCACTATTCTCTCTAACAACTTTGAATTCCAGAGCAGGAGCTTCTGTTGAAGTATGGTGAGAATCCAAGAAGATTGTTGCTTCAACGATCAAGTCTTATCTGATGTAGTTACTTTCCGAGAAAGTCCCTAAATTTTTCCTAAGTTGCCCTTGTGGGTTTTCAACTTAGCGGGAAAATTTATTCTGTTTATGTCTCTAATTTTTGCATAGACCGCCCTTCTGGGTTTTCGGCCTACCGAGATGCTCCTTTTTGCATAAGCCGCCCTTTCGGGTTTTCGAATTAGCAAGCTATTCTTTTATTTCTTTAGGCGAAGTATTTCTTGACTGCACCATCATTCATGGGACGCAGGAACTCCTCTCTATCCATAGTTTCAAGAATTAATGCACTGCCAGAGAAGGCTTTCTTGACAACATATGGGCCATCAAAATTGGGAGTCCACTTGCCCCTAGAATCAGTATTAAAAGACATGATCTTCCTAAGCACGAGGTCGCCTTCTCTGAATTCACGAGGTTTGACCTTCTTATCAAATGCTTTCTTCATTCTCTTCTGATATAAATGAAAGTTATTAAGTAAACCAAATTAATGTAGTTGTGCATAAGGTTTCATTGTTATAAAACGTGATATCGACAGCGTTATTTAATATAATTGGCTATTTTTGTTTAAATATTTAAATTAAAATATAAGCACAACAAATTTAAAAAGTATCAATTATTTAAATTATAAATAATATAATTTATTAGTAGTGTGAATGCATGTTTAATATTTCTGCAATTATCTGCATTTTTAGATATTTTTTATTTATCATCATAATTGATGTACTTCACAGTCATTAATGATTCTATTTTAGGTTGAAACATTCATAATGTTTGGTTAAATGGATCAATGGATCAAAAGTCAACCATATGTGATTTAAATCATAAGTTAGAAGAGTTAAACAAGATTTTTGTAAGTTTATTTGACTCATAACTTTGTCTCAATAGAATCATGAGTAAATAATTTTTTTGGATTTTGGTGGTCAAAGACTTGATTTGATTCAACGTCTTGCCTAACTAAAATCAAAAGACACATTGACTCGAGTAATAATGTTGTTTGAATCGATTAATAACATTATTTTACTTGAAACATGAATGAACTCAATGTTTTGGAATTTCATTCAAAAAACGTGATTTGAGCCACAAATTTTCTTAACTTGAATCACATGATTCATGTCATGACTCAAATCAAACATGATAAATTTTGACTATCATCTTTATTTATATCACTCTTTTATTTGATTTAAATTCTTATTTCAGGTTCTCATTCGAATCATATCATGCATTATCTCTAGCACAAATAAAAAGGAAAAAGAATTCTCTCTAGACCATCTTTGTAAAAATAATTTTGTGTATTACCTTGCAGAACGATTTTATGTATTCTCTCATAATATTTGAAAAGAACAAAAGCATCTTGTTAATTACACAAACTTTCTCATAAATCATCCTTGAAGAAAAATTTCCTTTGCGAGTTGATTTCTTGAATGTAAATAAATTGTGTGAGGTTCTTCTGAAATGATTCATCTTCAATCTTAAGTAAAAATCATTATTGTTATAGTTACTTAACTCTAAGTGAGAGTGTGAGTAATAGTTTTTGTAAAGTTTAGTTGTACTTTTAGATTGAAGAATTATATCGTGTCTCTTAATTCAGGATATTGGCATCCAAAATAGAAAAATAAAATTTTACTCTTTAAGGGAATTTTGATTGGATCAAGTGAAGATCACTACAGACATAACTTGAGAGTTTCTAACTCTTTCACCAGTTCAAAGACTCGGACAATGGAATTTCGGTAGGATTGAGTGATGATTATTACCGATGAAATGTTCGAGTGTTATGGTTCTGCTATGGTGGTTGACATAAGATTGAGTAAAGATCTTGAGGAATTTGCACCCTAACGAGCTACGTACAATAGAAGAAAAATCAAGTTTCAAATATATGTTGCTTAGCAGTTGGCTTTAAGTTTTTTGTTTGTTAGTTATTATATTTTGTATCAAATTACACTTGTAATAATTTAAAATTAGTAGAAGACCAACAAATTTTCAATGATCTATTGTTGGAGACTAAACTTGGTACAAGAGAGGACGACACACTGAACCAGTATCAATTCGGGTTTACAATTTTCACTATCCCTCTCTTTTAATTTATGCATAGTTTTAATATTCTTAGGTTGTTTATCTATCTCTCTCTAGTATTGATTGATATTAAGAATTAATTTCTTTCTTAAAATTGTATGTTGTTAGATTAATTTTCTTGTGTTTAATGATTAGGACTAGGTATGTTTTGGATCTTGTATGCAAAGCGTTCTTTATGGTGATTGATCAATGATTCTTACTCAGGAATTATGCATTTATTTTAGTCATTGTTTATTTTAATTGAATGGTGTTTTATTCCATTTTACTGCATTTTATGTCTTGGTTTTGTATTTTAGTGTTTTCAGGTTCAAACGACTAAAACAGGACAAATCAGGATAGAAAAATGCAGGATTCAGAGGTTTGGAAAAAGCTCAGATTCTAACAAGGTAGAAGGCGACACGGGCGCCCGTATCACACGTTACGGCCCGTGTCAAGTTAGATGATGCATGAACTGTTAGAGGAAGATCACACGACACGACCCATGTCAATTTGGCTGAAACCAAAAAGTGTGACTAGCCCAGATCTGAGATGCTGACACGACTGCCCGTGTCCGGTGACATTCCCCGTGTCAGCTTAGGCGTGTGAAATTTCAATTTTGAGATTTTCTTGTATTCTTGGATCATTAAGGATACTTTGGCCATTTTGTATCACTGAAGGATGACCTATTTGGGAGAAGAAGAAAATGGACTTTTGGAACGAAGAATAATTTGACGACAAAAGATTGAAGTCTATACTAGTTTTGGGAGAACGAAGACCTTTCATGAGCGGAAGAAATTGAAGATCAGAGTTCATCATTAATTTTAGTAATTTCTATCTTTATTGTTATTGAAATCTCTTTGATTATTATGTGCGGCTAAACTCCCCCAATGCTAGGGGGTGTCCCTAATTTGAAAATGTATTGAATATGAATTATTGATTTTTAATACAGTAGTTTCTTTTTAATTTAATCCTTCAAGGTTTTTAATGCTTCCCTGATCAGACCAATTAGGATTTAGTTATAGTTAACAACCAGCTTGACCATGATTGTTAAGGTTTTTGTACGATTAGGCTATAATAGATATCA
Organism: Vicia faba; assembly: GCA_948472305.1. NCBI lineage: Eukaryota > Viridiplantae > Streptophyta > Magnoliopsida > Fabales > Fabaceae > Vicia > Vicia faba. The sequence goes on along the minus strand of OX451740.1, from coordinate 759,515,471 downwards.
CCTAGGACTAGGGATATCCTATAGTCACCAGATTTAACCCTTGATAAGATAAAGGCTTGACTCCATCAGATCTTTCTAAGGACTTAGGATTTAGGATAGATGGTTAAAGGTTTTCTCACTATGGACTTAGGGGAAAATAATCTAAAGGGCCGGTAGTTGAAGGTCATTATAGGGAAAACCACACACTCACTCCTAGCATAGTGTTCATACAAGTAAAAAATTCATAATTTACCTTCGCATATTTTCAATTATTGTTAAGTACAATTACTAAACCAAAAACCCACATTGAGTTTTGTTTAATTGAACCTTGCATTAAACTCGGTAATTCTGTGAAGTCCTTGAGATTTACATTCGGGGAATTTTCCATGTTATTACAAGAGGCAAAATAGTACACTTTCTATTTTTCTGATCAAGTTTTTGGCGTCGTTGCCGGAGACTGCCTAATCATTAGGTTTGATTGGAGTTCAATTAAAATTTTATTGCTCTGCAACTAAAATTTCTCTTCTGTAATTTCCATATTTTTGTTATTACTGATTTTTCCTAACCTTTGCATGCGAGGAAAGTGCTCAGCTGAATTTCCTTTTGACGCAGAAATAGAAAGAACTTTTCACACAAGGCGCAGACAAGCTCGATTAGTTAGACAAGAATCAGAAGGTTGCTCAGATCATTTCTGGTCATAGTTCGAAGAGGAAAAACCAATGGCTGAAGAACCACCACCGCATGAGAGACTACTTGGGGATTATGGTAGAGCCAACGCTTTAACAAGTCGATTGACTATTGTGAATCAACCAGTCAATGTTTTAAATTTTCAACTGCATCCTTCAACCATCCTCCAGCTCGAGAACAAATCTTTCACTAGAAAGATCAATGAAGATGCCAATAAGCATTTGCAGAGATTTCTCACCATGATCATTACTTTGAAGATTGAGGGACACTCTGAGGAAGCCAAGAAATTAAGGATGTTCCCGTTCACACTATCTGAAGATGCTGAAGAGTGGTTTTACTCATTATCTGCTGGAAGTTTCACCACTTGGGAACAAATGGAGAAGACTTTTCTTAATGAGTACTTTCCCGCTGCTGTTTACATTCGTAAAAGATATGAAATTGTGAATTTTAAGCAGAAAGAAGGAGAGTCACTAGGTGATGCTTACAAGAGATTCAAGAGGTTACTGGTGGCCAGTCCAACGCACAACATGAGTCAAATTGAGCAAATGCAGATGTTTGTAAATGGCCTCCGAATAAAGACAAAGCAGCTTATTGATATAGTAGCCGATAACTCAGCCAACTTCACAACAACTACAGGTGTGAAGAAAATTATTGAAGCAGTTGCTACAAATGAGAATCTGGAGCTATATGACAAAGTTGTAAGCAAACTAGAGGGAGTGATTGATTTGAATTTGGAAATTAATTAGAATTTGAAAATTGAAGAAGCCATTGCTGTAGAAGTAGAGAAAAAGCTTAAACAATGAACATGGGTACTCAACATGTAGCTCGGGTTCAACAGGTACAGAAGATAGCTTGTGAAATTTGTAGTGGACCACACAATACTGTTCAATGTATTACAACGCCAAAAAAATTGAGGGGATACAATTCTTGAGGAAACATAACCCATATTCTAACACCTTAAATCTTGGGTGGAAGAATTATCCTAATTTCTCCTAGAAGGATCAGCAGCAACAAGCTCCTCAGAAGGCAGAGTGGGAGGTGGCTATTAAAAAGATGGCTTCCCAGACCTCTCAGTTTCAAGAAGAGACAAGGAGTAATCATAGAAATACCACAGCTGCAATAAAAAATTTGGTAGTTCAAATGGGGTAGATTTCACAATAGGTAGCGCTTCAAGCACAAGAAAATTAGAAAAGTCATGAAATATGAATGTTGTCAAAATAAGGAGTGAGAAAGTTGATATAGAAAAATAAGATGAGATAAAGTTTGATGACGATATCATAAAAGTAGAGATGGAAGTGAGAGAGAACAGGAACAAAAAGGAAGAACTGGTATTGATTGTGAAGCCAGTTGAAGAGAAAACTAAACCAGCAATCAAGTTGCCATATCCATCTCGAGTGGCAAAGAAGGACACAAAAGAAAAAAGATTTTGAGAAATTTGTAAAAATTTTCAAAAAGCTAGAAATCCACATACCGTTCTTTGAAGCACTCGAGAAAATACCTTTGTATCAGAAATTCATGAAGGATGTATTATCAAAGAATAAATCAACAGGAGAGGGATCAGTACCCTTGGAGGAGAAATTATATACAATTGCGCCTGAGAGAAAAATACTTGTCAAGTAGAGGGATCCGAGGCTGGTTGAAATACCATGCACAATAAAAGACAGAGCTTTTAAGAAGGTTCTGGTTGATTCTAGCTCTAGTGTGAGTTTAATACCATTATCAATTTTCAAGAAGCTCGGTATTGAGAAGATAAGTGGGAGTGGGACAAAATTGAAATTTGCTGATCACACCATCAAACAGTCATTTGGAATACTGAAGATGTTTTATTATAAATTGACAATTTTGTTTTCCTAGTTGATTTTCAGATCATGGACATATCGGAAGATGAAGAGACTGCTATCATTCTTGGTCGACCATTTATGCTGACGATCGATGCAATTTTGATATCGAGACAAGTAATCTGACACTAAAATCATTTGATGAGGAGATGACCAAGAAAGGTGTTGGAAATTAGGAAGAAAGGCGCGGGTGGAAAGGATAAATCTTTGATCGGAATGTCAAAGTAGAAGGAGAAGGCAACAACTCAAAATCACAACTGAGAAAAGTCTCAGGAAAAATCTCTCATGTGGCAGTAATAGAAATTCATAAATGCAATCAACAAGGAGAGAAAAGAAAGAAGAAGGAACACTAAGCTGAAAAGATGGAAGTTGTAAGTGGTTGGAAGCACAAATGGGTTGAGACGTTTGATCTGAATGAGTTCCGGATTATAGATGAAACAAGAAACAAGGCATGGGAAAGGATGTACCCCCCAAAAGAGGATGACCCATCAAGCTATGCGATGTTAAACGAAGCGCTTTGTGGTAGGAAAGCCACGCTTTTAATAATTTAGTCTTTCTTTTTGTTTTATTTACATGTAATAAAAATGGAGGTTTACTGGTGAGAGCTAGGAGGCTGCAACATGTGTTACACTACCCTCCGTGAGTCACCTTATCGAGATTGTTTCGAAAAATTAGGGTCAATGTTTAGTTCATGTTTGGGGGGGGGGGGGGTTATTGCTTTTCTTCTTTTCGAATTATTTGTTAGTGCTCTGCAAATTGTTGTGTAAATCCACGAGTTGAAGTCCTCCAAGTTGGGTAATTTTTTTTTGAGTCTCATAGAGTTCGAGAATAGTATATAGAGACAAATGGATGGTTATTCGAGGTTAGGAAGTTTGGAATAACGTGACATGGATATGAGTCTAACGTGTAGATTTGTACCATAGTGCTTAAATCCCGAGAAGTACTCCTGAAGTAGTTTATCCTCATAGTCTAGTATAACATAGATTCATATGCATGTATGATTGAAGGAGAAATAAATAAATTTGGAAAAAATGATGAAAAAGAGGTAAAAGGCAACTGGCTCGCTAAGTTGGGTAGCCCTCACCAGGTTATTCAGCCTAAAGGCGGTTGATCCCCAAACATCGTCCATAAAGGACAATAGATAAACTGAAAAGTTTTGAAAATTTCATCTGAATTTATAAAGGAGCAAAAGCTCTTATTTGGTGCCTGAGCAAAAATCTCTCTTAATCAGTCTTGTGCGTGTGATGATCATTAATAATTATCATTGCCTTAATTTGACTGTTCGAATAAAAAAGGAGGAAAATTGAAAAAGAGACTTAAGTACAAAGCATAGTTAGAGAGGTATCTGAAGAGGACAGTCTAAATTTAAAGATTCTTAAAAAAACTCTTCGCGTTTGTGATCATTGGACGAACTTTTTTTTTATCAATTTGAACGGATGTTTCACGTATGAGTAACATGCTGCTATGATTTTCTTGAAGTTCTTGTAATGGTCGCTTGAGGTCAAGCAATGATTTAAGTTTGGGGGAGTTTGATCTGTGGTTTTAACTCAGGAATTATACATTTATTTCAGTCATCATTTATTTTAATTGAATGGTGTTTTATTCCATTTTACTGTATTTTATGTCTTTGTTTTGTATTTTAGTGTTTTCAGGTTCAAACAAATAAAATAGGATAAATCGGGGCAGAAAAGTGCATGATTCAGAGATTTGGAAAAAGTTCAGATTCGAGCAAGGTAAAAGGCGACACGGGCTCCCAAGTCACACGACACGGCCCATGTCAAGTTAGCTGATGCATGAACTGTTATAGGAAGATCACACGACACGGCCCGTGTCAATTTAGTTGGAATCAAAAAGTGTGACTAGCGTAGATCTCAGATGCTGACACGGGTGCCCGTGTCCGGTGACACGGCCAGTGTCAGCATAGGCGTGTGAAATTCGAATTTTAAGATTTTCATGTATTCTTGGATCATTAAGGGTACTTTAGACATTTTGTATCACTGAAGGATGACCTAACGCTATAAAAACCTATTTGGGAGAAGAAGAAAAATGACTTTGGAACAAAGAATAATTTGACGACAAAAGATTGAAGTCTATGCAAGTTTTGGGAGAATGAAGACCTTTCATGAGTGAAAGGAATTGAAGATCAGAGTTCACCATTAATTTGTGTAATGTCTATCTTTATTGTTATTGAAATCTCTTTGAATATTATGTGCGGCTAAACCCCAATGCTAGGGGTATCTCTGATTTTCAAATTTATTGACTATGAATTATTGATTTTAAATACAATTATTTACTTTTATTTTAATTGTTCAAGGTTTCTAATGCTTTCATGATCAGATCAATTAGGATTGAGTTACGGTTAACAACCAACTGGACCACAATTGTTAAGGTTTTTATACGATTAGACTATAGTAGATATGACATAGGACTAGGGATATCCTATAGTCACCGGATTTAACCATTGATAAGATAAAGGCTTGGCTCCATCAGATATTTCTTAGGACTTATGATTTAGGATGGATGGTTAAAGGTTTTCTCACTAAGGACTTATGTAAAAATAATTTAAATGGCAGGTAGTTAAAGGAACTGAACTTATAAAAAAGATCAATAGTGAAGGTCATTACAGGACAAACCACATCCTCACCCCTAGCATAGTGTTCATACTAGTAAGAAAGTCATAATTTACCTTCACATATTTTTAATTATTGTTAAGTACAATTACCAAACCAACATTCCACATTGAGTTTTGTTTAATTGAACCTCGCATTAAACTCGGTAATTCTGTGCATGATAAGAATAAAATAAAACACTAGCAAACCTAACAAAAAAGACAAAAAAATAATTGAATATAACACATTCTCACATATACACCTCTAGGGTAGTCCCACTTTGTTTGCCTTCGGAAAATAAAACAGTCATGTCCCTTGAAAGTAGGGATGCTTTAGCAAAGACCCTTAAATAAAAAAGATCATAGTCCCTCGATGACCCTACAATGTTGCCTTTCGGTAAATGATCTAGTCCCTTAAACAAAATTGATAAAGCGTCTCTATATGTTGCCTTTATAACTGTACGATGACCCACGAATGTCCCTCATACATCCAAACGACTATGGCTACCTACTCACAAGAAGTAGGCTAGCCTTGTCTAAAGGAAAGGAGGAAAAGAACGACCTTTTGAGTAAAAGTATATAACTGTTAGATGCTTGCTCAAAAACAAATTTTCACACTTACACAAAACAAATTCCAAAAACATTTTCAAGTGCTTTGTCAACACTCTTGAGGACTGATACAAGAATTATTATAAAGCAAATCGCCTTACTATTGGCATTTCATAAAATTTTCAAAAACACACAAAGCACACGGTATTTTCAAAATGAGATAAGCATCTAAGAGCCCGTAGATAACTACGGATGGGAAGGGTGATAACACCTTCCCTTTCCATAATCTACCCCCTTACTCAGAAATAATCTCGAGAGGTCTTTTTCTATTCTTTTCACCCTTTCCTTTGTTGGATAAAAGAAAAGTCGGTGGCGACTCTTGCTTACCGCAACATTTGTGAACACAAATGCAAAACCAGTATAACTGTCGGTTTTGCCACCGTATCACACTATGTTATTATACTTCTCCCCCTTTTTGACATCATCAAAAAGATAATTAGACAAAAATTAAAAGTTAACAGAAGTAAAAATAAGTGCTAATCAGAAATAGTTGCATTGATGATATAATTAAACCATTTACAAAATTAAATCCTATGGGAACCACTGATCATCAAATGTCTCACACTCCTATTGATGCAGAGCATCACTAGGACCATGAGGAATCCTTCGAAGGATCCTTACAATCTTATTTTGAACACACGCTTCTGATAGGATTCTTCCATAGGGAATGAAGATTTTGTTCAAAATTCTAGAGGAAGTGATGGACCTTTTGAGATGATTGAGGATGAGTTGAGGAAGATTAATCGGAATTTGTTTTATCAGACAAAAAATTAGAGCCTTATCATCATTGGTTAATACATTTTTGTTAGTTTCGCACGGACAAAGATTTGTCAGAATAAAGCGAACCAGTTTTTGGAAATGGGCTCAAGACTCTCAGGGGTAGTAGAGTCGAACTCAGAGGATGCTTCAAAGATGGAAATGATTTTACTACCATCAAGGACGCTGTCGAGATAGACACAACCAGTTGCGATATCTACACGTGGATAATTAATTATCTCAGCAATGCATTCGGCAGTGAAGAAAACATCCCAACCATAAATGTTTGAAGAGATAGAAGTACCACCGAAATTGACAGAGGCATTTCCTAAAAAATATTTACGAGGTTTGGATAAATGGGTCCTCTTAGTAAGGAAAGAAAATGATTCCAGTTTAGAAAGAGGATGCTAATATGGAATTCTGGACTTGCACTGAAAAGTCTTGGATGTCTTTCAATGATAACTTCCAAGCGATCATCATTTTCATAAGAATTCGTTGAAGTCATGATGAAAAAGAGAAAGAGAGAATGACGTAGAAGGAAATTGTTATCAGTTGTTAGGGATTACTTGTAAGGAGAGGGAAAGGGCAAACATGATGTATAAAAAGAAACGAGAATATGTGACTTGGCAAGAGAATTGATTTTCCTTACGTAAGGTAATCAATCTTGGGATACTCAATAATAAATGACTGAGGAAGGTCAGGAGGACACCAATAACTCCTAAGATTTGATGAGTGACTGTTGATATCTTAGAATCAGGTTATTTGTCTATAGAGTAGACTAGGACACATGGTTGTATTGGAAACACATGGATGTATTGGAAAGAGAAAAAGAATAGTTGATTTCATTTATGAGGGCATATCAAATTGTTCACAACTTTAAAAAAGGCTATTTTCTAATATATGAATAAAGTAACTGACAAACATCAAAGGTCTAAGACCTAATCTATGCTCTGGAGACGCATGCATGACTATTTTATTTCAGACTTTAATAAATTTATAATGCCTAAATACTTGTTATTTCATGATAGTACATAATTAACAAACAACAATTTATCATAAAATAAAAACTTCATTAATTAAGAAATTTAAACAGATACATGTTTAAAAACGATGAACTAATCAGCTGAAATGATCAAGCAATAAAAACAATCATACTTTTGAAGAGACAAGTAATATTTTCTTAGCTAATGAAAATATCTCACTTAGATTTTAACAAGCAATCTTCATGACAGTTTTCTGGATCAAATTTTGCTAACATTTCTTCGAACATATCCAGTATTCCCTCTTGGAAAATAATTTCAGACAAAACTTGTCCATAGGGAATGTAAGACTTTATGTGATTCCCGGACTCAGAAATAGATTTCTAAAGACAGATGAAGATTGACTGTAGAAAGCTTACACGATTATCATTCATCAGAAGATAAATGAATGCTTGGTCAATATACCTCAGAAGGTCTTGATTATCCCCTCTGGGAAGAAAGTTGGACAACACAAGCTTGAACTAGGCTTTGGGAATAGGTAGGAGATTTTCAAGGTTGATAGGTTCATATTCTGATGATGTGTCATGAAGAGAATCAAATTTATCATACATTACAAACCTAGACTTGACATAGTCAACTTTGACACCTACATTTTCACATCCAGTGGAAAGATTGATTGAGAAGGGAGTAATGGTGATTGGAATTTCAAATATATAGGAAAGAATATAACCATTTTCATAATCAAGATAAGCATGATTCCAGAGTTCTTTAACATGATTCACGTAAATAGGTTTCTTCAGCATAGTGAAATATCTTGTCCATTGTTGAGAGTAGAACACATCTGAGATGTTGGAAGCAATGTTACTTTCAAGAGAAGAGAGTTCAACTTGTTTTTCAATGATAATTTCAAGTAGATCTTAATTACTAAGAAAGGTTGGTTGAGGCATGATAGACAGATGAGAGGAAAGATCTTGATAGGATTTAGTTTATGAGAGGAAAAGATAAATATGATAAATCACTATTGAGATCTATATATTTAAGTGGGTGAAAAAGGTTGTACTAATCTCTAAGAATGACATGGATCACTAACACATGACAAGAGTTTCAAAGAAGGGGAATGAAGTGAATCAGTCTTCATAAAGACAGAGTACCATACAGGTTCCAAATAAGGACTTTGAGTGAATAAAAAATTTAGAGATGGTAGACCGAAACTAATATAGAAAAATATTAAACATAGTTTCTTAAATGAGAATCTATCATCACATACATCATACATAAAATTTCCGGCTCATTCTCAAGAGAGCTTACGTGTTCAAATTATCTAGAGAATTGATTAAAATATTTTTCTTATGGAAAGAGAGAATGTTCGAGATCATGAGATTTTCACTTATCCAGAATATTCACAACTTGGAGTTGCACTAACATTTGGAATGCTTTTGTTTAAAACATCTTCTAACTTGTAGAAGTATTTTTATCATAAGTTCTAATAAATTATGGATAAAAGAAAAACATACCTTGGAGATTCTGAAATCTTTACCGTGATCCTTTTATCTGAGTACTTCTACATTTTGATTTAGACTTTAGCTTGTCTCAAATAGATCTTCTGATAAGGCTTGTCACGTCCTTGAAGAATTTCCATCTGTCTTTAACTTTAGATTTCTCTTAGATACAACTTCTAACAGCTTCTTTCTTCTCATGCTTTCTTCAGTGAAGTCTTTCAGAGGTTCTGAATTATCTTCATATAGATTCCTCTTACTTCTTTGAGTATTCTCATTTTTATGATTTGAGAAGAATAACCTTCTTATGAATTCTAATCTCTAATCTGAGAGCTACGATCAGTCTTCTCTTCAGATGATCTCTTCATTCTTCTGTTTAAAATCACCCGTCTGTCGTTTTGAGAGAATCCTCAGAGCAAAGATATTCTGATATTTTATTATCAGAACATCCATCTGTTTGTCAAACTTCCTTTGAACGAAAGCTTATTTTCAGAAGGTCAATATCTCATGAACTTCTAAGAAGCTACATGTTTGAGAAAATTAACTATCATTGCCAAACATCTTCTGAGTTTTTGATTCCCTGAATAAATTGCAAAATATGTTCTAATACAAATATCATCAAACTTTGACGATTTTGTCTGACAATCTTGCTCTTGCAATGCTGAGCTTGTTAGAACATAGTTTGGTTCTACATCATTGTAAGAGTTTTGATGATAACAAACACTCAAAGAACAATTATGCTCCATAAATAAGTATTTTGTTTTGTAGGAAACTTCTAATGTAAGAAGCACGAAAGATGAGATAGATCATTGTTAAAACTATTATTTGACATATCTTAAGTAGATCGCAAATCTGTGCAACATGCTTATATAAAGAAGTTCTGAAGCTACAACTTCTAAGTGCACTAAATGCTGCGAACAAGAACTCTGTTATCCTAATATGCAAAGTTCTGGAAAGAAGTAAAGGAGTCTCAATGATAACATTCAACTTCTGATGTGATCTTTAGAAAGTATGTTCTAAAGCTTTACATTTCATTCATGGCTATTCAAATGTAACGGCTGAAAGAGGACAATAATCTCTATGTTTGGAAAGTTCATTAACTACTATTTATCAACATTCCAAAAGCACTCTCATGCATTGCCTATATAAACAAGACGTGAAGAAGATATTGTTTACGATTTTGCTTCACACTGAAAATGAGAAATATCACTACCTTCAATCCATTGTTTTTCAATTAGGTAATACATCACTTTTGTCATACTGTTTTTGGTTAGAAAACATATTTTGTACACACTTTCAAATATTGTACTGTGTAATACCTTGAGAAAAATGGGTTATGGTTTAATGTAACACCCCAATTCTACCCGGCAATTATAATTGTCGGGTAGAATTGGGGTGTTACAAAGTTGGTATCAGAGCAAAGGTTGGTCCGACCTTGTTGTCGAGTCGTAGTTGTCTAACAATCGAGTATTGTTAATTCGAGTTCTAACCGTTGTTTATGTTGTAGTGATAAGTTGAAATGGATGGAAGGAATGATGTTACACTTTCTGCTACTTTAGAAGTAATGGCTCATGCGATGGAGAATCAGCCAAATGCTGACAGGAATGCTGGATCTCGTAGTTTGGCGACTTTCCAGAGAGAGAATCTGCCTACGTTCAAGGGAAAGTATGATCCTGATGGAGCGCTGGATTGGTTGAAAGAGATTGAGAGAATCTTCTGTGTGATGGACTGCACTCCAGCATAGAAGGTATGATATGGTACTCATATGCTAGCAGTCGAGGCTGATGACTGGTAGCCAGAGACTTGTTAGAGATTGGAAGCTGCGGGTGAAAATGTCACTTGGGATGTGTTCCGTAGGGAATTTTTGAGGAAGTACTTTTCGGAAGATGTTCGTGGTAAGAAGGAAATTGAATTCCTTGAGCTGAAGCAAGGGAATATGTCAGTTGTTAAGTATGCTGCCAAGTTTTCCGAGTTGGCTAAGTTTTATCTGCACTATGCTGAGGAAGATGCTGAGTTTTCAAAGTGTATCAAGTTTGAGAACGTGTTGCGCCCAAAGATCAAGAAGGCAATTAAATACTAGAAGATCTATGTCTTTGCCGATTTGATTGATAGTTGCAGGATTTATGAGGAGGATAATAATTCTCATTACAAAATTATCAGTGAGAAGAGGGGTAAACACCAACAGAATCGTGGTAAGCCTTATGATACCCCAGCTGGTAAGGGTAAATAGAAAGTTTCTCAAGGTCTGAGGACTAGTGGAGGAGATTCTCCTGCTGGTGTGGTTTGTTTTAAATATGGAAAACTTGGGCATAAAAGTAATGTGCGTACTACTGAAGTAAAGAGGTGTTTCCGTTGTGGTAAGAACGCACATGTTGTATCTGAGTGCAAACATAAGGATGTGATTTGTTTCAACTGTAGTGAAGAAGGACACATCGGTAGTCAGTGTAAGAAACCAAAGAGGGCGCAAAGAAGTGGTAAAGTGTTCGCTTTGGTTGAATATCAGACAGCTGTTGAGGACAAACTTATCAGAGGTACATGTTTCATTAATAGTACTCCTTTAATTACTATTATTGATACCGGTGCTACTTATTGTTTTATTGTTGTTGATTGTGTTGAAAGATTGGGTCTTATGTTGTCTTCTACGAATGGAGAAATGGTCGTTGATACTCCAGCCAAGGGGTCGGTTACTACTTCTTTTATGTGTTTAAAGTGTCCCTTGTCGATCTTGTACAAAGACTTTACTGTTTATTTGGTTTGTTTACCGTTAAGAGGGCTGGATGTGATTTTGGGTATGAACTGGTTAGAGTATAACTATGTTCATATTAACTGTTATGACAAGTTTGTGAGGTTTTCTACTCCTGAAGAAGAGGAAGATAGTCTGTTGTCTGCTAGACAGTTGAGGAAGTTGATGCAAGAAGAAGCATAAATGTTCTCGTTAATGGTGTCACTATCTATAGAGACTCAAGCTATAATTGAGGAATTTCAAGTGATGTGTGAATTTCCTGATGAGATTCCTGATGTACCCCTAGAGAGGGAAGTTGAATTTGCAATTGATCTTGTACCTAGTACTAGACCTGTGTCTATGGAACCATACATGATGTAGGCATCTGAATTGTCAGAGTTAAAGAAGCAATTGGAAGAGTTACTTGAAAGGAAGTTTATAAGACAAAGTGTATCGCTGTGGGGTGCTCAAGTGTTGTTAGTAATGAAAAAAGATGGAAGTATGAGGCTTTGTGTTGATTATAGACAGTTGAATAAAGTGACGATTAAGAACAAGTATCTGCTTCCAAGAATAGATGACTTGATGGATCAATTGGTGGATTCTCGTGTGTTTAGTAAGCTTGATTTGAGGTCGGGCTACCATCAGATTAAAGTGAAGGATGAAGATATCCAGAAGACGGCTTTTAGAACGTGTTATGGACATTATGAGTATTTGGTGATGCCTTTCGGTGTTACTAATGCGCCTGGAGTATTCATGGAATATATGAATCGTATCTTTCATACTTATTTGGATCAGTTTGTAGTAGTGTTTATTGATGATATTTTGATTTACTCTAAGTCAGAAGAAGAGCATGCAGAACACTTAAGAGTAGTATTGCAAGTTTTGAAAGAGAAGAAGTTGTATGCAAAGCTGTCCAAGTGTGAATTCTGGTTAAAAGAGGTTAGTTTTCTTGGTCATGTGATCTCAGATAGTGGCATTGCTGTAGATCCATCGAAGGTTGATGTTGTGTTGCAATGGGAAACTCCGAGGTCAGCTACCGAGATTAGAAGCTTCTTGGGACTAGCTGGTTATTATAGAAGGTTTATCGAAGGTTTTTCTAAGTTGGCACTTCTGTTGACTAAGTTGACTTGTAAAGGTAGAGCTTTTGTATGGGATGTTCAGTGCGAAGAAAGTTTTGGAGAATTGAAGAAGAAGTTGACGTCGGCTCCGATTTTGATGTTGCCTAATCCAGGAGAGCATTTTGCGGTGTATTGAGATGCTTCTAAGATGGGTTTAGGAGGTCTTCTTATGCAGAATGATAAGGTAGTTGATTATGCGTCAAGGCAGTTGAGGACTCATGAGAAGAACTATCCTACGCATGATTTAGATCTTGTTGCAATTGTCTTTGTGTTGAAGATTTGGAGGCATTATCTTTATGGTTCTAGATTTGAAGTGTTTAGTGACCATAAGAGCTTAAAGTATTTATTTGATCAGAAGGAGTTGGATATAAGGCAACGAATATGGTTGGAATTGTTAAAAGATTATGATTTCGGTTTGAATTATCATCCAGGAAAAGCGAATGTGGTAGCTGATGCATTGAGTCGAAAGACTTTACATATGTCGACAATGATGATTAAAGAGTTGGAATTAATTGAACAGTTCAGAGATATGAGCTTAGTTTGCGAGGTTACGCCGCTGAGTGTTATGTTGGGTATGTTGAAGATTAATAATGAATTTCTAGAAAGTATCAGAGAAGCTCAGAAGTTGGATGTGAAACTGGTAGATTCGATGATTGGGAATGATCAGTATGAGAACAATGATTTTAAGCTAGATGCGCAAGGTGTGTTGAGATTTCGTAACCGGATTTATATTCCCGATGATTCTGAGATGAAGAAAGTGATACTTGAAGAGAGTCATAGAAGTAAGTTGAGTATTCATCCAGGAGCTACAAAGATGTATCAAGATTTGAAAGGTTTGTTTTGGTGGCCTGGGATGAAGAGTGATGTGGCTCGGTTTGTGTATGCATGTTTGACTTGTCAGAAGTCGAAAGATTAACATCAGAAGCCTGTAGGGTTGATGCAACCGTTAGAAGTTCCAGAATGGAAATGGGATAGAATTTCAATGGACTTTGTGACGGGGTTACCTAATACTATAATAGGACATGATTCAATTTGGGTGATTGTTGATAGGCTTACGAAGTCGGCTCATTTTATTCCTATTAACATCAGTTTTCCAGTGTCGAAGTTGGCTGAGATTTACACTAGTGTGATTGTGAAGCTGCATGGTGTTCCTTTGTGAATTGTGTCAGATAGAGATCCAATATTTACTTCTGATTTTTGGAGGAGTTTGCAAGAAGTGTTGGGTTCTAAGTTGAGGTTGAGTTCAGCGTATCATCCTCAGGCAGATGGTCATACTGAAGGGATTGTTCAATCGTTGGAAGACTTGTTAAGGGCATGTGTTCTTGAGGAGGGAGTTTCATGGGATACTTATCTTCCATTGATAGAGTTCACTTATAATAATATTTACCATTATAGTATTGGGATGTCACCTTTTTAAGCGGTGTGTGGTCGAAGATGTATAACTCCTTTATGTTGTCATAAATCTGGTGAAAGTGTAGTACTTAGGCCTGAACTTGTTCGTGCGACTACTAAGAAGGTGAAGTTGATTCGAGAAAATATGAAAGCTTCCCAAAGTAGACATAAGAGTTATCATGACAAGCAAAGGAAAGATTTATAATTTCAAGCGGGTGACCATGTGTTTTTAAGAGTTACGCCTGTGACTGGCATTGGGCGAGCATTGAAGTCTAAGAACCTCACTTCTCGTTTTATTGGACCATATCAGATTTCAGAGAGAGTGGGGAATGTTTCTTATAGAGTGGATTTACCGCCTAATCTTTTGAATTTGCATGATGTGTTTCATGTGTCACAACTCCGGAAGTATATTTCAGATCCATCTCATGTGATTCATATGGATGATGTGCAAGTATGAGATACTCTTACGGTGGAGACGATGCCTGTACGGATCGCGGATCGTGAAATAAAGACTCTGAGGGGAAAGGATATTGTTTGGTTAAAGTGGTTTGGCTAGGAGCTGCCGGAGAAAGCATGACTTGGGAGTTGGAGAGCAAGATGCGGGACTCCTATCTTGAGTTGTTTGATTAAGGTAAATTTTCGAGGACGAAAATATTCTAAGTGGGGGAGAGTTGTAACGCCCATAATTTAATTAATTATTTAATTAAAATATTTTTGGAATATTTGTGAAGTTGTGTTGTGTTATGATGATAGTTGATGTGTTGTGATTAGTTGGATTTATTTATTTTATTAATTTGTGGAATAATATTAGAATGATAATATTATTTGACGTGGGCTTGTTTTAAAGGATAAAAGTAGTAGGAAAAGGGGTGTAGTAGTTTTAAGCCCATTAAGGCATAAACAGTATAATAGGTTTATTTTATTATTGTTAGAAATAATAGAAAAAAGAAGCAGTAAGAGAGAAAGAAATAAGGGTTGGAAGAAGAGAACGTGAAAGTTGTTGGAAAGGAGGAAAAGAGGCAGAAAGAAAATTCAACCGAAAAGTTATAGAGCAACCTTAAATCCAAGGTAAGGGTGGGGTTATGACTCTATAATAGGGTTTATGATGATTAGTATGTGGGATTAGATGTGGAAATGTTTCCTTGTTCATGATTTGAATATATATGTTGTTGTATGATGAAAATCGATGAATTATGGATGAATAATGATGCCCTAATACTGTATAAATGATGTAGAATTATAGGATAATTATAATTGATGATTACCTATGATTAGAGGATGTTTTTAGGGCCTAAAGCATGGAAACCATAGTGAAAACGCAGTGAAATCATAGAAAATATCCATGACAGAATAGTATGTGTCGACCCCAAAAGCCACGCGTCGATGCATGAAGGCTTTTAGACTCAGGATGAGTCGATACGAAGGAGCGTGTGTCGATACATACAGTGTTGAAGACTCAATATGAGTCGATACAAGAGGGTATGCATCGACTCATGCAGTGTGTTAAGTCCAGTACGCGTCGTACCAAGACATTACGCGTCGATCCATGTTGTCATATTTTTGACAGATTCGTTTTCCAAAGGTAGTAACTTGAGTTTTCGGACTCCATTTGAGGTGCCTTTCGAAGCATTGAATAACTAATGCCGTGAACTTCATTCTTAAGGATCAAAAGGAAGAATATGAATGATAATGATGATGATGATGATGATGTAGTATTACAGAATTAATAATATGTAGAGGTTTAGCAATTTTAGAGGTAAGCCTTAGATGATTAATTGATTATAGGCAATATCATGTTGAAGGCCTATGGCCAACATTGCAAGATTGACGAGTTACTATTATATTGTTGTATGGCTGAGTTGTTGATGATAAATGATGTTTGATGAATTATGATGTATTAAATGATGTTGATGAACGATGTTGATGAAAGATGTTGAGATGCCTCTAATAATTGGCAGCTAATAAGATGTGGGCTTATGGCCAACGATGATGTTGTGTTGAGATGTTGTTAATTATGGTGTTGTCATTACATTCATGATTGTGTCGCATACATTGCATTTCAAGATGGAGCTTATGCTCGTTAAGATGTCCTGTATTGGAGAATATTAAGATGAAAGCTTATGCCTTGTTGATGCCTCTATTAATTGGCAGATTTTTAAGATGGGAGTTCTGCTCCAATGGTACCACATGCATTTGCATAGTATTGAGTCACATTATATGATTGCATAAAGAAGTTGTGTATTGATGCGGTGAATATGTATATAGTTGGTATTCTGTTGCGATTATTGTTGTTTATAAGATGAGAAGTGGTGGTGTTATGTGATCTAATTTAATATATTAATTATCATACATTTTATTATATTGTTAGATATCTCACTCCTTCTGTTTGAATGTTACCCTTACGTTGGTAACGTGCAGGTAATCGAGAGTGAAGGCTTTATAACTTCAGTAGTTCGAGTCGGTGTCATTGCTCTGATATGTAACACTCGGGGGGATGAACACTTGTTACTTTTAATTGTTGATTATTTCAGTTTTTGAACTTTAATTTAATTGTTATTAAGTATGTATTGTTTTAAAGTTGCTGTAATGATGGATAAAGATGTTATTAAGAATTCCGCTGCATAGATGTTTAAATTGTTGAATTAAGAGATTGAATTGCTATGCTGATAGTTCATCCGAAGATTTAAAGTGTTATGTATCCACGTTGAATGCAATGTGTTTTTAAAGACGAATTTGTGGCATCCTGATTTGTTTGCATGAATGATTATAACTCTGATTTACAATTATAATTTCCGGGTAGAATTGGGGTGTTACATTTAACCTCAAGAAGGCTTTGACAATTGTCATTGTATCTATGTAATCAAGTTTGATTAGTGGATTAAGACCTCGTTTCAGAGAGGAGAAATCACCTTGGCGGGTGGACTGGAGTAGTTTGAGTTCAAACGAACCAGGATAATCAACGTGTCTTTTATTTTAAGTTTTAAAAACCCAATTCAAACCCCCTTCTTGTTTTTTTCCATTCTTCAGAGATAACTTGTTTAAAGTTAGTATTTGATCATACTTCTTAAAAATCAATGAGAATTCTTTCCTCAACAATGTCTAGTCTTCTACAAAGCCTCCTTCGAGAGAACCAATGTTTAGATCTTCTGCATAAGATTTTCTATCGGCTTGAATAGACAGGCTTTAGAGACTCATAAATTATTTCTTAGAGATTTGAATTTATCTGTTCAAGATTTTTGACATTTTCTGCAGACTTCATCGTGAAGTTCATATTTATCAAAATCAAAAAACAACAGTCTTTCTTCTTTTGAAAATATTCCTAATGAGATCTTATCAGAAAGTCAAGGATGGACTATTACGTTTCTTGAAAACATCTCATACTCTCAAGGAACTTAATCAAAAGCGTTCAACAGATATAACTTCTTATCTGATGAATCTTCCTTGTCAGCTTATTCTTCAATTTTTTTATTTTAGATAGTAGTTGAAAATTGAATAACTATCACCTTAGAGTATTTCTTTGCAAAGCATCTGGATCTTTATCTGACACTGTTAGGTGTTTGATGTCCATCAATAACAGAACCGGGCTTAGATACCAATTGAAGGTGTGAAGAAAACACAAGAAAGGGGGAGGGGTGAATTGGGTTTTCCTTTCTTGAATAACTTTCGCTTTTAAGCATTATTCATTGAACAATGCTTTTGAGTGTTACTTCTAAGTAATGCTTCAAATTAAGTTTAGAAAACATAAACTATTAAGCATAAGAAAACGTAAAGAACACGAGATATATCCTAGTTCACTTGAGAAACCCCCAAGCTAGTCCTATCCACCCTACCAAGGTGATTTCACCTTAAACTCAAGGAATTAATCCACTATAACCAATCTGATTACAATCGTACGGGAAACTGCTGGTGACCAACATACAATGATGTGTTCAGTGATCCTAACTGGATATGACATTCATTAACCCAACAGAATTTGATTCTTCAGAATCTCCTATCAATATTTCCTTCCAATGCTATCCATCAATGATCTGAGATGGTTGACCTTCACCCAGTCCCCTTTGAGATATGACTACCATTGACCAAATAAAACCCACTACCAGGATTTCATCTATGATGACCGCAACCAAAGTCTTCTCAAGTCTTCTGATCTTCACTCGATCACTTGAGGGAACCAACCAATTCTAAACAAAATTGTTTTTTTTTGGAGATTACATGAGTGCTTCTTATCAAGCAAATTACTTCTAATTTAAGTACATATTGTATGACACAATTTCTGAGCAAAAACTCTTGTGTACAAACAATTTATATAAAGATATTAAGAAATAACACAATCTGGGCAATAACTCTTGTGTTTTACATATTTCTACAAAGATAAATATAATCTAAGTTAAGTGCAGCATCTTATAGTCTTCTTGTCTTTATCTTCATTATTGAGCAAGCTATGAGAAACAACTTCTTGCTTTTTCATAATTTTTTCAAGATGTATATGATTGATAGTTTGAATGACATCTTGTAGAATTATTCATATATTTAAAAATGTAGGGGGGGTGTATTTTGTGTTGAGCTAGTAAAATAAGGGGGTGTGGGAAGTAGGGCTGTGAATTCAAATATTTAATATAGGTCCAAACTCAGAGGATATATTATTGAATGTGGTAATTAATAAGGGGGGGCGTAAAAAAATAGGGCCTTAAATTCAGATATTGAATTCAGGCCCAGATCAAAAGGGGTTGCAAGTTTGTTATACGTAGTAGAATTGGGGGCATGATTAAGAATGGGCTCAGGCCCGAGAACTAAAATGTTGGGAGGTCTGTTTGGACCTCGTGTGTGCAAACACATAGAGTTATGGTGAGCACACAGTTATGGAACACTGGATTAAGATCAGAAGGCTGTGGGTTAGGGTGTATGATAGGGGTTTCACACAGGATCACAAAGAGAGTTATTTATTCATTTTTCCTTTTACTTTCCTCATTTACGCCTCTGTCTCTCTCTACCCCATATTCCCTCACACCAGACAAAAACAAGAGAGAGATGCTCTCCCATCTCTCTAGAAATCCGCCTTTTACCACCAGCTGGAAATCTCCTCTGCTGGTGGTTGTTCATCCATAACCTAGAAAAGAATCATATTATACCCTAACCCTTGAAGATCAAACTCTAAACCCAAGAACCCTAACAATACCCAATATGAACCCTAAGAACCCTAGCCAACCCCAACCCAAAAACATGAACCCTTAGAATCCCAAGGTTCTTGTATGAACCCCAACCCTATCCTTGAAGAATCCTAACCCTAGAATTTTTCAAGAAACCCCAACATCAAACAAAAATCATAGAGATTCACAATTTATAACCCTAAGTTAAGTGTTAATCGAAATACCTCTATTGGCCATAAATCTCCGAGTCTCTTTTCCCTCTTGATTTCTGTGATTTGCTTCTAATTCCTCTTTTTCTTTCAATTGCGGGTACAAAGGGTAACAACGTCTAAGATGGAAGATCTTTAGTGGATAAAGTCTTTAAAGACAACGACGACACCACAGATCCAGGGTTTCAGAATTTGGAACCCAAATCTCAACTTTGCTACTCCTCCTTCATTCTTCATTTGTAATCCATTTTTTCTCTTATCTTCTTAGAAATTAGGGTTATTTATAGGTTAGGATTAGTGATAGATTAGGAAGTTTTATTTAATTTTTCGTTATTCTCTAGATTTGTTTAGGAATTAGAAATTTGATTTCTTTTGTAATTTGTATAAATCTGTGTAATAAACTTGCTTTGACTTTGGATTCGATTCGATTCATGAGATTTGGTTGAGATTTGTTGTAAATTAAACATGGATTTGATTTAATTCTGTATGCCTTTCTTTTGGTTCTTGGGCTTGGGTTGTTTGCTTAACGATAAAGAAGAAGAGATGCGCTGTTAATGGTATTAGGGGAAAACCCTAGATGACTTTGGTCAACAAAGCCAAACATAATTATTGATAATACTAGTTAAATATTAGCAACTAAATAATAACTGAATAATAATTTGAATAAAATAGAAATTGAGTAATGGAAAATAATGATATAATAAGGATTGAATAATAAAAAGTCATTAGTTCACCCTAGTCAACTCTAACGCCTAATGAACTTAATGGGCTCCCACAAATATTCATGGGCAATCCAATTCACTAAAAAAAAAACACCCCATTTATACTAAAATAAAGCTTAAAATGAGTTGAGCTGCGAGGCAAGCTGAGCCCAATACTCCCCACTCTTTAAAAACAAAGCTGTTTTTTTTAATGGACCGGTATATATATATATATATATATATATATATATATATATATATATATATATATATATATATATATATATATATATATATATATATAAACTGAAATGGGCCAAAAAATGTCTTAATGGGCCTTCAGATTTTATGGTCCATTAAGGCAACACACCCCTCCTTTTAATATTTAAACCCCCAATTTATAATATTCGAATCAAATAATCCGAACCAAATGATTTAAATTAGAAACGTAGTAGTAGTACAACTGTTGAATTGATAGGAAAAATTTGGGGTATCACAACTGCCCCTATTTAATTACTCTTCTATTGAAAATCATGAGAATATGCAGGTCTCTCATGTTCGAGTCAGGGGTTTATTAAATAATGGAAGACCTCAAAGTTTGTTCGAATGATTTATAAGGATACACTACACAACGTTCCCAAAAGTATGAAAAATAGGCATAGATGATGATGTATCATCTTACCAGTTTTGAGCAGAGAGTTTTGAATTAGATACGACGGTGCAGATAACTCACCAATATCTAAAAGAGATCGTATATTTTTTCATATTTACCATAGCCTAGGAGATAAATAATACGAGTTTAAAAATTTGACTTACTAATGCTTTGAGATTAATATTGTAATTTTATAACGTAGATTTTGTCAATTAATTGCAACTAGGGGATACACAAAACAAATTTTGATAACACATTGTTGCATGGAGACTGACGCAATGTATTATGCAGATTTCGTTATGTTTACTACGAACTAGAGAGTAAATAATACAAGGATGAACCTATGCATTTATCGCGATCTGGATAAAAGACAACAGGGATAGGCTTATGTTATTCATCACAACCTAGGGGATGAATAGTATAACCCTAAAAATTCGCCTATCTATAGGACATATATATGAAGAATTTGTGTGTTTACCACGACCTAGGGGATAAATGGAACAAAGATATATTCATGTATTCATTACTACATTGAAAGTATTTTTGTGATCAAATATTAGATAACTAGATTAAAGATAAGATCAGAGTTTTACTGGTTCTATTTGTTCTCAACCAAGGTAATTGCTTGCTCTGATAATCTTCCAAAGGACCCCAAGATATTTGTTTTACCTAAAGTGTGTTTTGAAAAAATGCCATGTATGATGTATGTGCGTAATGTTCTAGATTGATATGGAACCCAGGATGTATATGCATCGAGTATTTTGTATATGCACCAAATGTATGTATAAGCCCCAAAATATAATAAAAAATGTTTTTCGATATTCTCTCCTTTTAAACCAATGTATTTGTGTTACCAACTCCCCAATGTTGCATTTTTGTGGTATCTTTAAATTGATTTGAACAAGATGAAAGGTGTCAGCAAGATCTTTGATATTGGTATTTCAGGCGCCAACGTAGGTGTAGACGTAGTTATGGACACAGGCGTGGACATAGACATGGATGTGGACATAGCCGTTGACATAGGTATAGACATGGACGTAGGTGTGGATTTTCTTTTGATGTTTTTCTAACCAAAATGCTTTAATGTTTTATCAAATGCTTTTATTTGTCAAATCCCCAAAATGGTTTCAATGTAGTATTCATAAAAATAATCATAGTATTTTGCAAACAAGTCCAAAAAGGAAAAACACAATTGAAATATTTGAAAAAGTTTTTATTGATAAATATACCTCTGAGTAGGCGAAAGTACAAGATGCATTTCCTTGAAAGAGGTAATTATAAAAAGTTTTAAAACTTAAAATTGAAATAAAAATGATAATTGTTACTGTTGTTTCTCCAATGTCCTTTTGATAGCTCCAATATCCTTTGCTTCTAAGTCGAATGATTTGGATCAATCCCTCACCTTTGTGGTTGTAGTCGTGGTTCTTATATCACAGTCTTTTTGTTCTTTATTTTTGAATAGGATCCCAAACTTTTGCTTGGACCATCCTTTCGGGTTTCAATCCACCGAGAGTTTTTTTTTGTGTATGTCCCAAATTTTTGCCTAGATCACCCTTTAGTGTTTTCAATCCACCGAGATGCTCCTTTTTTCCTGAGTTGACTATTTAAGGTTCAAACTTAGCGAGCTTTTTATACATAGTATTTTTTGTCTGCATTTGAATTTTCCGGATGTGGTAGCTCTTCCCCATCCATTGTTGTGAGGATAAGACCACCACCCAAGAATGTTGTTTTCACCACATATGGACCTTCGTAGTTATTCATCCATTTTCGGCGTGAATCAAGGCGAGGTAGCAGAATCTTCTTGAGCACTAAATCTCCTTCTTTGAACACTCAAGGACGAACCTTCTTGTTAAATGCCTTCTTCATCCTCTTTTGATATAACTGACTGTGGCACAAAGCTGTTAAGCATTTTTCTTCAATGAGGTTAAGCTGATCAAGTTGCATTTGAACCCACTCTAATTCTTCAAGCTTTGTTTCCATCAGAACTCGTAGCGATAGAATCTCTACTTCAACAGGGAGTACTGCCTCTATGCCATATATGAGAGAGAAAGGAGTTGCACCTGATAATACATGTACGAAAGTACGATAGCCATGTAAAGCTAAGGCAAGCATTTCATTCCAATCTTTGTATGTCTTTAGCATTTTCTGAATGATTTTCTTGATGTTCTTATTGGCAGCTTCAATGGCCCCGTTCATCTTGGGTCGATATGGTGAGGAATTATGATGCTCGATCTTGAAACTATCGCATAACTCCTTTATCATTTTGTTGTGCAAATTGGACCCATTGTCCATAATGATTCTTCTTGGAACCCTATATCTTCATATGTGATTCTGCTTGATGAATTGAGTAACCACTTGACTTGTCACATTTTCGGCAGACGCGACTTCTACCCATTAGGTTAAGTAATCAATGGTAACTAGTATGAACCGGTGTCCATTAGATGCTTTCGGTTCGATCATTCCTATCATATCAATTCCCCACATCGAAAATGGCTAACAATAACTCATGACATTCAAACGAGTTGGTGGCACATTCATTTTGTCAGCATAGATTTTGCATTTATGACATGTCTTTGTATAATGGTTATAGTCAGCTTCCATCGTCAACCAATAATAACCCGCTCGTAGGATTTTTTTAGCCATGGCATGTCCATTTATATACGTTCCAAAAGAACCTTTATGGAATTCTCTCATAAGCGTATCTTCTTCCAATTTCTCCACACACCTGAGTAACACCATATCATTGTTTCTTTTTTATAACACGTCACCACTCAGAAATAATTTTGAGGCTAGCTTCCGCAGAGTTCCCTTGTCAATGACGGAGACATTTTCTGGATATTCTTGTTACTCAAGGTACCTTTTAATGTCATAGAACCAAGGCTTATTATCTGGTCCTTCTTCAATAGCAAGGCAATGTGCAGGTTCTTTAAAATGTCTGATTGTAATATGCGGCTCGCAATTTGGCCAAGTTACTTTGAACATGGCTAATAGAATTTCCAAGGCTTCTACCATCTGATTTTCTTCTCGTGGGATATGACTGAAGGTAATCTTAGTGAATTCCGTAGATAGCTTCAAAAAATGATCCGGATATGGAATCAATTTGGGACGTTTAGTGTCCCATTCTCCATTGACTTGGTATATGTCTAGTGTGGAGTCTCCAAACACTTTGAGATGTTTGGTTCTTAGATTGATAGCAACTTCCATACCCAGATACAAGCTTCATATTCAGCGATATTATTGGTGCAATAAAAACATAACCTTGCAGTATAAGGTTTATGAAAATTCTTCATAGAAGTCAAAAATGTGCCAATGTCGTGCCTCAAAGAATTTGAAGCCTCCGTCAAACATGAGTGTCCAACGTGCCTCTGGTTCAGGTTCTTCACCCGACCCTGGTATTTTGTAGTCACCTATAACCATGACATCTTCGTCTAAAAAGTCAAACTTCATTGGTAGATATTCTGGTAGTGGCTGATGAGCTAGATGGTCGGCTAGTATGCTATCCTTGATGGCCTTTTTAGTAAGGTATTGGATATCATATTCCGATAGTAAAATCTTCCATCGGGAAATTCTTCCTGTAAGAGCTGGTTTTTTGTACACATAATTTAAAGGATGCATGCTTGCTATTAACCACGTGGTGTGAGTTAACAAATATTGCCTCAGTCTTTTAGTATCCCAAGCCAATGCACAACAAGTCTTCTCGAGAAGTGAGTACCTGGTTTCATAGTCGGTGAATTTTTAACTGAGGTAGTAGATTGCGTGCTCTTTTCTACCCATTTCCTAATGTTGTCCCAATACACATCCCATTGACCCTACAAGCACTGTTAGATACATGGTGAGCAGTCTTCCGGGAACTGGAAACATCAAAATTGGTTGCTCTTGTAAATATTGCTTTATTGTCTCGAAAGCTGTGTAACAATCATTATTCCATGCCAATGTCTGATGTTTTCGTAGTAATTTGAATATAGGCTCGCACGTAGCCGTTAGGTGCGATATGAACCTTGAAATGTAATTCAATCGTCATAAGAAACCATTAACCTCCTTCTCCGTCCTCGGAGCTGGCTGTTCTTGTATAGCTTTTACCTTGTCGGGGTCTACCTCAATACTACATTGACTTACAATAAAACCTAGTAAATTGCCTAACCTGACACCAAATATACACTTGTTTGGTTTCAAACATAGTTTAAACCTTCACAGACGCTCGAATAGCTTTTGTAAAGGTATGATGTGATCCTCCTCGTTATGATATTTAGCAATCATATCATCTACGTACACCTCAACCTCTTTGTGAATCATATCATGGAATAGTGTGAGCATAGCCCATTGATAAGTTGCCCATGCGTTCATTAGACCAAACGACATTGCCATATATTAGAAAGTGCCTCAAGGAGTCATGAAGGTAGTATTTTCCATATCTTCGGGTGCTATTTTTATTTGATTATAGCCTGCGAAACCATCCATGAACGAGAATACCAAAGCTTAAGCTGTATTGTCCACCATAACATCTATGTGAGGTAACAGGAAATCATCTTTGGGACTTTCTTTGTTTAGATCCTGATAATCTACACACATGCGTACTTTTCCATCCTTCTTAGGTACTAGCACGATGTTAGATATTTGTTGTACCCCAATTGTTTTCCCTAAGATTCCTCTATCATCTCATACTATCACAATGCAACAAAATCACACTTAGGGTTTTGGGTAATTCTCCTACTTCATCCTTTCTTTAAGTTTGCCCTTGAGGGATCACCAAGCATCTTAAATTGTGTATCTTGTACATATATCCTTTTAACTAACATATATATATATATATATATATATATATATATATATATATATATATATATATATATATATATATATATATATATATATATATATATATATATATATATATATATATATATATATATATATATATATAATATATATATATATATATGTCTCTTTGAATGTCACCTTGTAGGTAATGGCACAATTTCATGGAATCTCTGACTTTTTAGGTAACACTTGATTCCATGTTTCTCTACATGTTCATAAGCAACTATGATTGGAAATTTGATCATCAATTTTGGTTTGTAAAGGCTCAATTGACAAAAGGGGGTAAATTGGTTTTTTGTCAGAAGTCAACCAAAGTCAACTGTTGACCAAGGGGACTATTGGTCAACCATCAATTAAATGTCCCTATTTTGGTATTTCATGGTCAATGGTGGCATAAAATCAAGAGGAAGTCTGAATTGGAGATAACTTGTCTATGGAGTTATTTGAAATTTTGAATTTTTTCTAAGTGTTCATAATGCTGAACTTTGATTGGTCATAACTTTCTCAATTTTTATTGTAAATGTACAAACTTTACATGCCTGGAAAGAGGATACAAAATCCTTCAACTTTGTATTAGAGGCCTCAAGTCCAAAAAATGAATGGAGAAAAAGTTATGAAGCTTGGAAGGTTTTGGACACTTAGTGAAATTTCCCAAATATGCACAAAAATATTACTTCTTCATGGTTAATTTTGAATGTCCATTTGAGCTCAAATCAAAAATTTGGAAACATGAAAGTTGGAGTTTGAAGTGTGATCTTCATTTTTGGTTCAAGAATCACCTCAAATGGTCAAGTGTAGAAAGAGATATGATGCTTAGGATTTGTGGCCTGAAGATGGCATTTTGCCCAGTCACGCGCGCGCTAAGCCTAGCATTTCATCAAATAGTTCGTGGGCACATATTCATCATCACTTTTCTATTTGAAATTTTGATTATTTTGAAAAATGTCCAACATCAAAGATCAGGCCTTAAATGTGAGGAACAACTTTGCTTCAGGAAATTTCTTAAAATAACTCTTACATTTTGAGATATAATCATGGGAAGAAGGTACCATTTTTGTCTAGCACAAGGCATGTCGTGCACGTGGATTGCCCAGTCAGGCTTGAAAATTTCATCAAACAATTCACAAGCATGCATTCATAGGCAATTATCTCATTGATTCAAGCTTCGTTTTAAAAAAATTTGAACATCAAAGTTGGAGTATGTAATGCCCTCTCCATTTTTGATTTAAACTTTCTTAATATTTCATGTACTATGGAGAGAGATATAAGGAGATAAAGATGTGATCATGATTTTGGTAAAAATATGCAAGAAAATACATGGGGTTCGTACCAGCCAAAACAAATACCTGCCAGCTCATTGACATGCTTCGTCCACTTATTTAAAACGCACACATTGTATCATTATTTAAACAAAAATTGAAACACACCTCACCACCTCACTCTCACTTTTCATTTTCTCATTTCTACCCTCTTATTCATTTCTCACTCTATAAAAGAAGGTTGGATTCATTTGATAGGGGTTAAACATAAAAATCAGAAGCAAGCTATCTCTCTCTTCCTTACAAAGCTCCTCTATCTTTGCAAATTCAGAATTATTCTTCTCTCTTTGAATCTCAAGCAAGCTTCCTCCATTTTTGTCAAATCTTCCTTCATATCTCTCTCTATTTATTGCCTTTGAATCTTCAAGTCAAGCATCTCTGAATTACTTGCTCTTTATTTGAGCTCAAGCATCAACAAATCCGTTTCACAAGGTAGGCTCCATAATTTCTCATTCATGACTGGAGCTTGTGTTTCCTTTTAATCCATTAGTATTTTGAAGAATCCAGTAGCATATTCACGTTCCTTGCATTTTTGTTATGAATTTTGATTTTTGGATCGCTTGATTTGGTGGAGAATTGAAGGAGAAATTTGAAGTTGAAAACTGTTTGATGAATTGTCCAACTCAAACCATGCTCATACAAAAATTTTCGCACGCAATTTTCTCTATCATCAAGGCATCATTTCATGAAATTTTTTATACCATCGTGTTCAACACATTTTGATCTTGAACTTTGAAGTTTTCATTTTTTAATTTCATTAAGAAACGCGTGAGATTTTTTGATCTGAAAGTCATGTTTTAAAACTGAAAAAATAGAAAGGGTTCTTGTTTGGTAGGGATGATAATGTGGCATGTTTTGATTTAACATGTTCTTGCCTCATTTTATAGTGCATTTTGAGAAAATCAGGTGTAATAAGCCTTTACATTTTTGAATTTTATTTGTTTTCTTAAATTTTGTTTTAATATTTTCCTCACTTCAAAAATTATCACAAAAATATTTTAAACTCTTTTTTCAATATATTTTCATATTTTGATTATTATTTCATTTTTAATCATTTTTCTTGATTAAATAAATTCATATAGTTAATTAGGGTTTTCATAATCGTTTAAGTTTTGAAATTTTATTTTCCTATTTCTACTAAATCAAAAAATTATAAAAAAAATACTTTCTAGGATCTCTCTGAGTCTACTTCCTAAATATATATTTTTTTTAAATTTTGTAAAATTCTTGGGTTACAAATTAAATCATTTTTTTTTATATATCACTTTTTCTTTGTCTTTTTTGATGAATTGTGTAAATAATTTTTATTTAATCATTTATTTTGGGATAAAATTCAATTAAAATATACTTACTGATCCTTAGAGTTTACTTGACATTTAGGGAGTCTCATACAAAATTTATTTGAATTTTAGTTTAAATTGATTAATTTTTAACTTAATTTCTTTTTTAGGATTTTGTTTGATCATTCACACTAATTGATTGAAATTTATAACTTCCCATGCCTATAAAATCATAAATGAAGTTATTTAAAGTGCTTGTACAACTTGAAGTCATAAAGATCATTTTTCCTGAATTTTAAAATGTGATTTCATATTTTTTATAAATTATTTTCCAAAACATCTCTAATTTAAGCATTTTGCTAGCTAGTTTCAAAGTTTGCATTTCTAAGTCAAATTTCTACCTCAATCCAAGAACTCTAAATTCTATATCTGACTTTTATAGAACTTTAGGAAGTTAGAATTTTAATTTAATAATTTTTAAATTATGTTCCTATTTTTAACCTAAATTTGACTTAGGGGTGTATTTGGGGCTTTGCTTTTGATTAAAGTTTGTGGTTAAAAACTTTTGTACACAATTCTTGTTTAATATTTGATTTGGCATTTGATACTGACTTTGAAGTAATTTTGGGACAAATTATTCAACATTATTGGATCTTGGATGTTGATAGGTTGAAAAACCAAATCCATCAAGAAGGATGAATGATATTGATGATATTTGAAACTAAATTTCATCTAACACATCCTCTCCCTCTTCATATTATCCCATTCTTACTTGTACTGCATGTTGTTGGAGGATGATTTACATATAATTTCTCCAAATATATGTTACATAGATTGCTATTGATCGACCTCAAAAAAATAGGTGCGACTTCTACATAAGTCCACTTACGATTGCTTAACATAGCGCTAAATTTTGTCCCGATTCGAGATATGATCATTCGTGACCCAAACCCATATTTGTCAGCCCAAATATGTTAATTTGAATGCTTTGATCCAATAAACTTGAGATTCATTGTTAGGAGGCTTTGGTCTTATCAATCCTCCAATGAATCTTCATAAGCTTTGGTCAAAGTGAATCACTTAAACATCATTGATCATTTATAGTTGTCTTAAGAATTTTAAATGAATGATATACTTGACAAAAAATAAATGAAACTTTTTGTTCAGAGGCTTTGATTTTATCAATCTTCTAATAAGTTTCAAATGCAAGTTTCAAGATGGTCATTCAACCAACCTCTAATTTATAACATTTTACTTTATTTTGTGCTTTTACATTATGCTTTTATTCTAAGCACCATTTATTTTAGCATTTACATTTCATGCTATTTTTATCTTTGCTCACTTGGGCATTTACTTTCATGTCATTTTGTTTTGCTCACTTGAGCTTTTCATTTTTTTTTAAAGATACTTAATAACAAACTTTAACAATATAAAATCTTTAATGTTACTTGGACTACTTGGTTACTAACTTTGACATTATGGAGATTGTGGACTTCTTGGACTTAGGATTAGAAGCCTTGACCTTCCTTGAGACCTTTTAACCTTAACTGTTATTTTGTCTGGAGTTCGTGGGGTTTACCCCAAGACATTGGGTTGTTTGTTTGCTTTGTGTGCAGGCTATTGTGATTACATGCTTTGTCTGTGATCAGGAATTCATCTGTATACAACTGTTACTCTGCCCAATTTTTATGAAGACTTAATACAATTGAAGCCTGGTTTTCTTAAGAGGTTTATTATCTTTTCTTGTTTGTTTTCAAATCCAAATGATGGGAATTCTACATTGAATCATTGTGTCAAGTGTTGGCTTCTTGTTGGTTAGCCGGTTGTTTTCCCTGGCTTTTATCTTATGCTTTAGGATAGTCTCTTCATCTCCTTCCAGCTTCTTTAATTTGAAAAATATTCTCCCTCCTTTTGAAAAATATTCTCGTTTTTAAACTTGAACATCTTTAACAATAAACATGGACTTAGTTCCATGCATTTTCTAAAATCTTTTCTTAATCAAATTTTAAGCAACTTAATAATACTCTGACATATTTTGTGAGAAGATTAAAAGTCGATCAACCTCATTCAAACCATTTTTCCATTTTTTCTTTTCATTTTAAAATTTTCTCAAAAGATTAGACTCTTGTCAATCCTTGTAGTGATGCGAACTACTATACTTCTACGATGTGTAGTGAAGTGAGATATTTTCCACTTGGGTGTTGAGCGAGGCTTTGTTGATTTTAAAATCTAAGCCATATCCTCTACTTTGAGATGATGCAAATTCTCCTTTCTCATAATCATGGGCAGTAAGTATGTTCTTCCACTCGGATAAGACAATGGTGTCTCGTCTCTTAAAATTAACCAACACACTTGGGTTTTAAATATTTTTAAAGGAGAACTACGAGCACCATGATCCCCTATTACATGGAAGGAGGTACGTAGGCACTAAAGGTTTGCAATCGTGTCGGGTGCAAAAATCATAAAAAATACTTCTTTTCTCATCTCTGTCATACCCCAAATTTATCCTACCTATTTTTCTCTTATCTGGCCTAGGCTTTTCATTTCATTTTCATAACTTTAATCAGGTCAATCACATAGCATTCCTTCATTCAATAAGGAAGTGGTTCAGTATCAGTGGTTGTGCTAATTAGGGCTTCACTTTGGTTTGAGTTTTCTTCATCAGATAAAGGCAGATTCATCTGGAAGTGGGCAGTGGAATCAGGTTCGGAAGTATGGTTATCATGAGTTTTTGTACGCGGCCATTTCTCAAGATCTTGGATTAGGGTTTCTTTCCCTATGGGTGATTAAAAATCAGGGTTTGTTAGCATCATGCCTCAGCTAAGGTTTGAACTTTTCAAGTGTTCAGTATGGATAATTATTGATACTCAGAGGCTACTTCATAAAAGCCTGGCATATAATCTCAAGTGCATAATCAAGACTTTATCATCACTGGTTCACATGTGCATCAATATGCTCTAGAATGCAAGGAAAGATCAGATTTGTACGTCAGTTCAAAGCACTTTGACCAAAAGTCAACTTTTTGCAAGATCAAGTTTAAACAATCATAACTTCTTCATTATTCAATATTTTTGAATGGTTCTTTTTGCATATAACTCTCTTTGACGCCATCTCCAACTTCTATTTACGAGTCATGATCTGATTATGTGCGGAGGATCATCAAAAGTCCGAATACTTTAGAGGTCATCATGTGGAATTTGACCTAATTTAAAAATAGTTGTGCCCAACTTCCAATGATCATAACTTCTTCGATTCTAGACATTTTTGGATGATTCTTTTTACACATTGTCATAGATGATGTCGTCTATGACTTTTCTTCAAAAGACCAAGGATAAATTATGCTAAGAATACCTTGAAAGTTATTAAGTTATCATAGGTCATGTTTTGACTTAGAATATTCTTAACTTCTACTTTCAACTCATAATAACTTCTTCAAATGCATTGTTCGTTACTGTGGACTGAAGTATAACAGGCAACAAACGATCAATCGATGCAATTTTTGGTTTTTTTCATCACATACCGGGGACTTAAATTTGCAAATTATTTTGAAGAATTATTAAATAAGGATTTGAAATTTGTCATGTGAAATTAGAACCAAGTTTCTAGGGGTACAAGTCAATTTGAAATTGGTTCATATAGATTTGAATGGATTTGAGTCAAATGACATCAAGTGGTTAAAATTCATTTTGTGCAAGATTTGGATTCAAGTTGAGAATGAAAGATAACATAAGGGGATTATTCAGAATTCGAGATTTACAAACTCAAGGTTCATTCAGGTGGAATTAGTTCAAGCTATCAAAGGCAAGATGTTTATCAAATTCATTCATGATTTAAGAACTCATTTCATATGATTCTACGATAATAAATTGCAAGTTGCAAGATTTGAATCCAAAAGTTCAAAAGCTTGAAGAGATTTCTCGTACAAGGCATCACTTTATTCATGTTACAAGGGGATAATTTAAAGTTACATCAATACCATGAATTTTTCCTTTTACACTTAAATAAACTACAAGAAAAGTTACAAGTTTCTTATTTGTTCTAAGGAAACAAAGGAAAGATAATTGTTCTTCAAATCTCCTTGCTCCATCTTCAAGCGACTTGTTCTCACACCTTGCTATGACTTCTCCTTCAAGTCTTCAATCTTGCCTTTCCTTCTTCAGCTTCCATCAATGTCACATGAAAACAAACAAGGTGTTAGTTAGAACAATCATCATCGAAATAATGAAATTTAAACAAGAAGAGTTCTCGAAAAATTTTCTACTAATCTCATCATTAGGGATTTTGTGAAGGAATCAGAACAGGGGGTTTGAATTAAATCATGTGCCAAAGCCCAACAAAGGCCTCATTATCTTGCAAATAAAAAATCAGAATTTAAAAGATTAATCATGGGCCTTATCTCATATTGCAAATCACAAAAGGTTATTTTGGTTCACAATAAAAGAAAAAAAGAAAGTCCCTGCAATAAAAAAGAATGCAAACAAAAGTTGCATTTCCATCCCAACAAGCATGTTTTCATATCAGAGGAATTATCATATTGGAAAAGTTTCCAAAAATCCCCGACATAAAATTCAGGTTTCATCCCAACATACAATAACCTTTGCAAACCTCAAGTATATTAAATCAGAAAAAGATTTTCACATTTCAGCAAAAAACAAGTTACTGCAGTAACAAAGTCAACAAAAAAAAACATTTTCAAAAGCTCATCCCTGCTTCCAACAACTTGTTTTATTGTAAAACCAAATACAACAAGCTAAAACAGCCCCAAATGGCCCCTGCAAAGACAACCTCCTATGCTGTCCCCAAAGCCAGCTACTACTAGCATGTAGAAATAAGTCAAAAAGCCTATCCACTCCCCTCCAAAACCTGTCAACATTGTACACAAGAATAGCCAGCTAAAAGTAGCATAAAAAAGCAACAAAGCAGGACAATAAAACAATTCAAGTCAATGTTATCTTTCCCACCAAAATGCCTCTTTCTATTGATATAAAAAGGCAAACAAAATAGAGGAGGGGGGACTGTTCAGGAAGCACAGCAAAACGGCAGCAACCACAAAACAAAAATAACAATATCATCATCTTCCCTTTTCCAAAAAAAAATCCCTTCAGAAAAATATACAATACTGTTCAGAAAAAACCCAAAATTGCACAAACCCTAATCATCACCATCTTCCATCTCATTCCAAAAACATTCAGAAACTAAAAAAGAAAGAATACTGTTCACAGAGGCCACAGTTCACGTTCAACCCAAAAAATCACCGAATACTTATCAAGTGACCAGGCCAACAAAAAAACCCTAAAAGAATTTCATCATTTTCATACACAACTCACTTCAGAAATCGAAAAATCAGAGGAAAAAAGAAAGATATTCGCGATACTTTCAGAGAGGTTCGAAGAATACGAAAGAGAAAGAATCAGAAAGATCTCACTGGAGTGGTAATCACAAATCACGACCTCTCTTCCTTTCCCCTTTCCTTTATCTTTTCTCTTTTCGTATTTTTGTCATACATCATGATTTCGTAGCGTTAGGGTTTTTATCCCTTTCACAAATCTTTGCATTTTTCTGTAAATCAAACAATAAGCGGTTAGTAAAACACAGTAACTAAGAAAGATCACTTGAAATCATAAAAGAAATCAAATAAATTTGAGAGGAAAGTCATAGGAACAGGGTGGCGCCACCGTAGGCTTGGCGCGCCACCACACCATATCACCAACATCATCTTTTCTTAGATGAGAGAGAAAGAGAGAGAGAGCGAAGACGGAATTGTAGATCGCAACGCAACCATGCGGAACCCAGAAGGATGGAGAATACAGTAAAGGTGCGAGAGATAAGAGAAACACGTTTGAGAGAAGAGAGTGATACAAATAACATAACATTTAGGTTTAGGTTGCTTTCCATTTTATTTTATTAAATCTGTTTATGTTAAGTTAATATGTTTTTTGTTCTATTTTAATCTTATATTTAGAAATATGTTTAAGATAATATTAGTTATAATTAACCATTGTTAATATATATTAAGTTGTGGATAATTTTGAGTTAACATTGTGATTAAGAGATAAACAATTTTTAGCTCTCACGTGCATCCCCTCATCAAAGCTTATTATGCACTATCAATTTCCACCATCACACATTCACAAATTCGATCCGACACTAAAGAATGTGTAGTTCACCATGGACTCTCTGGAGTGGTTCTTGCTGGATCAATGAATTTGCTTATTGGGCCTAGGCATTTCTGCTAATCTCACCCTTGTCTTTTACTTCAATTTCTAGCCCATTGAATTTCTTTCTATTTCTCTTTATTTCATTATTTTGCTTTCAGTTTGTTAAAAGTACAAACATATATTTTGATATAGTTAAATATGTAATTATTTTAAAGAGTTATATTTAATATAATTAATTAATTAATTAATTATATTAAATAAGATTATTTAATTTAATTAGTTATTTAATTCATTTGGTTTTATTATTTGTTTATTTGGACTTTATTCGAACTTTCGATTTGATACATCCCTATTCGTAAACTTGTACCCCCATTCCTATATGGTTTGTAATAGCTTAGAGTTTATTCTTTTGTGTGTTTCAATTGTTGCTATTATGCATTTTTTGTCCAATTAAGACACATGGCCTCCTCTTGGGCTCCTCATCAATGAGCAGGTATACACTTACACATGCATACTCTCACACATTCATAGCTTGGTCCTGGGCTTTCCTACAATGACAACTATTCGATCGATTGTTCTAATTGGTTGTTTAGAATACTAGATGTAGCGGTAGAAATGTTTAAGACTAAGCCATTGGATTGACTAGACTTATACAGATCAAAAATAAAAATCGCCACCGCACTTTATTGTTTCCAAAAGAATGGGAAAAGAGCGAGTAACCCAAAAAGAGGGGGAAAGATTCAAGGTAAGGGGGTTGTTTATGCAAAGGGAAGGTATTAGCACCCTAAACATCTACGGTACTCCGCAGGAACCTCTTTATGAAATCTGTATATTTTGGCTATAAAATGTTGTATGCAAACTAGATGATGGAGTTGAGAAAAGAAATATATTTTTTATGATTGTTGCACCCGCCATGGTTGCGATATTTAGTGCCTACGTACCACCTTCCGTGCAATAGGGTATCAGGGTACTCGTAGTTCACCTTTTAAAAGTTTTTAAAACACTAGTGTGATGGTTAATTTTATGAGATAAGACATCATCGTCATTGCCCGTGTGGAAAACATACTTACTACCCACAATCATGAGAAAGGATAATTTGCATCATCTAAAAGGGGAGGATATGACTTGGATTTTTAAATAAAAAATTCCTCACTCAACACCCAAGTGGAAACTATCTCTCTTCACTATATATTATAGAAGTATAGTTGTTTTCATCACTACAAGGATTGACAAGAGTCCAATCTTTTTGAGAAAAGTTTTAAAATAAAAAGCCAAAGTGGAAAAATGGTTTGAAATGAGATTGATTGACTTTTAGTCTTAAAAAAATGTCAAAGTATTATTAAGTTGATTGAAGTTTATTTATGAAGAGGTTTTGAAAATGCATGGACCTAGTCCAAATTTATTATGAAAGTGGTTCAAGTTTAAAAAACAAGAATAGTTTTCAAAAGGAGAGAGAAGATTTTGGAAATTAAAGAAGATGGGAGGAGAAGAAGAGACTATCCTAAAGCATAAGGTAAAAGCTAAGGAGAAGAACCATCTAACTAACAAGAAGCCAATACTTGATATTATGAGTCAAGATAGAATTCTCATTCTTTGGATTGTAACCACACAAGCAAAGATACTAGACCTCTTGAGAGAACCAAACTTTAAGTGTCTTAAGTCTTAACAAAAATTGGGAAGAGTAAGGGTTGTATACATGTGAATTCCAGATTACAAACAAAGTATATATTCACAATAACCTGCACACAAAACAAACAAACAACCCAATGTCTTGAGGTAAACCTCAAGAACTCCAGAAAAAATATCCATCAAGGTCACGAGGTCTCCAACATAGGCCAAGGTTTCTATTCCTACGTCTAAGAAGTCCAATACTTCATAATGCCAAGGATAGTAACCAAATAGTCCAAGTATCATTAAAGTTTTTTATGGTTTATGTTGATTATTAAGTATCTTCAAAAAGAAAAGAAAAGCTCAAGTTAGCAAATATGAAAATAGCATGAAATGTAAATGCTAAAGTAAATAGTACAAAAAGCCAAAAAATAAAAAACATAAAGTTAAGTTAATTGTTAATAATTAGTGGTTAGTTGGATAACCATCTTGAAACTTGCATTTGGAACTCATTAGAGGATTGGTAGAACTAAAGCCTTCACACATCAACTTGCATTTTCTTTTTGTCAAGTATATCATCCATTTGGAATCCTCAAAAGTACCATTTAATGATCAACGATGTTTAAGTGATTTGCGTTGACCAAAAGTGATGTAGATCCATTAGAGGATCGGTAGAACCAAAGCCTACAAACAATGAATCTCAAGGTTATTGGATCAAAGATATCAAATTAACATACTTGGGCTTGCAAACATAGGTTTCGCCATAAATGATCATTTATTCGAATCGGGACAAAATTTAGCGCTATGTTAAGCAATCGTAAGTGAACTTATATAGAAGTCGCACCTATTTTGAGACCGGTCAATAGAAATCTATGCACCATTTATTTTGAGACATGATATAGAGATCATGCTCCAATAACACTTAGTGCAATAAGAAAGGGATGAGATGAATAGGGGTGGGAAAGAATATACAAACCACATTTGAATTAAATTTTAATCAAACTATTATTAAAATCATTCATCCACTATTAGACTCAACACGATGGATCCAATGATGTTAACAAAGTTCATGATAAAAAATTCAACCCAAGATCAGCCAGAAAATAATCACAAAATAATATTGCATTTAATATATATATATATATATATATATATATATATATATATATATATATATATATATATATATATATATATATATATATATATATATATATATATATATATATATATATATATATATATATATATATATATATATATATATATATATATATATTAAAAAGGGTTTTAAAATGTTTTAAAATATAAATAAAAGATAAAAATATCAACTATATTCAAATTAATCAAGAAATATTAAGTAAGACCATAGAAAAATAAGAAATAAACTCAAATATTTTTATAAAATTTTTGGTAATTTTTTAAAGTCAGAAACTATTTTTAAAATTTAAAGAAATGAGTAAAATAAACCAAAAATGATGAAAAATAACAAAGTCAGAAATAAAAACTAAATGAGGTCACCAACATTTGTCATAATATCATTAGATCATTCCAAATTTTTTTTCCAGAATTTAAAATGTATAAAATTATTTTTAAATATTTAAAACAATTCAAATAAAGTGAAAATTTATAAAAAATATCAAAACACAATAATATTGTGAAAAAAAAAATCAGAAAGAGAAAAATTAAAAATTTATTTTCCTAATTTTTCAGATTTTTTGGACTTAAAGTGAATTTTCTATGATATTTTGAAATTTAAATCAATTAAAATAAAAATCAGAAAATAAAATATCAAACCAAAAAAATATGGGCCATCTGATCATTGTCAAATGCGTTAGTAAATAGATCAAGTGGACCTGGCGCGCTGTGCATGTTATGGACTTTAGTTAAAAAACACTGGATCATTAATTAAATCAGAAATTCAAAAAGAACAAATGGCATGCCATCATTGGTTGGAAGATGACACGTTGGTCATCTTCAACATCCAGCCAACGTGAATTGCAGGTCTCTCAAACTGTAAAATCAGAAGCTCAGACCTATACCATTCGCTTCGTCTCTTCAAGACGAAGACAACCACACCTTCGCGACAAATTTAAATAAACTGTAGCTCAAGCAATTTGGAAGGAATGTTTTGAAAGGGAATTTGAAAATCCATGGCCAAAACGTGTTTCTAGATAAAAGCAAGTGTTATGACTAGAACCAGGGCAATGAGAGCTTCACAATGATATCAAAGTTTGGAAGAATTGATGAAGGAACCTACCTATTAAAGTTGAGTTACAGAGCTCTGAAACTGGACTTCTTTGGATCAATATAGGCCACGATTCTTGAAAGTAATTATATGGTTAGCTTTAGGGAAGATCAAGGAAGGTGAATTGATAGAAAAAATGGATTGAAAAAGGCTTGAACACTGATTTCGAAGTTGCATAAAAGTGAGTTATGGAATGAGTTTGGCAGAGTAATTTTAGTTGTTCAAGCTTGAGGAAATGAATGAGGAACGACCCTCTATTTATAGGGAATCAAATGGAATGTTCAAGCGTGTGAAATGATGAAGTTTGGAGGGAAATCGTGTGAAGTTGCAAATAATAAAAGTGTGACTTCTATCTTGATCAAAACACATCCAAAAGGCATGTTTTGCCATGCTAATCACTTATGGAAGTTCACTAAACACGTTTAGAAGAAAAAATGCGCAGAAAAATGTGTTTAGAAGCTAAATCAAGGATTTCAAATTCTGACTTTTGAAGAAACTTCAGTTTCAAGTTAACAAGTTCAAATCAATGGTATTTTTAACTCAAGGGGTCTTAGGGCATGATTCTTGGAGCTTTATAAAGACGAGCTTCAAGCTTTGCAATGGGAAAAGAATGGAATCAAATGGATGTTTGATCTGAAAGTTGCAATGAGTCAAAGTTGGGAAAAAGAAGTTGAATTTCCATACTTAGAAATATTTCAAGTTTTTCTTCAAAAGCGACCTATAATGTTTTGCATCCAAACATGGCATTCCTCTTAGAATTTGCTCTTGATCCAAAAAGATGGCATGAAATAGACCTCTTGAATGACAGTTTGAAACTTGAACCGTTCAAAATCTCCAGAAATTGAGAGAGTTATGAATTGTTGAAGTTGAAAAAAAATCATGAAATAACCTATAATCTTTTGTATCCTTAAGGAATCCTACATCCATTTTCTCACTTTGCACATAAGAGAAGGAAACAAGTTTACATCCTCAAGATCATTATGGAAAAAGAGTGGGCTCAAGGTGATAAACATTGACCAAGTTATGATCATTAGAAGTCACACAAGGGAAGTTGAGGGTTCATCTGGAGGACTTGTAATATTTCTTCATCATCAAGTTTCTTGCACATGAAAAATCCTTAAAAATTTTAAAGTGATTTGTTAATAACCATTTGAAGAGAAGTATGTTTTTGGAATCACTCAAAAATACCAAAAGATGAGCAAGATATACTTCTTTGAATTTCAAAAACCTAGCTCCTAGATCAAGAAAATGCTTTGAGGAACTTTGACAATTTTGAACAACCTTCTTATACCAATACTTTTGCTTTGTAGATAGAAGTTGTTGAGGTGATAATGAGAAATCATAACAACTAAAACCACTTCCATATCTGTAGAATTGAGAGAAATATGCTCTTGTGACCAATGGGAACTAGGCCTTGTCCAACCATGACAATTTCTTCAATCAACCACTTGCACTTTTGTATCAATCTTGATAAATTTTAAATGTGGTGAACCAAAATAAACCTTGTCATGCCATTTCTTCCAAAACAAATTCAATGGTGAGGTTTGAATTTCTCAAACTTTATTGACTAGGGCATGGAAATAAACTCATGAACCCATGGATAACCTTGCTAAGCCGCATTTCCTTTACTTACATTATTAACAAGTAAGATAAAACAACATTGAATTTTATTAATAAAAAGGAGAGTAAAAAAAAACATGCATAATCACAAAAGAAAAACAAGTCAAGGTGCTTGGTGGTTCCTAAAAGAGCAAAGCTAAAGATAAGGAGGAGAACTAACAACCCTAATGTGATCTTGTTGTGATTGAATCAATATGGTATGATGAAGGGATCTTAGGGGGAAAAATTGGGGTACAACACTAGCAACACGCTGGTCCCACTTTTAAGAGCATGCATATAGCAACCATGTATGGGCTTTTGATTTTTATCTTATACAGTGAAGCAACTTCTCTCTCTTCTTAGTTCACATAACATGCTTTTCTTAAAGGGTCACATAGTTGAGTTTGGGCATGTACATTCTCACGAGATTAATCAAGTTTTACCCTTGATTAATCATAACCCAAATCAATCACTTCGGTCTATATACCAAGTGTTTCCATGCGCAAAGGGTCTCATGGTTAAGGGTAGGAGCACCTACTCTCACGAGATTAATCAAATGTGCCCCTTGGTTAATCATAACCCGATTCAATTCCCATACACCAAACATTTCATTTACGCCTTTCATGATACTAATCATTGTGTCGTCACTTTCACCATGATCACCATGCATGATCACTATTCATAAACACTGTCTCATTGTGCATGATGCTCATAACATGCTCCCTTAGGATGTTAGTTTCATCTTCTTTAAGATGTGAACTAATTAGAAATTAGTTTCTTATCCATGCATGCTAACTTAGTTAGAAGTTTCCCTTTCAAATCTTAGGGCCATCATTTTATGATAACACTAGGGCTAGAACTAGGTTAGTCTCTGTTAGACTTTTCTTTTGCATTGCATATTTCCTAAAATAAAACAAAACTTCTTTATTTAATCAAAACCCAAAAACACTTAATCATTATTCAAACTCATTTCACAATTAACGAAAATACTCAACAAATCAAAAATTCCCTCAAAAGGGCATGTTATCTTAGTTCTACCACGATACAGGCCATGCCTATTGCTAGAATGCGTGCGTTAATGTCGCCCACTAAAAAACACCGAAAAACCAACATTTTTTTAAAGGAACTACGATGTTCTGATTCCTTCACTGGATATGTAGACAAAGGGTTACGAGACCCTCATGAACGCACTAATAAAAAACCATCCCTTTCCCCTTGGCATGTATAGTTATAGATAAACACACCCTTAGAAGCAAACAAAAAAAATGGATCCTATTGAGTATAACGGATGTGAGGGGTGCTAATACATTCCCTTCGCATAATCGACTTTCTTACCCTCTCTCTTGGTTGCAATACCATCTTATCCATCCTTTTGTGGTTTTCTTGATATTTCTCCCTCCTTCCGGATAAAAAAAGTTCAGTGGCGGCTCTGTGTTTTTTGCCGGTAGTTTCAGTTGGTGACTCTGCTGGGGATTTATGCAAGTATATCCTAGTTTTATTTATTAGTTTCTTTGGGTGTTTATTTATTTAATTTATTTTCTTTACCGCTTTATTTCTTTATTGCTTTATTGCTTTCTTTTGTATATATTGCATTATACTGTTGCTACCCAGATATTCTGGATATGCTATATCTTTTGTGATGTTGGGTTGGGTGATTACATTTGATAAGTCCTATACTCAGACTTGGGATTACATTTAGGATTAGGACGGGGGTATAATCATGTTAACTTTGAGGGAGTAATCCCGAAGAAAGAGGCATGAGATCCTACACTCAGTGGAGGTCCCCTTGAATATAGCATTGTTTACCGAGTAACCGGGAAGACATTGTTGCCTTCGACCTGAGAGCCATAAAAGCTGAGAGCCGTAGAACCATTAACCCATCCTGGCCTTTTTAGGTGTAGTGCAGAGACTATAACAGAGTAATTCGGAAGTAGTTGTCACATAATGCTGCATTCAGACGAGTTTTTCCTGTGAATATTACTGATTACCGAGTAATTGGGACATCGATAATATCCAAAGGAAGAGCGTAGACTCCGAGGTTTCCCTAGAACCTTATTTGTAGGTGATAAACCCTTAGTACATACTTTATGGATGGTTATCTTGACTCCATGCTTGTGATGTCGAACTTTTGATCCTGTTAATTTTAAATTATGCAAAGGACTAGACAGTGGTTATGAAGAATATGTGGAGCTGAGATCTCATGTTATAGCATACCATGATATCATACCATCATGTATATACATCTCATATCTAAGGAATTCCAAAGACAAATCTCGTTGGTCGAGCTCTTCAAAAATGAAAACAAATATTTTAAAATATAAATGAGTCTTTGGATTTCCTCGGAAATAAAGATAAAACATGCATTCATACTATCATGCATTCATTATTCACAACAAAAACTTATTGGGGTCCCTTTTCCATCAGACTTTAGTGAATAGAAAAGACGACTTCTCTACATCCCTACTGTACAAGAAGCAACCAGTGAAGACTTATGGATCTTTTCGAAGAAAATCAGAACGCTCTTCATCGAGATATGCACACCATGGGCACTCGAATGGATCAGCTTATGGAAACCCTTCATACTGTTATCAAGGGTCAAGTAGAGCTACATCAAAGTGTTACCAAGCTTGCCACTGCTGCCCCCTCCACTTCTGCAAATGGAGGGAATAATAATGCAAATGTTGAGACCCCTATCATAGTTCCTTAGAATGATGCTGATGATCATCACGACATCATTGATCTTGATGAGCCCCACGCTAATCTCGCTGCTGCAGTTGGTGAAACTGAAAAGATGTACCATGCTCTTGAAGAGCATCTCAAAGCCAAGAAGGGTATCAAGACTTCAGGATTCAATACTGCTGCAATGTGTCTCGTGCCTGGGGTAGTTATCCCTCCCAAATTCAAGGTTCCTGATTTTGAAAAATACAAAGGCACCTCCTGCCTAGAGACTCATCTTCGTTCTTATTACGGCAAGATGGATGCTTATGCTGAAAATGAACTGTTACTCATGCACTTCTTCCGAGATAGCTTGACCGGGGCACCGTTGGACTGGTATATGCAACTAGAAAGAACTCACGTCAGTACTTGGGAAGAGCTTGCTAACTCCTTTTTGAAACATTACCATTATAATATTGCCATGGCTCCTAGCCGCACTTAACTTAAAGGGATGATACATAAATTTGAAGAGTCTTTTAAGGAGTACGCCCAAAGATGGCGTGAACTTACAAGGGTCCAACCTCCTCTCTTAGATCGTGAATTGATTGATTTGTTCATGGGTACCCTACAAGGTCCTTTTTTCCAACACATGCTCAGTAGTACCTCTACTTCTTTCTTTGATATGGTCATTATTGGATAACATGTTGAAACTTGTATTAAGGCTAGAACGATCCAAGGTATCCCTAACAATACCAACAAAAATACTGGCATTGGTAGGAAGCCATTTTCTGGTTTCGTCAAGAAGAAAGAGGGCGAGACTAGTGCTGTCACCATCAACCAAGGAAAACCTCCCGCATATCCTCAAGTTCAATTTCCATATTTTCCAACACCTGCTGCTGTTCATAATCATTATCTTCCTCAAGTGTATACTGCTACAACTCTAGCACCCTGGATGGCCCAACAACAGCCTTTCGCTCCTCAACAACAGTATCATCCACAACAACAATTTGCACCATCTTTGAATTATCAACAACATAATCAGCAACCTCAAGGTCCGAGATCTCAAAAGAGACAAAGAGCATCCGAGAGAAGATTTGATCCCA
Organism: Vicia faba; assembly: GCA_948472305.1. Lineage (NCBI taxonomy): Eukaryota > Viridiplantae > Streptophyta > Magnoliopsida > Fabales > Fabaceae > Vicia > Vicia faba. The sequence goes on along the minus strand of OX451740.1, from coordinate 759,471,789 downwards.
TTCCTATGTCCTATGCTCAACTTCTACCTCAATTACTTGCCAATCAGTTGGTTCAATTGCATGAACTTGGTCCACCACTAAATCCTCTCCCTAGGGGGTATGATATTAATGCTAATTGTGAATTTCATTCTAGAGCCCTGGGCCACACGATTGAGAATTGTAGGGCATTTAAATGTAAAGTTCAAGACCTCCTCGATGCAAAGTCCAAAAATTTCAACCCTATTGGTCCCAATACTCAGAATAATCCCATGCCTACTTACCCAGGGGAAGCGGTCAATGTTATTGAGGAAAGTAGTGAACAGACTCTGGTAACCAAGGTTGACGAGATCAAGATGTCATTAGGGACTGTTAGAGAACATTTGTTAGAGCACGAGGTTCTGCATGAACTCCATGGTTTTTTCTTAACATGTTCCTCTAAACCTGAAGAGTGTACTAGTTCGAAGACGGCTATCCAACAACTAATGGATGAAGGTGTCCTATAGGTAGAGAAGATATTTCAAGAAGAATAGATTGATGTCTTGGAAATTCCTTATTATCTGAGAAGCCACTCAGTAACACTAGGAACCCTGTTGACAATTCATGCTCTTGCTACCCCACTAATGATTCAAGCTCCAGTTACCCCCGAAACAACTCAAAATCTTATTCCTCCTCTATGTAACAATTCAAAAGCAGTTCTGTGGGAGTATAATGTGGTATATATTGTTGTGAACAAATATGAGTGTCCCCCGGTGGGTGACAAGAGTATTACCAATACCGAATGAATAAATAACATGACTCGTAGTGGCAAGATCTTTTCTCCCCCACCACTTCCTTCCAAAGAAACCAACGGTGATGCTCTAGCCAAAGTTAGGGGAAAGCACGTGATTGATAACTAGCCCGAACCTTCTGTAGGATAAGAAGCAGATAAGCTTTTGAGGATTCTTAAGCGAAGTGATTACAAAGTTGTGGATCAACTCAACCATACGCCATCCAAGATCTCCATCTTGTCTCTCCTCTTGTGTTTAGAGACTCACCGCAATTCCTTATTGGAGATTTTGTGTTATGCCCATGTTACGCAAGACATTTCTGTGGACTAGTTTGAAGGGATCGTAACCCATATTGCTGTAGGAAATTGTTTGGGTTTCTATGATGATGAGCTCCTAGTTGAAGGCAGAGCCCAAACAAAGCACTGCACATTTCCCTGAAGTGTTTGGATACGGTTTTATCTCGAGTTTTGGTAGATACAGGTTCTTCACTCAATGTGATGCCCAAAGCTACTCTGTTCAAGCTGAATATGGATGGGGTAATGATAAGGCCTTCCACCCTGAGTGTTTGAGTGTTTGATGGTTCAAGGAGATCTATGGAGGGAGAAGTGGACTTACCCGTCAAGATTGGTCCCCACACATTCTATCTGTCATTCTATGTTATGGACATTCGTCCATCTCATAATTGCCTATTGGGTCTCCCATGGATCCATGTAGCAGGAGCTGTGACATCTACTCTTCATCAACTCTTGAAATTCATTGTAAATGACAAAGTTGTTGTCGTTTATTAAGAAGAATATGTAGTGATTAACAATTTGACAACCTACCGTTATGTGTAAGTGGAAGGTGAAGTGCATGAGTTACCCTTTCAAGCTCTGGAGATTGTTTTTGTTGACAGGTTCCCCGTTGTAGAAGGTAAGAAGTATGAAGCACCCATGGCCTCTCTGAATGATGCCAAAGACGTCATGGAAGCTAGATCTTACCATGATGGTGGGGGAAATTGATTTAGGTACCTGAGAAGAAAGATAGCTATGGACTTGGGTATCAACCATCTTCCTCTGTGCAAGCTAGTTTGGTTTCTCTCAAAGGAAAGAAGGTTCTCCCAATTTCTGAAGTGTTCATCAGTGCTGGTACAAGGAAAGAAGGACAAGTGCTCACAATATATGATGAAAGTGACAATGAAGATGTTTCCAGATTTATCTATCAGGTTGCGCCGGACCAGGAGCTCAGCAATTGAATTGTCGTGGACATCCCTGAAGTCGTTTTCTTTGATGTGTAATTTTCTGATTCCATTAAGCCATATGCCATGCCCAAGGCATAGATACAACTTGTAGAAGGGGCCCCTTATGCTTCAATCTCCGTTTAAAATTGAATGAAAATCGCACTTTCGCATACAATTTTGTTCCCTGTCTTTTCTTTTACTTTTACTTTTCAAAATAAAACGAAAATGCTTTTCTTTTCGTATTCCAAATATTTTCATGCACTTTCTAAAATAAAACATAAAATCATCAATCATGTAGATCCGTATCGAATTCCATCAAAAATAATAGTGTTATGGTTCCTGATATCCTTGAGAAAATAGTTGACAATGCTAACAAGGACATTGGAGAAGATTGTGAATTCCTTGAAGAACTAGCGAGACTCTTAAGATAGGAAGAGAAGGTCATCCAACCATATCAAGAATATACAAAAGTTATCTATCTCTGTACTGAAGAGGTAAAGAGAGAAGTCAAGATAGGTGCTGCCTTGAAAAGTGAAGAAAAAAAGGGGTTGACTGAGTTGCTCCGAGAGTATGCTGACATCTTTTCTTGGTCTTATGAAGACATACCCGGTTTAGATACTGATATAATGATGCATAGATTGCCACTCAAGCCAGAATGTCCTCCTGTAAAGCAGAAGCCGCGAAGGACCAGACCCAACATGGCTTTGAAGATCAAAGAAGAAGTTTAGAAATAGCTTGATGCAGGTTTCTTATCTGTGATAAATTATCCTCCTTGGATTGCTAACATTGTGCCTATACCTAAGAAAAATGGTATGGTATGTATGTGTGTTGAATACCGAGACTTGAATAGATCAAGCCCAAAGGATGATTTCCCGTTGCCTCATATTGATGTATTGGTTTTATTATAAGTCAGCGAGGGATTGAAGTAGATCATGACAAAGTAAGAGCAATACAGGATATGCTGGCACCGAAAAATGAAAAAGAAGTACATGGGTTCCTTGGAAGGTTGAATTACATATCCAGGTTCATTTCTCATCTTACGGATACCTGTGAACCCTTCTTTAAATTGTTGCACAAAAATCAAGATGTCTATTAGGATGATAGTTGTCAAGAGGCCTTCGAAAAGATTAAACAGTAACTTCAGGAAACACCAATACTCATACCTCCAGTTCTAGGGAGACCACTCATTATGTATTTGACTATGCTTGAAGGATCTATGGGTTGTGTGCCCGGACAATATGATTATATTGGACGAAAAGAACACGCCATTTATTACTTGAGCAAAAAGTTTACTGGTTGTGAATTAAGGTATTCATTACTTGATAAGACTTGTTGTGCTCTTCTGTGGGCAGATCGACGTTTGAGGCAATACATGTTGACGCATTCTACATTTCTGATATCTTAGATGGATCCAATAAAGTACATCTTCGAGAAACCATCACTTACAGGAAGATTGGCTCGGTGGAAAATGCTTTTATCTGAGTATGACATCCAGTATGTCACACAAAAGGCTATCAAAGGTAGCATTCTTGCAGATCATCTTGCCCACCAACCATTGGAAGAGTATCAGTCAATGAAGTTCGATTTTCCAGACGAGGACATTACGAAACTTGATGATAAGGAAGGTCCCGAACCAGGGGAGTGATGGACTCTCACATTTGACAGTGCATCAAATTCCATGAGTCATGGTATTGGGGAAGTTATGACTTCTCCATGCAATACTCACAACCCTTTCACGGCCAGACTATGTTTTGATTGTACGAATAATGTCACCGAATACGAAGCTTGTGTAACAGGACTTGAAGCAACCATTGATTTGAAGATCCATATTCTTGAAGTTTATAGGGATTCTGCATTAGTAATATATCAAAGACGAGGTGATTGGGATACACGACACCCTAATTTAGTTCCATATCAAGATTACATATTAGAGTTGTTGCCCGCTTTTGATGAGATCACCTTTGAGCACATCCCTAGGGAAGTAAATCAGTTGGTAGATGCTCTAGTTACTTTAGCAGTAATGTTCAAAGTCAGTTATCTGAATCATGCACCCAATATAAGAATCCTTCATTACAAGGAGCCAACACACATTTTCCCTGATCATTGTCTCACAACTGAAGACGTGTCGGATGAAAAGCCATGGTATTTTGACATAAAAAGATATATTGAGAAGCAAGAGTATCCCGAGGGTGCCACGATTTGTGATAAGCAGACTCTTAGAAGATTAGAATCCAAGTTTTTGATGTCAGGAGATGTTCTGTACAAAAGAAACTATGATTCAGTTATGCTCAGATGCATGGATAGACACGAAGAGAAATCCATCATATGAGAAATTCATGAGGGCTCTATTGGGACTCATGCTAGTGGACATCCATGGCCATGAAAATCCTACGAGCAAGTTATTTCTGGATGACAATGGAAAGTGACTGTTGTGTGTTGTACCCCAATTTTTGCCCCTAATATCCCCTCATCATACCATGTTAATTCCATCACAACAAGATCACATTAGGATTCTTGGTTCCCCTCCCTATCTTTAACTTTGATCTTTAAGGAATCACCAAGCACCTTGACTTGTGTTCTTTTGTGAACATGAATATTTCTGTCTTGATTTCTTCTTTTAATTAATAAAATGCAATGTTGGTTTGTCTTGCTTGCTCCATGGGTTCATGAGTTTATTTCCATGCCCTAGTCAATAAAGCATGAGAAGTTCAAACCTCACCATTGGATTTGTTTTTGAGGAAATGGCATGGCAAGGTTATTTTGGTTCACTACATTCCAAGATATCAAGATTGATCCAAAAGTACAAGGGGTTGATTTAAGAAGTTGTCATGCTTGGGCAAGGCCTTGTTCCCATTGATAACAAGTGCATATTTCTCTAAAATATCAAGATATGGAAGTGGTTTTGGTGGTTACAAATTTTCATTTTCATACTCAACAACTTCTATTTACAAAGCATTTGTATTGGTACAAGAAGTTTATTCAAAATTGTCAAGGTTCCTCAAAGCATTTTCTTGATCTAGGAGCTAGGGTTTTGAACTTCAAAGAAGTATATCATGCTCATATTTTGGTATTTATGAGTCATTCCAAAGAAATCCTTCTCTTCAAAGGTTTATCAACAAATCACTTCAAAAGTTTCAAGGAGTTTTATGTGGAAGAAACTTGATGGTGAAGAAAGATTACAAGTCCTCCAGATGAACCCCCAATTTCTCATATGTGACTTTAAATGATCATAACTTGGCCAATGTTTATCACCTTGAACCCATTATTTTTCCATAATGATCTTTAGGAGGTTAACTTTATGCCTTCTTTTATGTGCAAAGTGAGAAAATGGATGGAAGATGCCCTAAGGATACAAAAGATTATAGGTCATTTCATGTTTTCTTGCCAACATCAACAATTTATAACTCTCTCAATTTATGGTGATTTTGAATGGTTCAAGTTTCAAAATGTCATTTAAGAGGTCTATTTAATGCCATATTTTTTGGTCAAGAGCAAATTTCAAGTGGAAGGCCATGTTTGGATGCAAAACATTATAAGTCACTTTTGAAGAAAACTTTGAAATATTTCTATGTATGGAAAGTCATCTTTTTTTCCAACTTTGACTCCATGTAACTTTCAGCTCAAGCATCCATTTGATTCCATTATTTTTCCATTTCCAAGTTTGTAACCTCATCTTTCTAAAGCATCAAGAATCATGCCCTAAGACCCCTTGAGCTGAGAAAGCCATTGATTTGAACTTGGTAACTTGGAATTGAAGTTTCTTCAAAAGTCAAAATTTGAAATAATTGGTTTAGATTCTAAACACTTTGTTTATGCGCGTTTTTTCTTCTAAACATGTTTAGTGAACCTCCAGAAGTGATTAGCATAGCAAAACGCGCGTTTTGGATGAGTTTTGATCAAAGTAGAGGTCAGACTTTTCTTGTTTGCAACTTCACACGATTTCTCTCTGAACTTCATCATTTCACACGCTTGAACATTCCATTTGATTCCCTATAAATAGAGGGTCATTCCCCATTCATTTCCTCAAGCTTGGATAGCCAGAATCACCCCGCCAAACTTGTTCCATAACTCAAAATTCTGCTAATTCGAAATCTGCTTTCAAGACTTTTTCAATCCAATTTTTCCATAAATTCACCTTCCTTGATCTTACCTGAAGCTACCCATATAATTACATTCAATAATCGTGTCCTAGATTACTCCATAGAAGTCCAGTTTCAGAGCTCTGCAACTCAACTTCAATAGGTAGATTCCTTCATCAATTCTTTAAAACTTTGATATCATTGTGATGCTCTCATTGCCATGGTTCTAGTTGCAACACTTATTTTCATATGGAAACTTGTTTTGACCACGAATTTCAAATCCCTTTTCAAAACTTTCCTTCCAATTTGCATGAGCTACAGTTTATATAAATTTTTCGAGAAGTTGTGGTTGTCTTCGTCTTGAAGAGACGAAGCGAATGACATAGGTCTGAGCTTCTGATTTTACAGTTTGAGAGACCTGCAATTCACATTGGCTGGAGGTTAAAGATGAACAACGTGTCATCTTCCAACCAATGATGGCACACCACTTGTTTTTTTTTAAATCTGATTTAATTAATGATTCAATGCATTATCCACTATAGTCTATAACATGCATAGCGCATCATGTCCACTTGATCTGTTTACTAACGCATTTTAACATTGATCAGATGGCCCATATTTTTTTGGTTTTTATTTTCTTTTCTGATTTTTATATTTAATTGTTTTAAATTTCAAAAAAATCATAGAAAATTCAGTTTTAGTCCAAAAAATATGAAAAAATAATGAAAAATATTTTTGATTTTTCTCTTCCTGGTTTTTATTTTTTTCACAATTTTATTTTGTGTTTTGGTATTTTTTAGAAATTCTCACTTTATTTGATTTTTTATAAATGTTTAAAAATACTTTTATGCATTTTTAAATTCTGAAAAGAAATATGGAATGATCCAATGATATTGTGACAAATATTGGTGACCTCACTTATTTTTTATTTCTGACTTTGGTATTTTTTATCACTTTTGGTTTATTTTACTCATTTCTTTTAATTTTAAAAATAGTTTCTGACTTTAAAAAATTACCAAAAAATTTATAAAAATATTTGACTCCATTTCTGATTTTTCTATGGTCTTACTTTTTATTTCTTAAATAATTTGAACATAGTTGATATTTTTATCCCTTATTTCTAAAACCTTTTTTAATGTATATATTAAATTCAATATTATTCTATGATTATTTTATGGCTGATCTTGGATTAAATTTTTGATCATGAACTTTATTAACATCATTGGATTTATGGTGTTGAGTCTAACTCCACAAAAATGGATGAATGATTTTAATAATAGTTTGATCTAAATTTAATTCAAATGTGGGGTTGTATGGTCTCTCCCACCCCTCTTCATCTTGTCCCTTTCTCATTTCACTTAGTGTTATTGGAGCATGATCTCTATATCATGTCTCAAAACAAATTGTGCATAGATTGCTATTGACCGGCCTCAAAATAGGTGCGACTTCTATATAAGTCCACTTACTGTTGCTTAACATAGCGCTAAATTTTGTCCCGATTCGAATAAATGATCATTCATGGCCTAAACCTATGTTTGCAAGCCCAATTATGTTAATTTGATCTCTTTGATCCAATAACCTTGAGATTTATTGTGTGGAGGCTTTGGTTCTACCAATCCTCTAATGGATCTGCAACACTTTTGGTCAACGCGGATCACTTAAACATCGTTGATCATTAAATGGTACTTTTGAGGATTCCAAATGGATTATATACTTGACAAAAAGAAAATGCAACTTATTGTATGGAGGCTTTGGTTCTACCAATCCATTAATGAGTTCCAAATGCAAGTTTCAAGATGGTCATCCAACTAACCACTAATTATTAAATTGTTTTTACTTTATGCCCTTTTTTTATTTTTTATGATTTATGTACCATTTACTTTAAGCATTACATTTCATGTCACTTTTATTTGTTTTGCTCAATTGAGCCTTTTATTTTCTCTTCTAAGATATCTGATAATCAATATGAACTATAAAAAAACTTTAATGATATTTGGACTGTTTGGTTTCTATCCTTGGCATTATGGAGTATTGTACTTCTTGGACTTAGGATTAGAGACCTTTTCCTATGTTGGAGACCTCCTGACCTTAATTGATATTTTGTCTGGAGTTCTTGAGTTTTACCTCAAGACATTGGGTTGTTTGTTTGTTTTATGTGCAGGTTATTGTGATTACATACTTTGTTTGTAGTCTAGAATTCACCCGTATACAGCCGTTACTCTGCCCAATTTTTTTATGAAGACTTAATACACTTGAAGTTTGGTTCTCTCAAGAGGTCTATTATCTTTTCTTGCTTGGTTTAAATCCAGAGAATGGGAATTCTATCTTGACTCATAATGTCAAGTATTGGCTTCTTGTGGGTTAAATGGTTCCTATCCCTAGCTTTTATCTTATGCTTTAGGATAGTCTCTTCTTCTCCTCCCATCTTCTTTAGTTTCAAAAATCTTCTCTCTCCTTTTGAAAATTATTCTTGTTTTAAACTTGAACCACTTTCATAATAAACTTTGACTTAGGTCCATGCATTTTCAAAACCTTTTCATAAATAAACTTCAACCAACTTAATAATTCCTTGACATTTTTTTTGTGGGAAGACTAAAAGTCAACCAATCTCATTTAAAACCATTTTTGCCACTTTGGCTTTTACTTTAAACTTTTCTCAAAAGATTAGACTCTTGTCAATCCTTGTAGTGATGCAAACAACTATACTTCTACAATATGTAGTGAAGTGAGATATTTTTCACTTAGGTGTTGAGTGAGGCATTGTTGATTTTAAAACCCAAGCCATATCCTCCACTTTGAGATGATGCAAATTCTCCTTCCTCATAAGTGTGGTTAGTAAGTATGTTTTCCACATGGACAATGACAATGATGTCTTATCTCATAAAAATTAACCAACGCACTTCCATTTTAAAATTTTTAAAAGAGGAACTACGTGTACCCTGATCCCCTATTGCACGGAAGGTGGTACATAGGCAATAAAGGTTCGCAACCGCGGCGGGTGCAAAAATCATTAAAAAAATACTTCTTTTCTCACCTCCACCATCTATTTTTATACAACATTTTTATAGCCAAAATATATAGATTTTACAAAGGGGTTACTGAGGAGTACCGTAGATGTTTAAGGTGCTAATACCTTCCCTTTACATAACCAACCCCCTTACCTTGAATCTTTTCCCCTCTTTTTTGGGTTATTCACTATTTTCCCATTCCTTTGGAAAAAATAAAGTGCGGTGGAGATTTTTATTTTTGATCTGTATAAGTCTGGTCAATCCAATAGCTTAGTATTGAACATTTCTACCGCTACATTGTGTATATGCGAAGATGTTCCACAAATGTGAAATTTACGCAGACAGGATACATATTCCTCCCACTCCTTTGAGTGTGATGACTTCACCATGGCCCTTTGCAATGTAGGGCATTGATATGATTGGACGGATTAAGCCAAGTGCTTCAACTAGAAACATGTTCATTCTCGTTGCTATTTACTACTTCACAAATGGGTGGAAGCAACTACATACAAGAATGTGACCAAGCAAGTCGTCACCCGCTTCATCAAGAAAGAAATCATATGTCGTTATTGAACTCCTACAAGATCATCACTGATAACGGGTCGAATATCAACAACAAAATGATGAAGGAAATGTGTGAAGAATTAAAGATTGAGCCCCATAATTCATCACCCTATCGGCCAAAGATGAATGGCGTAGTAGAAGCACCTAACAAGAACATAAAGAAGATTATCCAGAAAATGGTGAGAACATACAAAGACTGGTATGAGATGTTTCCCTTTTCTCTAAACTCCTATCAAACTTCGGTGCATACTTCCACTGGGGAAACTCCTTTTTTGATAGTCTATGGTATGGATGCGGTGCTCCAAGTTGAAGTGGATTCCTTCATTTAGGGTTCTGATGGATACTAAGCTTGATGAAGATGAATGGATCCAAACAAGCTTCGACCAACTCAATCTCATCAAAGAGTTCCACACAGGTAACCTGGTCTTAAGGAAGATTCTCCCAATTCACTCTGATCCAAGAGGCAAGTGGACTCCAAATTACGAGGGGCCGTACATCATAAGGAAAGATTTCTCAGGAGGTGCTCTAATCCTGACAGACATGGATGGGGAAGATATTTCGCTTCTAGTCAATTCAGACTCAGTAAAAAAATACTACGCATAAAAAGACCCACTAAGTCAAAAACCCGAAAGGGCAGTTTAGGAAAAATTTAGGGTTAAAAAAGAAAAAGAAAAAAGAGAATAACCCGCTAAGTCGAAAACCCGAAAGGCCGAATTAGGAAAAAATGGGTATCCCGGTGGATTGAAAACACGAAAGGGAGATCCAGGAAAAAATTAGTGACAAAAAGCGAGAGATTGCAGTCTAAAAACTCTTCACGAATAACAAGTACACCATCCTAACACTAGATGGATCAATTCCACTATTATCCTTAGGAAGCACAACACTAGGATGATCCAGGATATCAGAACTATAACAATATCAGTTTTAATGGAAGTTCAAGATTTTCTTATTGCCATTTTAGTTGTTGTATTTTGTCCTTTCTTCGCAGTTGCCTCATTTAGGAGTTGTTTCCATGTACGGATGCCTAATCACAAGATAAACTCATTAATAAAAATTTGCCTGTCCACCAAAAAGTTTATTTTCTATGCACTTTTTACTTTATTTTTCGCATGTGAATCATGATTAAAATTCTTTATTAAGCATTGCATTGAAAACAATAAGGCAATGATAATCACAACCTAAGATGTGAAACCCGACGTTACATGGACATGAAGGCATCCAAAGGGAATGATATATCATTCAAATGTTATTTTTCTATGCAAGTAGTAGGTCATAACGGTCACCTCGACAAAGCTTTCATCTTCGTCACCTCCTTACAAACGGTTGAGCATCCGATTCTCCAACACCGAGAAACTTGGGGAATTTGATGAGATCCATATCTTTACTCAGTCATCCATAAGAAGTCAAACATGTAGGGAAAGTTATATCAAGCCACTCCTCCTCAACAAGGTTCAATCCTCCACAAGGCCATAACTCAATTCTCTATGTTTTCAAGCGCCAATCTGTATTGGCATCTCAAGACAACGGGTAGCGGTCCCCATTAATCCCAATCACTTACACTCTGTATATAGTAACCATCATTGCATATCACATTACATCTTCAAAATGCATAACATATCCATTAAAATGGATCATTACACCATACACTTCAAAATTCATACGAAGCGTAAGCCAAATTTGGTACCTTGCACGGAAGCCCCAAATCAATAAAACATCCCCACAAAGAATATAATCCTCATAATTCCCATTTAACATCTTTTATTACACTACCAACCAAAATAAGCCATGTTGCCAGTACATTGTACTCCATAACTCATAATACCCTTTGTTATCTGTTCTAGGGTCGTAGGTCATTTCTAGATCTTACCCTCACGTTATCTTTTCTAGGGTCATATGTTACTCGTAGGTCTTACCCTCATGTTGTCTTTTCCAGGGTTGTAGGTCGCTCGTAGGTCTTACCCTCACGTTATCTTTTCCCGGGTCATAGGTCGCTCGTAGGTCGTACCCTAAGGTTATCTTTTCCCGGGTCGTAGGTGGTTCGTAGGTATTACCCTTACGTTATATTTTCTAGGGTCGTAGGTCATCTGTAGGTCTTACCGTCATGTTATCTTTTCTTGGGTTGTAGGTCTTCCGTAGATCTTACCCTCACGTTATCTTTTCTAGGGCCGTAGGTTCTCCGTAGATCTTACCCTCACATTATCTTTTTTACGGTCGTAGTTTTTCTATAGATCTTACCCTCATATTATCTTTTCTAGGGTTGTAGGTCATCGATAGATCATACCCGTATGTTATATTTTCTAGATTCATCGGTCGCTCGAAAGTCGTACCCTCATATTTTCTTTTCTAGGGTCGTAGGTCACTTGCAGGTCTTACCCTCATGTTATCTTTTCCTGGGTCGTAGGTCGTCCGTAGATCTTACCCTCATGTTATCTTTTCTTGGGTCATAAATCATACGGTGATCTTTACCCATTGTCTTTACCTTTCTCTTGTGTCATAGATCATACGCCGATCTTTACCCGTTGTCTTTACCTTTCTTTTTGGGTCGTGAATCCTACACGATAGATTCTCCACTATCGTCGAGTTCTACCCATCGTCTTTAAGTTATCGTGTTGTCATTAATCCTACTTACAGTCACCACAACATCATCAACTATATCTTTTCAGTCACTTGAACACCCACTTCCCCGAGAACCTTGTATTGGCATTGTTACCCTGTTACAAGTTATCACTACTCAACCACATTTATCCATCATGATCGGCCATCTAGAAAATGAATCTTCTATCCCCAGCAAACATCACAAATATTAACACTTATACCATATTTCCAGGATAAATTTCAGGTCGTGGTATTTAATCTTCTTCTACCTTAAATGATCGAAAGGCTTCCGCCAATCTCACTTTCAGGTTTAAGATGATTAAATAGGGGCAACTGTCATATCCCAAATTTATCCTACCTATTTTTCTCTTATCTGTCTTAAGCTTTGCATTTCATTTGCATAATTTTCATTAGGTCAATCACACATCATTCCTTCATTCAATAAGGTTGTGGTTCAGTATCAGTGGTTATGCTAATTAGGGCTTCACTTTGGTTTGAGTTTTCTTCATCAGATAACGGCAGATTCATCTAGTAGTGGGCAGTGGAATCAGGTTCAGAAGTATGGTTGTCATGAGTTTTTGTACGCGACCATTTCTCAAGATCTTGGATTAGGGTTTATTTCCCTATGGGTGATTAAAATTAGGGGTTGTTAGCATCCTGCCTCATTTAGGGTTTGAGCTTTTCAAGTGTTCAGTATGGCTAATTATTGATTCTCATAGGCTACTTCATGAAAGATTGGCCTATAATCTCAAGAGCACAATCAAGAATTCATCATCACTAAATCACATGGGCATCAATATGCTTTGGAATGCAAGGAAAGATCAGATATGTATGTCAGTTCAAAGCACTTCGACCAAAAGTCAACTTTTTGCAAGATCAAGTTCAAATAATCCTAAATTCTTCATTATTGAATATTTTTGAATGGTTCTTTTTGGATATAACTCTCCTTGACATCATCTCCAACTCCTCTTTACCAGTCAAGATCTGATTATGTGCGAAGGATTATCAAAAGTACGAATACTTTAGAGGTCATCCTAGGGAATTTTACCTAATTTAAAAATTGTTGTGCCCAACTTCCAATAAGCATAACTTCTTAGATTCTCGACATTTTCGAACGATTATTTTTGCACATTATCATAGATGATGTCGTCTACGACTTTTCTTCAAAAGACCAAGGAAAAATTATGCTTACAATACCTTGAAAGTTATTGTGTTATCATAGGTCATGTTTTGACTAAGAATATTCTTAACTTCTACTTTCAACTCATAATAAGTTCTTTAAAGGAATTGTTCGTTAAGGTGGATTGAAGTATAAGATGCAACTCATTTTTATCGGTGGAATTTTTTGTTTTTTTTTCATCACATACTTGTGACTTCAATTTGAAAATTAATTTGAAGAATTATTAAATAAGGATTTGGTGTTTTTCATGTGAAATTAGAATCAAGTTTTTTGGGGGTACAAGTCAATTTGAAATTGGTTCATAGAGATTTGAATGGATTTGTGTCAAATGACATCAAGTGGTTAAACATTCATTTTGTGCAATATTTTGATTCAATTTGAGAATGAAAGATCACATAAGGGGATTATTCAGAATTCCATATTTACAAACTCAAGGTTCATTCATGTTGAATTAGTTCAAACTATCAAAGGCAAGATGTTCATCAAATTCATTCATGATTTAAGAACTCATTCCATATGACTCTACCCTAATAAATTGTAATATTTGAATCCAAAAGTTCAAAAGCTTGAAGAGATTTCTCGTACAAGGTATCACTTTATTCATGTTACAAGGGGATAATTTCAAGTTACATCAATACCATGAATTTTTCCTTTGACACTTAAAAGAACTACAAGAAAAGTTACAAGTTTCTTATTTGTTCTAAAGATAAAAAGGAAAGATAATTGTTATTCAAATTTACTTGCTCCATCTTCAAACGACTTGTTCTCACACCTTGCTATGACTTCTCCTTCAAGTCTTCAATCTTGCCTTGCCTTCTTCACCTTCCATCAATGTCACATGAAAAAAAACAAGGTGTTGGTTATAACAATCATCATCAAAACAATCAAATTTAAACAAGAAGTGTTAAAGCAAAATTTTCTCCTAATCTCATCATTAGGGATTTTGTGAAGGAATCAGAACAGGGGGATTAAATTAAATCATGTGCCAAATCCTAATAAAGGCCTCATTATCTTGCAAATTAAAAATTAGAATTCAAAAGATCAATCACGGGCCTTATATCCTTTTGCATATCACAAAAGGTTATTTTGGTTCACAATAAAAGAAAAAAAGAAAGTCCTTGAAGTAAAACAAAATGCAAACAAAAGTTGCATTTCCAGCCCAACAAGCATGTTTTCATATTAGAGGAATCATCATATCAGAAAAGTTGCCAAAAATCCCCCCACGCAAAATTCATGTTTCATCCCAACATACAATAACAAATGCAAACCTCAAGTATAGCAAATCAGAAAATGATTTACACCTTTCAGCAAAAAACAAGTTACTGCAGTAACAAAGTCAACAAAAAAAACATTGTCAAAAGCTCAGCTCAGCTGCCAACAACCTATTTTATTGTAAAACCAAATTCAACAAGCCAAAACAGCCCTAAATGGCCCTGCAAAGACAACCTGATATGCTCTCCCCAAAGCCAGCTACTACTAGCCTGTAGAAACAAGCCAAAAACATGTCCATTCCCCTCCAAAACCTGTCAACATTGTACACAAGAATAGAAAGCTAAAAGTAGCAACAAAAAGCAACAAAGCAGGGAAACAAAATAGTTCAAATCAATGTTATCTTTCCCACCAAAATGCCTATTTCTTTTGTTATAAACAGACACAAAAAATAGAGGATGGTGGACTATTCAAAGAAGTACAACAAAATGGAAGCAACCACAAAACAAAAAATAACAATATCATCATCTTCCCTTTTCCAAAAAAAACCCTTCAGAAAAAACCCAAAACGGCAAAAACCCTAATCATCATCATCTTCCATCTCATTCCAAAAACCTTCAGATAATAATAAAGAAAGAAAATTGTTCAGAGGCCACAATTCACGTTCAACCCAAAAAATCACATAATACTTATCAAGTCACCAGGCCAACAAAAAAACCCTAAAAGAATTTCATCATTTTCCTACACAGTACCCTTTAGAAATCGAAAAAGCAGAGGAATAAAGAAAGATTTTCGCGAGAATTTCAGAGAGGTTTGAAGAATACGAAAAAGAAAGACTCAGAAAGATCTCACCGGAGTGGTGATCGCAAATCAGGACCTCTCTTACTTTCTTCTTTCCTTTCTCTTTTCTCTTTTCGTATTTTTGTGATACATCGCAATTTCGTCGTGTTAGGGTTTTTACCCCTTTCACAAATCTTTGCATTTTTCTGTAAATCAAACAATAAGCAGTTTATAAAACACAGTAACTAAGCAAGATCATTTGAAATCGTTAAAGAAATCAAAGAAATCAGAGAGGAAAGTCGTAGAATCAGGGTGGCGCTGCCGTAGGCTTGGCGTGCCACCACACCATATAACCAACATCACCTTTTCTTAAATAAGAGAGAGAGAGAGAGAGAGAGAGAGAGAGAGAGAGAGAGAGAGAGAGAGAGAGAGAGAGAGCGAAGACGGAATCATAGATCGTAACGCAACCATGCGAAACCCAGAAGGATGGAGGATACAATAGCGGCGCGAGAGAGAAGAGAAACACGTTTGAGAGAAGAGAGTGATACGGATAATATAATAGTTAGGTTTAGGTTGTTTTCAATTTTATTTTGTTAAATTTGTTTATGTTAAGTTAATATGTTTTTTTGTTCTGTTTTAATCTTATATTTAGAAATAGGTTTAAGATAATCTTAGTTATAATTAACCATTTTTAATCTATGTTAAATTGTGGATAATTTTGAGTTAAAATTGTGATTAAGAGATAAACAAGTTTCAGATCTCACGTGCATCCCCTCATCATAGATTATTATGCACCATCAATTTCCACCATCACACCTTCACAAATCCGATCCAACACTAATGAATGTGAAGTTCACCATGGACTCCCTGGAGTGGTTCTTAATGGATCAGTGAATTTTATTACTGGGCCTAGAAATTTCTGCTAATCACACCCTTGTCTTTTACTTCAATTTTTGGCCCATTGAATTGCTTTCTATTTCACTTTATTTCATTATTTTGCTTTCACTTTGTTAAAAGTACAAACATATATTTTGATATATTTAAATAAATAATTATTTTAAAGAGTTATATTTAATATAATTAATTAATTAATTAATTAATTTTATTAAATAAGATTATTTAATTTAATTATTTATTTAATTCATTTGGTTTTATTGTTTGTTTATTTGGACTTTATTCGAACTTTCAATTTGATACATCGCCATTCGTAAACTTGTACCCCCATTGCCATATGGTTTGTAACATCTTAGAGTTTATTCTTTTGTGTGTTTCAATTGTTTCTATTATGCATTTTTGTGCAATTAAGACACATGGCCTCCTCTTGGGCTCCTCATCAATGAGCAGGTATACACTTACACATGCACACTCTCACACATTCATAGCTTGGTCTGGGGCTTTCCTACAGCGACAAATATTCGATTGATTGTTCCAATTGTTCGTTTATCATACTAGCGTCATGTTGGTCCAACTTTTAAGAGCATGCATATAACCATCATGTATGGGCTTTTGATTTTTATCTTATATAGTGAAGCAACTTATCTTTCTTCTTGGTTCACATAGAAAACTTTTCTTAAAGGGTCTTATAGTTGAGTTTGGGTATGGCCATTCTCACGAGATTAATCATGTTTTACCCTTCATTAATCATAACCTGAATCAATTACTTCGGTCTATATACCAAGTGTTTCTATGCGCAAAGGGTCTCATGGTTGATGGTAGGAGCACCTACTCTCACGAGATTAATCAAATGCGCCCCTTGGTTAATCATAACCCTATTCAATTCCCTTACACCAAACATTCCATTTATACCTTTCATGATACTAATCGTTATGTCGTCACTTTCACCATGATCACCACGCATGATCACTCTTCACAAACATTGTCTCATTGCGCATGATGCTTATAACATGCTCCCTAAGGATTTTAGTTTCATCTTCTTTAAGATGTGAACTAATTAGACATTAGGTTCTTATTCTTGCATGCTAACTTAGATAGAACTTGCCCTTTCAAATATAATCTTAGGGCCATCATTGTACGATAATACTAGGGCTAGAACTAGGTTAGTCTCCCTTAGAATTTACTTTTGCATTGCATATTTCCTAAATTAAAACAAAACTTATTTCTTTAATCAAAATTCAAAAATAGTTAATCATTATTCAAACCCATTTCACAATTAACGAAAATACTGAACAAATAAAAAATTTCCTCAAAAGGGCATGTTATCTCCGTTCTATTGCGATACAGGCCGTGCCTATTGCTAGAATGTGTATGTTAATGTTGCCCACTAAAAAACAACAACAAACCGACATTTTCTAAAGGAACTATGGTGTTTTGATTCCTTCACTGGATATATAGGAAAAGGGTTGCGAGACCCTCACAAATGCACTAATAAAAAACCATCCCTTTCCCCTTGGCAAGTATAGTTATATATAAACACACCCTTAGAAGCAAACAAACAAAATAGATCCTATTGAGTACAACGGATGTGAGGGGTTCTAATACCTTCCCCTCACATAATCGAATTCCTTACCCTCTCTCTTCGTCACAAGACCATCTTATCCATCCTCTTGTGGTTTTCTCGATATTTTCCCTTCCTTCAGGATAAATAAAGTTCAGTGGCGGCTCTATGTTTTTTGCCGGTAGCTTCAATCTCTACAATCTATTTTTATACAACATCAATAGCCAAAATACACAGATTTTCGAAGAGGTTCCTGCGGAGTACCGTAGATGTTTAGGGTGCTAATACCTTCCGTTTGCATAACCTACCCCCGAACTTAGATTCTCTCCCCCTCTTTTTGGGTTATTCGCTCTTTTCCCATTCCCCTAGAAATCATAAAGCGCGGGTGGCAGTTTTTATTTGATTTGTGTGAGTCAAGTCAATCTAATGGCTTAGTCTCAACATTTTTACGACTACAGAAAAATGGCGACTTCATTGGGGACAGATCGACCTATTGTTGGTCCATCCCTAAGTGGGTTGAGCCTATCTTTGTTTATTTGTGTATGTGCTATTATTTGTTGTGTATTATATGTTATATATATGTTTGTCTAGATATCTCTGGTTTTCAGGGTGCTTGGTGATTTCTCATAGGTCCTATACTCAGACTTGGGAAAACTTAAGATAGGACGGGCGGTATAGTCATGTTAACTTTGAGGGAGTAATCCCAAAAAAGGAGACATGAGATCCCCCACTCAGTGGAGACCCCTTTAACTATAGTATCGTTTATCGAGTAATCAGGAAGACGTGCTACTTTTTACTTGGGAGCCCGCTGAAACTGAGAACCGTAGAACCTTTAACCCATATTGGCCTTTTAGGTGTAGTGCAGAAGCTATGCCCGAGTAATCCAGAAATGGTTTCATGCAATACTATGCTCAGACGAGTTTTTCTTGAGAATATTGCTAATTACCGAGTCAATCAGGAAGTTGGTAATATCCAAAGGAAGGATGTAGACTTTAGGAACCTCTTAGAACCTTGTTCAGTAGGTGATAAACTTTTAGATCATATATTATGGGTAGTATCTTCGACCTCATGCTTGTGATGTTGAACCTATGAACCACATGTTTGTGATCTTGTGTATGATTGTTGCATCATGCATTCATGCAGCCATGAGCATCCTTTAAAAACATTTTGTTTCAAGGGGCTTAAAGTTGACTCTTTGTGAATATCTCAGGTACTTTTTGACCACAAATTCTGGAAAAAGAAAGACTAAGAAGTATAGTTTCAAAGATCCCAAGATAGATGAGTTGATGAGTCTGATTCCCGAGATCGAGAGTTCTAAAGATTTTCGGAGGAAGTATGGGTCCATCATTTCTCTTATGAAGCTCATGATGAAGGAGGGTATTCTCTTGACTTTGGTCCAGTTCTATGATCCTATGTATCGATGCTTTACTTTCCCTGATTATCAGTTGATGCCTACATTGGAGGAGTATTCTTATCTATTGGGTTTACCTATTACCGATCGTGTTCCTTTTACTGATATACAAGGGGAGCCAAAATATCATGAGATTGCTGATTTTATATATTTGGGGAAGTCTGAGGTTGAATCCCACATGATTACCAAAGGAGGGTTTAGAGGATTACCCACTCATTTCTTGTTGGAGAAAGCTCGTTACTTTGCAAGGATGAAGAGTAAGGTTGCTTTTGAGGCCATATTTTCTCTACTTGCTTATGGGTTGTTCTTATTTCCTAATCTCGACAAATTTGTGGACATACATGCTTATTACTCTATTCATCTTCGGGATTCTTACCATGGAGGGATGATCATTTGCTGCACGCCTTTGTTGTATCAGTGGTTTATTTCTCACTTGCCTTGGTCTGATGCTTTCTGGGATATTAGGAAGGAACCTTGTTGGGCTCCAAATATTATGGCCCTCACTCATTCAAATATTGTTTGGTATCATCAAGCTTACTATGATGTGGAGATTGTCGATAGTTGTGGTGGTTTCCCTAATATACCTCTTCTTGGTACAAAGGGAGCAATTAACTACAATCTTGTTCTTGCACGATGACAACTTGGATATCTGATGAGGGATAAGCCAAATATTATTCATCTGAGTGGTTTCTTCCTTAAAGAGGGGGAGGTTCATAAGAAAGATAAGAAGGAGATTGCGAAGGCTTGGCGTCATATTTACAGGAAGGGTAGAAAGGACTTGGGACCTAGAGGGTCTGTTTATTTGGAGCCTTATCTTTAGTGGGTTCAAGTAAGAGCCATCTAGTTGAAGATGCCATATTCCAATGAAGTACCCATGCCTGATATGTTTGTGAAAACCACTCCTCCCCTATTAGATGATGTGGAAGAGCTGCAACTTGCCCTAGTCAGGATGCAGCAGGAGAAAGAAGCTTGGAAGAATAAGTGTCATACTTTAGAGGTGTCTTACCGAGAAGACCTGAAGGAGAAGGATAACCTGATTAGAGATGATGGAGAAGCAAGAGGATTTATTTTCCTCTAGAACTCAGTCAGGGCCTAGTTGCTCACTTCCTGACTCTGGTGATTGGAAAGTGGTCGCCGATAGGTATGCAGAAGAGAGTAAGCAATTGAAGGCTCATATTGCAAGACACACAAGGAAGCGTCAGTGTGTGGATTGATCTTCATCATCTTTGCTTTCTTAGGATCTTAGATTTTTTTCTTATCTTGTACTTGAGTTTATTAAAACTTGTACTAAAAAGTTGTAATACATTTTGAAGTTTTTGTAATGAGATTTTCAGTATTTCAAATGTATTAGTACTTTAATATTTGCAAATTGTCTATAAATCTTTGAGTTCCTTGAAATATTAATAATAAATCATGTGCATTGCATATCATGCATCATCCTGTACATATTTCTTGCATTTCTTTTCATACCCAGATGTCTTACTGTGCTTCTCTACTTCATTCAGAAGAAAGTTGTCTCACTAGTACAATAATCGAGCTAATTCCAGAAAGAAGATGGAGAATATAAAACAAGAGAATCGCGAGTTACGCAAAGAAGTTACTGCTCTGAAGGCCAGTATGGCCAATCTCGCTTATTTGATAGAATCGTTGGTGGCTGCTCAGAATCAGCCACCACTTGCTCAGCCTCCACAGGAAACGATTACTTTTGAAGCTCCGACAGTTCCCGTTTCTATTTCTCCTGTTATTGTTGTTAAGAATCTTATGCCTCAGGGTTATCCGTGGGGAATGCCAAAGAACTTCATGCCAGAAGGTTATAATCTTGATACTCAAGTTGTCTGTTTGCTCAAACTGCTGTTGTTTCTGTACTTCCTGTGGTGCATATTACTCTTATGGCTAGAAAAGAGATCCATTATTCTGCACCTCCTTCGGTGAATTCTATGCCATTTGTGAATGATGAGGTTTATCGTCCTGCTCCTCCTCCGAGTGAAAGTATGGGTTTCTATGATGCTTTGGATGATTTTCAGGACCAATTCAATGAGATGTAGAAGGAAATGAAGGCTCTTTATGGAAAAGAATTGGTTGGACAGAACATTAGTGAACTCTTCCTAGTTCCTAATGTGAAGGTCCCAACGAAGTTTAAAGTACATGAATTTTAGAGGTACAAGGGAAACTCTTGCCCTCATGACCACCTTGTGATGTATATCCAAAAAATGTCTCCCCATACGGATGATCAACGTTTGCTCATTCATTTCTTCTAAGATAGTTTAATCGGTGCAACTCTGAAGTGGTATATGAGTATAGACAGTAACAGTATCCATACCTTCAATGATCTGGGAGAAGCCTTCATCAAACAGTACAAGTATAATATGTTCACAGAACCTGATCGTGACCAGTTAAGGGCAATGGCTCAGAGTGACAAGGAGTCGTTCAAAGAATATGCATAGAGATGGTGCGAGATTGCTTCCTAGGTGGTGCCACCTATGAAAGAAAAAGAGATGACCAAGGTATTCCTGAAAACCCTTGGATCATTTTATTATGAAAGAATGGTGGCTAGTGCGCCAAGGGATTTCACTAAAATGGTGAGCATGGGTGTTTGTTTGGAAGAAGTTGTAAGAGAGGGTCGCTTGACAAGAAGTGAAAATTCCAGCAGTACGAAGAAACCATCATACAGGTTTGCTAAAAAGAAGGAGGGAGATACAAATGTTGTTATTAAGGAGAGAAGGTTTAATCATCTTTGTAGCGGTAGAAATGTTGAGACTAAGCCATTGGATTGACTTGACTTGTACAGATCAAAATAAAAATAGCCACCGCGCTTTATTGTTTCCAAAGGAATGGGAAAAGAGCGAATAACCCAAAAGAAGGGGGAAAGATTCTAGGTAAGGGGTTGGTTATGCAAAGGGAAGGTATTAGCACCTTAAACATCTACGGTACTCTGCAGGAACCTCTTTGTAAAAATCTGTATGTTTTGGCTATAAAATGTTGTATGAAAATACTTTGTGGTGGTGAGGAAAGAAGTATATTTTTTATAAATTTTTTTGCACCCGTCGCGGTTGTGATCCTTTAGTGCCTACGTACCACCTTCTGTGAAATAGGGGATCAGGGTACACGTAGTTCCTCTTTATAAAAAAAATTAAAACACAAGTGCGTTGGTTAGTTTCAAGAGATAAGACATCATTGTCATTGTCCGATTGGAAAACCTACTTACTAACCACAATTATGAGAAATGAGAATTTGCTTCATATCAAAGTGGAGGATATGGCTTGGATTTTAAAATCAACAATTCCTCACTCAACACCCAAGCGGAAAGTATCTCACTTCACTACATGTTATAGAAGTATAGTTGTTTGCATCACTATAAGGATTGACAAGAGTCTAATATTTTTGAGAAAAAGTTTTTAAAGATAAAAGCCAAAAATGGCAAAGTAGTTTGAATAAGGTTTATTGACTTTTAGTCTTCTCACAAAAATGTCAAAGCATTGTTAATTTGATTGAAATTTGATTAAGAAATAATTTTTGAAAATACATGGACATAAGTCCAAGTTTATTATAAAAGTGTTCAAGTTTTTAAAAACAAGAAGATTTCTCAAAAGGAGGGAGAAGATTTTTGAAATTAAAGATGGGAGAAGATGAAGAGACTATCCTAAAGCATAAGGTAAAAGCTAAGGAGAAAGACCATCTAACCAAACAAGAAGCCAACACATGACATAATGAGTCAATGTAGAATTCCATCCTTTGGATTTGAAATCACGCAAACAATTAATAAATCCCTCGAGAATACCAAACTTCAATTGCATTAAGTCTTCACAAAAATTGGGCAGAGTATCAGATGTATACAAATGAATTCCAGATCACAGACAAAACATGTAATCACAAAAAAATGCACACAAAACAAACAAACAACCCAATGTCTTGAGTTAAACCCCAAGAACTCCAAACAAAATAATAATTAAAGTCACAAGGTCTCAAGGTAGATCAAGGCTTCTAACCCTAAGTCCAAGAAGTTCACAATCTCCATAGTGCCAAGGATAGTAACCAAACAGTCCAAGTAACATTAATGTTTTTTTTAGGGTTTAAGTTTATTATTAGGTATCTTCAAAAGGAATTGAAAAGCTCAAGTGAGCAAAATAAAAATGACATGAAGATAGAGGCTCAAGTGATCAAAGATGAAAAGAGCATGAAATGTAAATGCTAAAGTAAATGGTACATAAAGTAAAAACATAAAATAAAAGCATAAAAATGAAGTCAATTATTAGGAATTAGTAGTTGGTTGGATTACCATCTTGAAAATTGAATTTGGAACTCATTAGAGGATTGGTAGAACCAAATCCTATCAATAATAAGTTGCATTTGCTTTTTGTCAAGTATATCATCCATTTAAGAATTCTCAAAATAACACTGAATGATCAGTGATGTTTAAGTGATCCACTTTAACCAAAATTTATGAAGTTCCATTAGAGGATTGGTAGAACCAAAGCCTCCTAAAAATGGATCTCAAGGTTATTGGATCAAAGGGTTCAAATTAACATACTTGGGCTTGCAAACATAGGTTTGAGCCACGAATGATCATTTTCTCAAATCAGGACAAAATTTAGCGCTATGTTAAGAAATCGTAAGTAAACTTATATAGAAGTCACACCTATTTTGAGGCCGGTCAATAGCAATCTATGCACCTCATGTTTTAAGACATGATATGTAAATCATGCTCCAACAACATTTAGTACAATAAGAATGGGATAAGATGAAAGGGAATGGGAAATGAATAAACCATATTTGAACAAATTTTTTTATCAAACTATTATTAAAATCATTCATCAATTTTTATAGAGTTAGACTCAACACCATGGATCCAATGATGTTAATAAAGTTCATGATCAAAATTTCAATCCAAGATTAGCTAGAATATATATAGAAATAAAATTGTATTTAAAATAAAAGAAAAGGGTTTTTTTAAAATTTTCAAAATTAAAAGAAATACACAAAACAAATCAAAAATAAAGAAAAATAGTAAAGTCAGAAATAAAAAATAAATGAGGTCACCAATATTTGTCAAAATATCATTGGATCCTTCCCTATTTTTTTCAGAATTTAAAAATGAATGAAAGTTTTTTTAATCATTTAAAACAATTCAAATAAAGTGAAAAATTATAAAAAAAATCAAAACACAAAATAAAATTGTGAAAAAATAAAAATCAGAAAGAGAAAAATCAAAAATATTTTCCATAATATTTTTAGATTTTTTCGAGTTAAAATGAATTTTCTATGAATTTTTGAAATTTAAAACAATTAAAGATAAAAATAAAAAATAAAAAATAAAGTCAAAAATATGTGGACCATTGGATGAGAGTCAAAATGCATTAGTAATCAAATCCAAGGGATCGGGCGCGCTGTGCATATCATGGTCATTACTGAATAAATCACTGAATCAATTATAAAATCAGAAATTCAAAAAATCCAAATGGCGCTATTTCATTGGTTGAAGGATGACACATTGGTCACCTTTAACCTCCAGTAAGTCTCAAAACCAGGTCGCTCAAACTGTAAAATTAGAGCTCGAGACGGGTACCATTCGCTTCGTCTCATCACGACGAAGACAATTACACCTTCGTGAAAAATTTATATAAACTGTAGCTCAAACAATTTAGAAGAGAAGTTTTGAAAAGGGATTTGAAATTTCATGGTTAAAACGTGCTTCCAGTTAAAAGCAAGTGTTGCGACTAGAACCTGGATGATGAGAGCTTCACAATAGTATCAAAGTTTGAGAGACTTGGTGAAGGAATCTACCTATTGAAGTTAAGTTGCAGTGCTCTGAAACTGGACTTGGCTAGCACGACACAGGGAGTTTTAGAGCTTAATTCTTTTTCTGTTAGCTTCAGTGAGGATCAAGGCAGGTGAATTGACAAAGAAAAATGATTGAGAAAGATTGTAATAGAAAATTTGAAGTTGCAGAAAAATGAGTTCAAGATAAAGTTTGGCACGGTGATTTTGGCTCTCTAAGCTTGAGGAAATGAATGAGGGATGACCCTCTATTTATAGGGAATCAAGTGGAATGCTCAAGCGTGTGAAATGATGAAGTTTGGAGGGAAATTGTGTGAAGTTGCAAACAAGAAAAGTGTGACTTCTATTTTGATCAAAACTCATCCAAACTTTGCGTTTTAATGTGCTAATCATTTCTGGAAGTTCACTAAACATGTTTAGAAGAAAAAACACGCAGCAATTTTGTGATTAGAGGCTAAAACAAAGATTTCAAATTCCTGACTTGGTGAAAAAATTAAGTTTCACATTGCCAAATTCAAACCAATGACATTCTTAACTCAAGGGTTCTTAGGACATGATTCTTGAAGCTTTAGAAAGATGAGGTTACAAGCTTTGCAATGTGAAAATAATGGAAACAAATATTTGCTTGAGCTGAAAGTTGTAATGAGTCAAAGTTGGGAAAAAGAAGTTGACTTTCCATACTTAGAAAATTTCTAAGTTTTTCTTCAAAAATGACTTATAATGTCTTGCATCCAAACACGACCTTCCACTTGAAATTTTCTCTTGACCAAAAAAATATGGCATGAAGAACACCTCTTGAATGAAATTTTGAAACTTGAACCATTCAAAATCTCCCAAATTTGAGAGAGTTATGACTTGTTAATGTTGGCAAAAATTCAAGAAATGACCTATAATATTTTGCATCCTTTAGAGCATCTTCCATCCATTTTAGAGATTTTCATATAAAAGAAAGGTTGAAGTTCACATCTTTAATATCATTATGGAAAAAGAGTGGTCTCAAGGTGATAAAAATTGATCAAGTTATGGGTATTTGAAGTCACATAACGAAATTTGATGGTCCATCTGGATGACTTGTAATCTTTCTTCATCATCAAGTTTCTTCCACACAAAATTTCTTTGAAAATATTGAAGTGATTTGTTAATAACCATTTGAAGAGAAGGATGTCTTTAGAATCACTCAAAAATACCAAAATATGAGCAAGATATACCCCTTTGGAGTTCAAAACCCTAGATCCTAAAGCTAGAAAATGCCTTGGGGAACCTTTGCAACTTTAACCAACCTTCTTGCACAAATACTTTTGTTTTGTGATTATAAGTTTTTGAGGATGATAAGGAGAAACTATTTCAACTAAAACCACTTCCACATCTTGAGAATTGAAGGAGATGTGCACTTATGATCATCAAAATTAAAGACTTGTTCAATTGAGTCAAACTTCTTCAATCAACCCTTGTATTTTTGAACTAAATCTTGAAAACTTGAGGCATGATGAATCATGAAATACTTTGTAATGATATTACTTCCAAACATCTTTAATGATGACGCTTGAATCTCAATCAAGCTTTATTGAGGAAGGAATTGAAATGAACTCATGAATCCATAGATCAATCTTGATTTGAATGTATTGTGCTTTCACCTACATCATCAACAATTGGGGCGAACACTCATTGCATTTATTAGTTGAAGGATAATCAACACAAAGCATAGATGATCATGAAATACAAGTCAAGGTGCTTGATGATTCCTCCTAGAGAAAAATCTAAAGATAGGGAGAATAACCAAACCATAATGTGATCTTGTCGTGATTGAATTAAGATGATATAATGAAGGGATCTTAGGGGCAAAAATTGGGGTACAACACTCTTAGAAGAAATCATCAGTGCCACCAATGGGTTGCTTCGGTAACTCCAGTTATTAATACAACGCCGACCATAGTGGCTTATCAAAGACTATTCTCTCAGGGAAATTAAGGGCAGAATCAGAGGAGAGGAGCTTTTGACTCTATCCCCATGAGATATGCAGAGTTATTCCCAGCATTGATTTAGAAAAAGTTGGTTCAGACCAGGCCACCCCCCTCTATACCATCACCATTGCCTTGGTATTATAAGGCGGATCAGACGTGTGCTTTTCATCAAGGAGCACCAGGGCACAATGTGGAAAACTGTTATCCTCTGAAATTTGAGGTACAAAGAATGGTAGGATCTGGCCTTTTGTCCTTTAAATATGTCGGCCCTAATGTAAAATATAATCCTTTTCCTAAACATGGAGTAGAAAATGTTGTCAACATGGTTTTTGGTTGTCCAAGGGACTTCCGAATTTTTGATATCAACCTGGTTAGAGGAGATTTGGTAAAAATGCATGCTGACCTCTGCGAGTTTAGTTACTATATGCATGGCCATGCTGGTTGTGACATTTGTAATACAGATATACATGGGTGTGGTAAGATAAAGGTTGATCTTCAGGAAATGATGGACATAGGCATCATTCATATAATCAGGCCTAGGGCAGAATATGAGGAACATGTGAACATGGTCTATGGATGTCCTGGAGAATTTTGGATCTTTGACGTGAACCATATGGATGATGATTTGGTGCAATTGCACACTGCTTTCTTCCACATGGATGGCCAAGTAGAACACTATTATAGATCTTGTCGGATTTGCTGCAGAGATTCTCGAGGTTGTTCCATTGTGAGAAAGGGTGTTCAGTTGTTATTAGAAAATGGTACTATTAAGGTTTCACGCAATAGAGATGATTATAATGAGATTAATGTGGTTGAAGATTGTTTGGCTGGGACTGTGTCAGATGATGAGTATGCTTCTACAGATGAGTTCTTTTCCTCAGATAAAGATATGTTCTCCAACAATGATTCTATAATGCCCAAATATTCTGAAGAAGGGGTGAATGTTATTGTGTCGTGTTTAAGTGTTCCCGCCCCTATAGAGATTGGGTACTGTAGTAAGCCAATTGTTGCTCCAGTGGTGATTTGCTTACCGGGTCCTGATCCCTATGAATCAGACAAAGACGTACCGTATAAATACAATGCTACAATCTTGGAGGATGGTGTGGAAGTTCCCATCCAACCTTTATCTAATGTTGAGAATATTGCTGAAGCCAGTAGAGTGACCCGTAGTGGTCGTGTTTTCGCAGCTGTCATTCGAGGGAATGCTAACACTGATAAGAAGGTTGTTGAATCTGTTGAACCTAAGAAACCAGTGGGGGAATATAGGGGTGCTACTCTGGAAAAGGATGTGGATGATATACTGAAGATTATCAAGATTAGTGACTATAGGATCGTAGAACAATTGTTGCAGACACCATCAAGTATATCTATTCTAGCCTTGCTAATGAACTCTTCTTCCCACATGGAATCTTTAATGAGAGTATTGGATCAAGCTTTCATGGAAAGTGATATGCCTTTGGACCAATTCAGCAGTGTTGTAGGGAATATTACATCCTGTAATAACCTAAATTTTTGTGATGACCAATTTCCTGACGAAGGAAGGAATCATAATTTGGCTCTCCATATCTCCTAGAAATGTAAGAACGACTCATTCTAAAATGTGATGATTGATAATGGGTCCACTTTAAATGTCATACCAAGGAGCACGCTCATGAAGTTGAAGTATCAAGGACTCCCATGCGCCAGAGTGGCATAATTGTGAAAGCTTTTGATGGATCAAGGAAGTCTGTTATTGGGGAAGTGGATCTGCTTATTCACATAGGCCCGTACTTGTTTTGGATTAGTTTCCAGGTTATGAATATTGTTCCCACTTACAGCTGTTTACTAGGACAACCATGGATACATGAGGCAGGGGCTGTCACTTTAACTTTGCACCAGAAGTTGAAGTTTGTACGTGAGGGAAAAGTGGTTATCATAAATGGATAGGAAGCATTGTTGATATCTCATTTGTTATATTTCAGTGTTTTGGAAGCAGTTGAAGCTGCTGTTGGAACTCAGTTCCAAGCTTTATCCGTTGATAATGTAAGGGAGAATGAGAATTCTATGGCTTCATTTAAAGATGCTCAACAGGTTACGCGTAATGGCTCTAGTAAAGTATAGGGGAGGATTGTTAATCCATCAGTGAACAAGAATATGGCTGATTTGGGATTTTCTGCGAAGAATGATAAAGGTGAGAACATGAAGCTGAACTCTTCTTTGGCTAGGTATCGGGATATTTTCCACAACGGAGGTTATCTTCATCCAATTGTTCCTAGGATTAATGTTATTGTGGAGGATGAAGAAGAGCAGGAAATGACGAACTACGTGACGCATGGAGTTAGAGTCCGGAACTGGGTCACTATTGATGTTCCCTCTTGCATTCATATCTCAAAGTAATTTTTTTTGTTAATCTTTTCAAAAAGTTTTCACTCTTCCCAAGGTGAAAGTTGATATTGTATGGGCTTATCTGTTTGCTTTGATAATTAAAATCATTAATGAAAGTTGTCTTTGATTTGTGTATTTATTTTTTGCATTTTCTTGGAAATATGGTAATCAGAAAAAACCCTTTTGGAATAAATAATAATTGTAAATTAATCTGCATATATGTGTCAGTTTTAAAAGTAATCATAAATCATATGTGCAGATTAATTAAAAAACTTGTTGAATACAATGACCCTACACCCTCTCCCAACTTTGAATTGTGTATGGGGCCGAAGAAGAAGAATATGATGAAATTACAGAAGAGGTTTCACGGTTGCATGAGCGTAAGGAAAGTATCATTTAGCTGTATAAAGAGCCGCTGGAGACAATCAACTTGGGTTCAAAGGAAGATTCAAGAGAAGTCAAGAACGAAGCATTGCTATATCCCAACGTGAAGAGCAGTTTGATTGAACTATTGAAAGAGTATGTGGACATCTTTGCTTGGTCATACCAAGACATGCCTGGTTTGGATACTGATATTATGGAACATTATTTTCCCCTAAAGCCAGAGTGACCGCCAGTCAAGCAGAAATTGTGAAGAACTCACCCTGATATGGCAGTGAAAATTAAAGAAGAAGTTTTAAAGCAGATTAATGCCAGTTTTCTTGTGAAATCAGTGTACCCTCAGTGGATTGCCAATATTGTCTTAGTACCAAAGAAAGAAGGAAAAGTTCGCATGTGCGTTGATTATAGAGATTTAAGAAAAGCTAGTCCAAAAGATGATTTTCCATTGTCGTATATTGATATGTTTGTTGAAAGTATAACAAAATTCAAAGTATTATCGTTCATGGACAAATTTTCCGGATATAACCAAATTAGAATGGCTCTGGAGGACATGGAAAAAACAACGTTTATCACACCCTGGGGAACATTCTATTATAGAGTGATGCCCTTTCGGTTGAAGAACGCTGGTGCAATGTAACAAAGGGCTATGATGTGGTACCCCAATTTTTGCCCCTAAGATCCCTTCATCATACCATTTTGATTCAACCATAATAAGATCACATTAGTATTCTTGGTTCCCCTCCCTATATTTAGCTTTGCTCTTTGAGGAATCACCAAGCACCTTGATTTGTGTCCTTTTGTGATCATGAATATTTTTGTCTTTATTTATCCTCTTAATTAATAAAATGCAATGTTGGTTTGTCTTTCTTATTACTAATATAGGTAAAGGCAATGAGATTTAACAAGTTGCTCCATGGGTTCATGGGTTTATTTCCATGCCCTAGTCAATAAATATTGAGAAGTTCAAACCTCACCATTGGATTTGTTTTGTAAGGAATGGCATGGAAAGGTTATTTTGGTCCACCACATTTCAAGGTTATCAAATTTGGTTCAAAATCACAAGGTATTGATTGGAGGAGTTGTCATGCTTGGAGAAGGCTTTGTTCCCATTGGTACAATTGCATATTTCTCTCAATTCTCAAGATATGGAAGTGGTTGTGGTTTCTATGATTTCTCATTATCATCCTCAACAACTTATATTTACAAAGCATTTGTGTTGGTACAATAAGTTTGTTTAAAATTGTCAAAGTTCCTCAATGCATGTTTCTTGATCTAGGAGCTAGGGTTTTGAACTTCAAAGGAGTATATCTTGCTCATCTTTTGGTATTTTTGATTGATTCCAAAGACATCATTCTCTTCAAAGGTTTATTAATAAATAACTTCAAAATTTCCAAGGAGTTTTCATGTGGAAGATAACTTGATGAAGAAGAAAGATTACAAGTCCTCCAGATGAATCCCCAATTTTCCATGTGTGAGTTCAAATGATCATAACATAGTCAATTTTTATCACCTTTTTACCATTCTTTTTCCATAATGATCTTGAGGATGTGAGCTTTTTACCTTCTTTTATATGCAAAGTGAGAAAATGGATGGATGTTTCCTTAAGGATACTAAAGATTATAGGTCATTTTATGAAATTTTTCCAACTTCAACAAGTCATAACTCTCTCAATTTTTGGATATTTTAAAGGGTTCAATTCTCAAAATGTCCTTCAAGATATATACTTCATGCCATCTTTTTTGGTCAAGAGCAAATTCCAAGTGGAAGGCTATGTTTAGATGCAAGACATTATAATTCCTGTTTGAAGAAAAACTTGAAATATTTCTAAGATGGAAAGTAAACATTTTTTTCCAACTTTGACTCGTTACAACTTTCAGCTCAAGCATCCATTTGTCTCCATTCTTTTCACATTACAAAGCTTGTAGCCTCATCTTTCTAAAACATCAAGAATCGTTCCCTAAGACCCCTTGAGCTTAGAATGCGATTGGTCTGAAGTTGGCAATTTGAAATTGAATTTTTCACCAAGTCAGAAGTTTGAAATCCTTGATTTGGCTTCTAAACACTTTGTTTCTGCACGTTTTTGCTTCTGAACATGTTTAGTGAACTTCCAGAAGTGATTAGCATAGAAAAACGCGCGTTGCTTTAAGTGATTTGGCTTCTAAACACTTTGTTTCTTTTTTGTAACTTCACACGATTTCCCTCCAAACTTCATCATTTTACACGCTTGGACATTCCATTTGATTCCCTATAAATAGAGAGTCATCCCCCATTCATTTCCTATGGCTTGGATAGCCAGAATCACCCTGCCAAACTTATTCCATAACTCAAAATTTAGCAACTTCGAAATCCATTCTGAAGCCTTTTTCAATCTAAAATTTCCATCAATTCACCTTCCTTGATCTTCCCTGAAGCTAACCATATAATTACCTTCAAGAATCGTGCCCTATATTACTCCATAGAAGTCTAGTTTTAGAGCTCTACAACTCAACTTCAATAGGTATATTCCTTCATTAATTCTTCAAAACTTAGGTATCATTGTGATGCTCTCATTGCCCGGGTTCTAGTTGCAACACTTGCTTTTTAGTGGAAAACGTTTTGACCATGAAATTTCAAATCCCTTTTCAAAAATTTCCTTCCAAATTGCTTGAGCTACAGTTTATATAAATTTGTCATGAGGGTGTGGTTGTCTTCGTCTTGAAGATACGAAATGAATGGCATAGGTCTCGTGCTCTAATTTTACAGATTGACCAACCTGGTTTTGGGACTGGCTGGAGGTTGAAGATGACCAACGTGTCATCCTTCAACCAATGAAACAACGCCATTTGTAATTTTTGAATTTCTGATTTACATTTGATTTAGTGCTTTATTCACTAATGACCGTGATATGCACAACGCGCCAGATCCTTTGGATTTGATTACTAACCCGTTTTGACTCTCATCCAATGGTCCACATATTTTTTACTTTTATTTTCTTTTCTGATTTTTATATTCAATTGTTTTAAACTTCAAAAAATCATAGAAAAATCATTTTAAGTCCAAAAAATCTGAAAAAAATAATGAAAAATATTTTTGATTATTCTCTTTCTGATTTTTATTTTTTCATAATTTAATTTTGTGTTTTGGTATTTTTTTATAAATTTTCACTTTATTTGATTTGTCTTAAATATTTAAAAATACTTTTATGCATTTTTAAATTCTGAAAACAATATGGAATGTGATATTGTGACAAATATTGGTGACCTCACTTATTTTTTATTTCTGACTTTGGTATTTTTAATCATTTTTAGTTTATTTTACTCATTTCTTTTAATTTTAAAAATAGTTTCTGACTTTAAAAAATTACCAAAAATTTATAAAATCATTTGAGTCCTTTTCTATGGTCTTACTTTTTATTTCTTGATCAATTTGAACATAGTTGAAATTTTTCTCTTTTATTTCTATTTTAAAATATTTTTTTTAAAACTCTTTTTGTATATATTAAATGTAATATTATTTTGTGACTATTTTCTGGCTGATTTTGGGTTAGGTTTTTGATCATGAACTTTATTAACATCATTGGAAACATGGTGTTGAGTCTAACTCCACAAAAATGGATGAATGATTTTAATAATAGTTTGATTAAATTTAATTCAAAAAGTGGTTTGTATATTCTCTCCCACCCCTCTTCATCTCATCCCTTTCTTATTGCACTAAGTGTTATTGGAGCATGATCCCTATATCATGTCTCAAAATAAATGGTGCATAAATTTCTATTGTTCGACCTCAAAATAGGTGCGACTTCTATATAAGACCACTTACGATTGCTTAATATAGCTCTAAATTTTGTCCAAATTCGAATAAATGATCATTCGTGGCCCAAACTTATGTTTGCAAGTCCAAGTATGTTAATTTGATCTCTTTGATCCAATAACCTTGAGATTCATTGTGTGGAGGCTTTGGTTCTACCAATCCTCTAATGTATCTACAACACATTTGGTCAACGCGGATCACTTAAACATCGTTGATCATTAAATAGTACTCGTGAGAATTCCAAATGGATGATATACTTGACAAAAAGCAAATGCAACTTATTGTGTGGGGGCTTTGGTTCTACCTATCCTCTAATGAGTTCCAAATGAAAGTTTCAAGATGATCATTCAACTAACCACTAATCACTAATAATTGACTTTATCCTTTATTTTTATTATATCCCCATTTTATTTTTATGCTCTATTTACTTTTAGCATTTACATTTCATGCCATTTTAATCTTTGCTCATTTGAGTATTTACTTTCTTATCATTTTTATTTTTGCTCACTTGAGCTTTACTTTTCTTTTTCAAAACACCTAATAATCAACATAAACCCTAAAAATCTTTAATGATACTTGGACTATTTGGTTACTATCCTTGGCATTATGGAGCATTGGACTTTTTGGACTTAGGATTAGGAACCTTGGCCTATGATTGGAGACCTTGTGACCTTATCTGATTATTTTGTCTGGAGCTCTTGAGGTTTACTTTAAGGCATTGGGTTGTTTGTTTGTTTTGTGTGCAGGTTATTGTGATTACACTCTTTGATTATAATCTGGAATTCACCCGTATACAGCCGTTACTCTGCCCAATTTTTGTGAAGACTTAATGCACTTGAAATTTGGTTTTTTGAAGAGGTCTAGTATCATTGCTTTTTTGATTTTAATCCAAAGAATGAGAATTTTATCTTGGCTCATAGTGTCAAGTTTTTTCTTCTTGTTGGTTAGATGGTTCTTATCCATAGCTTTTACCTTATGCTTTAGGATAGTCCCTTATTCTCCTCCGATCTTATTTAATTTCAAAAATCTTCTCTCTCTTTTTGAAAACTCTTCTTGTTTTTTTTAAAACTTGAACCACTTTCATAATAAACTTGGAATTAGGTCCATGCATTTTCAAAACATTTTCATAAATAAACTTCAATAAACTTAATAATACTTTGACATTTTTTGTGAGAGGACTAAAAGTCAATCAATCTCATTTCAATCCATTTTTCCACTTTGGCTTTTATCTTTAAACTTTTCTCAAAAGATTGAATTCTTGTCAATCCTTTTAGTGATGCAAATAACTATACTTCTACAATATGTAGTGAAGAGAGATATTTTCCACTTGAGTGTTGAGTGAGGCATTGTTGATTTTAAAATCCAAGCCTTATACTCCACTTTGAGATCATGCAAATTCTCCTTTCTCATGATTGTGGGTAGTAGGTATGTTTTTCACACGGACAATGACGATGATGTTTTATCTCATAAAATTAACGAACACATTTGTGTTTTAAAATTTTTAAAAGAGGAACTACGTGTACCCTGATCCCCTATTGCACAGAAGGTGGTATGTAGGCACTAAAGGTTCGTAACCGCGGCGGGTGAAAAAACCATAAAAATATATTTCTTTTCTCACCTCCACCATCCATTTTCTATACAACATTTTATAGCCAAAATATACAGATTTTACAAAGAGGTTCCTGCGGAGTACCATACATGTTTAGGGTGCTAATACCTTCCCTTTGCATAACCAACCCCCTTACCTTGAATCTTTCCCCCTCTTTTTGGGTTACTCGCTCTTTTCCCATTCCTTTGGAAACAATAAAGTGCCGTGGTGATTTTATTTTGATCTGTATATGTCTAGTCAATCTAATGGATTAGTCTTAAATATTTCTACCGCTACAGAAAAAATGGCGACTTCACTGGGGAAAGATTGACCTCTTGCTGCTCCATCCCTAAGTGGGTTGAGCCTATCTTTGTTTATATCTGTGTATATGCTATTTTTGTTTATGTGTTATATGTTGTATATATGTTTGTCTGGATTTTCCTGGTTTTCAGGGTGCTTGGTGATTACTTATAAGTCCTATACCCGGACTTGGGCAAGCATTAAGATAGGACGGGCGATATAGTCATGTTAACTTTGAGGGAGTAATCCCAAAAAAGGAGGCATGAGATCCCCCACTTAGTGGAGGACCCTTTGACTGTAGTGTCGTTTACCGAGTAATCGGGAAGACGTACTGCTTTCGACCTGGGAGCCTGCTGAAACTGAGGACCGTAGAATACCAACCCATCTTGGACTTTTAGGTGTAGTGCGGAAGCTATGACGGAGTAATCAAGAAATAGTTGTCATGCGATGCTACTCTCGGACGAGTTTTTCTTTAGAATATTACTAATTACCGAGTTAATCAAGAAGTTGGTAATATCCGAAGGAAGGATGTAAACTCTGGGTGTAAGTACGAAGTGCGCCTAAGAGGGGGGGTAAATTAGGTACTTTAAAAATTCTGGTTTTTAGTGATGATGGTTCTTATTTTTATGGTTATAAGTGAGTTTAGGAAAGCTTAAAAATGCAGAAAAATAAAGAGACACGAGCGATATATCCTGGTTCTCCTCACAGTCCGAGAGTACTCTAGTCCCCTTTCAACATGAAAGAGATTTCCTTATTGTGGCAAACTTAAACAAGAACTACCAAACAAACCAAGAACAATCCTCTTGGACCAAGAACAATCCTCTTGGACCAAGAACAATCCTCTTGGATTTTCAGAGTTACCTATGAGAACAATCCTCTCAATGTAACTACACTTGTATCCAACAACTTTGGAAAGACAAGATTTCAACAAAAACACTTAAACTTAATTCCAACAATCCTGGAAATTAAGTAAGTAAATATCAATTTCTGAGTTTGAGTGAGTAGAGTAATATTGATCACTTAGTATGATTTAACAATGTATAATCTTCTTCTTCCAATAATAAAATTGTACAAAGAATCAAGATATATTTGCTCAAAGTTTTCTGTTTGTTAATGTATGAAAATGTGCAGAAAACTTATGCATGAAAATGAAGAATGGTTGAGTTTGTATTTTGAAATTTCAGAAAATATTTATGGAAGAAGGTTTTTAGATCTGGATTTGAAATTGAATATTTATATGTTCATAACACCCTTTTGAAACATCATGAAGATCTGAAAATGTATCATGAACAAATGCCAAGTTTGAGTGAAAAGATGTAATAAAAAGGCATGATGAAAAAGCATGAACAAAGCTTCTATTTTTCAAATTCGTGAAGTATGCAATCGATTGAACCCTTGGTGTAAATCGATTGCACAAGGTTTTAACAGCTATTTTTCCAAAATATTTAAGAGTGCAATCGATTGCATTATCAATGTAAATCGATTACATGCAAAGTCAGTAGCAAAAAGTAAGTAAGTGCAATCGATTGCACTTACAATGTAAATCAATTGCACTGAGAAACAGTAGCAAACTGTTGTACCCCAAAATTTTCCCTCTCAATTTTCAAGGCCTTTCTCACAAGGATTCTCAAGGTTCAAGCTTGCACAAGTACTTTGGGATTTTCCAGTTCCAAAATTAAAAGGAAACCGTCAAAAATGGAGAAAACAGATAAAAATAACATTTTGACAAAAATTGGAGAAATACAAGTGTTCTTCGTTTCAGCTCTTTCGATTGGCCTTTTGGCCTCTTTCGACACAAGCTTGGCTTGCATCCTTCGATTGGCCTTTTGGCCTCTTTCGACACAAGCTTGGTTTGCATCTTTCGATTGGCCTTTTGACCTCTTTCGACACAAGCTTGGCTTGCATCCTTCGATTGGCCTTTTGGCCTCTTTCGCCTGGGCATGTGACTTCTTGTTGCAGGTTTCATTTGTGTCTTTTGCTGTCTGCATGCTTGCAATGGAAGGCCATGAACTACTGGTCACATGTACCCCCCTGAAAGGCAAGTCTTCGTTTGGGCACTCATTTTCTGTGTGCCTGGATGAAAACTTCAGTTGAGCAAGAGCCTCCTTAGAATGCAACTTGAATTACATCCTTCGTTTTTAGCAAAAGCCTCTTTCGAATGAAACTTGGATATGTCCTTCATGTTGAACTCTAAGCTTCCATCGAACACGGACTTTCGATTGGGAAATATGTTTGCTTCGACCCAGGTTTCGATTGAGCAATATGCTTCCTTCGAGCATGAGCTTTCGATTGGGCAATAGCTTCCTTCGAGTTAGCTTGTTTCGACCACAAGCTTCGACTGAGGCAAAGGCTTCCTTCAAACAGGTGTGCTTTGATATCACTCTTGCATTTGACTCAAGACCAAATCTCGTTTGATAGGCTGTGTTGAGTCCAGATATTAACATAGTCAGAAGCTTGTACAAAGGTTTTAAACTTTACCTTTTGGATACTACTATTCTGGGTTAAAGGCTACATACTCTTTCTTTTCATAGAGAGTACTTTTATAACAAAAGCAACTTCCAGCCTGAATTTGGTCTGAGCACAAGCAACGTCAGAGGCCTGAGTCACATCTTCTGCACCACACTACTGCTGCTGCCAATAGGCCCCCCACTTGTACTGTCACGTTATCCATTATTTTATTATTTTTGCAAGGCTGGCTGTTGAAGACATGTCCATTCTTTTTCTCTATAAATAGAGGAATTTATGCAAAGCTGAGGGAGGATCTTTGGCCAGGCGAACGAATCTTCAGAAAAGTTTCTCAAACACAGAAAAACTCTCAAGTTCATCAACACTTGAGAAATCAAAACCCAGAATCCCAAACACTTGCTTCCTTCGATTCTGAAGAACAAATACTCTTCAGTATCCTTTGAATCCAGTTCGGAAAGAAATATAAGACTTGTTTCTTTCCTTCCTTCGAATCCAGCAGTCCAAGCACAGCTGTTGGCCCCCTCTATCAAATCCAGAACCTTGGACCTCCACTCAAGGTCCCACACCCATTCAAAGCCTCCAGCAAGGTAAGTCACTCTTACCCTTGAACCTTTCGTTTCATGGCATAGTATGTGAATAATCTTCCCTTTCATTTCAAAACATGTACATAACACTTTGGTTCTTTTCGTTTCCACCCTGTTAACATGTTTTTAAAAGTTAACCCTTTCGTTTTGCTTGCTGTTTTCCTGAACTAGCTTTAGTTATTAAACTGTTTGAAAGATAAATACTAGCATGGCCTCAGGCCATGTTGTCATTTAATGCTTGAAATGAAAGAAACAGGAAACAGGAAATAGGGAACGAAGCTTCTGGCTTCTACCCTCTTTCTCCAGGTCAAACGAAAGAGACAACCAGGAGGAAAACCATGTTGACTTCTAGGCCCAAACGAAAAGCATGCCTTCACTGACTTCCAGCCCCTAATCGAAAGACATTCCCTCACTGACTTCCAGGCCCCATTCGAAGGATACAACTTGCTCCTGCCTTTGCCCAATCGAAGGACAGGACCTCGCCCCTGCCAAGGCCCAATCGAAAGACGTGACTTTGTTGTTGCTGGCCCCAATCGAAGGAGGCCAACAGAAGGCAAATCGAAGGCTTCTACTGCCTGGGTCGAAAGACACTCATTTTTCTTACTTTTATCTTATTTTTTCATATTTTTTATGCACTTCAATATGGTTGTAATAGTGTAGGATTTATTTTTTGCACTTTTTGTTACTTTTGTACAAATGCTAGTAACTAGGTGTGTATGGTAAGATAAAACCAACAAGTAGACAACCTAAAAATCAAAGACAAATACATGCAATAAAACACACTTTGCACACATGCACCCTTAGGGTAATCTCACTTGTTGCCTCGGAAAATAGTCATGTCCCTCGAGCATGGGCGTTTTAGCAAAGACCCTCGATAAAAGATCGTAGTCCCTCGATGACCCTCGATGTTGCCTTAGGTAAACGATCTAGTCCCTAAAACGACATTGCTAAAACGTCCCATATGTTGCCTTCTATGACTATACAAACGTCCCAATGCCCGTCCCGTTCAACATCCTAACACAAGGTTGTTCACCAAATACAATGGTGAAACAACACTGTTAAAAAGGTTAAAAAACATAAGAAAGATCTTTGAGTAAATTAGGGTAGATAGCTCTTAGTTACTTGATCAAACTTGCAAAACATCCTTGCCATTTTTTCAAACACACATCTCAACACAATTTCAAAACAAACTTTCAAAAACATTGAAACATCTTTTCAAAGAGACAAACACCTTTGTAAAACATTCAAACGAATTGTTACAAAGGTTGCCAAGACAAGGCATCTTTTTCAAAACATTTTCAAAACCACACACACAAAACACCATTTTAAGAAATTGAAAAACAAAGGCAAGTGATCTAAAACAAGTAACTAAGAGCACATGGATAACCATGGATGAAAAGGGTGCTAGCACCTTCCCTTTTCATAATCTACCCCCCGAACCCACGAAAATATCTCAAAGGTCTTTCCTGTGCTTTTTGACCTTTCCTTAGGATAAATAAAAAGTCGGTGGCGACTCTTGCTAAACCGAACATTTGCGAACACAAACGCAAAACCCAAGTCAGTTCTCCCTGTAGGTGTTTAGTTATTGGCATATATTTTTGGTAAAACCAGGTGTGTGAATGTCATGACTGATGTCATAACATTCTGGTTTATTAGGTACTAGTTTATTAGGTACCTTTGCAGAAAAATAATGGCATACAGGTGCTGCTGTTTATGAGTGTGTATCTGAGCATTTTGCAAAAAGATCACATTTATTGCCTTCTACCAAAATCAGTAAACAGGAATTCTGATGTCATAACAAATGTTAAGACATCCTGTACTGATCTAACAGTTATGCAGTTTGGTTAATTCTGAGATTTTTCAGGAAGATGACTCATTCTTTCCAGAACAGAATCTCACGTGGACTTTGGGTTAACCTAGCTCAACCCTAAACTGGTTGATAAAGTCTTGGGACCAAGTCTTAAGGTCAAACTGAATTAACCCTAGCTTTTTGTGGAAACCCTAACTGAAGAAACAACTGCTATATATTCAACAGGACTGCTGTTTGGAATTCATCTTTTTTCACTGAAGATCAATTAGGAGCTGTATAGTTTTAACTACTGTAATCCAAGCAAGTATCATTGTGATAAGTGACTTGGAATAGGTTTTAATTGTAAGGGTTTTGTATCACTCAAAGCTTTGAAGCAAGAGTGTTTTGTGTCTCTTGACTAAAGCTTTGAAGCAAAGTCAAGTTAGGTTTATGTATCACTCAAAGCTGTGAAGCAAGAGTGTTTGTGTTGCTTGATTAAAAAGCTGTGAAGCATAATCAAGTGTATGTTCTGAAGAGTGTCTTCATTAATTCATTAGTCAATTGTTTTAAGTATCACTGCTGTGATTGAGGGGGAGTGAGTAGGAACTCAAGTTTATGTTGAACTTAGATTGAAGTTGCATTGGGTAGGTCTTAAGTGAAGGAGATAAACTGGTTGGTTTATTCCTGAATTAATATCTCTTATAGTGGATTTCCTCCCTGGCTTGGTAGCCCCCAGAGTAGGTGTTGTTTCACACTGAACTGGGTAAACAATTGACTGTGTTCTTTAATGTTTTTGTATTTACTGTCTTATAGAAAGTCAGATACGGTGTCAGAACATTGACTGTGACATTGAGTATCTGCAGCCAGAATTTCAATTGGTATTAGAGTAAGAACCCTGCCTGTATTACTGGGTGAGATCTAGGGATATCACTTTCTGGCACTATGGACAAAGAAGGAGTTTTTGGAAACAGACCACCCATTCTGGATGGATCAAATTATGACTACTGGAATCCTCGTATGATTGCCTTATTAAAATCACTGGACAAAAAGGTCTGGAGAGCTGCTGACAAAGGATGGAACCATCCCACCATAACTGAGAAAGATGGGAAAATCAGTCTGAAGCCTGAGGAAGAATGGAGTAAAGAAGAAGATGAGTTAGCCCTGGGTAATTCCAAAGCTTTAAATGCCTTGTTCAATGGAATTGATAGAAACATATTCAGACTAGTACATCAATATGAACTGGCCAAGGAAGTTTGGGACACTCTCAAAACTACCCATGAGGGCACTTCCAAAGTAAAAATGTCAAGGCTTTAGATGCTGACTACCAAGTTTGAGAATCTAAAAATGATGGAAGATGAAACCATTCATGAGTTTCACATGAACATCTTGGAGATTGCCAACACCTCAGGAGCATTGGGAGAAAAGATGTCAGAAGAAAAACTGGTGAAAAAGATTCTCAGATCCTTGGCTAAAAGATTTGCAATGAAGGTAACTGCTATAGAGGAAGCCCAGGATATCAGCAAGTTGAAAGTGGATGAACTCATTGGGTCTCTTCAGACTTTTGAGATGGGGATCACTGAAAATGTTGACAAGAAGAACAAGAGCATAACACTTGTATCCAACACTGAAGATGAAAACAAGGAGGATGAAGAAGAAAATATTTCAGAAGCTATAGCCATGCTTGGAAGACAATTCAACAAACTCATCAAAAGAATAGATCCAAAGTCAAGGTCTAATGTTCATAACATCCCCTCTGACATTGATAGTTCCAGCAGAAGACCAAGGTCAGAAGAGAAGGGAAATCAAGGCAGAGGAATTCAATGCCATGGTTGTGAAGGATATGGACATATTCGAGCTGAATGTCCTACCTTTCTTAAGAAACAAAAGAAAGGAATGTCTGTTACCTGGTCTGACTGTGATTCAGAAAGTAATTCTGAAGAAGAATCTGCCAAACTAGTTACTGCACTAACTGGTGTTTGTACCTCTGAAAGTGACACTAGTGATGAGGAAGTGACATTTGAAGAACTAGCTGATACTTACAAGAAATTGTGTATCAGAAGTGCTGAAGTCTGTGTGCAAAATGAGAAACAATCAAAACTCATCATAAAGTTGGAGGCTGAAAAAAGGGCAGACCTTGAAACTATAAGTCATCTAGAAGGGGAAGTTCAAATGTTGAACTCTAAACTGAACCAGATGACCAAATCTGTCAAGATGCTGACAAATGGAACTGACAAATTGGAAGAAATCCTTTAGGTTGGACAAAATGTGGGAAACAAGTCTGGTCTAGGATTTGTGGCAGCAAAGAAATCTGGTGCAGACAAGAAGATCAGGTCTGATAAACAAATGTCAAAGCAGATGTCTCAACATAACTCTCAACATCAGAAACAGAAATATATGAAGAAAAGGTACCAAAGATGGAGATGTCATCATTGTGGGAGGTATGGTCACATAAAGCCTTTCTGCTTCAGATTGTATGGATACCCTAATCAGAACCCAGGTGTCAAACCTAAGTCTAAAAGGGTACCACATACTCCTCAATGGAAGAAAAAGGCTACTGCCCTGATAGCCCACACTTCCCTGAGAGTCTCTGCAAAGGAAGACTGGTACTTTGACAGTGGGTGTTCTAAGCACATGACTGGAATCAAGAACCTTCTCAATAATGTTAAACCTCACACCACTAGTTATGTGACCTTTGGAGATGGTGCTAGAGGTGAAATCAAAGGAGTTGGTAATTTGGACTGCCCTGGAGTTCCAAATCTGAATGAAGTGCTATTGGTAAAAGGCCTGACTGCTAA
This sequence comes from Vicia faba, assembly GCA_948472305.1. NCBI lineage: Eukaryota > Viridiplantae > Streptophyta > Magnoliopsida > Fabales > Fabaceae > Vicia > Vicia faba. Next base: position 759,428,751 of record OX451740.1, on the reverse strand, counting down.
TCTCATTAGTATCATTCAATTGTGTGATCATGGATTCAAGGTCAATTTCTCAAAATCTGAATGTCTTGTAATTAATGAAAAACAAGAAGTTGTAATGAAAGGAGTCAGATCTAAAGACAACTGCTACTTGTGGGAGCCTGAGAACACTAATTTCTCCACTGTGTGTTCTATTGCCAAAGAAGAAAAAGAGGTGAAACTGTGGCACCAAAAACTTGGCCATCTTCGTCTAAGAGGAATGAAAAGGATTATCTCCATGGAGGCAGTCAAAGGGATTCCAAGACTACAAATTTATGAAGGGAGAGTTTGTCAGGTTGTTAAGCAGACTAGGATGTCACATCCAATGTCAAGACATCTGACCACCTCTAAGGTTCTAGAACTTCTTCATATGGATCTGATGGGACCAATGCAGGTGGAAAGCCTTGGTGGAAAGGGATATGCCTATGTTATTATGGATGACTATTCCAGATTCACCTGGACTATCTTCTTTAGGGAAAAATCTGAGGTGTTTGAAGTTTTTAAAGAACTGTGCAAAAGAATTCAAAGAGAAAAAGAAGGTTGTATTGTTAGAATCAGAAGTGATCATGACAAGGAATTTGAAAATAGCAAGTTTAATGAGCTCTGTTCCTCAGAAGGAATTAGTCATGAATTCTCTTCTCCTATAACTCCTCAACAAAATAGAGTTGAAAAGAAGAAAAATAGGACCATACAGGAATCTGCCAGAGCTATGATCCATGCCAAAAGACTTCCTTTTCATTTTTGTGCTGAAGCTGAATACATTGCAGATAGTAGTAGCTGTTCTCAAATTATCTGGAAGACACAGATGCTCACTGAGTATAATGTCACACAAGATGTTATGACATTGCACCGTGACAATCTGAGTATAATCAACATTTTCAAGAACACTATTCAGCATAGCAGGACCAAGCACATTGGCATTAGTCATCACTTAATCAGAGATCTTGTAGAAGAGAAAACAATTAATCTGGAACATGTTGCCACTAAGCTTCAACTGGCTGACATTTTGACCAAGGCTCTTGATGCAAATCAATTTGAAAACTTGAGGGGCAAGTTGGGTATTTGCCAACATGAGAAATTGTAGCAATTAATTTTGCTTAAAACAAGGGTTGAAGGAGTTATTTTTGTTAAGTCTATTTTGAGTGGGTTAATCATATGTTTTCCCAATTCTTTCAAAATTATTAAGAAGTTGAATAGACTCTCATTTGCCTCCTTCCTCTCTCGACTTTGCAACAAATTCCTTTCTCTCAATCAAAGTTTTCTCTCAAATTGCTACTGGTGCTCTAAGTCAATCAAAATGTCTCAAACATCATCTTCAGTCAAGGCGACCGCTTCAATCTTCATCATCTGATCAAGATTCTCGGGCAATCACCACATGCATAGATTCTGAAGTCCTGGAGATTACTCCTCTTAGAGAAATGGCAACTAACCCCTCCAAGGTCAAAAAGCTGAGAACAAGGCATGCAGGAAGGTCTCAAGCTACTGCTTCCGGTAATCCCTCTCATCCCTCATCTTCTGTACCAAATAGGGAAGGATCAGCTCATGTACATCAAGAAATTGCTAGGCTTGTTACAAGAATACTGAGTGAGAACCACTCTGTACCGGGGATTTCTGTTCCATTAAATCAAGAATCAGCAAGCCCAAATGTTGAAGCAAATCCAGATGTCTTTGAGAATGTTGAGACACCAAATGACAACATTCAAAAATCATCTGAAAACCTTGATGATATTCAGAACCCTTCAGAGAAGACTGTTGATCCACCTGTTATTGATGTGGATGAGGAATACTCAGACAATGAACTAATTGCCAATATAAACCCTAGCATAGCTAGGAGAATGATGAACAGAAAGGGTAATCAGAATACTGCAAAATGTCTGACCAAAGAGAAACCTGCTGACAAGAAAACCAGGACTGAAGGCAAGACTGGTGTAGAATCTGTAAAGACTGGTCTGTCCAAAGGGAAGGTGAAAGCCCAAGTGCATACTGGGAGTCTCTCAAAACCTGCTAGACAACCAATTACAAAGAAGAGAAAAGAACCCGAGTCTTCTGATTCTGATGAGGAATCAGAGTTTGAAATTGATGCTGAAGACATTCCTATCAGAAGGAAACTCCCTTCCAGCAAAATGGCTAGAGTTCCTGAAGTCCCAACAGACAACATCTCTTTTCACCACCCTGATAATGCCAACAGATGGAAGTATGTTTTCTTGAAGAGAATAGCTTTAGAAAGAGAACTAAACAATGGTGCCATGGATTGCAAGGAAATCATGGACCTGATCAAAGTTGCTGGACTAATGAAGACTGTGGTAAAATTTACCAAGTGCTATGAAAATCTGGTCAAGGAATTTATAGTGAACTTGTCTGATGAATGTGCTGATGGAAGGTCAGCTGACTTTGAATGTGTCTATGTTAGAGGAAGAAGGGTTAATTTCTCTCCATCAGAAATTAACAAATTTCTTGGAAGATCAAATGAGGATTGCCATGAACTAGAAGTCATTGACAATGAAGTATGCCAAACCATCACAGCAAGACAAGTCAAGTGCTGGCCCTTGAAAGGCAAGCTGAATGCCAGCAAACTAAGCATGAAATTTGCCATCCTGCACAAGATTGGTGCAGCCAACTGGGTCCCTACCAACCACAAATCAACTATCTCCACAGGATTGGGTAGATTCATTTATGCTGTGGGAACCAAGACTGAATTTGACTATGGCAGGTATATTTTTGAACAAACATTAAAACATGTTGGTAGCTATGTTGTCAAAGGCCCTATTTCCTTTCCCTCCCTCCTTTGTGGAATTATCCTTGCACAGTACCCTGATATCCTGGTGGCAAGAGATACTGCTTGCAAAAGAGCTCCTGCTCTTGGGTTACACTACAAGCTTTTTCAGGGATCTCATGTTCCTGATATTGTCATAACATCAGCTGAGACATCATCTGTAAAAACTCAGTCCAAAACATCTGATGTTATAGCTGTATTGAAAGAGACCTGCAAAGAGCTGGAGACTAGGAAAAAGACTCTAGAAAACCTAATTGCCAGGTTAGAACAGGAGGAGGCTGAAGGAAACAGAAGGGAAGAGGGTGCTGCTGAAGATCAACTCAATACTGAAGAAAGTAGCTCCTTTGAAGGTGACAGTGCTTAAAGGTTGGTGGAGTTGATGCTGGTTCTTGGTGGAGTTTGCAAGTGTTTTCAGATTTTAGTTGTTGTTTTTATTACTTTTTCTGGATGACTGTATAACATTTAAGTACATGTATCTTTGGCCCATTTGTGGCTAAAGAGGGGGAGATATTTTGTGTTAATTACTTGGTAGACATCATATTTTTCTGCAGTCATATTCTTTCTGCTGCTATCTATTCTCTGATTTCTTAGGGGCTTTAGCCAAAAATCTGCCAAAGGGGGAGTTTGTAGGTGTTTAGTTATTGGCATGTATTTTTGGTAAAACCAGGTGTGTGAATGTCATGACTGATGTCATAACATTCTGGTTTATTAGGTACTGGTTTATTAGGTACCTTTGCAGAAAAATAATGGCATATAGGTGTTGTTGTTTATGAGTGTGTATCTGAGCATTTTGCAAAAAGATCACATTTATTGCCTTCTACCAAAATCAGTAAACAGGAATTCTGATGTCATAACAAATGTTAAGATATCCTGTACTGATCTAACAGTTATGCAGTTTGGTTAATTCTGAGATTTTTCAGGAAGATGACTCATTCTTTCCAGAACAGAATCTCACGTGGACTTTGGGTTAACCTAGCTCAACCCTAACCTGGTTGATAAAGTCTTGTGACCAAGTCTTAAGGTCAAACGGAATTAACCCTAGCTTTTTGTGGAAACCTTAACTGAAGAAACAGCTGCTATATATTCAACAGGACTGCTGTTTGGAATTCATCTTTTTTGACTGAAGATCAATTAGGAGCTGTATAGTTTTAACTATTGTAATCCAAGAAAGTATCATTGTGATAAGTGACTTGGAATAGGTTTTAATTGTAAGGGTTTTGTATCACTCAAAGCTTTGAATCAAGAGTGTTTTGTGTCTCTTGACTAAAGCTTTGAAGCAAAGTCAAGTTAGGTTTATGTATCACTCAAAGCTGTGAAGCAAGAGTGTTTGTGTTGCTTGATTAAAAAGCTGTAAAGCATAATCAAGTGTATGTTCTGAAGAGTGTCTTCATTAATTCATTAGTAAATTGTTTTAAGTATCACTGCTGTGATTGAGGGGGAGTGAGTAGGAACTCAGGTTTAAGTTGAACTTAGATTGAAGTTGCATTGGGTAGGTCTTAAGTGAAGGAGATAAACTGGTTGGTTTATTCCTGAATTAATATCTCTTATAGTGGATTTCCTCCCTGGCTTGGTAGCCCCCAGAGTAGGTGTTGTTTCACACTGAACTGGGTAAACAATTGACTGTGTTCTTTACTGTTTTTGTATTTACTGTCTTATAGAAAGTCAGATACGGTGTCATAACATTGACTGTGACATTGAGTATCTGCAGCCAGAATTTCAATCCCACCGTATCACACAAACTTTTTGAAAATTTAAGTATGCAATCAATTGCAGAGGCAATGTAAATCGATTACACATAGAAACAGAAGCAAAAGATCTGAAATTTTGAAGTGTGCAATCGATTGCACTAAGATGTAAATCGATTGCATGCAAGAGAAAAATGAAAACTTTTCTTTGAAAAGCTTGAGTAATGATTCTTAAACATTTCTTTTTCATTTTTGAGCATCTATATATTAAGATCAAAGTAGATAATATTATTATACCTTTAAAGTTGTTGAGAGCTTTGAAGATATTATCCTTAGATGCTTAGATGCTTTGAGCTTGATCATAAATCTTTGCCTTCTTTGTTAGCCATGGTTTGTCTTCATCAAAACTAAAGCTTATTTGTGAAGCTTGATTTTACACTGGGAACCTCTAGAACCTTGTTCGGCAGGTGATAACTTTTAGACCAATACCTTATGGGTAGTACCTTCGACCTCATTCTGGTGACGTTGAACCTATGAACCCTATATGTGTGATTGTTGCATCATGCATCCATGCACTCATAAGAATCTTTTAAAGAGATCTTATTTCAAGAGATTTAAAATTTGACCATTTGTGAATATCTCAGGTACTTTTTAACCATGGATTCTGGAAAGAGAAAGACCGGGAAGTACAGTTTCAAGGATCCCAAGATAGGTGAGTTGATCAGTCTAATCCCCGAGATCGAGTGTTCTGCAGACTTTCAGAAGAAGTATGGATCCATCATTCCTCTCATGAAGCTGAAGATGAAGGAGGGTATTTTCTCGACCTTGGTCTAGTTCTATGATCCGATGTATCATTTCATTACTTTTCCCGACTATCAATTGATGCCTACACTGGAGGAGTATTCTTATCTGTTGGATTTACCTGTTACCGATCATGTTCCTTTTACTGGTTTGAAGGGTGAGCCAAAACCACATGAGATTGCTTCTTTGATTCATCTGGGGAAGTCTGAGGTGGAAGCCCATATGACGACCAAAGGAGGGATTAGAGGATTACCGACTCAGTTCTTATTAGAGAAAGCTCGTTACTTTGTCGGGATGAAGAGTACAATCGCTTTTGAGGCCATCTTGGCTATACTTGCTTACGGGTTGTTCTTATTTCCTAATGTGGACAAGCCTGTTGACATTAATGCTATCAGGATCTTCATGATCGGAAACCCAGTTCCTACCTTGTTGGGTGATGCTTATTACTCTATTTATCTTCATAACTCTTATCATGGGGGGATGATTATCTGTTGAACTCCCATGTTGTACCGGTGGTTTATCTCTCATATGCCTCAGTCTGATACTTTTTGGGATGTCAAGAAGGAACCCCGTTGGGCTCCTAAGATCATGTCACTTACTCACTCGGATATTGATTGGTATCATCGAGCTTACATGGATATATAGATTATTGACAGTTGTGGTAGTTTCCCCAATGTACCTCTTCTTGGTAGAAAGGGAGGAATTAACTATAACCCTGTTCTTGCACGACGACAACTCGATTATCCAATGAGGGATAAACCAAATAGTATTCATTTGAGTAGTTTCTTTATGAAGGAGGGAGAAGAACATAGGGAAGATAGGGAGCAGATTGAAAAATCTTGGCGTCACCTTCATAAGAAGAGTAGGAAGGATTTGGGACCTAGGGGTGCTATTTCTTTGGAGCCATATCTTCAGTGGGTCCAAACTAGATCTATTCAGTTGAAGATGTCGTATTCCTGAGAAACACCTATGACTGATCTGTTTATGAAGACCACTCCTCCCCTATTAGAAGATCTAGAAGAGCTGCAGATTGCATTGGACAGGATGCAACAGGAAAAGGATGCTTGGAAGAACAAGTGCCAAACTTTAGAGATTTCCTATAGAGCAGACTTGAAGGAGAAAGATGACTTAATTGAGATCCTTGAAAGTATAGCAGTAGAGACTATGGATAGGCAAGGGGATTTATTTTCTCCTAAGCCTCGATTAGATGCTAATTACTCACTTCCTGATTCAGGTGATTGGAAGGAGGTTGCCACCCGGTATGCAGAAGAAAACTAGAGGATGAAGGCTCAGATTTCCAGGCTCACTAATCTCCATCAGTTTTACTTCTCATGGTTTTAGATATTATTTTCATCTTGTACTTGGGATCATTGAAACTTGTAATCCATTTTGGAGTTGTTATAATGAAATTTTTCAGTATTTCAAATGCGTTATTACTTTGATATTTGCAATATGTCCATAAATTTTAAATCCCTTAAAATATTAAATAATAAAATAAAATCATGTGCATTGCATACCATGCATCATATTGCATATATTTCTTGCATTTGTTATGCAAATCCAGGTGTCTTACCAAGCTTCTTTACTTTAATAGCAAGTTGACTCACCACTACAACACTCGGGCTAATTTCAGAAAGAAGATGGGCAAATTAGAACAAGAGAATCGGGAGCTACGCGAGGAGGTTTCTGCTTTGAAGGCCGGCATGGCCAATCTGACTGCTCTGATGGAAGCTCTGGTGGCTGCTTAGAATCAGCCACCGAGTGTTCAACCTCAACCAACAATGGCAACTACTGAAGCTCCGACTGTTCCTGTATCTGCTACTCTAGCTGTTGTTCAAAACCGCATGCCTCAAGGTTATCCATGGGTAATGTCAGAGAATTTTTCACCTGAAGGTTTCAATCTTGGTCCTTAAGATACTCCAATTGTTCAGACTATTGTTACTCCGGAACCTCTTGTGGTACATGTTGTTCCTGTTGTGCCTCCTTCGGTGAATATGGTTCCGTTTGTTAACGATGATGTGTGTCGTCCTTTCCCTCCAACGAGTGAAGACTTGGGTCTTTATGACATAATGGATGACGTTCAAGAGAAGTTTGACAAGATGCAAAGAGAGATGAAGGCCCTAATGGGAAAAGAACTATTTGGGCAGAATGTGAATGAGTTATGCTTGGTCCCGAATGTTAAGATACCTGCTAAGTTTAAAGTCCCGGAGTTTGAGAAGTTCAAGGGCAACACTTTCCCTCGTGATCATCTGGTGATGTATGTAAGGATAATGTCTACCCATACTGATGATCAGCGTCTGCTGATTCACTTTTTTCTGGATAGTTTGACCGATGTTATGCTAAAGTGGTATATGAGTTTGGACAGTGTCAATATCCATACTTTCAATGATTTGGGAGAAGCATTCATCAAACAATACAAGTACAACATGGACATGGCGCCTGACCGTGATCAACTCAAGGCCATAGTTCAGAAAGACAGGGAATCATTCAAAGAATATGCACAGAGATGGCGTGAGGTAGCCGCCCAAGTGATTCCTCCCATGGAAGAGAAAGAGATGACTAAGATTTTCTTGAAAATGCTGGGTGCTTTCTAATACGAGAGGATGGTAGCAAGTGCGCCAAGTGACTTTACTGAAATGGCAGGAATGGGTATCCGCTTAGAAGAGGTTGTAAGAGAGGGTCGTTTAACGAAAGGTGAAAGCTCTGGAGGTGTGAAGAATCTATCTTATGGGTTTATCAAGAAAAAGGATGGCGATGCAAATGTTGTTATGCAAGAGAGGAGGGTTAATACCCCTAGAAGGAATTATCAGCGTCATCAGCAAGTCGCCTCAGTTACTCCATTTGTTGGTGCAGCTCCAACTACCGTCTCTTATCAGAGACCGTCCCAGCAGGGGAATCAAGGGTATAATCAGAGAAGGGAGAGTTATGATCCTATTCCTATGAGCTATACAGAGTTACTTCCAGCATTGATTCATAAGAAGGTGGTTCAGATCCGACCACCTCCCGTTGTGCCATCACCATTGCCTTGGTACTACAAGGCAGACCAAACATGTGCTTTTCATCAGGGAGCACCAGGGCATAATGATGAGAATTGTTATCCTTTGAAGACTGAGGTGCAGAAATTGGTGAAGTCTGGTATTATATCTTTCAAGGATGTGGGACCTAATGTGAAATACAATCCTCTACCCAATCATAGAGGAGTAAATGTTGTGAATATTGTGGTCGGTTGTCCAGGCGACTTCTGGATTTTTGATATTAATATGGTTAGAGGAGATTTGGTGAAAATGCATGCAGACCTATGAATTTAGCTACTAAACACATGACCATTCCGGTTGTGCTATTTGCAGTACAAACATACAGGGTTGTGATAAGATAAAGGCTGATTTACAAGAGATGATAGATGAGGGCCTCATCCACATAATCAGGCCTAGGGCAGAGTATGAAGAGGAGGTGAATATGGTTTCTGGATGTCCTAGAGAATTCAGAATTTTTGATGTAGAGTACATGAATGAGGACCTTGTGCAATTGCATGCTACTTTCTGCCATTTGGTTGGTCAGGTAGAACACCAGTATGGATCTTGCAGAATTTGATGTCGGGACACTCGAGGATGTTCAATCGTGAAGAATGGTGTTCAATTGTTGTTAGATAATGGAATTATCAAGGTTATAGGTCAAAGGGATGATTACCATGAAGTTGATTTGATTGAGGTTTGCTTGACTGAAGAAGATTTAGATGAAGAGTATGCCTCAGCAGATGAGTATTTCTCCTCAGATGAGGATTTGTTTTCTAGAAATGACTCAATAATAATTCATTGTGTTGAAGAAGGGGTAAACGTCATTGTACCTTGTTTTGGGGCACCCTCCCATCTTGAAGTTGAATATTATAGCAAGCTAGTTGTTACCCCATTGGTGATTAGTTTGTCGGGTCCTTTCCCCTACAAGTCAGATAAGGTCGTGCCCTATAAATACAACACTACAATATTCGAGGATGGAGTGGAATTTCCCATCCAGCCAATGCCTGTTGTTGGGAATATTGTTGAAAATAGCAGGGTGACCCGCAACAGTCGTGTGTTTGCACCACTGGTTCAAGGAGATGTTAGTGCTGGAAAGAAAATTGCTGAGAATGTTGAACCCAAGAAGGCTACAGGTGAGAATAGTGGGGCTATGTTAGAGAAAGAAGTGGATGATATTTTGAAGATAATCAAGATGAGCGACTACACAATTGTAGACCAGCTACTGTAGACTCTTTCAAAAATATATATCTTGGCTTTATTGATGAACTCAGCTGCTCACAGAGAATCCTTGATGAGGGTATTGGACCATGCTTTTGTGGAGAGTGATATGCCAATAGACCAATTCAGCAGCGTAATAGGGAACATTACATCATGTAATAACTTGAGTTTCTGCAATGATGAATTTCCAGATGAAGGAAGGAATCATAACCTGGCCCTCGACATCTCTATGAATTGCACGAATGATTCACTATCCAATTTTCTAATTGATAATGGATCCGCTTTGAATGTTATACCGAGGAGTACTCTTATGAAGTTGAAATATCAAGGAATGCATATGCGCCCGAGTGGCATCATTATGAAAGCGTTTGATGGATCAAGGAAATTTGTTATTGGTGAAGTGGACTTGCCTATTCATATAGGACCATATTTGCTTCAGATAACTTTCCAGGTGTTGGACATTGTTCCTGCTTATAGTTGTTTGTTGGGACGGCCGTGGATTCATGAGGCAGGGGCTGTCACTTCAACTTTACATTAGAAACTGAAATTTGTATGTGAAAGGAAAGTAGTAATCATAAATGGGGAACATACATTATTGATATCTCATTTATCCTCTTTCTGCATTGTGGAGGCGGATGAAGTTACTGTTGTAACCCAGTTCCAAGCCTTATCCATTGACATCATAAGAGGAAATGAGAATTCCATGGTTTCTATTAAGGATGTGTAACAAGTTGTGCGAAAGGGTCATAACGAGGTATGGGGACATATTTTGGACCCACCTGTAAACAAGAACATAGCCGGCTTGGGGTTCTCTTTGAAGATAGACAAAGGTAAGAGCATGAAGCCGAATTCTACTGCAAGCAAGTATCAAGACATCTTTCGGAGCGGGGGTTATTTGCATCCAACTGTTTCCGGGATTAATGCCATTGTGGAAGATGAAGCAGAGCATGAAATGCTAAATTATGTGATGCATAGTTAGAGTTCAGAACTGGGTAACCATTGATGTTCCCTCTTGCATACATGTTTCAAAGTAATTTGTTTTGTTAATATTTTTGAAAAGCTTTCACTCTGCCCAAGGTGGAAGTATTAATGTTGTAGGGCTTATCTGTTTTCTGTGACTTTTAAAATCAATAATAAAAGTTGTCTTTGTTTCCCAAATTGTGTCTTTATTTTCTGCTTTTTCTTGGAAAATGGTAATCAGAAAAAAAACCTTCAGAATAAATAATAACTGAAATTCAATCTGCATGATCACTTGTTATATGTGTCAGTTTCTAAAAGCAATCATAAATCATATGTGCAGATTAATTAAAAATCCTATTGAATACAATGAACCTGCACCCTATCCCAACTTTGAATGTCTTGTGTATGGGGCTGAAGAAGAAGATTATGATGAGATTCCAGAAGAGGTCTCACGGTTGCTTGAGCACGAGGAAAATACCATTCATCCATATAAAGAGTCATTGGAAGTGATTAATTTAGATTCATAAGAAGATCCGAAAGAAGTCAAGATTGAAGCATCGCTGCATCCTGATGTGAAGAGAAGGTTGATTGAGATATTGAAAGAGTATGTGGATATTTTTGCTTGGTCTTGCCAAGATATGTCTGGTCTATATACAAATATTGTAGAGCATCGTTTGCCGTTGAAGCTAGAGTGTCCGCCAATCAAATAGAAGTTAAGAAGAACTCACCCAGATATGGCAGTGAAGATTAAAGAGGAGGTTCTAAATAAGATTAGTGCTGGTTTTCTTGTGACGTCAGTGTATCCTAGATGGATTTCTAATATTGTCCCAGTCTTGAAAAAAGATGGAAAAGTTCGCATGTGCGTAGATTACAGAGATCTAAATAAAGCTAGTCCAAAAGATGATTTTCCATTGCCACACATTGATATGTTAGTGGATAGCACAACAAAATTCAAGGTATTATCGTTCATGGACGGATTTTCCGGGTATAATCAAATAAGAATGGCTCTGGAGGACATGGAAAAAACAACGTTTATCACACCCTGGGGAACATTCTGTTACAGAGTGATGCCCTTCGGGTTGAAGAACGCTGGTGCAACGTACCAGAGGTTTATGACAACCCTATTCATGATCAGATGCACAAGGAAATCGAAGTATATGTTGATGATATGATTGTTAAATCCCACACTGAAGAAGGGCATGTAGAAGATTTGTTGAAGTTGTTTCAGCATTTAAGGAAGTATCGTCTCCGGTTGAATCCAAATAAATGTACCTTCGATGTTCGATCAGGGAAATTATTGGGTTTCATTGTTAGCCAGAAAGGAATCTAAGTTGACCCTGATAAAGTTAAAGCAAATTCAAGAGATTCCAGCGCCAAGAACTGAAAAGCAGGTCTGAGGGTTCCTCGGGCATTTGAATTATATTTCCAGATTCATTTCCTACATGACTGCAACATGTGAACCGTTCTATAAGTTGTTAAAGAAAGATCAAGGTTGTGTGTGGACGGATGAATGCCAAAGGGAATTTGAAAGTATTAAATAATATCTTCTTGAACTTCCTATCTTTCTCCCTCCTGTCAAAGGAAGACCGTTGATTATGTCTCTGACAGTGTTAGATAAATCCATGGGTTGTATTTGGGGACAACGGGATGAAACAGGGAAGAAAGTGTTCGCCATTTATTATCTCAGTAAAAATTTCACTGATTGTGAGTCGCGGTATTCCATGCTGGAAAAGACATGTTGTGCTTTGGCTTGAGCGGCAAAGCATTTGCGACAGTATATGTTGAATCTCCCGCTGGAAGATGTTGCTATCTGAATATGATATCGAATACCGCACTCAAAAAGCTATTAAAAGCAGTGTGTTGGCAGATTATCTTGCTCACCAACCAGTGGAGGATCATCAGTCTGTAGAGTATGAATTCCCCGATGAGGATGTGATGTTCCTGAAAGTGAAAGATTGTGATGAACCATTACCTGAGGAAGGTCCTGACCCTGAATCTGGATGGATTATGATATTTTATGGAGTTGTGAATGCTTATGGTAAAGGAAGTGGTGTTGTGATTGTCACTCCACATGGATCACACATTCCTTTTACCGTAAGGTTGGCATTTGATTGTACTAATAATATGGAAGAATATAAGGCTTGCATCACGGGTTTCGAAGAAGCTATTGATCTCAGAATTAAAATTTTAGATGTGTATGGTGATTTAGCTTTGGTAATAAACAAGATTAAAGGAGAATGGGATACTCGTCACCCCAGCTTGATCCCATACAAAGATTATGCTAGAAGGTTGTTACCCTTCTTTAATAAAGTTGTATTCCATCATATTCCAAGAGATGAAAATCCAATGGCGGATGCTCTGGAAACTCTGGATTCTATGTATCAAGTAAATACTTGGAATGATATACCTTGAATTATGGTTCGGCGACTAGATAGACCCGCTCATGTGTTTACAACAGAGGAGGTAGCAGATGAGAAGCCTTGGTATTATGTTATCAAGTATTTTCTCTAGACTCAGGAATACCCGATTGGTGCATCGAATAAGTATCGAAAGACATTGGGAAGATTGGCAATTTCTTCCTCAGTGAAAATGTGTTGTATAAAAGAAATTATGACATGGTCTTGCTCAGATGCGTGGATAGACACGAAGCAGGCATGTTGATGCATGAGGTTCATGAAGGTTCATTTGGCACTCATGCCAATGGACATTCGATGGCTAAAAAGATGCTAAGGGCAGGTTACTATTGGTTGACAATGGAATCTGATTGTTATAAATTTTCAAAGAAGTGTCATAAATGCTAGATTTATGCAGATAAGGTCCATGTGCCTCCGACACTTCTCAATGTGATCTCTTCCCCATGGCTTTTCTCTATGTGGGGTATTGACATGATCGGCATGATAGAACCCAAAGCTTCGAATGGACAACGTTTTATCTTGGTAGCAGTTGATTACTTCACCAAGTGGGTGGAGGTTGCTTCATATGTGAATGTTACTAAGCAGGTGGTTGTGCGCTTCATCAAGAATAACCTTATATGTCAGTATGGTGTGCCGATCAGAATTATCACCGACAATGGCTCAAATTTGAACAATAAAATGATGACAGAACTGTGTGAAGAATTCAAGATTGTCCATCATAATTCCTCTCCGTATAGGCCAAAGATGAATGGGGTTGTTGAAGCTGCTAATAAGAATATCAAGAAGATTATCCAGAAAATGGTCGTTACTTATAAGGATTGGCATGAAATGCTCCCTTTTGCTTTGCATGGATATCGAACATCTGTCCGCACTTCAACAAGAGCAACCTCGTTCTCCCTGATGTATGGAATGGAAGCAGTACTCCCAGTCGAGGTTAAGATTCCCTCTTTATGTATGCTAATGGAAACCAACTTGACTGAGGCTGAATGGGTCCAAAACCGGTTTGACCAATTGAATTTGATCAAAGAGAAGAGAATGACAGCTTTGTGTCATGGTTAGTTATATCAGAAAAGAATGAAGAAAGCTTTCGATAAAAAGGTCAAACCTCGTGAGTTCAGAGAAGGTGACCTCGTGCTCAGGAAGATCATGTCTTTCAACACTGATACTAGGGGCATGTGGACTCCCAACTTTGAAGGCCCATATGTTGTCAAGAAAGCCTTCTCTGGTGGTGCATTAATTCTTGAAACTATGGATTGCAAGGAGTTCCCACGTCCCATGAATGCTGATGCAGTCAATAAATACTTCTCCTAAAGAAGTTAAAGAATAGCTCGCTAAGTTGAAAACCTGAAAGGGTGGCTTAGGCAAAAAAGAGCTTCTCGGTAGGCCGAAAACCTGAAAGGGTGGTCTAGGAAAAAGTTAGAGACATAAATAGAATAAATTTCCCGCTAAGTTGAACACCCGCAAGGGAAGCTTAAGAAAAAGTTAGGGACTTTCTTGGCAAGTAACTGCATCATGCAAGATCTGATCATTAGAGCAACAATCTTCTCGAATCCCCATCATACATCAACGGAAGTTGCTGCTCAGAATTTCAAAAATTGTTAGAGGGGATAGTGGTCGTTGTATCTCAATGTATCTTTTCCATTATATATTACCATTTTCTAAACTATGTAATCATCTATGGAGTCTCGCTGTTCGTAGACTACCATTTTATTAATAATGTTTGAGCTGTTACCCAACTCTTTGTGTTTCTTATTGTATTTAGCTTGCAAAGACTCCATTTATTATTGATAATAACTTTCAAAGCAAAAAGATTAAACAACAAAATCGATTTTTCAAAAAGAATTTACAATTTGCTTTTACTTTAGAATTTGTGATGCGAAAAAAAAAACAGCAACAAAAATGGTGATCCAGGAATGGACAAACTCCAGTTGTTTTAAGAAGTTTTTGTTCCCCTCATGAAAGTTTACTCAGGATGATTCTCCATATTGGGTTCGAGACTCCGGTATCCTCGGTCAAGTTTGGATTCATTTCTCCTCTTTTCTGAGTTTTCATGATGTAAAGTTTCAATCCAAGATTTCTCTAGTGAAGTTTTCGTTCGGTCTAATGGAAGTTATTTTTTCCAAATAGGTCGGTACCATAATCACTATTGAAGAACGCAGGTCCCCGGTTTCTCTTGTGAAGAACTTATTGTGGTTTTTCCTTTAAGGGTGTGGCGATTAACCTCTCCAATAAAGTGGGCCTGAATTCCCCAGTGAATGTCTTGATGATTTGGTGTCCATCTACTTTACTTGAGATTGGTTTTGCAATCCCCAGTAGAAGTGTTACTCTTGAAAACATTTGTTTCCCCGGTGAAGCCTGGAAAAGGATGTTCTATTCGCGTATTTGTACTATTATGTCACTTTGTTTTGTTTACTTCTGGATTATTGTTTCTCCTCAGTAAAGGTAAATCAGACAGTAGGTTATGATTCCTCAGCTGGCATTTACTTTTTTTTCGGAATGATCATCTTGGATCTGATTTAGCCGAGTGTTGTTTGTGCCCGAGGTGGTTTTGGCTGGTTACTCCCAGTGTTGTATATATGTTTTGTCGGCATAGGCACGATAACACTCATACATTCATACATACATCATGCATAGCTAAAATTGGAAAATCATTGCTCATTAACATTTGTTAATATTTTTGTGACATATCACCCTGTTTTGTAGAGTTACGTTGTCCTCACTAGAGTGTTGGCCTTAAGCAGAAAGCGTATATTCTTTCAATCTCCTCACGGAGTTATCCCTCGAGGAAGATTTTTGCTTTAGCCTTCTTGTACAGCTCCTTGTTTGGATGGATTTGGTTTTCCCTCTTGAGTATATTTCTCAAAGGTTGTATTTTGGTTGACTGTTTCATTCCAGTTTATTTCTAGTTTGAATCTTTGGTTCCACAATAATATTATTTTCTTTGGATTTCTGAAATCTTTGAGTTTTGGATTGTGCATTTATTTTGCACGAGAAGACTTTATCTCCTCAGCAGGAATATCGTGGCATTTCTCCAGGAAGTCATATTTCATTCCCCAGGAAGCCATACTATTCTCCCCAGAAAGTCATTTCTTTTTACAATCCTCCATGACAACAAGTAGCAAGTCTCTTTATTTGAGCAACTTATGCTTCCCTGTAAAAGTCGACATAACTTTTTTTTGATATATCCTCTATGAGTGGATAGTTTGCAGTCTTTCGTCAGTTTACGCTAGTGGATAGCAAGACTTTTCAAATTCAGAGATAGTTCGCAAGTGGAATTCTCTTTATTTGAGACAACTTACCCTTTCCAGGCAAAGTGCCTCGATTAAAGAAGAAGTTGAGACCCGTTCTAGGTGAAATGCCATAATTTTAGGGAAACTTGTTATCTTTTTGCTACCTTCAGTGAACTTGGTAGTTCATAGTCAGTGAACGGTGGTGCTATGATATATTCTCTCTCTACCTTCAGTGAAAGTTGGTAGATCACCATCAATGAAAGTTGGTGTTTTTCATCTTTTGGCTACCCTTAGTGAACGTTGGTATTTCATCGTCAGTGAACGGCGATGCTATGATATATTTTCTCTCTACCTTCAGTGAAAGTTGGTAGGTCATTGGCAGTGAACGTCGGTGATTGTTTTATTTTTTCTACCCTCAGTGAACGTTGGTAGTTCATCGTCAGTGAACGGTGGTGCTATGATATATTCTATCTCCACCTTCAGTGAAAGTTGGTAGATCACCTTCAGTGAAAGTTGGTAGATCACCTTCAGTGAAAGATTTTAGGTCATCGACAGTGAACGTCGATGATTCTTTATCTTTGCCTTTAGTAAACGTTGTTAGCTTCGCCTCCAGTGGAAGTTGGCGTATCCTTTGGTCTTTTACCATCCTCTAGAGTCAGGTCTTTTTTGATCCACCAGTGATTTATTTTCCTGGCCGGGTTTCTCTTTTAATCCTTCATTTCCTTTGCTACATCCCCAGTGGTGTTTTGCGTACCTTTAAAATTGTCCATGTGCACTCATATTAATAAGCATTGCATGGAATCTTAGGGCCAAAAATAGGGTTTGTTTTATATTTAAGTATCTTCGATCGCGTCGACACGAAGATTTTTAACCTTCATATCTCCAGATAAAAGAAACTTAAATAAGGCCAGTTGTGGTACCTCAATTTTTCCCCCTAAGATCCCTTCATCATACCATGTTGATTCAATCACAATAAGATCACATTAGGATTCTTGGTTCCCCTCCCTATATTTAGCTTTGCTCTTTGAGGAATCACCAAGCACCTTGATTTGTGTCCTTTTTTGATCAGGAATATTTTTGTCTTGATTTCTCCTCTTAATTAATAAAATGCAATGTTGGTTTGTCTTTCTTGTTACTAATATAGGTAAAGGCAATGAGATTTAACAAGTTGCTCCATGGGTTCATGAGTTTATTTCCATGCCCTAGTCAATAAAGCTTGAGAAGTTCAAACCTCACCATTGGATATGTTTTGGAAGTAATGGCATGGCAAGGTTATTTTGGTCCACCACATTTCAAGGTTATAAAATTTGGTTCAAAAGCACAAGGGATTGATTTGAGGAGTTGTCATGCTTGGACAAGGCTTTGTTCCCATTGGTCACAAATGCATATTTATCTCAATTCTCAAGATATGTAAGTTGTTTTGGTTGCTATGAGTTCTCATTATCATCCTCAAAAACTTATATTTACAAAGCATATGTGTTGGTACAAGAAGTTTGTTCAAAATTGTAAAAGTTCCTCAAGGCATGTTTCTTGATCTAGGAGCTAGGGTTTTGAGCTTCAAAGGAGTATATCTTGCTCATCTTTTGGTATTTTTTAGTGATTCTAATAACATCATTCTCTTCAAAGGGTTATTAACAAATCACTTCAAAAGTTCCAAGGATTTTTCATGTGGAAGAAACTTGATGAAGAAGAAAGATTACAAGTCCTTTAGATGAAACCCCAATTTTCCATGTGTGATTTCAAATGATCATAACTTGGTCAATTTTTATCACCTTGAGCCTATTCTTTTTCCACAATGATATTGAGGATGTTAACTTTATGCCTTATTTTATTAGAAAAGTTAGAAAATGGATGGAAGTTTCCTTAAGGATACTAAAGATTATAGGTCATTTTATGAAATTTTGCCAACTTCAACAAGTCATAACTCTCTCAATTTTTTGAGATTTTGAATGGTTTAAGTCTCAAAATTTCATTCAAGAGATCTACTTGATGCCATCCTTTTTGGTCAAGATCAAATTACAAGTGGAAGGCTATGTTTGGATGCAAGACATTATAAGTCATGTTTGAAGAAAAACTTGAAATATTTCTAAGTATGGAAAGTCAACATTTTTTCCAACTTTGACTCGTTACAACTTTCAGCTCAAGCATCCACTTGTATCCATTCTTTTCACATTGCAAAGCTTGTAGCCTCATATTTCTAAAACATCAAGAATCTTGCCCTAAGACCCCTTGAGCTGAGAATGCCATTGGTCAGAAGTTGGCAATTTGAAACTGAATTTTTCACCAAGTCAGAAGTTTGAATTTCTTGATTTGGCTTCTAAACACTTTGTTTCTGTGCATTTTTGCTTCTGAACATGTTTAGTGAACTTCCAGAAGTGATTAGCATAGAAAAATGTTCATTTTGGATGAGTTTTGATCAAATTAGAAGTCACACTTATCTTGTTTGCAACTTCACACGATTTCCCTCCAAACTATATCATTTCACACGCTTGGACATTCCATTTGATTCCCTGTAAATATAGGGTCACCCCCTATTCATTTCCTCAAGCTTGGATAGCCAGAATCACCCTTCCAAACTTATTCCATAACTCAAAATTCAGCAACTTCGAAATCCATTCACAAGCCTTTTTCAATCCAAATTTTCCATCAATTCACCTTCCCTGATCTTCCCTGAAGCTAACCATATAATTACATTTAAGAATCGTGCCCTATATTTCTCCATAGAAGTCCAGTTTCAGAGCTCTGCAACTCAACTTCAATAGGTAGATTCCTTCATCAATTCTTCAAAACTTTGATATCATTGTGATGCTCTCATTTCCCTAGTTCTAGTTGCAACACTTGCTTTTTATTGGAAACACGTTTTGACCATGAAATTTCAAATCCCTTTTCAAAACTTTCTTTCCAAATTGCTTGAGCTACAATTTATATAAATTTGTCGTGAGGGTGTGGTTGTCTTTGTCTTGAATAGACGAAACGAATGACATAGGTCTCGTGCTCTAATTTTACAGATTGAGCAACATGGTTTTGGGACTGGCTGGAGGTTGAAGATGACCAACGTGTCATCCTTCAGCCAATGAAACAACGACATTTGGATTTTTTGAATTTCTGATTTACATTTGATTCAGTGCTTTATTCATTAATGACCATGATATGCACAGCGCGCAAGATCCCTTGAATTTGATTACATACGCGTTTTTACTCTCATCAAATGGTCCACATGTTTTTGACTTTTATTTTCTTTTCTTATTTTTATATTTAATTGTTTTAAACTTCAAAAAATCATAGAAAATTCATTTTAAGTCCAAAAAATCTGAATAAATTATGAAAAATATTTTTGATTATTCTCTTTCTGATTTTTATTTTTTCACAATTTAATTTTGTGTTTTGGTATTTTTTTATAAGTTTTTACTTTATTTGTTTTGTTTTAAATATTTAAAAATACTTTAATGCATTTTTTAAATTCTGGAAAAAAAAATGAATGATCCAATGATATTGTGACAAATATTGGTGACTTCACTTATTTTTTATTTCTAACTTTGGTAGTTTTTATCATTTTTAGTTTATTTTACTCAATTCTTTTAATTTTTGAAATAGTTTCTAACTTTAAAAAAGTACCAAAAATTTATTAAATTATTTGAGTCCTTTTCTGATTTTTCTATGGTCTTACTTTTTATTTCTTGATCAATTTGGACATAGTTGATATTTTTCTCTTTTATTTCTATTTTAAAACATTTTTTAAACCTCTTTTTGTATATATTAAATGTAATATTATTTTGTGACTATTTTGTAGCTGATCTTGGGTTACATTTTTTATCATAAACTTTATTAACATCATTGGATCCATGGTGTTGAGTCTAACTCCACAAAAATGGATGAATGATTTTAATAATAGTTTGATTAAATTTAATTTAAAAAGTGGTTTGTATATTCTCTCCCACCTGTCTTAATCTCATCCCTTTCTTATTGCACTAAGTGTTATTGAGCATGATCTCTATATCATATCTCAAAACAAATGGTGCATAAATTGCTATTGCCGACTTCAAAATAGGTGAGACTTCTATATAAGTCCACTTACGATTGCTTAACATAGCGCTAGTTTTTGTCCTGATTCGAATAAATGATCATTTGTGGCCCAAACATATGTTTGAAAGCTCAAGTATGTTAATTTGATCTCTTTGATCCAATAACCTTGAGATTCATTGTGTGGAGGCTTTGGTTCTACCAATCCTCTGATGGATCTACAAGGCTTTTGGTCAACGCGGATCACTTAAACATTGTTGATCATTAAATGGTACTCATGAGAATTCCAAATGGATGATATACTTGACAAAAAGCAAATGCAACTTGTTGTGTGGAGGCTTTGGTTCTACCAATCCTCTAATGAGTTCTAAATGTAAGTTTCAAGATGATCATCCAACTAACCACTAATCACTAATAATTGACTTTATCCTTTATTTTTATTATATCCCCCTTTTATTTTTATGCACTATTTACTTTTAGCATTTATATTTCATGCCATTTTCATCTTTTCTCATTTGAGTATTTACTTTCTTGTCATTTTTATTTTTGCTCACTTGAGCTTTACTTTTTTTTCAAAACACCTAATAATCAACATAAACCCTAAAAATCTTTAATGATACTTGGACTATTTGGTTACTATCCTTGGCATTATGGAGCATTGGACTTTTTGGACTTAGGATTAGCAACCTTGGCCTATGATTGGAGACCTTTTTTCCTTATCATATTATTTCGTCTGGAGCTCTTGAGGTTTACCTCAAGGCATTGGGTTGTTTGTTTGTTTTGTGTGCAGGTTATTGTGATTACACTCTTTGATTGTAATCTGGAATTCACCCGTATACAACCGTTACTCTGCCCAATTTTTGTGAAGACTTAATGCACTTGAAGTTTGGTTCTTTCAAGAGGTCTAGTATCATTGCTTGTTTGGTTTCAATTCAAAGAATGAGAATTCTATATTGGCTCATATTGTAAAGTATTGGCTTCTTGTTTGTTAGATGGTTCTTATCCCTATCTTTTACCTTATGCTTTAGGATAGTCCCTTCTTCTCTTCCCATCTTCTTTAATTTCAAAAATCTTCTCTCTCTTTTTGAAATCACTTCTTGTTTTTTTTAAAACTTGAACCACTTTCATAATAAACTTGGACTTAGGTCCATGCATTTTCAAAATATTTTCATAAATAAACTTCAACAAACTTAATAATACTTTGACATTTTTTGTGTGAAGACTAAAAGTCAATCAATCTCATTTCAAACCATTTTGCCACTTTGGCTTTTATCTTTAAACTTTTCTCAAAAGATTGAATTCTTGTCAATCCTTGTAGTGATGCAAACAACTATACTTCTACAATATGTAGTGAAGAGAGATATTTTCAACTTGGGTGTTGAGTTAGGCATTGTTGATTTTAAAATCCAAGCTATATCCTCCACTTTGAAATGATGTAAATTCTCCTTTCTCATGATTGTGGTTAGTAGGTATGTTTTCCACACGGACAATGACGATGATGTTTTATCTCATAAAATTAACCAACACATTTGTGTTTTAAAATTTTTAAAAGAGGAACTATTGTACCCTGATCCCCTATTGCACGGAAGATGGTACGTAGGCACTAAAGGTTGGCAACCGCGGCGGGTGCAAAAACCATAAAAATATATTTCTTTTCTCACCTCCGCCATCCATTTTTTATACAACATTTTATAGCCAAAATATATAGATTTTACAAAGAGGTGCTTGCGGAGTACCGTAGATGTTTAGGGTGTTAATACCTTCCCTTTGCATAACCAACCCCCTTACCTTGAATATTTCCCCCTCTTTTTGGGTTACTCTCTCTTTTCCCATTCCTTTGGAAACAATAAAGTGCAGTGGCGATTTTATTTTGATCTGTATAAGTTTAGTCAATATAATGGCTTAGTCTTAAACATTTCTACCGCTTCATATGACAACCCTATTCCATGATATGATGCACAAGGAAATTGAGGTGTATGTTGATGATATGATTTCCAAATCCCAGACTGAAGATGGGCATATAGAATATTTTTTGAAATTGTTTCAACGTTTGAGGAAGTAATATCTCCGATTGAATCCAAATATATGCACCTTTGGTGTCCGATCAGGGAATTTGTTAGGTTTCATTGTCATACAAAAAAGAATTGAAGTTGATCCTGATAAAGTCAAAGCAATTCAAGAAATGCCTGCGTCAAGGACTGAAAAGAAAGTTAGAGGCTTCCTTGGGCGTCTGAATTACATTTCCAGATTTATTTCTCATATGACCGCGACATGTGAACCGATCTTTAAGTTGTTAAAGAAAGATCAAGGTTGTGAGTGGACAGATGATTGCCAAAGGGTATTTGAAAGTATTAAAGAGTATTTGTTTGAACCTCCTATCTTGCTCCCGCCTGTTGAAGGAAGACCATTGATCATGTATCTAAGAGTGTTAGATAATTCTATGGGCTGTATTTTGGGATAACAAGATGAAACAGGAAAGCAGGAATACGCCATTTATTATCTCAACAAGAAATATACTGACTGTGAGTTGCAATATTCTATGCTGGAAAAGACATGTTATGCTCTGGCCTGGGCGGCAGAGCAGTTGTGGCAATATATGTTGAATCATACTACTTGGTTGATTTCCAAAATGGATCCAATTAAGTATATTTTTGAAAAGCCTGCTCTTACTGAGAGAATTTCCCATTGGCAGATGTTGTTGTCTGAATATGATATTAAATACCTTAATCAATAGGCTATAAAAAGTATTGTGTTGGCAGATTATCTTGCTCACCAACCGACTGATGTTTATCAGTTTGATAAATATAACTTCCCTGATGAGGATGTGATGTTTTTTAAAATAAAAGATTATGATGAACCTTTGGCTGGGGAAGGTCCTGGTCCTGAATCCCGGTGGGGTATGGTATTTGAAGGAGCTGTGAATGCTTATGGGAAAGGAATTGTTCTTGTGATCATCACTCCTCATGGATCAAACATTCCTTTTACTGCAAGGCTGGCATTTGATTGCACCAATAATATGGCAGAGTATGAGGCTTGTATCATGGGTCTCGAGCAGGCCATTAATCTCATAATCAAAGTTTTATATGTGTATGGTGATTTAGCTATGGTAGAAATTAGTTTAAAGGAGAATGGGATACTCGTCACCCTGTCTTGATCCCTTACAAAAAATATGTAGAAGATTATTACCCTTCTTTAATAAAGTTTAATTCCATCATATTCCCATAGATGGAAATCAAATGGCGGGTGCTTTGGCAACTCTGGCTTCTATGTATTAAGTAAATACTTGGAATGATGTGCCTCGTATCACAGTGCGGCGTTTGGATAGACCAAATCATGTGTTTACGACAAAGGAGAAGTCAGATGAGAAACCTTGGTATTACGATATCAAACATTTTCACCATACCCAAGAATACTCGGCCGGTGTCTCAAATAAAGATAGAAAGACATTAAGAAGGTTGGTGGGCAGCTTTTTCCTCAATGAAGATGTGTTATACAAAAGAAATTATGTCATGGTCTGGCTCAGATGCATCGATAGACACGAATCAGACATGTTGATGCATGACATCCGTGAAGGTTCCTTTGGTAATAATGCCAATGGACATTCGATGGCAAAGAAGATGGTTAGGGCAGGTTATTATTGTCTGACAACAGAATGAGACTGTTATAAATTTGCGAAGAAGTGCCATAAGTTCCAGATTTATGCTGACAAAATTCATGTGCCTCCGACGCTTCTCAATGTTATCTATTCCCCATGGTATTTCTCTATATGGGGTATTGACATGATTGGAATGATTGAACCCAAGGCGTCGAATGGACATCGTTTGATCTTGGTGGCAATTGACTACTTCACTAAATGGGTGGAAGAAACTTCATATGCTAATGTTACTAAGCAGGTGGTAGTGCGCTTTATCAAGAATAATCTTATATGTCGGTATGGTGTGCCAAGCAGGATTATCACCAAAAACGGCTCAAACCTGAATAACAAAATGATGACAGAACTTTGTGAAGTATTCAAGATTGTCCACCACAATTCATCTCCTTATAGGACAAAGATGAATGGGGATGTTGAAGCTGCTAATAAAAACATCAAGAAGATCACCCGGAAGATGGTTGTTACTTATAAAGATTGGCATGATATTATCCCTTTTTCTTTGCATGGATATCGTACATCCGTCTACACTTCAACAAGGGAAACCCCATTCTCTCTTGTGTATGGCATGAAAGCAGTGCTCCTCGTTGAGGTTGAGATTCCCTCTTTACGTGTTATGATGGAAACCAAGTTGTCAGAGGCTGAATGGGTCCATAACATGTTTGACCAGTTGAATTTGATTGAAGAAAAGATAATGATAACTTTGTGTCATGGTCAGTTGTACCAGAAGAGAATGAAGAAAGATTTTGATAAGAAGGTCAAAACCCGTGAACTCAGAGAAGTCGACCTCGTGCTCAGGAATATCATGTCTTTTAACGTTGATTCTAGGGGCAAGTGGACTCCCAATTTTAAAGGCCCATACATTGTCAAGAAAGCCTTCTTTGGCGGTGCATTGATTCTTGAAACTATGGATGGCGAGGAGTTCCCACGTCCCGTGAATGCTGATGCAGTCATGAAATACTTCGCCTAAAGAAATAAAAAAATAACTCGCTAAGTCGACAACCCGATAGGGCGGCTTATGCAAAAAGGAGCGTCTCGGTAGGCCGAAAACTAGAAAGGCCGGTCTAGGCAAAAAATTAGAGACATAAATAGAATAAATTTTCCCGCTAGGTTGAATACTCGCAAGGGAAACCTAGGAAAAATTTAGGGATTTCTTGGCAATGACCGCATCAGACAAGACTTGATCATTGAAGCAACAATCTTCTTGAACCCTCACCACTCTTTAACTGAAGTCGCTGCTCAGGAATTCAAAGTTGTTAGGGAGAATAGTGGTCATTATATTTCAATGTATCTTTTCCAATGTATTACTATCTTCCAAACTTTGTAATCATTTATGGAGTCTCGCCATTCGTAGACTATCATTCTATTAATGAAGTTTGAGCTTTTATCCAATTCTTGACAATTCTTATTTTATTCTACTTACAAAGACTTCATTTATTATTAATAGTAATTTTCAAAGCAAAAAGATTAAATAACAAAAATTATTTTTGGAAAAGAGTTTACAAATTACTTCTTGCTTTAGATTTTGTGACACAAGGAGAACAAAAATAGTTACTTCAAGGATGGACGAACTCTGATATTTTAGAAATATGTGTTCCCCAAGAAGGATCTCCCAGGTCACTTTTGCTGGAATGAGTATGACCTTCTGGTGCTTCTCAGGTGATTAAAGACGTTACCAATTGATGTATGGTGCGGTGTTGGGTTTGTGATCCCATTTTCCCTAGTCAAGTCTTGGTTCATTTTGATTTAGGGTTTGCATGGTATGAAATATATCCTAGGTTCCCTAGTAAGGTCTTCACTCCTATGACGAAAGTCCCCTTTTCCTTTGTGTGCTAAGGTAGAATCATTTGCAAAACATCGCCCTTTGCAGTGTTGGAATTTTTGTTGTTGTTTGTTTCCCAGGCATCTAGACAAGGGCAATATCTTTTCTAAGAAGTGTTTAAAAAGTTATCAACTTTTTAGGTTTTCTCCTGCCAAGTGTTGGGTCTGATTTAAAATCCCCATAATTTTGATTTCTTACTATACTGTTTGACTTCTTAATCCCCAAGTAATGTTGAGATAACGTCTCTTCCTGAAAGTTGTTAACCCTATGAGGTTTCATAATTTCTCCCAAGACAAGTTGGTGCAATCAATACTCTCAATATTGAAAAGTGTATGTTGGGTTTCCCTAGATGATGTGGTGTTGCCCTCCCTAATAAAGTCGGCACGAGGTCCCCGGTTGATATCTCGATGATGTGGTTGTCATCTACCCTTTTGAAATCAGTATTGCAATCCTTAGTAGAAGTCTAAATGTTGAAACTTTGTTCTCCCCATTGAATTCACTCATATGGAATTCACTCATAGATTGGGTATGAGGCCTTTTACCTCATGGGACAGCCCACCCACCAAGAAAACCAGAATCCAGCACAACATATAACCAATATGGAAAGAAATAAAATGCAATGCAAACATATGCTCAGATAAACATGAATAAACTGAAAGCATAGAAAATAAACACCCAAAGAAAAGAAAATAAGAGCTAGGATTGACTCCGAGATAGACCAGCATTTGATCAACTATTCTCATTTTCCCCAGTGAGGTTGCCAGCTGAAACAACCGGCTGAACCGTCATCTGATATAAAATCAATGAAGTCGCCACCAAACGTCTTTTATCCCACCGAGAGGGAAAGGTAAACATCGAGAAAACCTGAAGAGGTGAAATCATGGTCTTGCAACCGAGAGATAGGGTAACAGAGTCTGTTACGCGAGGAGAAGGCATTAGCCCCCCACACGCCCATAGTATTCTACGGTATCCACTCTTGTTGTTATAATTTAAAGGTGTGTAAAATCTATACCTAAGGCTTAAAGTTGAAAAGGGAATTCATGCAAAGAAAAAGGAAAAGAAAGTGTGGGGAAAAGAAAGGAATATTTACAAAGATATGCTCGATTAGGCCCCACAAAAGCCTCTGCCTACGTGTCCCTTTTAAGGAATCAAAGCAGCTGTAGTTCGGCTCATATATTTTGTTTGGTTTTTGTTTTTTTGTTAAGAAGACAAAAGCAACAATTAAGATGGCAAAACATCAGATAAAACAACAAAACATTAACAACGATGATAAAACAACAAAAAAGGATGACAAGACATCACATGGTAACACAAACTCAGATGAGATGATAAAACATCTGCATGATAACAAAATATCATACAAGACGATGAAACATTACACCTAAGAATGATATCGAAAATCAAAGTAGGATGACAAACATACGCGATGGAGAAACATCAGCAAAAACATATGCAATGGCGAAACATCGGCTAAAAGATGGCAAGATAACATGGAAAAGATGGTGAGACATCACAATTTAGATGATAAAGCATCACACTTAACAATGATATTGAGAATCAAAGTAGGATAATAAACACGTGCGATGGCGAAACATCGGAAACAAACATATGCTATGGTGAAACATCGACTAAAAGATAACAAGATAACATGGCAAAGATGGAAGGATATCACAATTCAGATGATAAAACATCACACCTAACAATGATATTGAGAATCAAAGTAGGATAACAAACATGTACAATAGCGAAACATCGGCGAAAAGATGACAAAATATCATGGCAAGGATGGCAAAACATCAATTTTACAAAGTTTAAAATAAAGCCAAAAGGTGCACAAGCAATTAAGATTGGTTTGTATTTTTTACCTTTAAGAAGGATTTAAGTTCATTAGAGACGTTTTTTTGAGTTTCCAAGAAGAAGTTTTAGTTTTAAGATGTAATATGAGAATGAAGGAAATAAAATAACGAATGGAGACTAGCCTAGCACTACCCCTAATGTTATCATACAATGATTGATCCTAAGGTTGAGGATGAAAAGGAAAGTCTCTAACTTATGTTAGCATGCATGGATAAATATCCTAATGTTTAGCTCGAGGACTAACCCTACACGAGCAATCCTAAGGGAGCATGGTAAATATCAAACAAGTGAGCAAACAAATGCTTCGGCAAAAGCACACAAATATGAGTAGCAAACAAGGGACATGTTCGGGATTGCCTGAAACAGGTCTTTAAATAAGCCAAAGGGATTCCTGACAGATATCAGCAACAGAAGTCCCTTTCATGCATCTCTATTCCTGCTTGACATGATATCTAGAAAGCATTAAAATGCAGAGATAAGAATGAGGTCAGAATGATACCTAACAGAGTAGGTCCATTGCCTCTTCGAAGCGCATGAGATGAGATAACTCTATAAAACATCTCCTTGAACCCCATCAATCAACAATTAATTAGGCATACCTGGGTTGCGTCAAAGATTAATCGCAAGGTCATAACACAAACATACATAAGATAAAGGGAATGCTTGGGATATGGGAGTTGAATCAGGTTATGATTAACCAAGGGGTGTACTTGATTAATCTCGTGAGAGTAGATGCTCATACCCTCAACCATGAGATCCTTTATGCATGAAAACACTTGGTATATGAACCAAAGTGGTTGGTTCGGGTTATGGTTAACCAAGGGAAAAACTTGATTAACCTCGTGAGAATGGCCATGCCCAAACTCAACTATGAGACCCTTTATGAAGATGCTTGGTATGTGGACCAAGGGGAGAGAAGAGAGTTGCTTCAAAGCATAAGGTAAAAATCAAAATCCCATACAAGGTGGCTATATGCATGCTCCTAGAAAGTGGGACTAGCATGGCACTAGTATTCTAAACGACCCATTGGAACAATTAATCGAGTAGTTGTCACTGTAGAAAAGCCCAAGAGGAGGTGGAGACCTTTTTCATTGATGACAAGCCCAAAAGGAGGCTAAATGTTCGACTTTGAAAAAAATATGCATGATAGCAATTTAAACATATAAAGAGAATAGCAAAGAAGTAAAATTCTAGACTATTACAAACCATGTAGGAATGAGGGTACAAGTTTACGAATGGAGATGAGTCGAATCGATAATACGACAAAAGTCTAAATAAACAAACAATGTAACCCAATCGAAATGATTAAACAATTAATTAAATTGAACTATCTTATTTAATGCCATTAATTAACAAAATAACTAATGGTATCAAATAATATTTTTAAATATAATTGATTATTTTGAAATAAAAGTATTTATTTTTTTATATTATTATTTTTTTATCATGTTTTTTATTAGTTTTAATTACTAAATAAAAATAAAATAGGAAATAAAAAAAGAAATATTAAAAAAAGGTAGAATTGGGCTTGAATTTGCTAAATCTGGGGGTGTAGAAATCAATCTGAATCTAGACCAAAGGAAAGAAGCCCAAACGCTAGATAGTGTTGTGTGATCCAGTATGGTTGGCTGTGGGGGATCTGCTGTGGGGTAGCATTTCTAAAAGTTGGATGATGATGATGATGGAAACCTGATGAGGATCAGATGCTGACGAGTGAGGGGTCATGATAGCTAGCATGGAAATATCTTCATAGAATTAACAAATGGCCAAAAGAACGGTGACAAGTGTCACCGTCAGATTAATGTTTTAATTAAAAAAATAATTAACTAAATTAAGACATAAACCTCAGTTAATCTCTAGAGACACTCATCTCTCTTTCTTCGCATTTTTTCTCTCATTATTCCTCTGTTCTCTCTCTTTATGGTGCCTCGGCTGAGAGGACACTTCCGTTGTGCCGAAAATTGCCTCGCAGCCGCTGCAGCGGCGACGAGTGGAAAACTTGATCGGATCCTTGATTTCTTTACATATTCATGCTCGCCTATCTCTTTTGATTACTAATGTGTGGTTTAAAATTGCAGATGCTTGACGGTTGCATGTAGATCTTGAAAGGGGTTTGGAACCCTATATGCTCGAATTTTGCAATTTCGGTGCTCGCGGTTGCTTCGATGTGATTTCCGATGATGAAGACGACGATGATGAACAGAGAAGGCGTCGCTTCTGAGCTTTCTCGGTGATATCTCTCTAATATTCTTCTCTCTCTTCACACAGTGACTTGCGATTTGCTTTCTTCTTCATCTTTTTCATGAAATCAGAAACATGCAATTTCTGAAAACCAAATTTCTGAAGGATTTGTAGATCTGGAAAATGATGACAAATTAGGTTTTTTGGGGTTTTTGTGGTTGTTACGCAACTTTTCTTTCTGTGTCTATTCATCCTCCCCGATTTTAGTGCCAATCAATCTTTTTATACTGATATAACTTAGGGTTTTTCTACTGTGATTTTTCTAGATAGGCATGCAGATTTTGTTTGTTATCAGGCTTTGAATGAATTTTGACGTGGGCTTTGATCCATCTGATAATTTGTGATAATTTATTTGTTGAGATGTGATCCTGTTGCTTGTTGTTGGGCCCTGGTTTTTATACATGGCTTATTTTGTTGGATCTGTGATGTTTCTGATGTGTGATAACAAACCGTTTGCTGGGTTGGACTGTTGCAATCCTGAGTTTGTTTTCATTTCTCATATTTTCCTTGCAATGCTGTGATGATGTACTATTGAGTTTTGCTACTTGATGCATCTGTTATTGAGCTTGAAATGTTATTTACACCTGTTGTTTTACAAAATGCTTGCCCTGTTTTAGTGTGAGCTGGACGAAACCATTTTCTTGGATTTGTTTGAGATTTGCAGTAAAATTTCGCTTCTTGGCCCATGATTGAAACATAAAATTTAATTTGTATCAGGCCTTGTGGATGCTTGAATGTGATTTAAAAATCACCCTCTAAACTGATTCCCCTATACAAACCCTCATTATGAATTTGAAGATGAAACTCCTTGTAAACTTTTGTTTAAGTTTCAATGTTTGATTGCTTTCTAACCAATTTCTTTTTCTTCTTTTGTTTTATGAACACAACAATGGTGAAAGCATGAATAAAGAAGATTTAAAGTGGACCCAAAAGAGCATGGAGAAGATGCTTGAAGAAGAAAAAGTCAAACCTAAGAACTTAGATTTAGGAAACTCTTGATTTGTACTTCTTGTATGTTGATAGAACCATTTGAAATTAAACCAAAAAGGACTCTTGCGTCACTTGTAATACTTAGTGAAAAACATTACTTGAAATTTAAGTGAATGAAACATGGAACATGGCTTGAAACATTTTTTTTATCCTTTGAGCTTTGAACACATTTGATACCATGTCTTCTTTTGGCAAACTCAAACCAAATGTCTTAGTAATATAAAGGCACCTTGAGTCACTTACGGTGATTGTAATGTAGATTGAAATTTGCTTCATGGAAAAATAGTGACATGTTATTGTATGTTTGAAGAAATGGTGTGAAGTATAGGACTTGAACTCTTCTTATTGAGAAAAATGTACTTCAAAGTCTTCTTGCAACGTTGAAAATTGTGTGGAAAATATGATAGGATTCTTGAAAAATGAATTTTGAAACAAC
Source organism: Vicia faba (assembly GCA_948472305.1). Lineage (NCBI taxonomy): Eukaryota > Viridiplantae > Streptophyta > Magnoliopsida > Fabales > Fabaceae > Vicia > Vicia faba. The sequence goes on along the minus strand of OX451740.1, from coordinate 759,397,626 downwards.
AAATGAAGCCTTGAACTTGAGATAATAAGAAACATCTATATTTGAAATTGAAATCCATCTTTGAATTTATACGAATTCATAAGAAAAAGAGAACTTGCTTACTTGCACCAATTCAAAACCTTTTTTGTTTTCCTAAAATAGATTTCAAACGTCTTGAGAACCAAAATTCTAAATGAAACACAAAGGAAAGATGTAGTAGTGAACTTTTATGGTGAGACTGGATATCAAATTAAACGGGCTTCCAACCACACTAAGTTCCACTTCAAATTACCCTAGACTTTCAAATTTTAAAATCAAGACAAAAATGTAAAATCCTTGTTAGAACCAGAAGACTTCCTAAGAACTATGAACATACTATGCATCGAGCTTCACCTAGAATCAGATAGTATTATTAAATAAATCCAAGATTTCTCATCTTTAGATAATGAAAGCAAAAATATCTTCATTACTTTTGAAATTTTAATTCAAAGCTTTAATCTATCAACAAACATCTGGATAGCCTATCCTCTAAGATGGAATCAAATAGCAGAAATACGAACCAATGCAATCTTGACCTGATAATCTCACATGATGCAGATAAATCCAACTTTTCACAGCTTTCAATCTTCAGATAAAATGATAGACAAATTGAGATGTTCTGAAGCATGAGAAACCTTGGTAGCTTGAACCTAAAAAAATGAGGATGAGATCCTCCTTGCACTGATTGTTAATACAACCAACCAACACCACTTGTAGACAACCTGAGAAACAAAGTACCCGCATCCCATCATAAGAGAATGAATGCAATGTAGTATGATGTTTATGATGAAACATAAGTCTGAATCAAGAGGGTAAATTTTGGGGTGCAACATCTATGTAGCTTTAACTGCTGTTTCATATCAAGGAGCACCTCAAAATAAATAAGGGTCGAGTTAGAAAAGAGAAGCTTTTGATTCTATTCCAATGAGTTACACATAATTGTTATCAGATTTGATTCAGAAGAACCTGGTACATAATATGCCTCCACATGCTATACCTCCAACTTTGCCATGGTATTATAAATTTGATCAGACTTGTGCTTTCCATCAAGGAGCCCCTGTGCATAACGTTGAAAACTATTATCCATTAAAGTCTGGAGTGCAAAAAATGGTCAGATCTGGTCTCTTGTAATTTAATGATGTAAGTCCCAATGTAAAGCTAATCCACTTCCCAAGCATGGAGGTGGAAGTATCGTGAATAGGATTTTTGGTTGTCCAGGATAATCCAGGATTTATGATGTAAAACTGGTAAAAGGAGATTTCTTAAAGATGCATGATGATCTTTGCAAGTTCAATTGTTGTACACATGACCACGCGGCTTGCAATGTTTGTAGAAATGATGACCATGGATGTGATAAAGTGAGATATGATCTTCAAAAGATGATGGATAAAGGCCTTATTCATATTATCATACCCATGGCTGAATATGAAGAGGATGTGAATATGGTGTATGAATGTCCAGGAAAATTCAGAATTTATGATGTGAACTATATGGATGATGGTTTGATGAAGTTGCATGCTAAATTTTGCTACATGGAAGGTTAAGAGGTACATTAGTATGGTTCTTGTCGGATATGTTGTAGGGATCTCCATGTTTGGTCCATTGTAAGAAGAGGTATTCAGTTGCTATTAGATAAAGGTATTATCAGAGTCACAAGAAACAAAGATGATTATAGAGTTAACATGATTATAGACTACTCTGTTAAGGCCATGTATGATGATGAGTATGTCTCTACTGATGAATTCTTTTCTTCTGTTGGAGATATGTTTGTTGATAATGATTCCAGGATTCTTGAATATGTTGAAGAGTCAGTGGTGAATGTTATTGTACCGCATATTGATATTCCTACTCCTGTGGAGATTGCGTATCACAGTAAACTTGTTGTAACTCCTGTGGTTATCTTCCTACCTAGTGTTGTCCCTTACCAGTCAGATAAACTTGTACCTTATAAATACAATGCCACTATCCTGGAAGATGGTGTGGAAGTTCCAACCCAATATTTGCCCAATATTGAGAATATTGTTGAGGCCAGTCGGGTGACCCGTAGTGGTCGTGTGTTTTCTCCTACCTTTCGATGAGATGTTAACTCTAGTAAAAAGATTTTTGAGACTATTGTTGAACCTAAGAAATTGGTAGGGAAGTCCATTGGTGCTGCTTTGGAGAAGGATATGGATGACATGTTGAAGATCATTAAGATGAGTGATTACAAGATTGTGGATCAATTGTTGCAAACTCCATCTAAGATTTCCCTCTTAGCATTGTTGATGACCTCCTCTTCTCATCGAGAATCTATAATGAGAGTATTGGATCAGGCTTATGTGGAAAGGGATGTGTCTGTGGATGATTTTAGTAGTGTTGTGGGGAATATCACGTCTTGTAACACTTTAAGCTTTTGTGATGAGGAATTACCTGATGAACGGAGAAATCATAATTTGGCTCTACATATATCTATGAACTATAAGAATGACTCCTTATCAAATGTACTAATAGACAATGGATCTGATTTGAACGTCATACCAAGAAGTACTATTACGAAGCTCAAGTACCAAGGAACTCATATGCGTCCTATTAGTACTATAGTAAAGGCTTTTGATGGTTCGAGAAAATCTGTTATTGGAGAGTTGGACTTACACATCCATATAGGACCACACATGTTCCAGATTACTTTTCAAGTGATGGAATGTTATGCCTGCTTATAGGTGTTTATTGGGACGACCATGGATCCATGAAGTAGGGGTTGTTACATCCACTCTGCATCAGAAGTTGAAGTTTTTCTACAAAGGAAATGTGGTTATCGTGGATTGCGTGTAAGCATTGTTGATATCTTATTTGTCTTCCTTTAGCATTGTAGAAGTTGATGAAGGTGATGTTGGGTCCTAATTCCAAGCTTTTTCAATTAATAATATAAGGAAGAATGAAGATATTATTACCTCGTTTAAAGACGCTCAATAAATAGTGAAGAAGGGCCTAGCAAAGTGTGGGGACAAGTTGTTCATCCACCTCTGAAGAAGAATCATGCTGGTTTGGGTTTCTCCTTGAAGAATAATATTGAGACTATAAGGCAGAAGTATGCTTTCTTCAAGTATCAAGACATCTTCCATAGTGCAGGATATCTTCATCCAACTACTCCAAAGATCAACGTTATTCTTGAGGATGAGCTAGAGCTAGAGATGCCGAAATTCGTGACGCATGGAGTGAGGGTCAAGAATTAGACCATTGTTGATGTTCCTTCTTGCATTCAGATGTCAAAGTAATTTGTTTTTTTCTTATATTTTAGAAATACTTTCACTCTGCCCAAGGTGAAAGTGATTTTGTATTGGCGTGTCTTTTGTTTTGGATTTTCAAATCATTAATAAAAGTTGTTTTTGATTTCAAATTGTGTTTTTATTTTTTATTTTTCTTGGAAAATGGTAATCAGAAAATACATTTCAAAATTAATAATTGAAAATAAATCTGCATAATCACTTGATCATTTGTCAGTTTCTAAAATCAAGCATAATCATATTTACAGATTAATTAAAAACTCGTTAATACAATGACCATGCGCCCCCTCCAAATTTTGAATGTCCTATGTATGTGGGTGAAGGAGAAGAGTTTGATGAAACTCTAGAAGAGGTTTCTAGGTTGCTTGAGCGCGAGGAGGATACCATTCAGTCATATAAAGAGTCGTTGTAGATAATTAACTTGGGTTTAGAAGAACATTTGAATGAAGTCAAGATTGGGACACTGCTTCATCCCAATGTGAAAAGCAGGTGGATTGAGCTATTGAAATAATATGTTGACATCTTTGCATGGTCTAATCAAAATATTCCTGAGTTGGATACCGATATTATGGAGCATCGCTTTCCATTGAAGCCTGAATGTCCACCTATCAAGTAGAAGTTAAGAAGAACTCATCCTAACATGGCAGTGAAGATTATAGAGGAGATCTTGAAAAAAATAAATCTTGGTTTTCTTGTGAAATCAGAGTACCCTCAGTGGATATCCAATATTGTTCAAGTACAAAACAAAGACGGAAAAGTACGCTTGTGCGTCGATTTTAGATATTTGAATAAAGCAAGTCAAAAAGAAAATTTTACATCACCACATATTGATAAGTTGGTATACAACATAGAAAAATTCAAAGAGTTCTCGTTCATGGACGGATATTACATATATAATAAAACTAATATGGCTCCTGAGGACATGGAAAAAACAACGTTTATCACACCCTAGGGAACATTCTGTTATAGAGTGATGCCCTTCGGGTTGAAGAAGGATGGTGCAACGTACCAGAGGGCTATGACAACCCTATTCCATTACCTGATGCATAAGGAAATTGAGGTATATGTTGATGATATGATCGCAAAATCTCAGACTAAGGAAGGGCATATGGAAGACTTGTTAAAGTTGTTTAACCGTTTGAGGAAGTATCGTCTCCACTTGAATTTGAATAACTTTACTTTTGGTGTTCGTTCAGGAAAGTTTTTAGGTTTCATTGTCATCCATAAATGAAATTAAGTTGATCCTGACAAAGTTAGGGTAATTCAAGAGATTCCTGCACCCAGAACTGAAAAGCAAGATAAAGGATTCCTCGGACGTTTAAACTACATCTCCAGGTTTTTTTCTCACATGAGTACCACTTGTGAGTCAATATTCAATCTTCTGAAGAAAGATCAGGTTTGTGTATAGACGGATGATTTCCAAAGGGAATTTGAAATTATTAAAGAGAATTTTCTTGAACCTCGTATCTTTCTCCCTCTTGTTGAAGGAAGGCCATTTATTATGTATCTGACTGTGTTGGATAATTCCATGGGTTGTATTTTGGGACAACAAGAAGAAATGGGAAGAAAAGAATATGCCATTTATTATCTGAGAAAGAAGTTTACTAACTGCGAATCACGATATTCTCTGCTTGAAAAGACATGTTATGCTTTTGCTTGGGTTGCAAGGATTTTGTGACATTATATGCTAAATCATACTACTTGGTTGATATCCAAAATGGATTTAATCAAGTACATCTTTGAAAATCCTTCTCTTACCGAAAGGATTGCCTGTTGGCAGATGTTGTTGTCTGAATATGATATGGAATACAATACTCGTAAAGCTATTAAAGGCAGTGTGTTGTCTGAATACCTTGCCCACCAACAGATTGATGATTATCGGTCTGTTAAGTATGATTTCCCTGATGAAGATGTGATATATTTGAAAGTTAAAGATTGTGATGAGCCTTTTCCTAGAGAGGGTCTAGATCTTGAATCCCAATGGGGTATGGTGTTTTATGGAGCTGTAGATGCTTATGGAAAAGGAATTGGTGTTGTGATTCTTACTCCCCATGGGTCTCATATCCCTTTTACTGCGAGATTAACATTTGATTGTACCAATAACATGGCAGAGTATAAAGCTTGTATTATAGGTCTTGTAAAGGTTGTGGATCTTAGAATCAAAATCCTTGATGTGTATGGTGATTCAACTTTAGTAATAAATCATATTAAAGTAGAGTGGGAGACTCATCACTCTGACTTGATTCCCTACAAAGATTATGCAAGAAGATTGTTACCGTTCTTCAAAAAAGTTGAATTCTATCATATACCCAAATATGAGAATCAGATGGAAGATGCTTTAGCCACTTTGGCTTCCATGTATCAAGTGAATGTCTAGAATGATGTACCTCAGATTTTGACTAGTCATCTTGATAGACCAGCTCATGTGTTTGGTATAGAAGGGACATTAGATGATAAACCTTGGTAGTATGATATCAAGCACTTCCTTCAAACTCAAGAATACCCTTTGGGTGTGTCAAACAAAGATAGGAAGATGTTGAGAAGGTTGGCAGGTAGCTTTTTCCTCAATGAAGATGTGTTATACATGGGAAATTACGACATGGTCTTGACCAGATGCATGGGTAGACACAAAGAAGACATGTTAATGCATGAGATCCACGAAGGTTCCTTTGGCACTCATGCCAATGGACATTCAATGGCGAAGAGTATGCTTAGGGTATGGTACTATTGGCTGACAATGGAATCTGATTGTTACAAATTTGCAAAGAAGTGCCATAAGTGTCAGATTTATGTTGACAAGTTCATGTGCCTCCAACGCTTCTGAATTGACTACTACACCAAATGGGTGGAAGAAGCTTCTTATGCTAACGTCACCAAGCAGGTGGTATCACGTTTTATCAAGAACAATCTTATTTGTCGATATGGTGTGCCAAGAAGGATTATTACTGATAACGACTTAAATTTGAATAATAAGATGATGATAGAGCTTTGTGAAGAATTCAAGATTGTCCATCACAAATCGTGTCCTTACAGGCCTAACATGAATGGGGCTATTGAAGCTGCTAATAAGAATACTAAGAAGATTATCCAGAAGATGGTGGTTAGTTATAAGGAATGGCATGAGATGATTTCTTTGGCTTTACATGGGTATCATACATATGTCTACACTTCAATAAGGCAAACTCCTTTCTCTCTTGTGTATGGAATGGAAGAAGTGCTCCTCGTTGAGGGTGAAATTTCCTATTTGCGTGTGATAATGAAAACCAAGTTGTCTGAGGCTGAATGGCTCCAGAACATGTTTGACCAATTGAATTTGATCGAAGAAAAAAGAATGACGGCATTGTGTCATGGTCAACTATATCAGTAAAGAACGAAGATAGATTTTTATAAGAAGTTCAAGCCTCGTGAGTTCCTAGAAGGCAACCTCGTGCTCAGAAAGACCATGTCTTTTAATGTTGATTCAAGAGGAAAGTGGACTCCAAATTATGAAGGCCTGTATGTTGTCACGAAATCCTTCTTGGGCGGTGCATTGATTCTTGAAACTATGAATGGCAAGGAGTTCCCACGTTCCATGAATGCTGATGCAATCAAGAAATACTTCGCTTAAAGAAATAAAAGAATAGCTTGCTAAGTTGAAAACCCGAAAGAGCGGATTAGGCAAAAGTTGCAGATATAAACATAATAACTTTCCCGGTAGGTTGAAAACCCGCAAGGGCAATCTAGGAAAAAGTTAGGGATTTCTTGGCAAGTAACTGCATTAGATAAGGCTTGACCATTGGAGCAACAATCTTCTTGGATTCTCATCACACTTCAACTAAAGTCAATGCATAGGAATTCAAAGTTGTTATAGAGAATAGTGGTCATTGTATTTTAATTCACCTTTTCCATTTATTCACCATTTTCCAATCTTTGTAATCATCTATGGAGTCTCACCATTTGCGGACTATCATTCTATTAATAAAGTTTGATCCTTTATCCAATTCTTTGCAATTCTTATTTTATTTTTCTTACAAAAATTTCATCTATTATTGATGGTAATTTTCTAAACAAAAAGACTTAAAGAAATTAATAATAAAACATGTTTTTGAAAGGAATTTGCAAAATAACTTTTTTCGTATGATTTTGGGAATCAAGAGAACAAAGATAGTGGTTCCAAGGAAGGACGAGTTCCGAAGTTTTGGAAGTTATCTCTAGGAAGTATTATCTATTTGATAGACATACAATTTCTCTTTAGGATGGATGGTTTCTTTCCATTTCATTTATGGGGTTGGATTCGTGATCCTTTATTCCCTAGTTAAGTCTTGTTTAAAATTTCTCCTGCTGAGTGTGATTCTTTTGCCAGGCCAGGTTGTGATCAAGTGGAGATTGTGAAGTTGTGAAGCATTTTCTTAGTTTTTAATTTCTTCCCCCTTTGTGTTCAGAATTGATGTAAAAGCTCCTGCAGAGTATTAATCCCTCCAGTTGTTACATTGCTGATGTTGTGTGATCCCCAAGCGGCCTGACAAGAGCAGTGTATCTTCTAAAAATGTTGAGACGAATTGTCAATTTTTAGGTGTTCTCTCTCCAAGTGTTGGGTTTGATTTAAAATCCCCATAATATTGTTTGTTTGTAGTAAGACTAGCTTCTTGATTTCCCCCAGATGAACCAAGAAGGATATTTCCCTCTAAAGTGTTTCTCCGCATGAAATCCTTTGATCTCCCATGAGAAGTTTATACAGTCACCATTCTTTGTATTAAGGAATGCATTTGGGCATCCCCAGGTGAAGTTTAGGTGATGTGGCATTGTCTTCCTTAGCGAAGTCTGTATGATATTCCCCAGTGAAGCCAGGAGGAGTTTGTTATATTCGTGCAACTTTACAATTTTTGCCATAGGAATGTGCTTTGATTATTTTCAAGAAACATTTCCTTTCCCAACGAATCTAAGCCTTGAAATAGGAATTTGTGTCCTCGGTTGGTGTTTACTCTCTCAAGAAATTTCCATCTTGGAAGTGATTTGGCTGAGTGTTGTGTTTGCCTAAAAGTTTGTTTTGCCTAGTTATTCCCAGTGTTGTACGTCCATTTTGTCAGCATATATACAACACCATTCATTCATACATGCATCATGCATAACTAAATTATAATTAATTTCTCATTTGCATTCATTAATGTTTCTGTTGATCTTTTATCCATGTTGTAGAGTTTGTCATCCTCTCTCTAATAGAATTTCAACCTTAAGTAGAAAACGTCTATCCTTTCACCTTTCCCACTGTGTTATCCCTCGTGGAAGAATATTTGCTTCAGCATTCCCACCCAGCTTGTTATTTGGATGGAATTTAATCCCCATTTGAGTTTATTCCTCATTGGGAGGTGGGTTGGTTAACTGTTTCACTCTGGTTTGTTCTTGGTTTAAATTTTTTGTCTCTGGAAGCAATGTTATTTTGATCTGTCTAGGTTGTGAAACCTAGATTGAGAGTGTGCATTTATTTTTCACGTGAAGACTTTATCCCCTCATCAGGAATACATTTGTATTTCCCCAAGAAATCAGAGTTCAATTCCTAACAATGTTATAACAGCAAGTGGCGTCCTCTTTATTTGTGTAACATGTACTTCCCAAGTAAGCCTATTAATGCTAAAGAAGATTATTGTGTGTACTCGAATGGATGGTAGTCTCTTCATTATAAGATATAGTTTATTGTTTAGGTGGGTTATACTCCAATGTTAAAAGACATGTCGCTAAAAGATTCTCACATCAGTTTATTCCCCTTTTCAAGTGATATCTTGATCAAAGAAGAAGTTGAGACCCGTTCTAGGTGGAATGTCAGAATTTTGGGAAACTTGTAATTGTTCTATGTTTTTTTCTACCTTCATCTCGGAGAGTTGGTAGTTCACAGTCATTCGTTAGTCGACATTTATCTCTTTCTTCTCATTGAACTTTACCCAAATAGAGTTGAGCTTGTTCCTAGTCATAAGTACTGATGTCAACCCTTTGTTCTCAGTCATAAGCATTGATGTCAATCATCTGTTCCCAGCCATAAGCACTGATGTTAATTATTTGTTCCTAGTCATAAGTACTAATGTCAATAATTTATTCTCAGTCATAAGTACCGATGTTAATCATTTATTCCCAATCATCAGTATTGATGTCAATCATTTGTTCCCAGTCATAAGTACTGATGACAACCCTTGGTTCCTAGTCATAAGAATTAATGTCAATCCTTGGTTCCCAATCATAAGTAGTGATGTCAATCATTTGTTCCTATTCATAAGTACTGATGTCAACCATTTATTCCCAGTCATAAGCACATATGTCAATTATTCATTTACCAATCTCAGTACTGGTGTTTACCGTCATTCCTGAATCATTTATCTTATTGTCTCTAACGTCGACCCTGAGTTGGTAGTTTATTATTCCCCTATGAATCATAATTGCTTTCTTTTTGCTACATTCTTGACGAGTTGGTAGTTTATTGTATTTTGTTAACCTGTGGGTCCCTTTTTTTTTTCCTTGTTTATTGAGTTAATTTTACCCTGTCTCCTGTCTCCTTTATGGGCCTCAGAGTCATGTTATCCTTAAAGATATATTTTCCTAGTTACACTCTCGCTTAGTCAGATTGGTTTTACTTTTTTTGCTTCCCAAATGTGTCTTGTTCACATGCATGAAGTTTATATTTGGAAAAATACCCTTTTTGGTCCTGTATGTTAATGTCAAGGTTCATTTTGGTCCCTTAACTTAAAAAAATTTCATATTGGTCCCTTAACTCTTTAAAACGCCCCATTTTAGTCCCTTTTGTCTAATTAGTGACGAAAAAACTAAGAAATTGGTCGCTAAATTTGTCGCTAATTAGACAAAAAGGACTCAAATGAAGAGTTTTGAAGAGTTAAGGGACCAATATGAACTTTTTTTAAGTTAAGGGACCAAAATGAACCTTGAATTAACATACTGGACCAAAAAGAGTATTTTGCCTTTATATTTTACATTCATAATCATAAGCATTGCATGTCCTCTTAGGGCCAAAAATAGGGTTTGTTATGTATTTAAGTATCTTCAATCATGTTGAAACGAAGACTTTAATATTCGTATCTCCGGATGGAAGACACTTAACTAAGGTCATTTGTTATACCTCAACTTTTCCCCTAAGATCTTTCATCATCTCATATCATCACAATACATCAAGATCACACTTTAGGGATGGTTCTCTCCTCTACTCTCTCATATCTTTAAGTTTTCTCTTGAAGGGTCACCAAGCACCTTGAATTGTGTTTCTCATATAGATTTTTTGATTATGTTTTCTAACCTTTAACCAAAATCCAAAAGATGTATATATTTGTTCTCTGTTCTTTGTTCTTTGTACATTGTAGGTAAGGAGCCAAGGGAACCTCATTCAGCTCTTGAGTTATGGTTCGTAGGGTGATCCTCAATTAAATGGTGATTCAATGGATTTCAAAAGCTTGAGTTTCAAGGAAATCACTATGGAATCAAAGCTCTTTGGCCTAAAGAGATATCTCAACTTCATTTGGTCAAGTTTGTCCCAAAGATTGGTGGTGGGAATCTTCAAGAAGAATTATAGGTTCATGTGTATATTTCCATGCCTTCTCCAATAAGTTTCATTGAGATTAAAGTCCCATCTTTGAGTGTTCTTCAAGAAAACATAATTTCAAGGCCTAAGAGGATCCATTATGTTTTATTTTGCCAAGAAAGTTCAAAAGAATCAAGGTTGATCCAACAAGTTTGACATAATTGTGCAACTACTTGATTTAAAGATCACAAGCACATAAATCTCTCAATTTTCAATATTTGAGATGATTCTTTTTGCTATGGATTCATATAATCATCTACAACAAGTTTTCTCCACATGGCAAGGTCCATTTATGTAAGGAAAACCATCAAAAGTTTAAAGGAGTTACAAGTCACTTTTGTACTTTCTAAACATGGAATTTTTGACTTCTAAGGATCATATCTTGCTCATTTTTGAGATTTTGAAGTGATTCCAAATCCATGATTCTCTTCAAGGGGTCCTTAACAACTTCTCTTAAAGGTTCAAAGGTTATTTTTAATGGATGATCATTTAAATTTGAAGAAGATTACAAGTCCTTTGGGAAAGCCATCAAATTCTATTGTGTGATTTCAAAATATCATAATTTGGTTAATTTTTATCACCTCAATCCCATCTTTTTTTCAATAATAAACTTCAAGATGTCTACTACAACTTTGTTTCAAGGTTCTAAGCTTGAAAATGCTTGGAAGTTTGATTAAGAATTAAAAAGATTATAGGTCATTTGTAGATTTCTCAAGAAAATTTACTCATCTTCCAGAGACCATAATGCTTTCAATTTTTATGATTTTTGAATGATCTCAATTCTAGATTTCAATTGGAAGAGTATACTTCATTTCATCTTCAAGGATCAAGATCAAATTTTGAGTGGAAAGTCATGTAACTTTGAAGAACATTATAGGTCACTTTGAAGATCCATACTTAGAATTTTTCTAAGTGTAAAATATTTGTGTGTTTTTCTTTATTTCAAAGGACATTAACTTTCATCTTAGATCACCAAATTCCACCTTTCTTCACACACTGTGAAGTTTATTGTGGGATCTTTACAATGCAACAAGAATGATTCCATAAAGCCTCCTGAGTTGTGCGCACCATGAATTCAAAGATGGTTCCTTGGAAATGAATTTTCTCATGGCAATCAGATTCTAGCTTCCATAATGTGCATTCTAATTACTAAATTAAGGCTCGTTTTCCACTTAAACATGTTTAACAAAGTTGCCAAAGTTGGAATAAGGATTGAAACACAAGTTTTTGCTGATTTTTGATGCACATTGAGTCACACTCTTTTCAATTATTGTGTTGGCTTGGTTTTCACAATTTGCTCATGATTTCTTCCAATTCTTATCACTATTCACTCTCCCATAAATAGAAGACAATATTCCATTCATTTCCTAAATCTTGAACAACCAAAACCACCCTGCCAAAAGTGTCACTCGAAGCATGAAATTTGAAAATCCATGTCATAGTTTCAAGCCTTCTCACCTAAAATTATCTTATGATTCACTATTCTCCATAATTATACAAAATTTCCATCACTTAAACAAATCAAATCGAGCCATATTTAGAGCTACATAAGTTCAGCTTCATAGCCATTTTTCATTGAGCTTCGTTCAGGTAGAATTCTTAACCAAACTGATCCAAAAAAGTTACTAATTTGTAGTCCTTCTTCTTCTGATTCTCATACTTCTTTTGGTTTCCCTTTTCATCAAGAATTGATCATTTATTTATAAATTTAGTTTTGCAATTTTTCACTGGTTTTATTCAAATCGACTGAGTTATGGTTTAAAGAAATATTTTGCTAGGGTAAGGTTAGGATCGTCTGGAAGAGACAAATCCAATGATACCGGTTTGAGCTTCAAATGATTCTGTTTTTAGAATCTCATAAAATCCCAATTCACAGGTGTCTGGAGGTTGAAGACGACCTACATGTCGTGCTTTAACTAATCACCATGTGACAATTATTTTAATTTAATTGGTCTGGATTTATTTGATTCTATGTTTTTTTGCTAGTGTCCATATCATCCACAACACGCCAGGTCCTTTGGATCTGTTTACTAACACATTTTTATATTGATCCAATGATCCACATTCTTTCATTTTATTTTATATTTTCTCATTTATTTAATGATACGGTGTGATTTTCAATGAAAACCATATAATGCACAATACATCAGATCCTTTGGATCTGCTTACTAACGCGATTTGACACTGATCTAATGGTCCACATTAATTTGGTTTATTATTTTATTTTCTTATTTTAATTTTAATTGTTTTAAACTTCAAAAAATCATTAAAATTCATTTATGACTTAAAAATTCATTTCTGATTGGTTCTTAGTGGCCCAAACTTTATGTTTGTAAGCCCAAGGATAGTTAAGTGTTGATCTATGGCCAATAACCTTGAAAGATCGTTGTTAGGAGGCTTTGATTATATCAATCCTCTAATGAGTCTTCATTAACTTTGACTTATGCTCAAGGCTCAAACCATCATGGACCATAACATTAGGAATCCTCCTTTTCCCATCTTTTAGTTGATTGAATCATAGTGGTTCAAACCTTGTGTTTGTAAGCCAAAGGGTGATTAAACATTGAGCTATGGCCAATAATCTTGAAATCTTTTTGTTAGGAGGCTTTGATTCTAACAATCCTATAATGAGTCTTCATCAACTTTGACCTAGGCTCAATGTTCAAATCATCATGGACACTCATCTAAAACATTTAACCTTCAGCTATTAATCACTAAGTTCTAACCATTGACATTACATTATGTTTTTACTTTATTCATCTGTCTTTATGTCTTTTATTTTATTTCATTTACTTTTAGCATTTACATCTCATGCTATTTTCCTTTTTCTCACTTGAGCATTTACTTTCTATAATTTTTATCTTTGGTCACTTGAGCTTTATTTTCTTTTGTACATACACTTAGTAATTAACTTGAAATACTTAAAGCTACTTGGACTATCTGGTTACTATTCTTAGAATTATGCAGTTATAGATTCCCGAGGCTTAGGATTAAAAACATTGTGGCTTTGAAACTCTATGATCTTTGGATGATTTTTTTGTGAAGTTATTCTGAAGTCCTTGGGGTTTACTCTAAGGCATTGGTTTGAATTTTTTCTGTGTGCAGGTTATTCTAATTTTCATGCTTTGTCTGTGATTGGGAATTCATCTTTATACAATTGTTACTCTGGCCAGTTTTTGTCAATGAAGACTTTGTTTGGTTCTTAATTCATCTAAAGCATGGTATTCATCTGATGTTTAGTGTCTTGCTTGCTCGATTTAAATCCAAAGGATGAGAATTCTACATTGACTTTTTCTTGTGAAGTGTTGGCTTCTTGTTGGTTAAACCGTTCTTTTCCTTAGCTTTTACTTTATGTACCTAGGATAGTCCCCTCGTCTCCTCCTATCTTCTTTAATTTCATAAATATTCTCCCTCCTTTTCAAAACCCTTCTTGTTTTTCAAACTTGAACAACTTTTATAATATACTTGGACTTCGGACCATGCGTTTTCAAAAACTTTTTCTTAATCAAAACAATTAACTAATTTAATAATAATTTGACATCTTTCTTAAGACTAAAAGTCATTAACCTCACTCAAACAATTTTTTTCTACTTTGGCGTTTTATTTTAAAACCTTTTCTCAAAATATTAGACTCGTGTTGATTCTTGTAGTGACGCAAGCTACTATACTTCTATAATATGTAGTAAAGTGAGCCATTTTTCACTTGGGTATTGAGTGATGTCTTTTTTTATTTTAAATCCAAGACTATGTCCTTCACTTTGAGATGATGCAAATGCTCTTTTCTCATAATTATGGGTAGTAAGTATGTTTTCTACTAGAATATGACGAGATGTCTCTTCTCTTAAAATTTACCAACATATATGTGTTTTAAAACATTTGAGGTGAACTACAAGTACCCTGACCATCTATTGCACGAATGGGGTATGTAGGCACAAAAGGTTCACAACCGCGGCGGGTGCAAAATTGTAAAAAATACTTCTTTTTCTAATCTCCCTAATCTTGTTTTATATGCATCTTTTATATCCAAAATACACAGATTTTTCGAAGAGGTTCCTGTGGAGTATCGTAGATGTTTAGGGTTCCAATACCTTCCCTTTTCATAACCAACCCCTGTACCTAGATTCTCTTTTTACTTTAGGTTTTATACGCTCTTTTCCTAGTCCTTTGGATATACTAAAGTGCGGTGGTGAGTTCATTAATATTTGTGTAAGTTAAGTCTATCCAATGGCTTAGTCTCAACATTTTTTCCGCTACAGTCGCCACTGAGTATTTATTTATCCCACAGAAGGGAAAGGAAAATCATCAAATAAAAACCTGAGAATGAGAGAAATCACGATCTTACGATCGAGAGATCGGGTACGGGAGTCGATTATGCAAGGGGAAGGTAATAGCACCCCTCACGTCCGTTGTACTCCATGGGATCCAGTCTTGTTGTTCTAATCAAAGGGTGTGTTCTATCTGAAACTTACAAGCTAAGATGAAAATGCATGAATACTGAGTGTATATGCAAAGAAAATGGTTTTATTAGTCGTGCCCGCCACGGTTGCGAACCTTTAGTGTCTACGTACCACCTTTCGTGCAGTAGGGGATCAGGGAACTCGTAGTTCTCCTAAAAAATGTTGATGTGTTGTATAGTTTTTATGAAAATTCTAATTTCTTATTCTACCGCATCTTAACCTTTGGAGACTCACACATTGTAGTAAAAAGGAATTAACATGTTCTTATCTGAAAAAAAATTCAAAAGATAAAAAGGCCCGAAGGTAAAAAGGTTTGGTTTGGTTGGTGTTTTTTACCTGGAAAAGGATTTGAGTAATTTTAGAGTGTTTTGAAGTTATCTTAAGAAATTGAGTTTTTGTTATAATGGTGACAAAGGGATGGAAAACATCTAAGGGAAACCATCTATCTCTACCCCTAATGTTATCATACAATGATTGATCTTATGGTTTGGATAACAAAGGGAAACATCTACCTAAGTTATCATGCATGGATTACAAACCTGGTGTCTACCAGACACGAATAAACACAAATACAAATCAAACAAATTTAAACCAAAACCAAAACAAAATAATCATTTGTGAGATAGCAATAAACAACGAATCCAATGGATTTCAAAGTGGGAGTAAGGAACTCTTTCCACTTGATTTTCTCAAGCACCGACATTGAGTATTAACTTGAAGCGTCAACATTTAAAGAAACGTGAGCTAACATCATAGAAATGAATGACAAAGTCCGTGGGTTCGTTACAAACCCTTTTCCACTTTATTTGAATCAATAGAAAAGAATAAGCATGGTTCAAAGCATCAACGTATAACACGAGCTAAGAACAACGAACAAACATGAAATTTTGGGGGCCGATTGTGAGCCCTATTGTTCCACTTATTGACATGATATCAAGGAAAAAGTAAATAGGGGGTAGGGGAATGGACTTCTTTGAGGACTTTAGAAAATTGCCTCTTTTCGAGATCTTTAAGCAAACACAAAAAGTTTCCCCTTTTTGAAGTCTTTTGCAAACACAAGCCTGACCTCCTTTGAGGACTTTAAACAGAATTTCCCACCTAAAGTAGGGACTCCTAGACATTAATCATTATTCCTAATTCTCATGGCAAGTAATTTAAAGGATAATGCAGATTATAAATAGAATCAGAAATAATACCAAACGAATAATAATGTCCCCAAAAAGCACAATCAACGAAAATGAAACCAGAAGATCTTCGCGAAGCTTCACCAAGAAAACAAAAGAAATTAGAAATCAGAGGCACAATATAAGAATCTAAACATCGCAATTTGAACATAAATCACATGCGGAACAAGCATCAAGCTACGACCCTGCACAAAACAATGCTACGAACCAAAATAATCCACAAATCACGTAGTGCGATACACCTCCTTCTGAATCTTGCACAATGCCACAAGATGAGTTAGTAATAACAAGGAAAATTAATTTCAATCAAACAATTAATATCACAACTCAAATTGGGACTGAAACATGAGTAAAACAATTTTGAGCAAGAATCAGAACCATAACATAATTCTCGGGTAGCAACTACATCATCTCATGAACCAAGCAAAAAAGTGGATTTAAAATTGTAAAAACTAGACAAATATGCTAAACAAATACCAAATCAAGCTCACTTGTGCATTATCCAACAATTAAATCACACATTATACTTGAATTACAAAAATCGGGCAGCAACTTCCGTATTTCACGAGTCGAACAAAAAGTCGACTAAAAATCGTCAAAACTAGATGCAAATGCAAAACAAATACCAAAGAAAGATTACCTATGCATAAACATACAATTGAATCATTCCTTTATGCATACTTACAATGTTCGGATAGCACTACACCATATCACGAAATTTCTCGGAAAATCACATCAAAAACGATAAATCTCAACATCAATAATCAACAGATTCACAATTATGCCCAAGCATGCATCAATCAACATTTGAAAATCATGTTGCATGTTGTGATACAGTGGGAGAACTGACTTGGGTGTTTTGCGTTTGATCCCAAATTTTGCATTTAGCAAGAGTCGCCTCCGACTTTTCTTTTATCCAAAAGGAAAGGTGAAAATGCACAAGAAAGACTTTGAGATTGTTTCTTGAGTTCGGGGGGTAGATTATGAAAAGGGAAGGTATTAGCACCATTTTCATCCATGGTTTTTCCATGGGCTCTTAGTTACTAGCTAGATCACTTGCTTTTGTTTGAAAATGTACGTTGTGTGGTTTTTGAAAGTATTTTGTAAAGAGGCCATTGTTTAGGCAAATTTTGTAATGAATCTCGTTCATAAGAATGTATACAAAGGTGTTGATCTTTTGAAAATGTTTTCAAGTTTGAAAGGTGTTTTGAAAATGTAGGTGTTTGTTTTTGAAAATAGCAAGGATGTTTTGTTTTGAAATGGATCAAGTAAGTAGGAACACTCTACATACTCAAAAGTCTTTCATGTTCATTTCCTTTTTCCTTTGATATTATTATCTTACAATTGATTTGGTAAGTAACCCTATCTTTGGATGTAAAAGGGACGGGCGTGGGTCATCTTATAACCATGATTAACAATGTTGCAAGGTATCTTAGAATTTTTCTTTATGGACTAAGATCATTTTGAAAGGCAACTTTTGATAGACTCATCGAGGGACTATGATCTTGTATTTTGCTTGTCTTTGCTAAGATACCTCACATGCGTAATATGGCCATTTTTGTAATGCAACCAAGTGGATTTACCCTAGGGGGTGTTTGTGTGCAAGTGTATTGATTTTCATGCTTGATTTGTCTTTGATTAGGATTTGCTATTTGTTGGTTTTAGTCTTTCCATACAAAGCCCTAATTACTAGCATTTGTATATAAAGTGATAAATTGCGGAATTTAAAATTACTACGCTATTACATCATTTAGGGGAGGGGGTATATAAATTACAAATGGAGAATATTGCAAGAATTTAAACCTAATTAACTATTACAACCATATTGAATAAATGTACAAGAATTGAATAAATAATAATGTACAAATGTAAATGGAAAAAGAAATGATTTTTGTTGTTTTTATGAAAGGGTTTAGTCTTGACCTAATTAAAGAAAATGATTAATGAAAATTAAACAATATTAAGTTTAAACTAATTAAGAAAGAAATTAAGTTAAAAAATGATTTTTAGGGTTTTTAAGAAAAAGGTTTTAAATTAATAAAAATAAAATGAGAAAATTAATTAATTAAGAGAAACCTAAATTCTAAGTTAATTTTAATTTAAAATTAAATAATATAATAATTAAACTTAAATTTAAATATTGATTATTAAAAAAGAAATTAATTTGTTAAAAGAAAATGTTCTTAGTCTTTTTTTGTAAGAAAATAAAATAAATAAGTGTAAATAATAAATAAAATATTTTTGATTTTTTTATTAATAAAAATAATAATAATAATAATAATAATAAAAATAATAAAGAAAATATGAAATGAAAATAAAATAAAAAATGAAAATGAAATAAAAATGAAATAAGAAATAAAGTTGGGCCAGCTGCAAAAGCAAAGCATGAGGGGTTAGAGAAAGCAAAAAAGGGGAAGGCCCAAGCACCTGGCTGCAAAAAAAGAAACAGAAAAATATGAAAAAATCACAAAACGGACGTTGGGGCTCGAACCCAGGTCCACGGGGTGATAGGTGCGCGCTTTAACCACTTGTGTGGTGATACTTCAATTAACTTGTATGAAATGATAAATATATAACATAAATCTTTCCCTAAATATACTTCATCTTCAACCTCCAGCCAGAAGCCCTGCAACTTTTTCATTTCTCAACCATTTGCAAAAATGTAAACATAAAAATTGCTCCATTTTTTTATACGAATCCAACCATATAAATATCATGAACTATAAATCAAAGATGAATGAGAATTTATAAAAGTACCAAATTCTGACCTAACTATTTTCAGAGATTCAATCCTAAAATTCTCATAGCTCAATCAATATAAATGAAATCTATGGACATGTACAACTTCAGGGCAATGATGTCT
The DNA here is from genome assembly GCA_948472305.1 of Vicia faba. Classification (NCBI taxonomy): domain Eukaryota; kingdom Viridiplantae; phylum Streptophyta; class Magnoliopsida; order Fabales; family Fabaceae; genus Vicia; species Vicia faba. The sequence goes on along the minus strand of OX451740.1, from coordinate 759,378,286 downwards.
ACATTTTATGTTCACAAATACAAGCCTAAAAATTCCTAAGTAATGAGATAGAAGTTCAAGAAAAATACCTCAAAACTGGAAATAGTGAAATGCAAATGAGCTTGATTCAGGGTGCTGCAATGATCGAGTTAGCTTCCTCATGTTCCCAGGAAGCTAATGCAATGGTTTGATTGAGCAATGGATGGCTGGAATGGCTTGGAGAAGTCAATGTGCAATGCTCTATTTTTGGTTATGGAGGATATGGTAAATCACGTTACAATGATGAAACAGGGACAGGGATAGGTTACACTTGATGTAAGGAATCTTTAGGAACCAAAAGGCCAAGAAACGCACGAGGGAAATATGAGTTTGATGTTCAAGGTTAGAAACTATGCAACAATTGTGTTTTTGAGCAATTTCTGATTTGAGAGAGTTTTGGTGTATTTCAGGGTGCTTAAGCTCATCCTCTAGCTCACAAATAGTGCCTCTATTTATAAGAAACAAGTATGGAGGCTTGTAATATGATCAGAATTCAAAACCACATGTTTAAGCTTAACATGTGATTTTTTGAGAAATCAAGTTTCAATGCTTTGTGTACTGGCTAAGATATAGTGGTTATTCTTTAAACACACTTGCTTCTGACTTTGTAGATGGAGTGTGATCAAAGGGAACAAGTTAGAGGCTCAAGAATGGACTTTGCACATAAAGCTTGCTTTTCTAAAATGGAAGTGTTCATTTTGTGCCATTAATGGAAATGTGAAATGGATAAAGCTTAAACCACTTGGATTAAACCTCAAATGTTTGTGTAATCCATTAATGATGGATAGATACACAGGTTAGAAGGCCTTCAAAGCAAGATTATTCAGCCTAACATTGAAATTGAATTTTTGTTCATCAAAAATGACTTGTAATTCAAGTTTGAAAACCCTAACTTCCTCTCTTCGATTCTCCCTGATCAAGAATGATCTCAAGGAATTATTGGACATTTTGGAAATCTTGTAATGTGCTCTAGAACCCCTCTTTGAATCACTTTTGAAAATTCCCCTTGGAACTATATGAAAAAGTGCCATGAAGTTAGGTCAAAATCCTGCCTAAACTAGGGCAAAATTTCACTAAGTGTTTAGTTTCAAGACTATAAATTCATAAATTAATAACTTCAGATCCAAGCACTTTTAGAAGAAGTTGTGTGACAATGTTGTAGATATCATGGAGATCTGCAACTTTCATGGTGAAAGTTTCTTTTGAATCATCTTGAATCATGGTGAAAAATTTCCTCAAAGTTGTGAAAAAATATGAAGTTTTCAACACTTAGAAAAATTTCTAAGTTTGAAAACTTTGACTTTTCAAAATGAAATCTTGACTTTTTTATTTCTTGATGAATAAGTTTCATATTTTGACATGTTTTGATGAATTGTGATCTTTAACATTTGATTTTGACCAAAAAGTCAAAGTTTGACTTTTTAGTGTACAGTTGACTTTTGATTAATTGACTGAAAATTCACTATCAATCCAATTGATATTGAGAAATGTTTTGGGTCATGCCATTAGGTCAAAATAATGCAATTGAAATCTTGAGTTCATGCCTCAAACCAATTAACCATTTGCTAGGTCAAATATCAGAAATTGCCCTTTCTCGGTAAAAACTATAATTTTAACCATTTTTCCCTTTTGATGATTTGATCGAATTTCTTGAGGATTTATGGTCCAAACTTTATCAAATGATATATATCAGTTTATAATGTTGATATGGATCAAAAATTATGATGTTTGACTGTAAATTGGCCATAGTTGACTTTTTCCCCAATACAGCTGATTTTTAGGTCAACTCTTCAATTGACTGAGCAAAGATATGATTCAAGGCTTGAAACTTGACATGAGTATCTTGGGGGTCCATAATGATCCATGAAAGTAATATGAGGAATTGTAAGTTCAATTATCCTTGTGAAATCTCAAACCCTAATTTGAGTCATCACTGCTTAAGAAGGTGTCTTGAGTTGATCAACCCTAGTGTAGTCTTGAACCAAGAGAGATCTTTATGAGAAAATAATTGATAAGTGAGAGGAAAAATTTTGGGGTACAACAACTGTCCCTGTTCAATCTTCTTAAACCTGAAGAGTTAGATTGGCGGATTTTCCATTCGTGACTTGAAGGTGGAAGATGATTGGACACTAGAGTGCCCAAAAATTTGCACTCAAGGATGTGATGGTTGATGGTATAGGGAATGGGATTAAAGATGCCATTTGGAGAGGAGATAAGAAGTTGTTGGATATGGGCTTGTAGATGCCATCCAAAATTATTGCTGGTAGGAATAGAAGAAGTGTCAGAATAAATCTCTAGTTGATTTACATTGGAATAGTGGATGTGTTGGTTTGCGTACTTAGAATAACATCCATAAATGGATTGTATTTGAATCGTTTCTAAAAGTTAAATCTTGAATGAGTATCATAATGGCGTCCGTGTCTGGAGCGTATTTGAACTGTATCTGAAAGCTGAATGAGAATGAGTATCAGAATGGCGTCCGTGTCTGGAGCGTATCTGAACTGTATCTGAGAACTGAATCTGAATGAATATGAGAATGGCGTCCGTGTCTGGAGCATATCTGAACTGTATCTGAAAGCTAAATCTAAATGAGTATCAAGATGGCATCCGTGTCTGGAGCGTATCTGAACTGTATCTGAAAGCTGAATCTGAATGAGTATCAGAATGGTGTCCATGTCTGGAGCGTATCTAAACTGTATTTGAAGGTGAATCTGAATGAATATCATGATGGCATCCGTATATGGAGCATATCCAAACTGTATCTAAAAGCTGAATCTGAATGAGTGTCAGAATGGCGTCCGTGTCTAGAGCGTATCTGAACTGTATCTGAAATCTGAATGAGAAGAAACCCGTGCAGGATTGCTTCAGCTGGTCGTGTAGATAATTATCCTGGCTTGTTTTCAGGTATCAATCTCTGACCTTTTGTAAATTGTTGATGATAGCCATCAGTTGACTGATCTTTCCTAAAGAGATGAAAGATTAGTTGTATGCAATGTCATGATGTATGAAATGTATTGTATAATGATGTTCTCAATAAAATGAATGATATTATGTTGTATGCGTTCGTGATGTCAATGTTATGACGTATGGATGCGATTTATGGGCATGTAAGCTATGTTGATTGTAACACCGTTGGACTTAGGGAAAATAAATCCCTGACTGCTGTTAGGGATGTGGAGTGTAAGTCTTCATGTTTTAAAGTGCTGATGAGTTGATGAGCGTCTATTTTTTAGAGAAATAAACTCTGTTGTAAGGGAAACGTCGTGTATTTCCTTTGAAATCCTGTTGGGGAATCCTGAGAAATTGGGCGAATTTTACTGGGGAGTGATAATTGGAAGTTTTGTTCCGTCGGGGATGTAAGACAACTTTACATCATTAAGTTGCACGTTGTGGGGGATTTTATAGTGTAAAGATATTATCCTATTTCCTAAAGCCATTAGTGATTGTCTTTCTATTTTTGTTCACTTGTAAACAGTAGTTACGTTCAAATGCATATGTTCAAAAATAAATCATTGGATGCTTTTGTAAACAAAACACATGAATAAAGAAAAAAATAGATAATTTTGCACTTTCAAAGGGGTATCTTTGTATTAACTTGAACAAGTATTTTTGTACAATGAGACGAACATTCTATTAAGGGAATGTCATCATAAAAAATGAAAATTTGATACAAAGAAAAGATAGCTATGTGAAATAATCCCATGAGGTTCCCATTTTGCTATAGCCTTCGTGTTTCTGAGCGTCTTGTCCACTTGTTGCCTTGTCCGTAGTTGATTGAATTGATTAGACCCGTTGAGTTTGTCAGTCGAAGCCAAAGGTTGTTTGTAAGGTGATCCAACGGGACATAGTCATAATCTTTAATTCCCTAACTTTTGCCTGGACCTCCCTTTCGGGTTTTCAGTCCACCGGGATACCCCTTTTTTCCCAAGTCGCCCTTTCGGGTTTTTAACTTGCCGGGTGTACAAATTTTTTTTTGTTTTATCCCTAATTTTTTCCCGAACATTTTTGGTTCTCCGGGATGCCCTTGTTTTGCCTAGGTGTATCAACCTAGCAGGTCTCTTATGTGTAGTATCTTTTGACTATGTCTGTGTTCACAGGGTGCGGCAGGTCATTCCCATCCATAGTGGTCAAGATCATTGCTCCACTAGAGAATATTCTTTTAATCACAAATGGTCCTTCATAGGTAGGAGTCCATTTTCCCCTGGGATCACCCTGCGGCAGTATGATGCGCTTGATTACCAAATCCCTGACTTAATACACTTGGCGTCTGACCTTTTTGTTGAAATCCTTGATCATCCGTTTTTGATACATTTGACCATGACAGACAACAATAAGCCTTTTCTCATCAATCAAGTTCAGTTGATCAAGTCGAGTTTGGATCCAGTCTTCTTCATTCAGCCCTGCATCCTTCATAATTCTCAAAGAGGGGATCTGGACCTCAATAGGCAAAACAACTTCCATGTCGTATACCAGAGAGTAAGGTGTTGCCCCGTTTGATGTGTGCGCCGTGGTACGGTAACCGTGGAGAGCGAATTGTAGCATCTCATGCCAGTCCCTATAGGTTAATGTCATTTTATGTATGATTTTCTTCATGTTCTTATTGCGGATTCGACAACGCCATTCATCTTTGGTAGGTAAGGGGAAGAATTATGGTGATGGATCTTGAATTGCATGCATAATGCGATAATCATAGTATTGTTGAGATTCGTACCATTGTCTGTGATTACCCTATCCGGGATTCCGTACCGACAGATGAGATTATGTTTGATGAACCAGGCTACAAAATTCTTGGTAACGGAAGCGAAAGAAGCTGCCTCAACCCACTTCGTGAAATAGTAAATGGCCACCAAGATGAAGCGGTGTCCGTTAGAGGTTGTTGGCTTCATTTCCCCAATCATATTGATTCCCCACATCGCGAATGGCCTGGGAGCAGTCAGGACATTCATAGGAACTAGAGGTACATGCACTTTGTCAGCATAGATCTGACAATTATGACAAGTTCGAGAGTGTTGATAGCAATCTGCTTCCATGGTAGACCAGTAATAACCTTCCCATATGATCTTCTTTGCCATCGTATGCCCACTGGAATTGGTGCCAAAAGTGCCTTTATGTAGATCAGCCATGATCTTCTCTGCCTCAACCTTGTCTACGCAACGAAGCAATACAGAGTCGTGGTTGCGTTTGTAGAGGATGCCATTACTGATGAAGAACTTAGCAGAGAATCTCCTTGAGAACTTATTATCATTAACTGAAGCTCCTTCTGGATACTCTTGAGCCTCGAGGTACCTCTTGACTTCATGGAACTAAGGCTTGTCCACTACTTCTTCAGTATTGATCTCGTGACAATAAGCTAGTTCATCCATACGTTCAATGGTGATCTGGGGAGCCTCGTTACCCCTCTTGAGTTTAAACATGGATGACATTAGGGCTAGCGCGTTCTCTCGTTGATTTTCCTCTCGTGGAAAATGCTCAAAGGTAATTTCCTCGAATGTGGGATTAATGTTAACACATGTTCTTTGTAGGGGATGAGGTTAGGTTGTTTAGTATCCCATTCTCCTTTGATCTGGCTGATGACTAAGGCTGAATCTCTGAATACACTTAAGGACTTGATCCCCAAATCTATGGCAACTTTAAGACCAAAAATGCACGCTTCATATTCCTCCATGTTATTTGTATAGTTGAAGCAGAGTCTTGAAGTGAAGGGAGTGTGACATCCTTCAGGGGAAATAAGTACAGCACCAATGCCATTGCCGAGTGCGCTGGACGCCCCATCAAAAACCTGGGTCCATCAGGATCCTTGTTCAGGTCCGTCATATGGACTGAATTCTTCACAGTTGTTTACCATCATGATGTCTTCATCCGGGAATTCGAACTTCATGGACTGGTAGTCATCCACAGCTTGATGAGCAAGGTGATCGGCTAGTACACTTCCCTTTTATTGCTTTCTGGGTAGTATACTGGATGTCATATTCCGCCAGGATCATCTGCCATCTTGCTATTCTCCCAAGGAGGACAGGTTTCTCGAATATGTATTTTATTGGATCAATCTTGGATATCAATAAGGCAGTATGGGTCAGCATATACTGTCTTAGCCGGCGAGCAGCCCATGCCAGAGCGCAACAAGTTTTCTCGAGCAGTGAATATCTTTTTTCACAGTCAGTAAACTTTTTGCTCAGGTAGTAAATAGCATGCTCTTTTCGGCCAGACTCGTCATGCTTCCCTAACACACACCCCATTGAATTTTCCAAAACAGTTAGATACATTATCAAGGGTCTTTGCTCGACTGGTGGCATTAAAACAGGAGGCTCTTGAAGGTACTCTTTTATCTTGTTGAAAGAAGTTTGGCACTTATCATTCCATTTGACTACTTGATCTTTCTTCAGTAATTTGAAGATTGATTCGCAAGTGGCTGTTAAGTGAGAAATGAATCGGGAAATGTAGTTTAGCCGTCCTAAGAATCCTCTGACTTTCTTATCAGTACGAGGAGCAGGAATTTCTTATATTGCTTTCACCTTGGCAGGGTATACTTCGATACCTTTACCACTGACAACGAAGCCTAGGAGTTTACTGGACCTCACCCCAAATGTGCATTTATTCGGGTTCAACCTCAGCTTATATTTCTTTAGCCTCTCAAGGAGTTTCTGTAAATGGTTAAGATGTTCCTCTTCCGTTTGACATTTGGCTATCATGTCGTCCACATAGACCTCTATTTCGTGATGTATCATGTCGTGAAATAAAGCTACCATGGCACGTTGATAGGTTGCCCCAGCATTCTTCAACCCGAATGGCATAACCTTGTAACAGAATGTTCCCCATTGTGTGACGAAGGTTGTTTTCTCCATGTTATCAGGCGCCATTTTAATTTGATTGTAACTTGAGAAACCATCCATGAAGGAAAACACCTTATGATATGTTTTATTATCAACCAAAATATCGATGTGGGGAAGTGGGAAATCATCCTTAGGGCTTTCCCTATTCAAATATCTGTAGTCCATGCACATTCGCACTTTGCCGTCCTTTTTAGGCACGGGAACAACATTGGCGAACCATTGCGGATAGGAGGTGACGGCCAAGAATCTGACGTTGAATTATTTCAAGACTTCAGCCTTAATCTTCTCTGACATGTCGGATCGCATGCGACAGACCTTTTGTTTTACCGGAGGGAAGTCTTCTTTTGTTGGTAGACGATGTACCACGATATCAGCATCAATTCCAGGCATGTCTTCATACGACCAGGCAAAGACCTCAACATAATCATGTAGCAACTGAATCAGATACTTCATGACACTGGGTTCCAGATTGACACCCACCTTGACTTCTTTCTTGTCCTCTTTCGTACCTAGTTTAACTATGTCCACTGGTTCTTCATAGGGGTGTATGGTCCTCTCTTCTTGTTGTAATAACCTGGAAAGTTCCCCTGGTACTTCATAATCTTCCTCACCTTCATCTTCGACTTGGTAGATTTGATTTTCAGAGTCATAGAAGGCCATAGCAGAATCGTTACCCATGGGATCCCGAATGGATGTAGATCTGCATTTTGAATGTGAGTGTGTGTAAGAGTATAGATATATTTGAAAGAAATAAAAATGTAAAAAGAAAGACAAAGAGCACAAAGTTTGTATGCAAAAATGTCCATGATTCATTGATGACATATGAAAATGAGGTAACAACCCTTACAAATGGACCGTTGTGCCTCGAGTAAGACAAAAGGTTTTAAAAGTATGAATTGTTTAATTATTACAGGTCCGATAAAATTTAAAGACAATTATTGTTGGATAAAATTAATTGGGACAAAATCTTTAGCTTCCCAGTTGCTGAGTCCTTCACTGATTGTTGGGAAAATCAAATCCTCCAGGTTGTAGCTGTCCTCATCATCCTCCACTGTGTTGACTCTGTGGTTGCTGATCTTCAAGGGTGGTCCCCCGGCACGAGCACAGCGTATAGCTTTCTGGGCTCCTGAAGTGAAACCTAAACCAAATTTGTCAGACTTGTATGGGATATCCGAGAGTTGGTCCCAAATAGTACACCCACCTTCTTCGATCACTGCCTTGGCATCTTTTAATGAAGACATCTTCAGCGGAGGTCTTGTAATCTTCGGGACTTGGGAAACAGTCTTGGTTATTGCCGCGGTTTGTGGGACTTCCTCGAAGTGTTGAAATGGAGTTTCATTGAATTCACCATCCAATTCCACGTATCTGAAGGAGTTCAAGTGACTGACCATATATTCCTCTTCTCCATGAACAATAATGATTTTCCACTCGGTTGGATATTTCAGCATTTGATGTAATGTAGAGGTAGCGGCACCAGCGTTGTGAATCCATGGTCGTCCTAATAAGCAAGAATAAGAAGGGTGAATGTCCATCACGTAAAAATCTGAATCAAAGGTTTGAGTTCCAACTTTTATGGGGATTTCCACCTCCCCATGCACCATTCTCTTTGAACCATCGAAGGCCCTTACCACTATATTGCTGGGTTTTAAGGTCAAACCTTCACAGTCGAGTCTATCAAGAGCCTTCTTAGGCAGCACATTCAAAGACGAACCGGTATCAACCAAGACATGGGCCAAAGTTGTGCCCCTGCATTCGACAGAGACATGTAATGCCTCGTCGTGCTTCCTCCCCCAAGGTGTCAGGTCAGCATCAGAAAAGCCTAAACCATTGTTAGTGGTTAAACTGGCCATACAATCTTGGAATTGATCAGCAGAGGTTACTTGTGGTACATGGGCAATTTTAAGAAATTTCACCAAGGCTTTCGCATGAGCCTCAGAGTATAACAATAAAGCCAGCATGGAAATCTTTGACGGAGTCTCCCCTAACTGCTTGACTATGTTGTAGTCACTTCTCTTTATAATTTTCAGAATTTCTTCCATCTCCTTTTGAGAAGCCTCAGGAATAGATACTAATTGCGCCTTCATCTGGACAGGCTCAACCAGAATTCCTTTTCCCCGAGTCTCGGTTGACTCGGTGGTAGGAGTATCATCAGGTGTAACTATAGGAATTGTAGTAGTCTTAGTGTCAACAAGAACAGAAACAGGGATGGTTACAGGACCGGTAATAGTCTTCGGAGGAGCAATCTCGGGAGAGAATATTCTGCCACTTCGGGTTATCTTGCCGGTTCCAGCGATGTTGCTGATGTCGGGATCAACCTTCTCAAAAATTGAGTCTTCAACAGCCATCCAATCCTGCTTGATGTCGTGATAATAGACATCACCCCCATAGTTCCATGGGACAATTTTATCTAATGAGTACGGGACTGGTCCAGGCATAGTAATTATCAGTGGAGCTACTTTGGGAAATGATGTAATCCTAACGGGTCTTTTGGTGGAGACCCTGGAAGGATTGGCGGAAATGGTTACTATTGAAACATCATTGTAAGAAATGGTTGGAACGGGAGTCTTTTCAAACAAAATCTCTTTGTCATCCATTAGGTGTTGAACACCTGCTTTCAAAAAATGACAGCAAGATGGTAGGGATAAGTAGAGGTGGCATCTTTCATCACATTCTGGAAACAAACCAGCCCTCAATAGATTCTCCTTGATAGTCAGGAGAGGAGTAACAAGTTCATCAATAGTAGTAACAAACATATCATCTTCAACAACATTAATATCACGGTCATGCTTGGGCATAGGAGCGTTGATAACATTAGGGATCTCAGGAGCCTCAAATTCAATTTCTTTTGCTTCAAGAAGGTCTTGCACCTTGTTTTTCAAAGCCCAACATTTGTTAGTATCATGGCCTGGACTTTTTGAATGGTATGCACAACGAGCATTAGGATGGTAATGAGGAGAGGTTGTGTTAGGATTCTTTGGAGCTTCTTTCAAAGTTACCATATTAGATCTCAATAAATGTGACAAGACTTGAGATAGTTTCATATTAATCCGGGTAAATTGCCTTACTGGTCTTTATATTCTAGGTTGGTTGCTTATTTGTTTAGTAGGTGCAAGCTTTGTGATCATGACAGCCCCCACCATTGGACGATGTTCAGTTCTGTCTTGATTCCTTTGAGGATACACAGTCAAAACTTCTTTCTTCCCGATAAATGGTTTTCTTACAATAACAGAGGATGCGTCTTTTTGAATCTTCCCACTCTTAATCCCCGCTTCCACTCTTTCTCTGGTCAAGATTAATTTAGTAAAGCCTGCTGAGGAACTTCCAATTAAGTGATTAAAGAAGGGACCGGACAAGCTGCCCAGAAACATGTCTACTAAATCTCTTTCAGACAGGGGAGGCTGGACTCTTCCTGCTAAGTCTCTCCATTTATGAGCGTAGTCTTTGAAACCTTCACTTGAAACCATAGCCATACTCTGGTGTTGTGTACGGGTGGGAGCAAGATCTGTGTTGTATTGATACTATTTATAGAAAGCAGCGGCAAGGTCTTCCCAATTATGGATATTGGCCCTTTCCAGTTGATAGAACCAATCTAGCTGAGTCTCGGACAGACTGTCTTGAAAGAAGTGGACCCACAAATCTCTGTAAGCAGTGTGAGGCTCTATCTTCCTCACATAAGATCAGAGATGCATCTTGTGACACGAAACCCCGTTGTATTTAGCGAACACTGATGCCTTGAATTTTGGTGGAATAACAATCCAATATACCAATCCCAGCTCCTCAAAGTCCAGCCCGGGCACTTTCTGAATTTCCATTGCACTTAGACGTTCTTCCAGATGTTTGTATTTGTCGTCGGCTGGGGGATATTTCTCTTCAGAGTAATCTTCTTCTTCTTCCTCTTCAGATTCTTGCTGGACAACCTCTTCCTTTCCCTTCACTTCTTGATTATCCTTTTCACCAGATGTCGTTGCAAAGTCTAGGGTCCGTTTGGCTTGTCCTTGGAACCTTATTCCCATATTCAGAACTCCAGTTACTTTCTTTGCTTTCTTCTTCTTTTCTTAAACCAGCAAAGTCTTCAAATCCTCTTGTCCTTTGGCTAGAGTCAATAACATCTGTTGAAACTGAGCATTCTGCACCTGGAGGTATTTTACTGTATGCTCGAGATCCATCTTACTGAACTAAACAGTAGAAAGATGAGGAGACTTATTGTGAGAAAACTTGCTTATGTTATGATGAATGGCAAATGCATATGCAATGATTTCAAGGAAGTTAGAGATTTAAATTTGCTTTAGACCAAAAAGGAACACGCATTATATTAATAAATCAAAGCTTGAGTACATCCTGCCTCTTTTGGGCTTACAAAGAAATACAAAAACTCTAAGATAAAAAATTTATACGCATCCACTTTGGTGCGACGTAGGCGTTCAGGCTCCGCTCCTCATGAAGTTGCTTTGTGAGTTCCAAAACCTTCTTCTCGCTGGTGTAGAATTGGGCCTCGAAAGTGTCTCGCTCCCCCTTAAGCTGTATCCAATCCCTTTGTAAGTCTTCAAGAGAGGTGGGCATGTCCGGATGCAGGATAGTGTATGGTAAATCTCCTTCCGCAACAGGCTATATGATAACCGGGAGAATGGAGGGGTAAGGCATTATAAGACTTTGAGTACGAGCTCGTACCCATTTGAGATAAGGCTCAAGAGGGACGAAATTCTTATGCCCCAATGTCTTGCTATCTACCTTGTTCAACATCCTCCAAGCTCAGATAAATATTTGGCGGTGACCTTGATCGTCGATCTCGTAGTCAAATACCAAACCCTGAATGAGCATCTCATGTGGGCCATCCCTTCGGGTGTAACCAAACTATCTTAAGGCTAAGCAAAGGTTGTAGGTGATACCTCCCCTAATTCCAAGTAAAGGGAAATTAGGGAATTCTCAATAATGGTCGAAAATAGTAATTGTTGTACCCCAAAATTTTCCCTCTCATTGTACTCAACACATGCCCATTAAAATCCCCAAATTACTCAAGGATGCCCAACAGTTGACCAGACAAACTCTCTCCTAAGGCAATGTACCTCAAACTAGGGTTTCCATATTTATCAAGATGTTTGAGTTATAAAGGTCCCAAATGCCTTCCATGGTCCTAATATGTTCTCAATATCATCCATGTCAAGTTTCGTGCCTTGCACAAGAAGTTTGTTCAGTCGATTACCCAGATGCCTGAAAATCAACTATACTAGGTCAAAAGTAAACTAAGGCCCACATACAGTCAAACTTCAAGATTTTTGGTCAACATCAACATTTTGAAGATATATCCATCATTTTATCAAGGGTTGGTCATGATTCCTCAAGGAATGCCCCAAATTCATCAAAACCCAAAAGTTGCTAAATTAGGGTTTCATATGAAAAGTCAACCAAACTTTGACCAAGCATAACTTCTTTATACTTTATCCGAAATTTTCCATCCAAGTCTCATTTTGAAGAGGATGTAATTCCCTACAACTCATCTTCATTCCCAAAGTTTAAAATATGCACTCATAAAAAGATATGAATTTCTACATTATAGGTCCTTTTGAAAAATAAACAAAAACACCTTTTGGGTCAAAGCTTCTTACATGAACATGGAAGACCCAATTTAGATGAAACCAAAAGGGTTGTTTAGGGGACATCCCAAGCTTTCTAAAAAGTCAAAGAAAACCCTCTTAGGGTTAAAATTAAGGGAGATGTGTATTGTCAAAATTGACCAATTTTTGGAAATGTGCATGAAGTCAACATTGATCAAAATGACTTTTTTTCTCCAAATGGGCCCATGTTTTCTTGTTTGAAACTTGTTCCTAAGATGGCCCACGACCCCTGCACTTATCCACCTATTATTATATTATTTTTAAATTTTTTTATTTTTATTTTTTATCCATTTAAATCAAAATAAATCAATTTAAATAGTAGAATTATCAAATAAAATCAAAGATTTGATTTTATGAGCATATTATGAGTCCATGAACAACTAGCAAATCAAAAAATTCATGCAAGAGCTAATTGATTGGAAAAGATCTTAATTTGGTCTATTTTGGAAACAAATCATACAAGGCAAAGAATGAAATCAAATCTCTATAATTTGCAAAGATATGATCAGTTTTTGTTGACCTAAATCATTATATGATATAGAGACAACATTTCCGAAGCATAAGGAAGGTTTTTGGGTCGTGAAAACAAGGAGGTCAACTTCAATTTTTTGTCAAAAAAATTGTTGATCACATATTCCTCCATAGACTGATTCAAGCAATTCCAAGGCCAACAATCCATTCCTGGACATTTTCTGAAGCCATTCCAATCATCCTCAAGCCTTAAAACCTTCAGAAATCACGCCTCACAGTGCCACGGTTTGCATCCTTTTTCAAGATTCATTTTCAATAATTTATCCATCATAAACATGTTTTGATCATATATCCATGCTTTCTATCATATTTGCAATGTTTTTGATTGGTTTGATTAAAGTTTAAGTGTAGGAATGGCACGATGCCATTGTTAGGGTTCTGAGGTCCCAAATTGGGAATTCCATATAGAGGCAAAATTGGAAAAAATCAGGGGTACTATCATGCTTAGAAGATGATTTGCAATTGATCCATATCTTTGGTTTGAATTTATTCTGCTTGTGCTGTGTTTTTTAATTTTACAGGTTTATGGCTATGAACAAAATCTGTCACTATAGCTTTTAGTGACGGAAATGACTGTAGGTAAAAGTGTGGCCAAAAACAACCTGGGGAAAGAGACAATAATGTGGCTGACCATCATTGGTTTATTTGAATTTCGCGCGCTTACTGGAGTTATTCTCGTTCTTTTATATATTATGTATTGTTTGTATTATATTAACAACTAAACATTATAATGGAGTGGTCAAGTGCGTGTTTGAAAGTGTAGATGACCTGGGTTCGATCCCAGGTCCCAGCATTTACTATTTTCTTAACGCTTACATGCAGATCTTGTGCACCACCCATTCGAAGCGTTCACCATACACTCCAGCCATCCAGCCATTGGATTCATCATCAATCCAGATCCAACGCCCCACGCTCAAGTCATACCATGGACCATCAGAAAGAGTATCACACTGAATCAGGCCTAAATTCTTCTTTTCTCTTTATTTTCTTTTTTTAATTCTTTCACTAATTATTTTCTTTTTACAAAATAACCCAAAAAATCATTTTATTATTAAATCAAAAAATCATAAAAAACATAAAAATCATTTTTTTCATAAAAATATTTTATTTCCATAATTAATTAGTTTAATTTAATTTAGGGCAATTTAATTCTTTTTTATATAATTAACAATAATTAGAAATTAGGGTTTAATTTGTACATAATTCAATTTTTTCTCAAAAAATAACTTAAATATTTTTTCAATTAGATTTTTTAGATTTCCTCAATTCATTCTCGGATATAATTCATCGCGCGCATTTTTTTAATTCCTTTTTCTATTATTGTAACTTCTCTGAGTTTGTAATATTAATTAGGTTTTAAATTCCGCATCTTTATTTTCAGTCCAAAATAATTATGTATCTGCAAAAGCCCTGTAATAGCTAGGACTTTAACTTTCTCTCTTTAATTTCCACAAACTATAAACTGCTTAGATGTATGTTAATACGATTGTATAGAAAGACTAACTGAAAATTAATACAGTAGAAAACCCTAAATGTGCAAAGATAAATTAACCGAAAATTACACTCGCACATGCTCACTCCTAGGGTTTACTCCACTCCGGTTGCCTTCGGTAAACGGTCATGAGGTATAGGATTTGTTAGTGGTTGTCCTCTAGCCCTGAAAGATCTAAAATGACCCATTCGGATGTTGCCTCGAAAAAAGATCTTTAAGGCTTTAGGATGGTTACTAACATTTCCTAACATAGCTTTTGTGATCGTACATGTCCCTTCAAATGTCCCTAAAAACTCCAACGACGAGGCTACCAATTTCTCAATAATGGGATAACATTGTCTAAAAGGAAAACGAATAGACTTTTTTCGAGTAGGTAGATTAGTTCCTAGGTACTTGCTCAAACGAACAATTTTCAAACGAAGTTTTCAAAAACAACTTTGTAACACTCTTGAGGACAGAAACAAGGGTTACCACGAAGTTAAACAAAAACTTTTCAAAACACACACAAGCAATTTTCAAAATGAGCAAGTAGCTAAGAGCCAGTGGAAAACCACAGATAGAAAGGGTGCTAACACCTTCCCTTTCTATAATCTACCCCCCGTACTCAAAAATATCTCGAAAAAGGTTTTTTCTGTTCTTTTTCCTTTTCCTTTGTTGGATGAAATAAAAGTCGATGGCGACTCTTGCTTACCGCACATTTGCGAACAAAAAACGCAAACTAGTATTAACAGTCGGTTCTGCCACCATATCACAGTAACATTCTCTATAGATCGGGAACACCAATGAATGTATGAATGTTTGAGTGCCATCAACCTATGTGAACACCTTGAACCTTGCTCATTCTTCAATGCAGATTGGGGAAGATGCGAAATAAACCATCTTTCTAAAAAAGGACTACAACACATAAGGATACCTTTTTTCCTCATAGTGCGAGTGTGAAAAGAATGTAGGATGTCTCCTAGCAAAGTAGGCACCGGGTTACAAGACATGAAGATTTTGACGGCGTTCACATCTATGAGTTGGTCAGGATTTGGAAACAAAACCATCCCATAGATGAGGAGAGCCACAATTTCCTCAAGAGCTTGCAAATCCAAAGAGTTCCAACAGTTTTGGGCTTTCTCAAACAAGAACATTGCTAGGAAACCTTTGACACCACTCGTTGTTTCCCAATTAGTTGTGATATCAGATGGTTGCAAGCGTAGAGCTTGAGCAATCTCTTCTGGCTTTGGATCTCTTTATGTACCGTTGAAAGGTAGTTGAGTGAGAATGAGAATCCTCAAGAGTTGGGAGAATTCTTCCAAAGTTGACACAAGTTAATAATCAGGGAATGTGAAGCAATTGTGTAAAGGATCAAAGAACTGGAAGAGAACTTTCATCATGTCCTCATCAGTGTTAGAGGTGACCAAGTTTAGTAGGCGACTATGTCTCTCGGTAAATGGAGAGTTTTCAGGAATCCTTGATGCTAACTCTTTAAGTTAAGGAATAATACTTACAAGATTGACTTGAATGGTTTTCCTGCGAATAGAATCCATGTCCTACAAAACATAACAAAGATAACTCCCAAGATCCTTGAAATGGTTAGTGAATATGAGTATGATGTTATGATGTTTATGATCTTATGTACAAGTATATATATACAAAGAAAACAAGTCCTTATGTTTGGGCTTGCATGCAGTCTCATAGGTAAGTACCCTCTTGAAGTTTAGTTGGCTCAAACCTGTCCTAGTAATAGTAACCGGGTTTTAAGGAGCTCAATATCACTAGTTTGTTTCCTAGGGAATTGTTTCAGTGCAAGCCTCTTTAATAGAGACCGAAATATCCCAAAAAACCAAACCTCAATGAGTGTAGTATCGAGTATCTAACAACTTCGGACTGCACCAAAGCCGGTCATCTCACTACGTCCTAATGGCCAAGTTGGTCAAGTAAAGGTTCTAGAAGTTAGGTAATGCTTCATGTCATCACTCAGCGGCCCCATATTCTCCTTTACTACTCAAGGGCTACCGGTACCCATAAATATGTCACACTAATGTATCTATTTCTAAGACCATGTCGGTATACCTCGCACAGGTTCCACAATGTATTGCAACTTACCTATAAGGTATCCCAAATTCGGGTAGAGGATTCAAACCCAAACAAAGAACCATAATGTAAAGCATACAAATCAAACAATGAAAGCAAGTAAATGTGATCTAGCCCTAAGGTAACCCCATTTTAAGAATTTCCCCAGCAGGGTCGCCAATTATGTGATACGGTGGGAGAACTGACTTGGGTGTTTTGCGTTTGATCGCAAATTTTGCCGTTAGCAAGAGTCGCCACCGACTTTTCTCTTACCCAAAAGGAAAGGTGAAAAAGCACAGGCAAGACCTTTGAGATTATTTCTTGAGTTCTAGGGGTAGATTATGAAAAGGGAAGGTATTAGCACCCTTTTCATCCATGGTTTTTCCATGGGCTCTTAGTTACTTGCTAGATCACTTGCTTTTGTTTAAAAATGTGCTTTGTGTGGTTTTTGAAAGTATTTTGTAAAGAGGCCATTGTTTAGGAAAACTTTGTAATGATTCTCGTTCGTAAGAATGTATACAAATGTGTTGATCTTTTGAAAGTGTTTTCAAGTTTGAAAGGTGTTTTGAAAATGTAGGTGTTTGTTTTTGAAAATAGCAAGGATGTTTTGTTTTGAAATGAAGCAAATAACTAGGAACATTCTACCTACTCAAAAGTCTTTCATGTTCATTTCCTTTTTCCTTTGACATTGTTATCTTACAATTGATTTGATAAGCAACCCTATCTTTGTATGTAAAAGGGACGGGTGTGGGTCATCGTATAACCATGATTAGCAATGTTGCAAGATATCTTAGCATTTTTCTTTAGGAACTAAGATCATTTTGAAAGGCAACTTTTGATAGCGTCATCGAGGAACTATGATATTGTATTTTGCTTGTCTTTGCTACGATACCTCACATGCGTAATATGGAAATTTTTGTAAGGAAACCAAGTGGATTTACCCCAGGGGGTGTTTGTGTGCAAGTGTATTGATTTTCATGCTTGATTTTTCTTTGATTGGGGTTTGCTATTTGTTGGTTTTAGTCTTTCCTTACAAAACCCTAATTACTAGCATTTGTATAGAAAGCGATAAATTGTGGAATTTAAAATTACTACGCTATTACATCATTTAGGGGAGGGGTATACAAATTACAAATGGGGAATATTGCAAGAATTTAAACTTAATTAACTATTACAACCATATTGAATAAATGTAAAAGAATTGAATAAATAATAATGTACAAATGTAAATGGAAAAAGAAATGATTTTTGTTGTTTTTATGAAAGGGTTTAGTCTTGACCTAATTAAAGAAAATGATTAATGAAAATTAAACAAAATTAAGTTTAAACTAATTAAGAAAGAAATTAAGTTAAAAAATGATTTTTAGGGTTTTTAAGAAAAAGGTTTTAAATTAATAAAAATAAAATTAGAAAATTAATTAATTAAGAGAAACCTAAATTCTAAGTTCATTTTAATTTACAAGTAAATAATATAATAATTAAACTTAAGTTTAAATATATTATTATTAAAAAAGAAATTAATTTGTTAAAAGAAAATGTTTTTAGTCTTTTTGTTTTTATAAGAAAATAAAATAAATAAGTGTAAATAATAAATAAAATATTTTTGGATTTTTGTTATTAATAAAAATAATAATACTAATAATAATACTAATAATAAAAAAATAAAAATAATATAAATGAAAATAAAATAAAAAATGAAAATGAAATAAAAATGAAATAAGAAATAAAGTTGGGCCAGCTGGAAAAGCAAAGCAGGGGGGTTAGAGAAAGCAAAAAAGGGGAAGGCCCAAAGGGGAAGGCCCGAGCGCCTGGCTGCAAAAAAAGAAATAGAAAATTTTGAAAAAATCACAAAACGGACGTTGGGGCTCGAACCCAGGTCCAAGGGGTGACAAGCGCGCGCTTTAACCACTAGGGTGGTGATAAATCCGTTAACTTGTATGAAATGATAAATATATAACATAAATCTTGCCCTAAATATACTTCATCTTCAACCTCCAGCCCGAAGCCCTGCAACTTGTTCATTTCTCAACCATTTGCAAAAATTTAAACATGAAAATTGCTCCATTTTTTCATACAAATCCAACCATATAAATATCATGAACTATAAATCAAAGTTGAATGAGAACTTTTAAAAGTACCAAATTCTGACCTAACTATTTTCAGAGATTCAATCCTGAAATTCTCCTAGCTCAGTCAATATAAATGAAATATATGGACATGTACAGCTTCAGGGCAATGATGTCTACATTTTATCTTCATAAATGCAAGCCTAACAATGCCTAAGTAATGAGATAGAAGTTCAAGAAAATACCTCAAAACTGGAAATCGTGAAATGCAAATGAGCTTGATTCAGGGTGCTGCAATGATCAGGTTAGCTTCCTCAAGTTCCCAGGAAGCTGATGCAATGGTTTGCTTGAGCAATGGATGGCTGGAATGGCTTGGAGAAGTCAATGTGGAATGCTCTGTTTTTGGTTATTGAGGATATGGTAAATGAAGTTACAATGATGAAACATGGACAAGGATAGGATACACTTGATGTAAGGAAGCTTAAGGAACCAAAAGGCCAAGAAACGCACGAGGGAAATTTGAGTTTGTTGTTCAAGGTCAGAAACTGTTTAATAATGGTGTTTTTGGGCAATTTCTGATGTGAGAGAGTTTTGGTGTATTTAAGGGTGCTTAAGCTCGTCCTCTAGCGTAAAAATAGTGCCTCTATTTATAAGCAACAAGTATTGAGGCTTGTATCTGATCAGAATTCAAAATCACGTGTTTAAGTTGAACATGTGATTTTTTGAGAAACCAAGTTTCAATGCTTTGTGTACTGGATAAGATAGAGTGGTTATACTTTAAACACACTTGCTTCTAACTTTGTATATGTAGTGTGATTAGAGGGAACAAGTTAGAGGCTCAAGAATTGACTTTACACATAAAGCTTACTTTTCTAAAATGGAAGTGTTCACTCTGTGCCATTAATGGAAATATGGATTGGATAAAGCTTAAACCACTTGGATTAAAGCTCAAAAGTTTGTGTAATCCATTAATGATCGATGGATACACAAGTTAGAAGGCCTGCAAATCAAAATTATGCAGCCTAACATTGAAATTGCATTTTTGTTCATAAAAAAATGACTTGTAATTCAAGTTTGAAAAACCTAACTTCCTCTCTTCGGTTCTCCCTGCTCAAGAATGATCTCAAGGAGTTCTTGGGTATTTTGGAAAGCTTGTAATGTGATATACAACCCCTCTTTCAATCACTTTTGAAAATTCCCCTTGGAACTATAGGAAAAAGTGCCATGAAGTTAGGTTAAAATCCTGCCTAAACTAGGGCAAAATTTCACTAACTGTTTAGTTTCAAGACTATGACTTCATGAATTAATAACTTGAGATCCAAACACTTTTAGAAGAATTTGTGTAAATAAATGTTATATATATCATGTATATATACAACTTTCATGTTGAAAGTTTCTTTTGAATCATCTTGCATCATGGTGAAAAATTTGCTCAAAGTTGTGAAAAAACATGAAGTTTTCAACACTTGGAAAAATTTCTAAGTTTGAAAACTTTGACTTTTCAAAATGAAATCTTGACTTTTTGATTTCTTGATGAATAAGTTTCATATTTTTACATGTTTTGATGAACTATGATCTTTGACATTTGATTTTGACCAAAAAGTCAAAGTTTGACTTTTCAGTGTACAATTGACTTTTGATCAGTTGATTGAAAATTCACTATCAATCCAATTGATCTTCAGCAATGTTTTGGGTCATGCCATTAGATAAAAATGATGTAATTGAACTCTTGAGATCATGTCTCAAACCAATTAACCATTTGCTAGGTCAAAAATCAGAAATTGTCCTTTCTCAATAAAAACCCTAATTTTGACCATTTTGCCCTTTTGATGATTTGATCAAATTTCTTGAGGAATTATGGTCCAAACTTGATCAAATGATACATATAATTTTATAATGTTGACGTGGATAAAAAATTATGAAGTTTGACTGTAAATTGGCCATAGTTGACTTTTTCCCCAATACAACTGATTTTTAGGTCAACTGTTCAATTGACTGAGCAAAGATGTGATTCAAGGCTTGAAACATGACATGAGTATCTTGGGGGGTCCATAATGACCCATGAAAGTCATATGAGGCATTGAAAGTTCAATTATCCTTGTGAAATCTCAAACCCTAATTTGAGTCATCAGTGCTTAAGAAGGTGTCTTGAGTTGATCAACCTTAGTGTAGTCTTGAACCAAGAGAGATCTTTTTATAGAAAACAATTGATAAGTGAGAGGGAAAATTTTGGGGTACAACACATGGAATTTGTAATATCTGGGAAGCATCATGTACATGAATAGATATAAAAAAAATCGAATTCAAAACTCATAATCGAATGCATAAAAACACTTTCTGATTCACATAAATGCATTAATTTCCAAGCACAAACAACATTATTCAAGTGTTGACATAATTAATTCGGATAAAAGTTTTCAACGTCGAAAAAATTAAATCATCATTTAATCAACTTAAAATTGTATCAACACATGAATTAAATATCAACGCTCAATAAAACTCCACAATTAAGCAATTTGGATCAATTTCGACAAAAAATTCATTCATAATTAGTAACCGAATTCTCAAGATCCACATGATTTCACCAATTATTTATCTGATTCCATATTTATTCATAATTTGGCTTCAAGAATAATTAAGCTTTACAAACTCAAATCAATTAATCAATTCTTTCTTTATTCAAATATTCAACTCCATTCAAGAACAATCACATAATCTCAATAATTATTCAATTCAAAATTAAATCAAACAAGGTTTAAGAAATAATTACTGAATAGACGTGAAGGTTGAAGTTGATGATCTGAAGAAGGAGAGAACACTGCCAAAAAATCGATCGGAAGGAGCACCGCTGGAAAAGTCGTGCGGATAGAGGGCGGTTGGTTGGAAAATGAACGCACAGAAGGAGGAGAAAAGGTGTGGATTGGTGACCGAAGGAGAAGGCCTTGCATGGTGGTCCGATAGGTGAACATGGTGGCAGGCCGGTGGGAGCAGGGTTGGGGGAAGGGTGGTCCGGTCGAATCTTTGAAGGAGAGAGATGAAGATCTTGCTTGAGTTCTTGTGTTCTTGAGAGAGAAGAGGAGAAAATTTCCTCTTGAGCTTTTGAATTTTTTTTGTGATTTTTGAAAAGTGAGAGCAAAAAGTGATTATGATTTGCATTTAAAAAATATAAAGGAAAGCCCCTAAGTCTTGTTTTGCAAGTGAATTTTTGAGAAAATTCCGAATTTTTGGATTATTTTGGAGTCTAGCTCGAGAACAAACCATAAACTCATGACTTTCGATGCATAATATGTACGTGCAACCTAAAATAAAATCATAGATGACGAAATTTTTGATGTAGTGCTGAAAGAATCGTTCCTATATGGTAAATCGAGAGAGTTATGATTTTTTCGATGGCGAGAAAGTGCGGCCAGATTTTCGTCTTTTTGGTTATGCAGAATTTTTAGCTTATTTTTGTGTACAGTTCGAGAAAAACCATATGGTTATCACTTTCAGTGCATAATCCGAAGTTGTGTCCTAAAGCAAAATCATAGATGAAAAAATTTGTGATGTTGTACCGAAATAAGCATCTGGATATGGTAAAAATCGAGAGAGTTATGATTTTTACAATAACGAGAAAGTTGAAGCAAAGTTGTAGCTAGCATGTGATACCATGCTTCAAGAATCGTCTGAAACTGATAAAAATTGAGAGAGTTATGATTTTTTAGGTATCGAGAAAACAATCAACTGAATATCCGCTTAACTAAGGAATTTTGCGGTAATTTCCACTTTCAAAGATCTTATTCACTTAATTGGCTTCCAACCCAAACATATGAAATGTAAAGGATGCCAAGACGGATTTAATCCCCAAATAACCACTCAAAGATGATTTTCTGGTCACCACTTACGAATTTTTTAATATCCGAGAAACAGTGGACCACTAAGCCACTTCATAATACAATCTTTTGGTTTTTTGCATATTTGGAGATCCTCTGCACTGAATTGGCTCTCAACCCAAACATATGAATTGGAGGAAATATCAAGATGGTTCTTATGCCCAAAGAACTAATCCAAAATGTTGAATGAAACAAAGGTTACGAATTTCTGAATATCCACGAAATAGTGGACCAGAAAACTCAACTTTAAGCGTATTCGCATATTCATTTCGGTGCAAACTCACCTACACTGGGGGCTTCAAAGTCAGGGACGAAGTAAACAAGATAGTAGAAATTTGTATACCCGTAGAAAACTTTAACCTAGTTTATAATATACTCACTTAATCACTACCCATGCTTAACTTGTATCTAAGACTCAGCTAGGTATGAGACCATTCTCAAATTTCGTTCAGTCAAAGACAATGACAAGAACAAAATTCAAACAAATAACTTAGAAGACACACTTTAAAGACACAAAATCATTTTGTTGCTTAAAAGCTTATGAATGATTGACATAAATTATATTTCAGTAGAGACAGTCCTACTCTTCTATTAACGAGATATTATAGAGGCTCACAATAAACCAAACAATCCTAATACATTCATTGAAAACTAAGTGTTTAGTCAACACACAGGAACTCTTAAAATCATGTTTTACAACACAACATAATGCAGTATATATTCCACACATGTATTAGGGTTGAATCTTTCTTTTTATACCCTTGAAATAAATTGATTTAGGCTTCAAAAACACAGTTGATCTGTTGTAGAAAATCAACAGAAACTTTTGTTTGAAAATAGGGCTTCACATGATTTGTTTCATAAAATGTCTCAACATTTAATGAAACAAATTACTCTTCTATCTGCAGAAGAAATATCTGATTCTAAAATCTTGGACGCCACATATGATTACTTAATATTACTAGAATATTCAGTAATTTAAAATAACTTAATCCAAATTGTAAGACAACTATAATAGGCCAGATGCCCTATAGTTATGGTTAGGATATCACATTTGACATGTTGAAACAACAAGTTGAATCATCTTGTAAAGAAAGGAAAAACAAAATAAAGGGGGGTTTGAATTAGGGTTTTTAAAATTACAGCAATAGAGACGTTGGTTATCCTGGTTCGTTTGAACTCAAACTACTCCAGTCCACCAGCCAATGTGATTTCGCTTCTCTTAAAGGAGGTCTTAATCCACTAATCAAAGTTGATTACACAGATACAATGGCAATTGTCAAAGTCTTCTTGAGTTTAAACCACAACTCAGCTTTCTCAAGGTATTACACAATAATACGATTAATAGTGTGTATAAAGATGTTTTCTAGATAAAACAATATCACTACGGTGATGTATTAAACAATTAAAAATCACAATATATAAAGATAATGAGATTTTTATTTTTCAGTGTGCAATAGAGTTGTGTGAAATTTCTCCTTCAAGTCTTCTTTATATAGGTGATGCATGAGAGACATGAGAAGATGATTTTGGAAGGTTGATAAAGTGTAGTTAATGTTCTTTCCAAAAGTAGAGATTATTTCTTGATTCATCCGTTACTTTTAATTTGCAATGAATAAATTGCAACGCTTCAGAACATCCTTTCTTGGGATCATATCAGAAGATAAATGTTACCGTTGAGACTTCTTTAGTTCTTTCCAGAACTTTACATATCAGAATATCAGAGTTTTTGTTTGCAGCGTTGGTGCATTCATAAGTTGTAACATTAGAACTTCTTCGTTTGAGCGTGTCTCATGGATTTGCTTCTAAGTATGATGTGTCACAACAGAGCTTCAAAAACAAAACTTGCTCATCTTTTATGCATCTTACATCATAATTTCCCTAAATATAAAACATTATTAGAGAGCATATTTGTTCTTTATGTATATCACGTGTTTGTTATCATTAAAACTCTTACAGGGATGTAGAACCAAACTATCTTATAAAAATCTCCTCTTTTTTATGATGACAAAAACATGTATATTTTGATAGAATACTTTAAGAACATAAATAATTAAAGTTTCCCCCTGACTTGGATACTCAGATAAAGAAAAAATACTTCCATGAATATGTTCTGATTAGAGCTTTGAGAAGTAGTTTTTTGATGCATCCACAACAAAAGTTAATTTCAGAGGTTGCTTTTCAATAGATTAATCATGTTTGCTTTCAGAGGATAAAAATAGAAGTTATGATATTCAAAAGGTTTGAGACTGAGTCTCGATACTGTTATATTCAAAACATCTTATGTTCTCCCCTTTTATCGTCAAGATTAAAAAAGCAATAAAAACATGTAAATAATAAAATGCATTTTGTATTCAAAGTTAATTAAGATAAACAAAAGGAGGTGGATAACCAGAAGGTTTAAATAAGAAACAACATAGAAACAATTTTAGAACTAAGGTTGAGGAAGTGGAAGTCGTGTGAACAAGGCTTCCAATAAACTCTTGATCTGATTGTTCGATTCCTCTTGTTTTCCAAGCATCCCCTTAATTTCCTTGCTAGTTTCATCCTGCTTGTCTAACCTTTCCTTAAACACAACATTTTTTTCTTCAACTCCTCTAGAGTTTTCAACACAAGAGAAGATGAGGTTGTTTCAGCATAAGAGACATCTTTTTTAGAACATACTGAAGTTGATTCTGGAGCAAGAGATTTTTCTACTTCCTTGCCTTTATCTTGAAACATGATCAGAGGAAGAGGATGAGGAGAAAGTTAATTATACTATGATGTATGAGGGGATTCCCGAGGGGTGTTGTCCAGCAGAAGGAGGGGTTTCTTTACCCAGTGTTGTAGAACTTGATCCTTGAAGATTTTCAGGCGATCACTGAAGTTTTATTGAGTGATTTCATAGCTAAGCTCCTTTAGCTTCAGAGATTCAGAGTTAAACCATTTTCTGAACTGATTTTAGTGAGAATCAGAAGCAACTGAATTGCAATTCTCCATGCAAGCTATCTTTAGAGAGTTAACCCATTCCTTTAATTTTGGCAGCTTTGGGGGTCTTCTGAGAGGTTCCTTCTCCAACTTCTTTCCTTTTTCTTGATTTTATTGGAGAAATTTCCAGAAGTTGTTTCCTTAGATCAAGAATGTTCACATCTAGAATCGTATTGTCACTTTTGTAGGCTTCTAGATACCTGAGAAGCATTTCTGGAGAAGAATATGCTTGAGTGAAGAGAGGAAAATCCTTCAGAGGCACTCTTCGGGTGGTGATGACTTCCTTGGTGGTGATTGTTTGTTCCTTCTTAATAGTTTCAATAATCTTCATCTTTTTCAGATTCTTAGCACTAAGAGGTTTACCAGCACAAGCTTCCAAAACACTAGCTTGCTGAGCCTCAACCAGATGTTCTATCAGTCTGTTTTCTGTCAGAATATATGAAATGAGTCTTCCCAGTGGGATCCAATCTCTCTTTGTTATTTATTCTTCTCTTGTTTCTTTTACACTAGTCTTCAGATGGTTTAACATAAGATGTGGGAGATGAACTTTTGCTTTTGTGGCGATGAAGTACATAAGATACTGTTGATCTATGTTGACGTAGTCTGGAGAGTTCGTAGGCTTCCTGTGATTGATGCATCCCATAATTATTTTGGATCAAATAATGAGATAATCCATCAGATCTTTGATTTTGTTGGATGGTTGGCCAGAAGTAAAGATTTCCTTTGAGACCATGGTTAGGTCAGAACTTTTATCTGCCATATCAGTACATCGAATACCACCTCCTTCGTGACCTATGAGTTTCCCAATGAGATCGTCAATGATCATCATCTTCTTTCCAATAACGTAGGATGTAACCTGATGATTTGAAGTTGTGGCATGGATCCAGAATTCTTTCACAAGTTTTGGAAAAATTAGACCTATGAGGCAATCAAAATACTTTGTCCATCCTTGGAACTCAACATCAGGGATTAAATCATACCCATTTACCTTTCATCATTTGAGGAGGAAGAATTAGGAATGGTTTCAGAAACTTGAGGAATTTGATGAGAGGAAGCCATTTGTTCACACAAACTCCTTTACGGTTTTTGAAAGATGAACTGTCTGAAGACAACAAAAAAGAGTGAGGGTGGAAATGTGATAGTTTTTGTGAAAGAGTGAAGTATATATAGCCAGCGGAAAGAAAATAGCAGTTTTAATTTAAAAGAAAAGGAATTAAAAGAAAATGATTACAAGCATTTAACGATTCCTGAAAAGAGGGATAGCGTGAAGATATGGAACATTACCGGTTTGACTCGAGCCTTAATGCATTAACTCAGCTGTTTCAGTCCCTTAAGAATTTGAACACGTGTTTAGACTTAGAGAGTGACCTTGCATTTATAGTTGACATGTGTTGATATTGTGAACTACTTGCTTCTATCTTAGAAATGAAATGTTTTTGGAGAAAAATCAGATCTTCTGGATAGATCCTGATACAACTTTCCTTCTCACTTCTAAAGAACTATTGATCAGATGTTCACACAAAGAAAATTTAAAGCATAAAGTTCTGAAGGTTTAAATATATAGAAACATCATTGTCATTCTAGGCATAATTTCACACTAATATGATTCACAATGAAATTAAATCTATCTTAAGAAAGGAGTTTAGTGAAGACATCAACCCATTGATGGTCAGTGTCTATAAATTTTAAGGAGAGAATTCCTTTCTGAATATAGTCCCTAATAAAATGATGTTTAATTTCTATATGTTTATCCCTAGAATGTAAAATATGATTTTTTGAAAGACAGATAGCAGAAGTATTGTCATAGAGGATAGGAATGTTACTCTCATATATGTTAAATTCTTTAATCTAACTCTTCATCTAGAGCATACGTGTGCTGCATTCAACTGCTGGTATATATTCAGCTTCAGCAGTTGTCAATGCAATGGTGGATTGTCTTTTGTTATACCACGAGATTAGATTGTGTCCCAGAAATTGACAGCTTCCAGAAGTACTTTTTCGTTCTATTGTGTCTCCGGAAAAGTTAGCGTCATAGTACCCTGCTAATTTGTATTATTTGAACTTTCTATAGAAAAGACCAAGATTAGTAGTACCTTTCAGATACTTGAAAATTCGCTTAATTGTTGTTAAATGAGATTCTCTAGGATCTGATAGGAATCTAGCACAAAGACAAACGTTGTATAGAATATCAAGCTTGAAGCTGTTAGATACAGGAGAGAGCTAATCATACTCTTTAGAGCTTATGTTCTACTTTCTTACTTACCTCTTCCTTTTCTAGAATGCATGTGGGATGCATAGGAGTTTTGGATGGCTTACATTCTGACAAGTTAAATTTCTTCAGAAGTTCTTTAACATACTTGATTTGATGAATGTAGGTTCCTTTTGGAGTTCGATTGATTAGGATACCCAGAAAGAACTTGAGTTCGCCCATTAAGCTCATTTTAAACTCTTCCTGCATAGACTTAGAAAATAATTTACCCAAAGAGGCTTTAGTAGATCCAAAAGTGATATCATCTACGTAAATTTGTCAAACCAGAATGTCATTTTTAAACAATTTACAAAATAAGGTTGTGTCCACCTTCGCTCTGGTAAAATTATTTTCTAGTATAAAATTACTTAGTCTTTCATACCAAGCTCTGGGAGCTTGTTTCTGACCATTTAATGTTCTCTTAAGTTTATAAACATATTCTGAATGTTTTGTATTTTCAATGCTAGAGGGTTGGTGAACATAAACTTTTTTATTAATTTAACCATTTAAAAAAACACTTTTAACATCCATCTGATAAAGAGTGATGTCATTATTTACAACAAAAGAAATTAAAAGTCTGATAGATTCTAACCTGGTGACTGGAGCAAAGGTTTATGTATAGTTTATCCCTTCTTGCTGACTATAACCTTGTGCTACCAGTCGTGCTTTGTTTCTGACGACTTCTCCTTGTTCATTTAGCTTGTTTCTAAAGACCCATTTGGTTCCAATAATGTTAAATCCTTTTGGTTTAGGAACTAGATCCCACACGTTGTTTCTGGTAAATTGATTGAGTTCTTCCTGCATTGCAAGGATCCAATCATTGTCCAAAAGAGCTTTGTCGATGGATGTTGGCTCAATCAGAGACACTAATCCCATGAATGATTCTTCAGAATTTCTGAATGTAGATCTTATTCTAATTAGGTCAACCTTCTTTCTTATAATCGAGTTTTCAGATTTGCTAAGCTGCTTATGGATTGTCTTTTCTGGATGGGTTCTTCAATGCTGCTGTAATATTTGTGACATTCTCTTTTGTATTTGGATGTGATTCTTTATTAATAACTTCTGATGCTCTGTCTTCAGTACTTGTAAATTGAACTTCTATATCTGTAAAAAATTTACACTGCTTTGACTTTTGAGACCCAGGCTTATCATCAAATCTGACACCTATAGATTCTTCCACAATCCGTGTTTCTGTGTTATATACTTTGTAACCTTTTAAGCTTTCAGAGTATCCTAACATGAGACACTTTTGTGCTTTAGTATCAAACTTTTTCATATGTTCTTTAGTGTTTAGAATAAAAAAAGTACATCCAAATGGACGGAAATAAGAGATGTTGGGCTTTCTGTTCTTCGAAATTTCATATGGAGTCTTATCCAGAATAGGTCTTATGGAGATTCTATTCTGAATATAACACGTTGTGTTAATTGCTTATGCCCAGAAGTTTTTAGCAATGTTAGTCTCGTTGATCATGGTTATGGCCATTTCTTGTAAAGTTTTATTCTTTCGTTCTACAACTCCATTTTGTTCAGGATTTCTAGGACAAGAGAAATCATGAGAGATGCCATTCTCATTAAAAAAGTTTTCAATTTTTTTGTTTTCAAATTCCCCACCATGATCACTTCTGACTTTAACAATTCTAAAATCTTTTTCATTTTGAACTTTGTTACAAAAGGTAATGAACACAGAGTGTGACTCGTCTTGTGTCTTAATAAATTTACCCATGTCCATCTGCTATAGTCTTCTATGATCACTAATCGATACTTCTTGCCACTGATGGATGCAATTTTCACTAGTCCAAACAGATCTTTATGCAGAAGTTCTAAAGGTCTAGAGGTAGAAACAACATTTTTTTATTTGAAAGAAGGTTTTGAAACTTGCCTTTTTGACATGCTTCACACAGAGCATCTGAGCTGAACTTCTAGTAAGGAAGTCCTCTGGCCAAATTGAGTTTGTTAATTTGAGATATTCTTCTCATACTAACATTCCCCAATCTTTTATCCCAGACCCATTGCTCTTCGTTAATGGACATTAGGCATTTTACAATCTTACTTTTTAGTTCAGAAAGTTTTATTTTGTAAATGTTGTTCTTTCTCTTTCCATTAAAAAGGATAGATCCATCTTTTTGACTAACTACTTTACAGGAATTTAAATTAAAGATTAAATCATAACCGTTATCACTTAATTGACTTATGGATAACAGGTTATGCATTAATCCATCTACTAACAGAACAATAGTTATAGAAGGAAGTGTATCGTTACCAATAGTTCCAGAGCCATTAATCTTTCCTTTCTGATTACCTCTGAAACCTACATAGCATCCAAGTTTAAGCTCCAAACTTTGGAACATATGCTTTCTTCCTATCATGTGTCGAGAGCATCAGAGTCCAGGTACCAATATTGATGTTTCAATTTTGATGTTAAAGACATCTACAACATAAACAATTTTGTCCTTATTGTAGAGGTAGAAATGTTGAGACTAAG
This sequence comes from Vicia faba, assembly GCA_948472305.1. Lineage (NCBI taxonomy): Eukaryota > Viridiplantae > Streptophyta > Magnoliopsida > Fabales > Fabaceae > Vicia > Vicia faba. The sequence continues at coordinate 759,348,110 of OX451740.1, read as the reverse complement.
CCATTGGATTGACTTTACTCGCACTGATCAAATAAAAATCTCCATCGCGCTTTATTATTTCTAGAGGAATGGGAAAAAAGTGAATAACCCAAAAAAGAGGGGAAGAAAATATAAGTTCGGGGGTTAGTTATGCAAATGGAAGGTATTAGCACCCTAAACATCTATTGTACTCCACAGGAACATCTTTGAAAATTTGTGTATTTTTGCTATAAGAGTTGTATACAAAAATAGATGGTGGAGATGGGAAAAGAAATATTTTTACAATTTTTGCACCCGCAGCAGTTGTGAACCTTTAGTGCCTTTGTACCACCTTCCGTGCAATTGGGGATCAGGGTACTCGTAGTTCACCTTTAAAATTTTTAAAACACAAGTGTGTTGGTTAATTTTAAGGGAAGAGACATCAACATCTTATTTGTGTGGAAGAACGTACTTACTACCCACGATTATGAGAAAGGGGAATTTGCGTCATCTCAAAGTGGAGGATATGGCTTGGATTTTAAAATCAACAAATCCTCGCTCAACACTCAAGTGCAAAATATCTCACTTCATTACATATCATAGAATTATAGTAGCTCACATTACTACAAGGATTGACAAGAGCCTAATCTTTTGAGAAAAGTTTTAAAATAAAAGCCAAAATGGCAAAAAATGGTTTGAATGAGATTGATTGACTTTTAGTCTTCTCACAAAAATTGTCAAAGTATTATTAAGTTAGTTAAAGTTTGATTTAAGAAAATATTTTGAAAATGCATGGACCAAAGTCCAAGTTTATTATGAAAGTGGTTCAAGTTTAGAAAACAAGAAGAGTTTTCAAAAGGAGGAAGAAGATTTTTATAATTAAAGAAAATGGGAGGAGGTGAAGGGACTATCCTAAAGCATAAGGTAAAAGCTAGGGAAAAGAATAGTCTAACCAACAAGAATCCAATCACTTAACATAATGAGTCAATTTATAATTCTCATCCTTTGGATTGAAACCAAACAAGCAAAGATAATAAACCTCTTAAGAAAACCAAGCTTTAAATGCATTAAGTCTTCACAAAAATTGGACAGAGTAACGGTTGTATACAAATGAATTCCCAATCACAGTCAAGGCATATAATCATAATAACCTGCACACAAAGAAAAAATAACCCAATGTCTCGGGGTAAACCCCAAGAACTACAGAAAAAGTAGCAATAGAAGTCACAAGGTCTCAAGGGTGGTCAAGGTCTCTACTCCTAAGTCCAAGAAGTCCATAACTCCAAAATGCCAAGGATAGTAACCAAATTTTCCAAGTAACATTAAAGTATTTTATTGTTCAAGTTGGTTATTAAGTATCTTCAAAAAGAAAATGAAAAGCTCAAGTGAGTAAAATGAAGAGACATAAAGATAAATGTTCAAGTGAGCAAAGATGAAAATAGCATGAAATGTAAATACTAAAATAAATGGTGCATAAAAGTAAAAGCGTAAAGTAAAAGCATAAAGATAAAAGTCAATTGTTAATGAGGTACAGATTATAGGTTAGCTGAATGACCATTTTGAAACTTGCATTTGAAAACTCATTAGAATATTTATAAAATTAAAGCTTCTCAACAATAAGTTTAATTTTCTTTTTGTCAAGTATATCATTCATTTCAAATTCTCAAGGCAACAATAAATGATCAACGATGTTTAAGTGATTCACTTAGACCAAAGTTTATGAAGATTCATTAGAGGATTGATAAGACCAAAGCCTCCTAACAATGAACCTCAAGGTTATTGGATCAAAGGTTCCAAATTTAACATACTTGGGCTTGCAAACATAGATTTGGGCCACAAATGATCATTTCTCAAATCAGGACAAAATTTAGCCCTATGTTAAGCAATCGTAAGTGGATTTATATAAAAGTCCCACCTATTTTGAGCCCGGTGAATAGCAATCTATATACTATATGTTTAGTGAGATGATATGTAGATCATCCTCTAACAACATGAAGTACAAGTAAGAATAAGAAAAGGGAGAAGATGAACAAGAATTAAACTCCACATTTGAACCAAAGAATTTAATCAACCTATCATTAAAATCATTCATCCATTTTGGTGGAGTTAAACTCAACACCCAAGATCCAATGATGTTAATAAAGCTCGTGATTAAAATTCACATAGTCCAAGATCAGCCAGTATATATACAAAAATAAAATTGCATTTAACAATCAAAATAGAATGAAAAAATTGATTTTTAAATTGTTTTTTTAATAAAAATAAAGGCAAAATAACAAACTATATTCAAAATATCAAAGAAAAATTAAAACAGACCATAGAAAAGTCTGAAATGATCTCAAATGTTTTTGGTAATTTTTTAAAACAGAAAAGTATTTTTAAGTTAATTAAAAACCACTCAGATAAGTGAAAAATAATAAAAACATAGAAAAAATCGAAATTAAATTCCAGAAAAAATACAGTGTCAGAAATGAAATAAATGAAATTTGTGAATTTTTTCAGAAATGTTTGACAAAAATTGGATTTAAAATGAATATCTGATGTTTTAACCTAATTAAAACGAAATTAACAAAATACAATAAAACAAAAGAAAAAAAACTATGAGCCATTGATCAAGTCAACTGGATGATTTTATGTAGGATCAAAGATCCAGAATGCAAGTGCACTGTTGTGATACGGTGGCAAAACCGATTGTTATACTGGTTTGCGTTTTTTATTCGCAAATGTTGCGGTAAGCAAGAGTCGCCACCGACTTTTATTTCACCCAACAAAGGAAAAGGAAAAATAATAGAAAAAACCTTTTTTCGAGATGTTTCTGAGTACGGTGGGTAGATTATAGAAATGGAAGGTGTTAGCACCCTTTCTATCTGTGGTTTTCCACTGGCTCTTAGGTACTTGCTCATTTTGAAATTGCTTGTGTGTGTTTTGGAAAGTTTTTGTTTAACTTCGTGATAACCCTTGTATCTGTCTTTAAGAGTGTGATGAAGTTGTTTTTGAAAACTGTTTTAAAAAGTGCTTGTGAAAGAGTTTTGGTTTTGAGTAAGTATTTAAGAGTTTTCTACCTACTCGATAAAAAAAGTTTGTTCGTTTTCGTTTCCTTTAGAGAGTGTTATCCTACTATTAATGAGTAGGTAGCTCCATCGTTGGAGTTTTAAGGGACAATCGAAAGGGACGAAATGGTCCCTGAAGGTAACAAGTAAGGATACCTTAGCATTTTGAAGGGACTATCATCATAAGATCATTTTTCGTAGGCAACTCGAGGGACAGGGAGGGACCGTGATCTTTATGACGACTTTGAATCACCGGTATTTGCTAAGATATCCCTACATTCGAGGGACATGAACATTGTTTTTCGAGGCAACCAAGTGGGAAAAACCCTAGGAGTGAGCATGTGCAAGTGTGCCTTTTTTCCAGTTAATTATCTTTGCACAATTAGGGTTATCTACCGTTTTAAAGTTATATGTCTTGCCATTAAATCCTATTATCCATACATATAGCATTTTAATAGTTGCGGAAATTAGAAGCAGAAAAGAAAAATCTATGCTATTACAGGGCTTTTGGGCAGATACACAAATATTTGACTGAAAAATAAAGATGTGGAAATTCAAAACCCTAATTAATTTGTTACAAACTCAAAGCAGATACAATAATTTGAATTAAAAGAAAGTAAAGGCGCGTGCGACGAATTAAATACGAGAATAAAGTCTAGGTCCTAAAAAATCTAATCAATTAAAGAGAAAATATTTTTTATATTTTATTATTGAGAAAAATATTTGAAGTCTTAAACTAAATCTAATTAAAAAATACATTTTTTCTTTGGGTATTTTATTGAGAAAAATTAAATGTTTATGAATCAAACTTAATTTTTCTAATTAATTTTAATTATGAAAAAAAGAGAATTTAAATTAACCTAACCAAACTAATTGATTAATGACAATTAATGATTTTATGAAAAAAAAACTAAATCTAATTTTTTTTAGTGATTTTATGATTTTATGATTTAATTGAAAAAATATTTTTTTTGTGAAAATAATTAAAATAACAAATTAAAAAAAAGCAAATGAAGAAATAAAATAAGAAAGTGGGCCTGATGTTGTTAGCATTCCAGGGGGGTTCATTGCCAATTTTTGTGTTGGGCCCAAAGATGATGGCCCAGAGTCTAGCGCATGATCCAGTGAGACCATCTTCTGAGGGTCTATCTTGGGCTTGCATACGTTGGACTCTTGGATCTGGCTGAAGATGGATCCAGTGGAGAGATTTGAGGGCGCATGGTAGTCATCTGAAGGTGAGGTGCATGGAATCTGCAAGGGAATTGGGAGAAAAATAGCAAATGATGGAGGCAGGGGTCGAACCTCTGACCTGTCATATACAACGCCTTATCGTCCTTCCTGCACGCCACTGGGCCAGTTGGTTTTTTGTTAACATAAATGAACAAAATATAATATAATAAAAAATGTGTTATGCCCAAAACGAAAACGCGCCAACATTCAAACTGGCTAGTGGGACGTTGCCACGCAGTCATCTTCTTCCCCAGTTCTGTCGTCTTAGGCTCATACTTTTACCTACGGTTCTATGCCTATAACTACAACCCTGCATCATTCAAAAAACTCAAACAAACAAGATAAATGAGATTCAAATATACCGATCAACCAGGCTTGATCTTGTGAGCATCATGATGCCCATATTTGGCCCTATTTTTACCTGTATAATGAAACCCTAAAATTTAAGCTTAAAACCTAATAATGGAAATTGTCCCTGTATGCATCAAAACTTACAATTAATCAATCCAACACGTTCCAAATGACAACACCAACATGAATGTGTGTTTAAAAAATGTTAATCATGCGCAAATAGTCAGAATCAAAATAAAAAATAATGTCAAACTGTGATGTGTATGAAGCGTGATTCTTGATGCTTCAGAGCTTGGCAGGGGTTGGAAAAGCTTCCAGAGGTGTCCAAGAACGTGTTGCAATCTTTAAACCTCCTTGAGGATGGTTGTAATATGGAATTCGAATTGATATTTTTTTGAAAAAAATGCAACTTGTTCTTGGCCGTTTCACGCGATCAACCTCTCTCATTGTGCTTGGGATTTGTTCTTTATATGTATCTGATTAAATTAGGTTAACAAAAAGTTTAAATCTTTGCCAATTATCAAGATTTGATTTCATTCCACCCTTGCATTATTTATTTCCAAATCAAGCTAAATTTTTCCATTCTCCTCCCAATCAACCTTGGCACGATTTGATTCTGTTTTGACAGCATAAATGGATTTCATTTTCATTCAAAATCAGATCAAAAACAAATCTTTCATATTTTATATCATTTATTTGATTTAATTTGATTTTTAAATGATTAAAATCAAAATAAATCAAATAAATAAAGTCAATAATATATGAGAGAGTGTTTGGGTTGTGGACATTTCTAGAAGTAAGATGAAGCATAACATGTTAGGCCCATTTGCCAAAAAATGCAATTTTGGGCATTATTGACTATTGACAATTCTCCAAAAATGGCCAACTTTGACAATGCATATCTCCTTCAATTTTGATCCTAAGAGGGTTTTCTTTGACTTTTTAGAAAGATTAGAATGTCCCCTAAACAACCCTTTTGGTTTCATCTCAATTGGATCATCCATGTTCATGTAATAAGCTTTGATCCAAAAGGTGTTTTGTTGACTTTTTGAAGGACCTATAATGTCTGAATTCATATATTTTCATGAGTGCATTTCTTGAGCTTAAGGGCTGAAGATGGGTTGTAGGGAATTGGATTCTCTTCAAAATGAGCCTTGGATGGAAAATTTCTGATATATTATGAGAAATTTATGCTTAGTCAAAGTTTGGTTGACTTTTCTTGAGAAACCCTAATTTTGCAACTTTTGAGTTTTGATGAATTAGAAGAATTCCTTGGGAAATCATGATCAACCCTTGATCAAATGATGGATATTATTTCAAAATGTTAATGTTTACCAAAAATCTTGAAGTTTGATTGTATGTGCGCCACAGTTGACTTTTGACCTAATACAGTTGATTTTCAAGCATCTGAGCAGTTGATTGGGCAAAATTATTGTGCAAGGCATGAAACATGACATGGATATTCTTGAGAACATATTAGGACTGTGAAAAAATGTTTTAGGCCTTTGGAGCTCACACATCTTGATGAAAATTGAAACCCTAGTTGGAGGTTTATTGCCTTAGAAAGGAGTTTGTCTGATCAATCCTTGGGCATCCTTGGGCAAGTTGAGGATTTCAATGAACATATGTTGAGTAAAATGGGAGGGAAAATTTTAGGGTAAAACAGTTGCCCCTGTTCAATCTTCTTAAACCTGAGGATGTAGATTGGTTGGTCTTCCTTTCTTGATCTGAAGGTAGAAGATGATTAAACACTAGAGTGCCCAGAAATTTTGCACTCGCATGAAGTAATATCGATTGGTGATATTGGAAATGGGATTATAGATGCCATTTGGAAGTTTACAGAGAATTGTCGGAGATGGGCTTAAAGATGCCATCCAGAAAAGGTATCAGTTGCATAAGAGATTCCTTTGCGAGAATTCCTGTAAATGCCATTGAGGAGAACTTCACCGGGGAATGTTGATTTATGTCCTGGAATATAGAGTATAGGAGCTTCAGTTGTCCATTACTCTACCGGGGAATTATCTCCTGATTAAGGAAGTGGAAGTAGACTGCATATCTGGTCAAGGTACAGGCTGCACAGCGGCTTACTGGGAAAATGTGAAATCGACCATAATTGGTCGGGTCTAGGTCTTACAGTGATGTAAACTGTTGTCCGGAGATAAGAGAGAAGGAACCTGGATAGTAGGGTTTCTTCGAGATGAAAGCCTGAATAGTAGGGCTATGAGAAGGAACCTGGGCAGTAGGGTTACTTCGAAATGAAAGCCTGGATAGTAGGGTTGTGAGAAGGAACCTGGATAGTAGGGTTACTTCGAAATGAAAGACTGGATAGTAGGGTTGTGAGGAGGAACCTGGATAGTAGGGTTACATCGGGATAAGAGCCTGGATAGTAGGGCTATGAGAAGGAACCTAGGTCGTAGGGTTACTTCGTGATGAAAGCCTGGATAGTAAGGCTATGAGAAGAACCTAGATAGTAGGGTTACTTCGGGATGAGAGCCTGGATATTAGGGCTATGAGAAGGAACCTGGATAATAGGGTTACTTCAGGATGAAAGCCTGTATAGTAGGGCTATGATAAGGAACATGGATAGTAGGGTTACTTCGGGATGAAAGCCTGGATAGTAGGGCTATGAGAAGGAACCTGGATAGTAGGATTACTTCAAGATGAAAGCCTGGAAAGTAGGGTTGTGAGAAGGAACCTGGATAGTAGGACTATGAGAAGGAACCTGGGTAGTAAGGTTATTTAGGAATGAAAGCCTGGATAGTAGGGCTATGAGAAGGAACCTAGATAGTAGGGTTAATTCGGTATGAGAGCCTGGATAGTAGGGCTATGAGAAGGAACCTGGGTAGTAGGGTTACGTCGGGATGAGAGCCTGGATAGTAGGGCTATGAGAAGGAACCTGGATAGTAGGGTTACTTCGTTTGATCATGTAGATTAGTTGACCCATTTTGTTTCAGAAACTGAGTTTCCATTAGTTGTATGCATATGTGACATGTATAACTGCTGGAATTGTTGGTGATAATTGTCTTTCCTGAAAAGATAACAAGGTTAATTATATGCGATGCATGAAATGCATTGCGAGATGATGTTCTAAAAATAAATGAGACTATGTTATATGTGATATGTATGCGCATGAACATGAAATGCTATTATGACATGTCTGAGTCTGGAAAAATAAATCCACGACTGCTGTTGAAGAGTAAAGCCTTCCTGACGGTTGTAGAGAATTGCGGTTCTTCTACTTCTGCTGGGGATGGTGAACGGAAATGACTGTGCTGGAGATTTACTCTTTGTTATTTGTGAATATTCTGCCAGGGAGAGACTCTGTATGAGAATAGCTCTGCGGGGGAATGACTTTGTTGGAAGGTGAACTTCCGTAGCTGAAGTGATAAGCTCTGTTGGGGATTGAACTTTTGTATTTAGAGAAAAAGACTCTGCTTGGGAGATGAATTTTATGACCTGTTCGCGATTATGAAATTCGGTTGGGGGATATAGATGTCAGGTTTCTGAAAGACCCTGGCTAGGGAGATTACTTCCTATTTTGGGAGAGCTGATGTCAAATGCCTTGATTGCTTTTACTCTATGGGGAGTAAAGATTTTACAAGGTCGTATGCATTGACGATTGTGCTTCAAAGCTGTCTCTGCCCCGATACCGGCTGGATAGAGTAACTGTTGGGTTTTGACATTTCTGGTTTTTGCCCCTGTTTCTTTAGTTACGAGCAATTGTCTTTTCGTTTCTTATGTAAATATTTATGAGCATCAATCATATTCAAATGCATATGTCGAGAATAAATCATTGGACGTTCTTGCAAAAAAAAAACAGAAAAGGAAAAAAAACACATAGTTTTTTTGTAAAAATGATTTGTATTGATTTTCGAAGTTGGCCTATAATAGGCGTTTTTGTACAAGGAGGCTGGCGCTCTAGTAAGAGAATGCCGCCGTAAAAATAGAAGCTATAAAATATTGTGTAAAAGGAAAATAGCTATGTACAACAATCCTATTGAGTTCCAATTCTGCTATTTCCCCTATGTCTTCGAGCGTCTCATCACTTTGCTACTTGTCCGAAGCTAATTAGATTGATCGGTATCGTTCGAGCTTGACAGTTTATATTGAGGTCTGATCGCAAGGTGATTCAATGGGACATAGTGATACACTTTACATCCCTAATTTTTTTCCTGTACTTCCCTTTCGGGTTTTCAATACACCTAGATACCCCTTATTGTCCAAGCCGCCTTTTCAGGTTTTCGACTTGCCGGGTGTACAGATTTTTTTCATTTTCATCCCTTATTTTTGCCCGAACCCTTTTGGCCCGCCGGGAAGCCCTTATTTTTGCCTAGGCCAGTCAACCTAGCGGGTCTTTTATCATGCGTAGTATCTTTTCACTATGTTTGCATTGATAGGGTGAGGAAGGTCTTCACCGTCCATGGTGGTTAGAATCATGGCTCCACCCGAGAAAATGTTTTTAATTACAAATGGTCCTTCGTAGGTGGGAGTCCATTTTCCCCTGGGATCACCTTGCAGTAGTATGATGCGCTTGATTACTAGATCCCCGACTTGATACTCTTGACGTCTGACTTTTTTGTTGAAAGCCTTGATCATTCGTTTTTGATACGTCTGACCATGACAGACAGCAGTAAGCCTTTTCTCATAGATCAAATTCAGTTGATCAAGTCGGGTCTGGATCCAGTCGTCTTCGTTCAAACCCGTATCTTTCATAATCCTTAAAGATGGAATCTAGACCTCAATGGGTAGGACTGCCTCCATGCCATATACCAGAGAGTAGGGTGTTTCCCCTATCGATGTCCGTGCTGAGGTACAGTACCCATGAAGAGAGAATGGTAACATCTCATGCCAGTCTTTGTATGTCACCTTCATCTTCTGTATAATCTCATTGATGTTCTTTTTAGCTGCATCAACAACGCCGTTCATCTTCGGCCGGTAGGGAGAAGACTTATGATGATGTATCTTAAATTGCTTATAGAGTTCGCTGATCATCATGTTATTGAGACTTGTACCATTATCGGTGATAATTCTCTCTGGCACTCCATACCGACAGATCAGGTTATGCTTGATAAACTGCGCCACAACATTCTTGGTAACGGTAGCAAAGGAGGCAGCTTCAACCCACTTTGTGAAGTAATCGATGGCCACTAGGATAAAGTGATGCCCATTGGAAGCGGTAGGTATGATTTCTCCGATCATGTCAATGCCCCACATTGCAAAGGGCCAAGGATCCGTCAAGACGTTCAAAGGAACCAGAGGTACATGCACCTTATCAGTGTAGATTTGGCTTTTATGACAAGTTCAGGAGTGTTGATAACAATCTGCTTCCATAGTGGACCAGTAGTATTCTTCCCGTAGGATTTTCTTAGCCATGGTATGTCCACTTGAATGGGTTCCGAAGGTACCTTTATGTAGATCTTTCATAATCCTCTCTGCTTCGCTCTTGTCTACAGACCGCGGTAATGTAGAGTCATGGTTGCGCTTGTAAAGGATTCCATTACTGAGGAATAATTTCGCAGCGAACCTTCTCAAAAACTTCTTATCATTGACAGATGCCCCTTCGGGATACTCTTGAGTCTTGAGGTACTTCTTCACTTAATGAAACCAAGGATTATCTGCTACCTCTTCAATATTAATCTCACAGCAGTGTGTTGGTTCATCTAACCTTTTAATGGTGATTCAGGGAGCTTTGTTGTCCCACCTGGCCTTGAACATAGAAGACATAGTGGCTAGCGCGTCCGCTAACTAATTCTCCTCTCGTGGGAAATGTTCAAAGGTTACCTCCTTGAAGTGTGGGAGCAATGTCAGTACGTGCTCTTTATATAGGATAAGATTCAGATGTTTCGTATCCCATTTGCCTTTGATCTGACTTATCACTAAAGCCGAATCCCCCAAGACATTTAAGAATTTGATCCTGAGGTCTATGGCGGCTTTGAGACCCATGATGCAGGCTTCATACTCCGCCATGTTGTTAGTGCAGTTGAAACATAGTCGGGTCGTTAAAGGAGTATGACAACCCTCAGGAGATATGATTACGGTATCAATGCCATTACCGAGTGCGTTTGAAGCTCCATCAAAAACCATAGTCCACCGGGATCCCTTCTCAGGTCCTTCATCCTGTCCAGGTTCTTCAAAATCAGTCACCAGCATAATATTCTTGTCCGGGAACTCAAAATTCATAGACTGGTAATCATCCACGGACTGATGAGCCAAATGATCATCCAATACACTTCCCTTGATTTCTATCTGGGTTGTATATTATATATCGTATTCAATTAAGATCATCTGCCATCTTGCTATTCTTTCGGAGAGTGCGGGCTTCTCGAAGATGTATTTGATCAGATCCATCTTAGATATCAACAAAGTTGTGTGGGTCAACATATACTGTCTTAGCCGGCGAGCAGCCCATGCCAAAGGGAAAAAAGTTTTATCGAGCAGTGAGTATCTTGTCTCACAGCCGGTAAACTTTTTGCTAAGGTAGCATATTGCGTGCTCTTTTCGACCAGACTCATCATGCTGCCCCAGCACACACCCCTTGAATTGTCTAGTACTGTTAAGTATAATATCAAAGGTCTTCCTTCAATTGGAGGCATCAGAATTGGTGGTTCTTGAAGATATTCTTTGATCCTTTTGAAAGCAGTCTGGCATTCGTCATTCCACTTTACCACTTGATCTTTCTTCAGAAGCTTGAAGATGGGATCACAAGTAGCAGTCAGATGTGAAATGAACCTGGCGATATAATTTATGCGTCCCAAGAAACCTCTAACCTCCTTCTCTGTATGGGGAGCCGACATCTCTTGTATGGCCTTTACCTTTGCGGGGCCTACCTAAATACCTTTGTCACTGACGACGAAACCCAGAAGCTTACCGGACCTTACCCTGAAGGTGCACTTGTTCAGATTCAACTTCAGCTTGTATGTCTTCAACCTGTCGAACAACTTTTGTAGACGATCAAGGTGTTCCTCTTTGGTTTGAGACCTGGCTATCATGTCATAAACATAAACCTCGATCTCGTGGTGAACCATATCGTGGAACAAAGTGAACATGGCTCGCTGATAGGTTGCCGCAACGTTCTTCAACCCAAGAGGCATCACCTTGTAACAGAAGGTTCCCCACTGTGTGACAAAGGTTGTCTTCTCCATGTTTTTAAGAGCCCTCTTGATCTGGTTGTAGCCAGATAAACCATCCGTGAAGGAGAAGATTTTATGATGCACGGTGTTATCAAACAGAACGTCAATGTGGGGAAGCGAGAAGTCATCCTTGGGGCTTGCCCTGTTCAAGTCTCTAATCCATACACATTCGTACCTTGCCGTCCTTCTTAGGTACCAGAACAACGTTAGCAACCCACTGCGGATAGGAGGTGACAACTAAGAACCTTGCGTCGAACTGCTTCATGACCTCTGCCTTGATCTTCTCTGACATTTCAGGGCGCATACGGCAGACCTTCTGTTTAACCGGAGGACAATCTTCTTTAGTCGGCAGACGGTGTACCACAATATCAGTGTCTAAACTAGGCATGTCTTCATATGACCAGGCGAAGATCTCATCGTAGTCGTGCAACATCTGTATCAACTACTATTTGATCTTAGTCTCGAGATTTGTGCCGATCTTAACTTCTTTTCTGTCCACCTCTGTGCCCAAGTTTATCGTCTCAACTGGCTCTTCATGAGGTTGTATAGCCCTCTCTTCCTGCTGTAATAGTCTAGCAAGCTCTCTAGGCACCTCACCTTCGTCCTCGGCTTGGTTGATCGGATTTTTGAAGTCATAACTGGAAGTAGCATAACTGTTATCAATGGGATCCATAGTGGATATGGATATGCAGTTCGATACGTGAGTGTGTGTAAGAGCATAGCTGTATTGATAAAGTAAAATCGGAAAATAAAAATAGAGAGCACAAAATTCGTATGCAAAGAATGTCCAATATTTTATTGATGATATATGAAATGACACAATAACCCTCATAGATAGAACCATTGTGCCTCGGGTAAGACACAAGGCCATAAAGTTTAAATTGTTTATTACAAACTCAGAAAACAAGTAAGACAATTACTGCAGAATAAAAGAAACTGGTATAAAATCTTTTGCCATCCAATTACTCGGTCCACTGTTAGTAGTCGGGTATATCTAGTTGTCCATGTCAGAGTCTTCCTCATTGTCTTCAATAGTGTTGACCCCACGATTGTTGATGCATAGGGGAGGTCCTCCAGCCCGAGCGCGTCGAACATCCCTTTGAGCCCCTGAAGTAAAGCCCAAACCAAATTTGTCAGTTTTGTGAGTAAAATCATTGAGATGTCCCCAGTTGGTACACGCACCTTCTTCGACCACCGCTCTGGTGTCTTTGAGGGAAGCCATCTTCAAAGGAGGTTTGTTGCTAGTGGTAGTCTCGGTTGACGCCAAAATCTGGGGAACCTCTTCAAAGTTTTGACAAGGTGTTTCTATGAATTCCCCGTCCATCTCCATATAGCTGAAAGTGCTCAGGTGGCTCACCATATACTCCTATTTTCCATGCACAGTGACAATCTTCCCCTTCACCGGATACTTCAGCATTTCGTGCAGTGTAGAAGTAACAGCCCCAACTTCATGGATCCAAGGACGACCCAACAAACAAGAGTATGATGGCCTGATGTCCATCACATAGAAGGTGGACCCAAAGGTCTGAGAGCCTACTTTGACAGGGATGTCCACCTCCCCATGCACCATTCTCTTCGACCCGTCAAAAGCCCTTACCACAATGTTACTAGGCTTTAAGGTCAAGCCTTCAAAATCCAGCCGATCAAGAGCCTTCTTTGGCAGAACATTCAGTGAAGACTCAGTATCCATCAGCGCATGAGCCATAGTGGTGCCCCTTCATTCGATCGAGACATGCAGAGCATCATTATGCTTCCTCCCTTTCGGTGTCAAGTCGGCATCTGAAAAACCCATCCTATTGTCAGTAGTCAAGCTGGCCACATAATCTTTGAATTGATCGGCTGAAGTTTCCTGCGGCACATGCGCAGTATTGAGGAATGCAATCAAAGTCTTCGCATGGGCCTCAGAACACAACAACAGAGATAAAATTGATATCTTCGAGGGGATCTGCCCCAGCTGCTCGACCACATTGTAGTCGCTCTTTTTGACTATTTTTAATATTTCCTCTATCTCTTTCTTAGAGGCTTATACAACAATCTTTCTAGGTGCCTCCATCCGGGCAGGCTCACCTATAGCTTCTTTGCCTCGAGTCCCAGATGACTCATCGGCAGGGGTATCAACTGGAGTAAGAACGGGAGTGGTAGCTAAAGTACTAGCAGGAACAGCAGATGGAATAACAACAGGCATATTGACAGTCTTCGGGGAAATCTCGGGAGAGAAAGCCCTTTCACTTCTGGTAATCTTACTGGTCCCGACAATGTTACTCACATCGGGATCAGCCTCTTCATTCTTAAGATCTTATTTAACGCCATGATAGTAAACATCGGTGCCATAAGGCGAAGGGACATCTTTTTCTGAGGCGTATGGGACACGACCAGGAAAAGTGATTATTAAGGGAGCGACTCTCGGAGCGGGTTTAATCCTAACAGGTTTTCTCGAGGAGACCTTGGAAGGATTGGTGGAAATGGTTATAATAGCAATATCTTCACATGGAACAGTTGGAATCAAAGTCTTTTCGAACAAAATTTCTCTGCTGTCCATCACGCGTTGAACATCTGCTCTCAGCAAATAGCAACCAGAAGGTAAATATGAACACATGTGGCAACCTTCACCATAACCCGAAAATAAACCGACCAGTAACAAATTCTTTTTAACAATCATAAGAGGAGTAGAAACTTCATCAATTGAGGTAACAAATAGATCGGTATCAACGAAATTAACTCCACGGTTGTGCTTAGGAATGGGAGCAGTTATGACATTGGACTTTTCTAGAGCATCAAACTCAATCTCATTGGCTTCAATTAGATCTTGTACTTTATTTCTTAGAGCCTAATATTCAATTGTATTGTGGCCAGGACTCTAGGAATCGTAGGCACACCTAGCGTTTGGATTGTACCGAGGAGATGTGGTATTAGGATTCTTGGGAGCCTCTTTCAAGGTTGCCAAGTTGGATCTTAGCAGATGGGGTAGAACCTCAGTCAATGTCATGTTAATCCGGGTAAACTGCCTTTGTGGTCTTTCAGTCCTTTGCTGATTGTTGCATTATGGGGAAGCCGCAGGCCTAGGTATCATTACAGCACTTACCATTGGACGGGGTTCAGCTCTGCTCTGACCTTTTGGGCTATAAATAGCACTGGCTTCCTTCTTGCCTGTGAAAGGCTTCTTTATTGAACTCGAAGATGTGTATTTGTGTATTTTTCCGCTCCGGATCCCAACTTCTACCCTTTCTCCTATTAATATCAGATCGATGAAACCAGCTGATGTGCTACCAATCAAATGATTAAAGAATGGACCAGACAGCGTCCCAAGAAACATGTCAACCAACTCTCTATCGGATAAAAGGGGTTGGACTCTCCCAGCCAAATCTCTCCACTTATGCGCATAGTCCTTAAAGCCTTCACTTGCACCAATGGACATACTCTAGAGTTGAGTACTAGTAGGGGAAAGGTCGGCGTTATATTGATACTGCTTATAAAAAGCAGCAGCCAAATCCTCCCAGTTTCAGACATTGGTTCCCTCCAGTTGGTAGAACCATTCAAGGTGAGTCCCTGATAGACTGTCTTGAAAGAAGTGAACCCACAAGTTTCTATCAGTGATGTGGGGCTGGATCTTCCTTACATAGGAACGAAGATGGAGCTTTGGGAAAGACACCCTATCATACTTCGCAAAAACTAAAGCCTTAAATTTCTGCGGGATGACCACTCCCGACACCAATCTCAGTTCTTCAAATTCCAACCCAGGTATTCTCTGGACTTCCATAGCGCTCAACCGATCCTCTAACTGCTTGTATCTATCCTCAGTGGGAGGATACTGCTCATCATTATAGGTTGTATCATTGTCAGAAACTTCAGGGCTAGGGTCCTTCTCCCTTGTCTCCCACTCTTGATTCTCCCCTTCCTTGGACGAGGAGGTCAGATCGACTGGTTGCTTTAACGGCCCCCTGAACCTTCTGCCCATATTCAGATCACCAGAGACCCTCTTCTCTTTCTTCTTCTCCTTCAGGATGAGGGCCTTCAGATCCACCTGCCCTTTTGCCAAAGTTAAGAACATCTGTTGAAATTGGGCATTTTGTGCCTAAAGATCTTTGATGCTTTGTTCAGAAGACATTTTTGCTGAAATAAACAGCGAAGATGATGAGAAACCTGTAATGGTACTTGTTTATGCAATGTCATGGATGATATGCGTATGCAATGATTTCAAGGACTTGTAAAGGCTCAAATTTGTTTAACCAAAAAATAAACACACGTTAATCATATTAATAAGTTCGGTCTGTTATAAAGAATGCCCTTTAGGCTTACAATTGAACAAACAAAGCTTAAAACAGAAAAAAGAAAGCTAAGTCTCCTAGGAGCGCATCCTCTTTGGTGCAATGTAGGCGTTTATGTTCCTTTCTTCATGAAGTAGCCTAGTGAGCTCCAGGACCTTCTTCTTGCTGGCATAGAATTGAGCTTCGAACGTATCCCTCCCCTCTTTAAGTTGAACCCAGGATTTCTGTAACTCCTCATGATCAGTTGGCATGTCAGGATGATGAACAAGATAAGGAGTGTCTCCTTTAGCAACTGGTTCCATAATTATTGGTAGGACAGCAGGGTAAGGCATCATGAGGCTTTGGACGCGGGCTCGTACCCATCGGAGATAAGGCTCAAGAAGGATGGAATTCTTGTGCCCTAGTGTCTTGTTATCAATTTTATGTACCATGCCCCAAGCTCTCACGAACCTTTTGCAGTAACCCTGAGCATCATTCTCATAGTTGAAGGCGATTCCTTGGATAAGTGTATCATGAGGACCATCCCTTCTCACATAACCAAACTGTCGCAGTGCCAAACAAGGGTTATAAGTGATTCCTCCCCTAATGCCTAAGAGAGGGACATTAGGGAATTCACCACGGCGATCGATGAGGATAACATATTCTGAGGACCGTGAACACCAATGAATGTTTGAATGTGTAAGGGACATTGTGATCGGTGGATCTGGAACTGACTGTTTAAAGCTGGTTCGCGAAATGTCGCGGTAAGCAAGAGTCGCCACCGTCTTTTATTTTCTCCAAATAGAAAGGACAAAAGCACAGAAAAATTCCTTATAGAGATTGCTCTCGGTTCGGGAGGTAGATTATAGAAAGGGAAGGTGTTAGCACCCTTTCTATCCATGGTTATCCATGGGCTCTTAGATACTTGCTCACTTGTGTTTTCAAAATGGTTTGTTTGCTTTTCAATGTGGGTTTTAAAAAGTTTCTTTGAAAATTCCAGTTCGACTCTTGTATCGGTCCTCAAGAGTGTTTGAAAAATTGCTTTCGAAAGCTTTTTGAAAAGGTGTCGGTGTGAAAAGTATTTTTGATTTGTTTTGTTTTGAATTAGAGCAAGTATCCACGAGTCGTCTACCTACCCTAAGGAATTCGTCTGTGTAAATGTCCTTTAAAGCAGTGCCATCCCACCATTGAGAGGTAGGTAGCACCCTCGTCGGAGGTGTTCGGGTCAATTCGAGGTTCGGGACATGGTGATCACCAGAGCAATAGGAAGAAACCTTAGAAGCTACCCTCATGCCAGGTTCCCGGATCATGAGGACTTACTAAGACATCCTCTACTCGACGACCACCTTTCGAGGCAAGGCAACAGTGAGGCATACCCTAGGGGTGGTGTGTGATTTGTGTGTCAGATTCGTTTATTTTTGTCTTGTCATATCATGGGTGATCTACGCGTTTGTTTTTATTTGTCATTCATTCTTGCATGCATTTATTAACAGTTAAAAAGTTGCGGAAATTAAAGTTCCTAAACTATTACAAAGGCGCGGGTCCACATCGCCAAACTTTCCAGGACCCGATTTGACAGAAAATAAATAAATAAAGTAAAGTGCGAGAAATTATAAAATTACACGGCTTTGGGAGAATTACATAAATATTTAAAAGAAAAATAAATAAATACGCGAATTGAATTAAAATTAGAAACGAGGGCGTTGGACCCTTCTTAATGAAATTAAATTAAATTGTTAAATTAATTAAATTAAAATGAAAGGAAATTGTTTTTGAGGTTTTCGTATTTATGATTTTTTTAATGAGAAAGATTAATTGAAATTAAAATGTTAACCCTAATTCTAATTGTTTTTTTTTTAGTTTATTAAGAAAGTATTAAAGTTAAACCTAAATTAACCTAATTATTTACATGCAATTTTGATTTATAAAAATAATAGGAAATATTTAATTATTTAGAGAAAAGAAAAGAAAAGGGATAAAAATTAATACAAACCCTAATTCTACAAATTTTAAGTTTATTAGAAAAATATTAAGATTTAAACCTAAATTAAAACTAAAATCAATTAATGTTATTTATTTACAAAAAATAATATTAAATAAAAATACTTATTTTTTGTCTTTTTCTGATTTTATATTGTTTTTATATTTTTTTTATATTTTTTTATGAAAATATTAAATTAAAGGAATTAATTAAAAAAACAATAATTGAGATAAATAAAAAATGAAAAAAATATAAAAAGATTGCAAACCTAGGGGGGTATGTCCCCAATTGAGAGGTATAACCCAGTATTTCAGGCCCATTAACTTCTGGCCTGATTGACTTTTCAGCTAGCGCGCATGTGTGTTGACTGAGGTTCACCATGGTCTTCAGATCTGGTCCCTTGGATTGGTATGATTGGCCAAATGGCAAGCTGGATTTGAGGGACATATGGTGCTCCCTTGCAACGAAACTGCATAGAAACATGAATAGAAAAATAACATTGGAAAGGGGTGGGGACCTAGGATCGAACCCAGGTCCTGAAGGTCACCAATACACTTGCTTGCCACTGAGCCATCTAGCGCGTTTTGAATATAATAGAGAAAACAATTAATATAACTCAAAACAATGGTTAATAGTATTTTTCCACGCGAAATTCAAATCAACCACTTATGCCTCGCCACCTAAGCGTCTTCTTCCTCGTTCTATTTTTTTCCTGAAACAAAAAAATAATTAGCAACGGTTTTGAACCGTCCCTATATACACCATTCTGGAAAATAGCGACTAGCTCCTGGAGTCATATAAATTAGGCGCGAGGTATCTATTCCAATCGTCCAATCATGCTGATTTCAATGGTCCAGGTCTCGAGTCTCAATTGTTCCTTAACCAGGAAACCCCAATTCAAAGCTTGGAAAACCCTAAAAGACAACAATGGCAGATTCGTGTATAGTATATAAAAACTCAATTAAACCATGTGGTTAGCTTCAGAATTAATCAAGGAATATAAATCAATAAAGAAAACGCATGAAAAATGCATGAGATTCATGATTCAATTATGGAATTTTTCGTGCAAAGCTTGACTCAGATATACCACCTCCTCGAGTATGGGACAAAGTTCTTGATTGGAATCGTCTCCTGGCAACCTTGGCAAGCTAATGGAGTGATTATTTGACCTTGAAAAGCCCTAAAACCTAGTTTTCAGTTTTCAACTTTTTTGGCAAAAACTCAAGTTTTGTTCTTTGTCTATAGCGCAGCTTGGACCTCATGGGCACGAGGGTTTGCATCCATATATGTATGTGAGTGATTAGGGTTGAGAATTTGAGCCAAAGAATCCTTGAATTGATGATAAGATATTTGATTTTCCATGCATTAGTTTTCAAATCTTTTTCATGCAAACTTAGTTCAAATCATGTTCAATCACCAAGATTCTTTCCAAATCTGATTATACACAAAATCTTGAGATTATTTCATGCACAAAAAGATTTAAAACATTAGGTTTAGTATTTTTCACCTATTTATTTTAATTAAATGAATTATTAATGATTAAAAATCCAAATAAATAAATAAAAATGATAAAAAAACTTCCCTTTGGGCCAAATGGTCGTGCACATGCCTTGGATGATGAATTGTGGAAGAAAAAGAGGCCCATTAGCATTTTTAGGTTATTTGAATCAATGTTGACTTTTCAAAATATCCAAAAATTTCCCAACTTCCACAAGGCATAACTTGCTGAATTTTTAAGCTTTGCTCATGTTTTTGGACATTTTGGAAAGGTCTTTGAGTCCTCTAACCAATATCTTTGGTCCCATGTCATTTGGATTTACCAATATCAAGTTATGGCCTTTGACCTAAAGTCCCTTTTTGTTGACTTTTGAAAATGACCTATAATGTTGAAATTGATAACTTTTTGTGAGAGCATTTCTTGGACTTGAAGTGTGAAGAGGAGTTGTAGGAAATGTCTTTCTCTTAAAAATGAGCTTTGGATGGCATTTTTCTGATAATCCATGTGGAAGTTATGCCCTGGTCAATTTACAGTTGACTTTTTCGACTGTCCAAATATGGAAACTTTTGCATCTTGAGACTTTTTGAGCCAAGCTTTGAGAATCATGATAAAGAATTGATCAAATGATGTTTGTGGCTTATAAATGAGATGTTGACCAAAAATTTGAACTTTTGACTGTCAAATGACCATTTTGCCCCTACAGTTGACTGTAGTGCAATTAGGGTTTTTGACTGTGCAATTTTGTGCTGTAGGTCTTGAAACTTGGTATGAGGATGCTTGACCATGTTTATAAGCATGTGGGACTTGATTGAACCCTTGGAAACTTCATTTTCTTCGTCAGAACCAAAACCCTAATTTTGACTGTTAGGAGGCCCTTGAGCTGTGCAACCCTTGGGGAATTTTGAAGCATGCTCTTTGCAAATTTTGAAGAATATGGGAGGGAAAATTTTGGGGTACAACAGTTGCCCCTGTTCAATCTTCTTAGACCTGAGGATGCAGATTGGCTGACGTGCCTTTCGTAATCCGAAGGTGGAAGATGATTGAACACTAGAGTGCCCAGAAATTTGCGCTCACATAGTAGTATGATGGTGGGGAATGGGCTTATAGATGCCATTTGGAGATTGTTGGATAGGATGATGGGCTTATAGATGCCATGCTAAGAGATGATGGAAGGTGGATGGGCTTACCGATGCCATCTGGATGTTGATCGCGTAAGAGATTCCTTAGCGAGAACTTGCGTACCTGCAAAAGAAAAATGATTACCTGACCTGTTATAGGAACTGGTCTTCAGATTCTTTGTATAGATGGGTCCTGACTGGTTACAAGAGTTGGATCTGGATCTTCAGAAGGTGATGAATGAACCAGGGATGGTTACTACCTCAACAGGAACGGTGAGAGAACCTTGGACGACTACTACCTCAATAGTATCACTGAGAGAGTCTGGGGACGATTACTACCTCCGCAGTATCGGGGAGAGAACCATAGGCGATTACAACCTCAATAGCAATCATTGAGAGAATCTTGGATAACTTCAACTTCAACAGCAATCGTTGAGCGAATCTTGGGATGATTACTACCTCCGCAGTATCGGGGAGAGAACCATAGGCGACTACAACCTCAACAGCAATCATTGAGAGAATCTTGGATAACTTCAACTTCAACAGCAATCGTTGAGCGAATCTTGGGATGATTACTACCTCCGCAGTATCGGGGAGAGAACCATAGGCGACTACAACCTCAACAACAATCATTGAGAGAATCTTGGATAACTTCAACTTCAACAGCAATCGTTGAGCGAATCTTGGGATGATTACTACCTCCGCAGTATCGGGGAGAGAACCATAGGCAACTACAACCTCAATAGCAATCATTGAGAGAATCTTGGATAACTTCTACTGAGTCTTTATCAGGAAAATCTGTTAGGGGTCGATTTAACTGGACTAGAGAAGGCCTTGGACTGGATAAGAATCAGAAAATCTTAGGGTCGATTAACTGAACCGGTCTAGGTCTTGAAATCTTCAACTGGAATAGGTGTCAGAACGTCGCCATGCCTGGGTCATATCCGAACCATATCTGGAAGGAAATCTGGAAGAAGTATCAGAACGTCACCATATCTGGTTCACATCTGAACTATATCTAGAAGGAAATCTGGAAGAAGTATCAGAACGTTGCCATATCTGGTTCACATCTGAACTATATCTAGAAGGAGTTGCGATAGTTGATAGTAATCATCTTTGTATTGACCTTTCCTGAAAGGTAAAGCATCAGTTGTATGCAAGATCATGATGCATGAACTATATGTCCTCAAAATTAATGAGATTCGTGTAGTATGATGCATATGCATGCTATAATGTATGAAGATGTGATGTTTATGAACATATGTTTTCGTCTTAGGAAAATAAATCCTTGACGAGTTCCGGGAAGTCACTCCTAGGCTGCTGTTGAAGAATAGATTTTTGCCTCCACTGGGATGATAGTTGCAAGAATACCGGTAGGAGAAGATAACTCCGTTGGGGAATGAACTTGGCGAATGGATTACTCTGCAGGGAGAAAAGTACTCTAGCGATCTTGCTGGGAAGCAATACTCTGTAGGGAGAGAGACACTTTGTTGAGTTGTTGATAATAACTTGCTGGGGATAAGAAGAATTCGTCGAGGGCGATCCTTCCGTGGCTTTTGGCTGAGGATAACCCAGTTATATCCTGGTAGGGAAATAACTCTTTGAATAAAGCCGGGGGACGCGTTCGTGCTCTGCGAGGATAAGCTTCCAGAATCTACTGGGGATAAGCTTACTGCTTGGGGAGATGGATTCCAACTTTCCTGGGGAACTAGATTGGACTTTCTTGGGGAAGTTTTGAGATGTATCGGGGAAGTGACTCCATTGAATGTTTGATATACCGCCGGGGAACAATCTTTAGGTTAAGACTGCTGGAGATGCTTGTTAAGAGCGCATGTATATTGTGCTGGGAAATGTTGAATTCTGCTGGAGGATACTCAATTTCCTTAAGGCTATTGTAACTTTGCTTGGAGAGAGTGCATTGACTTGCTGGCCCACTCTCTGGGGAATTAAGATGTCTGGTCATGTTTTTCAGTTGAACCTACCTTGGTACCTTGGTGGACAGAACAATTAGATCGCTCAGAACTCTTTATTGCCCCTGTTTCTATGGGAGAAGGCACCTGTGGGGTGCTGATAGTTGTTGATAGACAAACCTCTTCTTCTGATAGGCCAGTGACAAGATGCCGGGACATAGTCGTACGCTTTTGATCCCTAACTTTTGCCTGGACTGCCCTTTCGGGTTTTCAGTCCACCGGGATACCCCTTTTTGCCCAAGCCGCCTTTTCAGGTTTTTGACTTGCCGGGTGTACAGATTTTTTTATTTCATCCCTTCATTTTGCCCGAACCCTTTTGGTTCGCCGGGAAGCCCTTATTTTTGCCTAGGTACGTCAACCTAGCGGGTCTTTGATCGTGCGTAGTATTTTTCGACTATGTCCATGTTCTCAGAATGTTAGGGAGTTGCCCCTGTTAGAAGTGTTTTGCCATGCCACCAGAAGGTGTTTGATCAGGCCAGATTCGTGGTTGGAGTGCCCCAAGTGACTCAGGCGGAGATTTGCCCCAGGTTGTTTGGCCTTTGAGAGATTCTACGAATCTTGACTTAACTGCCCCAGATGATGGACAATAGTCATACCTGCCCCTTGATTGGAAGTGCTTCCGTTCATTAGGCATTCATCGTGCGAATTTCCCTGTTGTTCAAACAAAAAGTCATATGCAAACAAAGTTATGTTAAAAATGCAAAGCCCATGTCTGTCTTGAAGATTTTGAAAATGCATTCTTTTTCATAAAACAAGTGGTTGTTTGTAAAACGTGATGTCAACTCCGTATTTACCGTAGGCCTTAAGGAGTCAGAATACCTTTCGTAACAGTATGCTTTCGAACTAACCCATGCTTCAGCTAGGACTTTTAAGGGTTATAACGTGGCCTGGTTCACGGTTTAAGAAACAAAGGATAAAGGCTCAAATTATTTGTACCCACCCGCTCTTCGTGATGTTCTCCAAACCTAAACTCAGTTGATCATACGTTAGACCTTGTTTGAGTCTTTGCTCTGATTTTTCGGTGATGGTTCAGATATTGATGATTTATTCTGAATAGGCAGTCATTCCTTTTCGTTATTGTTGAGGGTTTGTATGACCTCTTTCCTTTTTATTTTGCTATCCCTTTCTTTTTTTGCCTGAACTGTTTCCCTTTTTTGGAATTACAGTCAGCGGGATGCCCCCGTTTCGTAAGTCTCCTTCATGGGTTTTGACTTAATTGGATTTTTAATTTTGGTAATGACTGTCTGTTTTTATGGTTATTTGGAACCATCACTGTCTTTTTTTTTGTTTGTAAGGACCTCTTTGGTGCCATTCGTTATGCACTTGGATCAACTGAGAGACTACCCTGCCCCAGGTTATGATTAAGGGTTTTAAATTTCGAAAAGAAAAACTCCTACTTCTTTGGCTCAGAGGGGTTGACGAGGGATTATCATCCTTATAACTCCAGTGTTTAGGGATTGAAACAATGTCTGTACCTCATCAGCGGGGTTTGTTCAAAAGCATACTGTAGATTATGGTATCGTTTTCATCATCCTCCCTCAAGAGGCTTAGAATTATTATTTAAGAGTTGATCATCAGAAAAAATATGAAAATAATTTGCATTTAGTGAATACGAATATATTGTTTCAGAACAGACATATGCGATGCATTAATGAAATAACAATGTTTAACATGAGTAAATGTTTGAACAAAAGAAAATTGCAACTTGAACATTCGAAAAGTTTCTCAATCCTAGCCATGTTTTGGCAAGGGAGCAGTGATCACGTTAGGAGTCTCGGCGGGCTCGAACTCGATCTCTTTAGCATCGATCATGCTCTGAATCTTGTACTTTAGTGCCCAACAGTCCTCAGTATCGTGCCCCGGGCTACCAGAATGGTAAGCGCACCTTGCTTCTGGGTTGTAATTTGGAGAAGAAGTCTTTGGATTTGCAGGAGGGTTGATCACCGCAATCAGGTTCATCCTTAACATGTGCTGCAAAGCTCGTGACCATGACATGTTGATGTAGGTGAATTGTCTCTTAGGTTCGTCCGACCTATTCTGATCAACCCGCTGTTCTTGGCGAGGTCGTTGTTGGGCCTGAGAAGTAGTAGCAACTTGGAGAGGTCTATTCATTGGACCCGACCTTTGCCTTCTTGGAAGCTGTTCTATGACATGGTCCCTGATTTGGGCTGGTTGCTTCATGCCTTGAGGAAGTTGGCTGATCATGGCTCTCAGCTCTCCTTGCTCCTGAGCTAAACCTTGAATGAGGGCCCTTTGCCCAAGCATCTGGGTTTTCAATGTGTCTACCTCAGCTTGTAGACGTTTCAGATGTTCATCCTTGTCATCTTCGGGACTCTTTCTGATCAGATTCCCCATGAGGAGTGTCTTCAACTCTTCCTGCCTCTTGGATAGGCCTAGGAAGATTTCCCTGAACTGAGTCTCTTGAGCGTGAAGGTCCTGGTTATCTTGTTGTGAAGCCATTGCTGAAATAAACAGCGAGAAAGGTAAGTGACCTGCAACAAGGATACCTGTTATGCAATGATGAGTATGACATGCATGTAATGTTTTCAAGGACCTCGCGGGGTAAACAAGAAAATTTGTTAGCATTTGGATCCGGTAGCTTGATTGAAAGAACTTCATATTTGTTGAGAGTCTTTCTTCCAAGGGTCAAAGGCTCACCATATCAAGTGAGTCATAGCCCCTGACTCAAGTCATCAACCTTATTTTGCTTTCCAAACAACCTTGGCTAGGGGAACCTTCTTCAGGAGTCAAAGCTCACCATATCAAGTGGGTCATAGCCCCTGACAACCTTAGCTAGGGGATCCTTCTTCAAGTGTCAAAGCTCACCATATCAAGTGGGTCATAGCCCCTGACAACCTTAGCTAGAGGAAAATAAATCCTCTTTGCCCTTTGCTAGATGTTTGATTTATCATGACCTGCATCACAAGCCCTTGAGATCCTTGAAATGGGTTAGGACGTATGCAATGGTATGATGTCATGCTATGCATGGGGTGATGTAGGTAACCCTGTTATGAGTCCCAATTAAGGACTGTTAAACCTGAACCTGCAAAAAACTCAAGTAAAACCTATCATGAGTCCCGATTAGGGACTAAACAAAACCTGCAAGAAATTTAGTAAGCCTTGTTATGAGTCCTAATTAAGGACTATAAACAAAACCTGCAAGTAATTTAGTAAGCCATGTTATGATTGCTAATTAAGGACTATAAACAAAACCTGCAAGTAGTTCATGTGTCAGATAACAAGCATGCAAATAGTCAAGTACGAAGGCACGCAAGTCACACAATAGAAGCCCTTAGAGTTTAGGCCAGCATGAGGTCTAGGTATTACTCTCTTTCAGTTTGTTGGTTCATACCTGTCCTATCAAAGTAACCAGGTTCTTAGAGGATCCCAATATCATTGACTACCCTCAATCGATTATAACTCCAGCATCGCAATCTTTTCTTGCGGCCAGAACCATCACGAGAGTTTAGCCTCAATGGGCGTAGCATACTGCTACTGTTCTAATGGCCAAGTTGTGTCATTTGAGGTTCTAAGGTTGTTGGTGCTTAATGACTCCTCAGAAGACCCATATTCTCCTCGTTGCAACACAAGGGATATCGGTACAGACCAAGGTGCCACACCAACGTAGCCACTGTTTCACCCGTGTCGGTCTACGCCGGACAGGTCCCTCACAGCTCATGCTACCTAAACAGGGCATCCCCAGATCCGGGTTAGGATCTATGTAACTCCCATGCAACCCACAATAGTAAAGCAAGCAAGTCAATACAATTGAAAACACAGTTATGAACTAACCCTAAGGTACACCTCACTTTAAAAATGTCCCCAGCAGAGTCGCCAGTTCTGTGATCGGTGGATCTGGAACTGACTGTTTAAAGCTGGTTCGCGAAATGTCGCGATAAGCAAGAGTCGCCACCGTCTTTTATTTTCTCCAAATGGAAAGGACAAAAGCACAGAAAAATTCCTTATAGAGATTGCTCTCGGTTCGGGAGGTAGATTATAGAAAGGGAAGGTGTTAGCACCCTTTCTATCCATGGTTATCCATGGGCTCTTAGATACTTGCTCACTTGTGTTTTCAAAATGGTTTGTTTGCTTTTCAATGTGGGTTTTAAAAAGTTTCTTTGAAAATTCCAGTTCGACTCTTGTATCGGTCCTCAAGAGTGTTTGAAAAATTGCTTTCGAAAGCTTTTTGAAAAGGTGTCGATGTGAAAAGTATTTTTGATTTGTTTTGTTTTGAATTAGAGCAAGTATCCACGAGTCGTCTACCTACCCTAAGGAATTCATCTGTGTAAATGTCCTTTAAAGCAGTGCCATCCCACCATTGAGAGGTAGGTAGCACCACCGTCGGAGGTGTTCGGGTCAATTCGAGGTTCGGGACATAGTGATCACCAGAGCAATAGGAAGACACCTTAGAAGCTACCCTCATGCCAGGTTCCCGGATCATGAGGACTTACTAAGACATCCTCTACTCGACGACCACCTTTCGAGGCAAGGCAACAGTGAGGCATACCCTAGGGGTGGTGTGTGATTTGTGTGTCAGACTCGTTTATTTTTGTCTTGTCATATCATGGGTGATCTACGCGTTTGTTTTTATTTGTCATTCATTCTTGCATGCATTTATTAACAGTTAAAAAGTTGCGGAAATTAAAGTTCCTAAACTATTACAAAGGCGCGGGTCCACATCGCCAAACTTTCCAGGACCCGATTTGACAGAAAATAAATAAATAAAGTAAAGTGCGAGAAATTATAAAATTACACGGCTTTGGGAGAATTACATAAATATTTAAAAGAAAAAGAAATAAATACGTGAATTGAATTAAAATTAGAAACGAGGGCGTTGGACCCTTCTTAATGAAATAAAATTAAATTGTTAAATTAATTAAATTAAAATGAAAGGAAATTGTTTTTGAGGTTTTCGTATTTATGATTTTTTTTAATGAGAAAGATTAATTGAAATTAAAATGTTAACCCTAATTCTAATTGTTTTTTTTTTAGTTTATTAAGAAAGTATTAAAGTTAAACCTAAATTAACCTAATTATTTACATGCAATTTTGATTTATAAAAATAATAGGAAATATTTAATTATTTAGAGAAAAGAAAAGAAAAGGGATAAAAATTAATACAAACCCTAATTCTACAAATTTTAAGTTTATTAGAAAAATATTAAGATTTAAACCTAAATTAAAACTAAAATCAATTAATGTTATTTATTTACAAAAAATAATATTAAATAAAAATACTTATTTTTTGTCTTTTTTCTGATTTTATATTGTTTTTATATTTTTTTATGAAAATATTAAATTAAAGGAATTAATTAAAAAAAACAATAATTGAGATAAATAAAAAATGAAAAAAATATAAAAAGATTGCAAACCTAGGGGGGGTCTGTCCCCAATTGAGAGGTATAACCCAGTATTTCAGGCCCATTAACTTCTGGCCTGATTGACTTTTCAGCTAGCGCGCATGTGTGTTGACTGAGGTTCACCATGGTCTTCAGATCTGGTCCCTTGGATTGGTATGATTGGCCAAATGGCAAGCTGGATTTGAGGGACATATGGTGCTCCCTTGCAACGAAACTGCATAGAAACATGAATAGAAAAATAACATTGGAAAGGGGTGGGGACCTAGGATCGAACCCAGGTCCTGAAGGTCACCAATACACTTGCTTGCCACTGAGCCATCTAGCGCGTTTTGAATATAATAGAGAAAACAATTAATATAACTCAAAACAATGGTTAATAGTATTTTTCCGCGCGAAATTCAAATCAACCACTTATGCCTCGCCACCTAAGCGTCTTCTTCCTCGTTCTATTTTTTTCCTGAAACAAAAAAACAATTAGCAACGGTTTTGAATCGTCCCTATATACACCATTCTGGAAAATAGCGACTAGCTCCTGGAGTCATATAAATTAGGCGCGAGGTATCTATTCCAATCGTCCAATCATGCCGATTTCAATGGTCCAGGTCTCGAGTCTCAATTGTTCCTTAACCAGGAAACCCCAATTCAAAGCTTGGAAAACCCTAAAAGACAACAATGGCAGATTCGTGTATAGTATATAAAAACTCAATTAAACCATGTGGTTAGCTTCATAATTAATCAAGGAATATAAATCAATAAAGAAAACGCATGAAAAATGCATGAGATTCATGATTCGATTATGGAATTTTTCGTGCAAAGCTTGACTCAGATATACCACCTCCTCGAGTATGGGACAAAGTTCTTGATTGGAATCGTCTCCTGGCAACCTTGGCAAGCTAATGGAGTGATTATTTGACCTTGAAAAGCCTTAAAACCTAGTTTTCATTTTTCAACTTTTTTGGCAAAAACTCAAGTTTTATTCTTTGTCTATGGCGCAGCTTGGACCTCATGGGCACGAGGGTTTGCATCCATATATGTATGTGAGTGATTAGGGTTGAGAATTTGAGCCAAAGAATCCTTGAATTGATGATAAGATATTTGATTTTCCATGCATTAGTTTTCAAATCTTTTTCATGCAAACTTAGTTCAAATCATGTTCAATCACCAAGATTCTTTCCAAATCTGATTATACACAAAATCTTGAGATTATTTCATGCACAAAAAGATTTAAAACATTAGGTTTAGTATTTTTCACCTATTTATTTTAATTAAATGAATTATTAATGATTAAAAATCCAAATAAATAAATAAAAATGATAAAAAACTTCCCTTTGGGCCAAATGGTCGTGCACATGCCTTGGATGATGAATTGTGGAAGAAAAAGTGGCCCATTAGCATTTTTAGGTTATTTGAATCAATGTTGACTTTTCAAAATATCCAAAAATTTCCCAACTTCCACAAGGCATAACTTGCTGCATTTTTAAGCTTTGCTCATGTTTTTGGACATTTTGGAAAGTTCTTTGAGTCCTCTAACCAATTTATTTGGTCCCATGTCATTTGGATTTACCAATCTCAAGTTATGGCCTTTGACCTAAAGTCCCTTTTTGTTGACTTTTGAAAATGACCTATAATGTTGAAATTGATAACTTTTTGTGAGAGCATTTCTTGGACTTGAAGTGTGAGGAGGAGTTGTAGTAAATGTCTTTCTCTTCAAAATGAGCTTTGGATGGCATTTTTCTTATAATCCATGTGGAAGTTATGCCCTGGTCAATTTACAGTTGACTTTTTCGACTGTCCAAATATGGAAACTTTTGCATCTTGAGACTTTTTGAGCCAAGCTTTGAGAATCATGATCAAGCATTGATCAAATGATGTTTGTGGCTTCAAAATGAGATGTTGACCAAAAATTTGAACTTTTGACTGTCAAATGACCATTTTGCCCCTACAGTTGACTGTAGTGCAATTAGGGTTTTTGACTGTGCAATTTTGTGCTGTAGGTCTTGAAACTTGGTATGAGGATGCTTGACCATGTTTATAAGCATGTGGGACTTGATTGAACCCTTGGAAACTTCATTTTCTTCGTCAGAACCAAAACCCTAATTTTGACTGTTAGGAGGCCCTTGAACTGTGCAACCCTTGGGGAATTTTGAAGCATGCTCTTTGCAAATTTCGAAGAATATGGGAGGGCAAATTTTGGGGTACAACAGACATCATCCTATGAAACCATTTCATACCCTGCTCATTCTTCAAAATAGACCTAGGTAGGTGCGAAATAAACCACCTAGCCAATAGAGGAGTGCAACACATGAGGGTCCCCCTTCTCTTTAGAGTGCGAGGATACAAAGAGTGTAGAATATCCCCAAGTAATGTAGGCACTGGATTATGAGACAGAAACACCTTAATATTATTCACATCTACGAGTTGGTCGGCATTAGGGAAAAGTACCATCCCGTAGATGAGGAGTGCCAATACCTCTTCAAAAGCTTGAAAATCCAGGGTATCCCAAAAATAATAAGCCTTCTCGAATAGAAATTTAATTGGGATTCCTTGGACATTTCCTCTAGTTTCCCAATTTATCACTATGTCGGGCCGTTGTAAGGATAGAGCTCGAGCAATCTCTTCAGGATTTAGATGTTCTTCCGTACCGTTGAAAGGTAACTGATCAAGAATAGGTACCCCCAACACCTGAAAAAATTCCTCCATAGTGGGCACTAGTTGGTAATCCGAGAAGGTGAAGCAGTGGTGCACAGGATCAAAGAACTGAAATAACACTTTTAACAATTCTTCATCTGGATTTGAAGTGACCAAGTTAAGCAACCGACCATGCTTTTCAATGAAGGGAGAGATTTCAGGAATCCTTAATGCCAAGTCCTTTAGTTGGTGAGGCATTTTCACAAGGTTAATCAGGATAGTGTTCCTACGGGCGGATGCCATGTCCTACAAAACAAAGCAAAGATGAGCCCAAGAAAATCCTTGAAATGGTTAGTATGATATGTTGTGCTTATGATGTCATGATTATGCTAAAAAGTGACATGTATAGCAAGCAACAAACATGTCACACCAAGTCCTTAGGTTTGAGGCCTGCATGAGTTTTAAGGTCATACCCTCTTGAAGCTGGATTGGTTCAACCTGTGCTATAAATAGTAACCGGGTTCTAAGGGATCTCAATATCTCTGATCTTTCCCCTAACAAATCTCAAGAGTCAAACTTCAATGAGTGTAGCATCGAGTATCTGTCGACCTTGGGAATACACCAAAGTCGACCACCTCACTACGTCCTACTGGCCAAGTTGTGCAATTAAAGGTTCTAACGTCAATTGATGCTTTATGACACCTCGCGGCGGCCCCGTACTCTCCTTGATTGACTCAAGGGTTACCGGTACCAACCAAAGTTCCACATCAATGTAGCTATTGCTTCAATCGTGTCGGTATACCCCGCACAATTTCCTCACAGTTTATTGCTACTTACCTAAAAGGTGTCCCCAGATCTGGGTGTAGGATCTACATAACCCCAATAAAACCCTTGAATATAAAGCAGTCAAAGCAAAATAAGAAAGCAATTTTAGAAATGACCTAGATCCTAAGGTATACCCCACTTATTAATTCCCCAGCAGAGTCTCGAGTTCTTTGATAAGGTGGAAGAACCGACTGTTATATTGGTTTGCATTTTTTGTTTGCAAATGTTGCGGTAGGCAAGAGTCGCCATCGACTTTTATTTCATCCAACAAAGGAAAAGGAAAAAGAACAGAAAAAACCTTTTTCGAGATGTTTCTGAGTACGGGGGGTAGATTATAGAAAGGGATGGTGTTAGCACCCTTTCTACCCGTGGTTTTCCACGGGCTCTTAGGTAATTACTTATTTTGAAATTGCTTATGTGTGTTTTGAAATGTTTTTGTTTAACTTCGTGATAACCCTTGTATCTGTCCTCAAGAGTGTGATGAAGTTGTTTCGAAAAAAAGTATGTTCATTTTCGTTTCATTTAGACAGTGTTATCCTACTATTAATGAGTAGGTAGCTCCATCGTTGGAGTTTTTAGGGACAATCGAAAGGGACGAAATGGTCTCTGGAGGCAACAAGTAAGGATACCTTAACATTTCTAAGGGACTATCGTCATAAGATCATTTTTCGTAGGCAACTCGAGGGACAAGGAGGGACCATGATCTTTATGATGACTTTGAATCGCGGGTCTTTGCTAAGATTTCCCAACATTCGAGGGACGTGACAATTGTTTTCCGAGGCAACCAAGTGGGGCAAACCCTAGGAGTGAGCATGTGAAAGTGTGCCTTTTTTCCAGTTAATTATCTTTGCACAATTAGGGTTATCTACCGTTTTAAAGTTATTTATCTTGCCATTCAATCCTATTATCCATACATCTAGCATTTTAATAGTTGTGGAAATTAAAAGTGGAAAAGAAAAATTTGCGCTATTATAGGGCTTTTGGGCAGATATACAAATATTTGACTGGAAAAAAAAAAGATGCGCAAATTAAAAACCCTAATTAATCTATTACAAACTCAAAGCAGATACAATAATTTGAATTAAAAGAAAGTAAGGCGCGTGCGACGAATTAAATACGAGAATAAAGTCTAGGTCCTAAAAAATCTAATCAATTAAAGAGAAAATATTTTTTATATTTTATTATTGAGAAAAATATTTGAAGTCTTAAACTAAATCTAATTAAAAAACAATTTTTGCTTTGCGTACTTTATTGAGAAAAAGTAAATGTTTGTGAATCAAAGTTAATTTGTCTAATTAATTTTAATTATGAAAAAAAGAGAATTTAAATTAACCTAACCAAACTAATTGATTAATGGAAATTAAATATTTTATGTAAAAAAACTAAATCTAATTTTTTTAGTGATTTTATGATTTTATGATTTAATTGAAAAAATATTTTTTTTTGTGAAAATAATTAAAATAACCAATTAAAAATAAAGCAAATAAAGAAATACAAAAAAGAAAGTGGGCCTGATGTTGTTAGCATTCCAGGGGGGTGCATTGCCAATTTTTTTGTTGGGCCCAAAGCTGATGGCCCAGAGTCTAGTGCATGATCCAGTGATCCAGTGACTCACTTGGCTTCTAAATAACATTATCAAAATCTTCAGCCAACAAATTGCCCCTTTAAAATATGTATTTCGATTCCTTTGAGAAATACCTATTTTAAACATCTACACAAGATTTTGATAGGACTTTCGAATCATCGTAACATTTAATGCATTTGACTCCAGTCACATCAATCACAGCACATTTTGGATTCCTTAACCGCCCGGAGTCACTTCACGGCGTAGTGCAGTTATAAGTAATGATTATCTTTTTAATCACGCCTATTACCTATGTTAATCTTCACGCCACCTCTTCATCACACCAACCCATGATCTCCACGTATCACACCTCTATTCGGTGGATGCTTAAACTTCCCCATTATAAAACATCAACTTAATCTTCTTCTTTCCTTTTCACACTCTAAATCTTTCACACTCTGAATTTTTTACCCTCCTTCTCTCATAAAACAATCTAAGCTTTCAAACATCTTTCAAAATGTCTTCTTCTACTTCATCCCAACTTAAGAAAGTCTCCAAGAAGAAAGGAAAAACTACAGGAGCTACCATGGAAAGTAAAATCATCACCATTCAAGGCCAATCTGCTCTTGCTCCTCAGATGATTTCCAAAGAAAAAGAAATGCTGTACGCGTCACAGGTACTCATTCCTACCCATGTTGCTGGTAAGAGGTTAGCCTTAAATGGCCCTCTTACGGTTTTTGAAATATTAAAGGACACCAGGACAATTTTTCCCGTCTGTTATAGCTTCAAACCCTTATTCAACAAAATGGATGCCCCTAGGGCAGTAGAATCTCCTAGTTCAAATACCGTAGAAACCCCAACTATTCCTCCCAAGGACCCCTTTGTTTTGGATTATGTAAAAAGCAATTTTAAGCCATTTCGATCTTGCCCTACTTCTGATATTTCTTATCAAAATTGGTTCACGAAAGTAGAAGCCAAGAAATCCCAGCAATGGGAAGAATTAGGCATTTATAACCTGATTAAGTTATCGAAACCTGGCTTCACCTACAGCCACCCTCTGCTATTCGCGTCCCTTTATTTCTGGGACAGTACCTACAACACTTTCCATCTCCCAGGTGGAATGATCACCCCAACCTTCTTCGATATAGCGGCCATTACTGGGCTGTCGCCAGTGGGAGAAACTTATGTTCCTGACAACAAAGAGCACTCAAGCATAATTGACTTCGAAGTCAAGTTAGCCAGTTTTTCCAAATTTATCAGTCACTATCATGCTGAAAGGGGACAATGTGTCTGACGTAGAGCACATTGCTTTTTTAACCCTGTGGCTGTCAAGATACGTTTTCTGCAGTAGATCCCTGCAGGTAGCTAGTAGGTTCATTCCTCTAGCTAGGGATTTACATGAAAATCGAAAAGTGTGCCTAAGTGAATTACTCTTAGTTGACCTCTACGAAAGCCTGAGGTCAGCTGTTTCGAGCCTCAAATCCCACACCTCCAAAAACATTTTATTGGCTGGCCCATTTTGGTTACTCCAACTATGGCTAAATGCCATGTTCGAACCTTCCTTATCAACCGCCAATACCATTGACGAGCAAGATCCTGAGATAAGTGATAAGATAGTCGAAGGCACTAGGCTTCGAAGACTAACTCCTAATGATGACAAAGATGACTTCAAAGTTCAATTCTCGAAGTACATCATGATATTCTCCAAAAGGCACAAGTTCGAAGAGATCATGGCGCCTTTTGCTTCGAGGGCTCATGGACCTTCTTGGTTCACCATGGCTCTCTCAGAAGCCATCAAGAGCAAGGAGATTCAGGATGTATGGAGAGCTTTCTTGCTTCCTAGACTCATCTCTTCAAGGATAACCCCAGCCAAGAACCAAATTCTTCTCTTTGCCTACCAACCAAACTTCGTTTCGAGGCAGTTTGGCTTATGCCAACTGATTCCTGAACCTTTGTTCCAAACTGAGAGCGCCATCACTTCTGGACGAACCTTCAAGGCAAGGGAAGCCAAAATACAGCAAGAACAATATCAAGGCTTTGCCCAATTTGAGCTGATAGCCTTCGAACCTACCCATCTCGCGGCTAAAGGATTTCTGGAGTGGTGGATTAAGTTTTATCAAAGTTATATGTTCGATACACTTACAATTCGACAGAAACTAATTGATGCCTTCGATGTGCAGGTACCAGCAAAGAAAGGTATGTTTACTCATGCCAAAGAGATTAAAGCTTTTCAAAATTATTTTGAAACTACTTACGACCCCACGCGCTTGGACTCCACTGTGCATCAAGCAGCTGAGACCTTGAAGGAAAAATTTAAACAAAAAGTTTCTAAGTTAAAACTTCCTTCAGGGCTGTCACCTGAGGATAGGTATAGGTTGGCATTCGAAATGCATCCACCTAAATTTCCCAGATTACCTACCTCAGAACTGGCTCTGGCTTGGTTTCCCCCATATCCATGGTGGTTTACTTGCAAAGAGATGTTCAAATATCTTCAAAGGAAACCAAAGCCATCTGAGACTGTGACATGGGCTCGATACTGGCTTCATGATTTCCCAGGACACCTTCGATACGACCTTTCTGCCATGTCAATTAAATCTGATCAAGGCACAGGTGTGAATGCTTGGGAAAATCCCAGATGTCTTTTATTTTCCATATCTTTAACCTTTGCTTTAATTGTTTCGATTTTCAGCTATCAGGATAAAGACAGCTACCTCGAAGTCGAAGGAAGGGAGTGCCTCTCAAGCCTCCATCGAAACTACTGACAAAGCTACTCCACCCGAAACAACTACTACTGCTGCAACTACAACAACAACAATAACGCCAACAACAATAAGTGATCCAATTCCAACGGTAATCACCTAGCCTTGATGTTTCAAATTCACTCAAGCTTTATGGTTTACATCTAACTTTTCGTTAAAATTCTTTCAGACCAACAAGCTTCCTCCTACTACTCCCAAGAAGCGGAAATCAAGCACCACTGGGGAAGACCCAAAGGCTGGAGGAAACTTAAATACTGCTTCGAAGAAGAAGCTAAAGAAAGATACTTCTAAAAGCACCGTTCCGACTAGTGTCTCTGGACTCGATTCCAGGGATGCTGCTCCCTTACCCAAATCCAAAAATCCACCTTCGACCTCCAACCCAACGTTGGAACGCATAGCTAGTAACCTCTCCTCTGAGGGTCCACAGGTAAATTGAACCTCTAAAAATTGTTTTTAATACTAACTTCTTATTACCTTGGTGAATGTTTTTCTTTAACATTCTGCTGTTCCTTGCAGAATATCTTGAATCCACCTTCCACCATTTCGACCTCACCATCCAGAGCTGCTGCTCCGCTCAACTCCTCTCCTCAAGGAGATTCCAGCAACTTGGTCCAAAATAAAGGTTCCTCCAATATGGCGGTTCTGGATGGAACTTCTGAACAGCAGGATGATCAAGGTACCTCCATTCCTCTGAAAGAGGTGAACGAAACAATACTTCAAACGTCTGCAGAGGATTCGCAAAGGGCTTCTCTTCAAAAGTCCCCTCTTGAAACTCTTCAAGAGGACCCAAAGGACACTCAAACTAAAGAAGAGAAAGCTGATTCTGGGCAAAGAGCCGAAGAGTCTGCAGACGAAGAATCTGAGGAGTAAAATGCCAATGACGAGGAAAATGTCAATGACGGTTCGACTGCTGGGACGGAGTCTAACGCAAATAGCAGCGAAAGGGATGGTATCGAAGTGGTAGATTTGGACGAGGATGAAGAAGACCAAGAGCACGAAGCAAATGAAGGGGATGGTAATGCAATCAATGAACCCCTAGGGGTTGAAACAAACGTGGTTCCCCTACGCGTGGAACTCCCCCAATCCTCTCTGTCTCGAATGACTGACGAGGAACTGGCACTTCTGAGACGAAATGACCCTATTGGGTACATGAAGGCAAAGTTGGCTCAGAGGGACGTCCCACTCGCTAGGGCTGGCACAAGTTCAACCAGCTATCCTCTTCCCACAGATGAAAGAGTTGTTCTTCTTAACAAAATTAGGAGAACTATTCTCAATGTGGATATATTCGAAGTGCTTAAGCAAGATAGTACTGCTTGCTATACTATGAAGGAGCTGCTCACAAAGGTCAATCTTTCCACCTGCTCCTTGCCAGTTAGTACTCTCTTGTTCGATCTTCAGAATTTGCTGGACAACGTAACTGGCTACCTTCTCCAAGACGAATCTGCTGCCAAGAAGGTTCAAGAGAAACGCATTGCCATGGATGCCGCTTATGAACAAGCTTCGAAACTCTCTCAAGAAGCTGAGGATCAAGCTATATCTGAAGCAGGCGAAAACTGATTATGAGGCTCGAGCTGAGTCCATTCTTATTTGGGAAAGGCAGATTCTGGAACTTCAGCAGAAAGTTAAGGAGGCTAAGGAACAACAACTAGCCTTCGAAACCAATCCTGCAGGTAACCAATTCGAAGAGCTTCTCAACCAGGGGCTTGCAGAAATGGAGACTGCAGAACAACTTAAAGGAGAAGTGGCAACCTTGGAAGGAGCCAGGCGGTTCGCTCAGCAGAAACTTGAAACATTTCGAAGCACCTTTAATCGATTGAAAAATAATGCTTATTTCTAGATTTTGATGTTTATCTGACTATAATTTTGGTTTCTTACATGTAATATTCGAACAACGCCATTTTGGCATTCTATCTTGCCATCTTGGCTTTTTATAATATTTTGTTTACGTTGTTACTATTCGAATCTCCCGCAGGCTTGGCTTATATTTCTTTAAATATTTTCCATTAACCTTTAGGACACGTTTATCATCCAAGAGTTCTTCGACTTCGTATGCATTGTTTGAGAACACTTTTAATATTCGAAAAGGTCCTTCCCAATGAGGTGACCATTTACCTAACGCTTTATTCTTCTTATCCATAGGCAATATGACTCTCCAAACCAAGTCATTAATAATGAATACTTTTTCCTTCACCCTTTTATTGTATGTTCTGGCCACTCTTTCTTTTTGCCTCATCAAAATTTCCAACGCATGTAATCTAATTTCGTCCAACTCAACTAATTCATTCATCATCATTTCCCAATATAATGCAGCTGGGATTTCGTTTTGTCTCTGAATTCGAACTGATTGCAGATGAATTTCTACCGGTAACACTGCATCATGACCAAATGTAAGTTAGAAAGGCGTAGTGTTAGTAGCTTCCTTAGGAGATGTTCTACAAGCCCATAACACTTGGTCCAGAGTTTTGTGCCAATTTCTTGGCTTCTTGCCAATATGCTTCTTGATTAATCCTATTATTACTTTATTTGCTGCTTCGACTTGTCCGTTTGCTTGAGCATAATATGGTGTTGATGTTAGCAATCTAAACCCCATTTCTTGGGCAAAATCCTTGCATCTTTCTACCAGTAAATACAGAGCCTTGGTTTGTAGTTATGCTTTCTGGCAATCCAAACCTATAGATAATGTGCTTTTGTATAAATTCAATAATTGCTTCTTGATCAGCAACTACCAGAGGTATAGCTTCGATCCATTTGGTAAAATAATCTACTCCCACCAAGATGTATTTCTGTCCTTTGGACGAAGCAGGATTTATTTCTCCTATCAAATCCAATGCCCATCCTCTAAATGGCCATGGTTTGATGATCGAATGCAACTCACTTGCAGGGGCATGTTGAATTCCTGCATGTTTCTGACATTCCTCACATCCTTTAGCAAAGTCTATGCAATCTTTGAGCATGCTAGGCCAATACAAACCGTATCGAAATAGCAACCATTTCATTTTATGGCCTGCTTGGTGTGCCCCACATGCCCCATTATGGACTTCAGACAATGCTAAATATGCCTCACTCTCTCCTAGGCATTTCAATAATACACCCTCTTGGGTCTTTTTGAACAATTTGTTCCCCATGAGGAGATATGACAATGCTCTATATTTTGTTTTTCTATCCACCTTTAGAGTTGGGTCTGCTAAGTAACTCTTCAATGGACTTCGCCAATCTGCATCTGACAAAGTATTTATGGCTAGTATTTCGAATCCCTGTTTCTCAGCATATCCCAATCTCATACTTTCCAGATCCGATGGAGTGAATCTAGTAGCCATAACTCTTCCCCTTAATTCGACCAAATCCTTAAAGTTCTTGGTAGACACTTTATAACCTGAAGCCAACTGCGCTAAGTCATTTGCTTCTTGGTTCTCTACTCTTGGTATGTGTTGAATATCCATGTATTCAAATTTCCTTAATAGCCTATTGACTATGACGAAGTATACCATTAAATTTTCCTTTATGCACTTGTATTCCTTCGTGATTTGTTTGACCACTAATTCAGAGTCTCCTTTAATTTCGACTCTGGTTGCCCCCAATTCCAACAAAGCTTCAAGTCCAACAATGAGCGCTTCATACTCAGCTTCGTTGTTCGAACAACGAGGACCATCTAATTTATACTTGAATTTTGTTGGAATTCCTTCAGGAGAAATTAGAAGGACTCCAACACCACTTCCATTCCTGTGGGTTGAACCATCAAAGTACAATTTCCATGGTTGCATTTCGACGTAACTCATGCTCGTCTGCTCAACCAACGAATGGTCCACAATGAAATCAGAAATCACTTGACCTTTCATAGCTTTTAAAGGCATGAAAGTCAATGAATATTCTGTTAAGGCTAAAGCGCACTTTCCAACTCTGCTATGCATTATTGGTTTTGAAAGCATATATTTAATGACATCGAAGTGAGATGAAACATAAACATCAACAGGTTTTATATAATACTTGAGTTTCATACAAGAGAAATACAAACAGAGACATAGCTTTTCTAAATTGCTATATCTGGTCTCTGCATCATTTAGCACTCTACTTAAATAGTATATGGCTCTTTCGACGCCATTGCTATCCTCTTGTGCTAGCATACTACCTATACTAACTTCAGAGGCAGATATGTACAATCTCATGGGCTTCCCCCATGATGGTGGAGACAAAATAGGAGGCTGAGAAAGATATTCTTTTATTTTGTCAAACGCCTCCTGGTGAGCTTCGTTCCATTCGAAGGCTTGACCTTGCTTCAGACGAAGTAACGGAGAGAAAGCTTGGGTTCTTCCACTCAGGTTCGAGATGAGTCTTTTGAGGAAGTTAATTTTCCCTAGCAGAGATTGCAACTCCCTTTTTGACGCAGGTGCTTTCGTCTCCATTATGGCTTTGGTTTTGTTCTGGTTGATTTCGATTCCTTTCTTGTGGACCACAAAACCAAGAAAATCTCCAGCCTGCACAAAAAATGCACATTTAAGGGGATTCATCTTTAAGCCATGCTTTCTCATTCGCTCGAATGATTGGCCTAAATGATGCAAATGTGCTTCTGCAGATATAGATTTGATGACTATATCGTCAATATACACCTGCATGAAGGTTTCAATGAAATCATGAAAAATTGAATTCATTGCCCTTTGATAAGTTGCCCCAGCATTCTTTAAACCAAAAGGCATCACCACCCATTCGTAGGTGCCTAAGGCTCCTGGGAAACGAAATGCTGTTTTTGCAACATCTTCTTCAGCAATGAAAATCTGGTTATACCCAGAATATCCATCTAGCATACTCAAGTATTCGAACCCTGCAGCAGAATCTACTAGCATTTCTGCCACGGGCATGGAATATTCATCCTTAGGGGTTGCAGTGTTTAAATCCCTAAAATCTATGCAAATTCTTAAAGAACCATTTTTCTTAATA
This sequence comes from Vicia faba, assembly GCA_948472305.1. Classification (NCBI taxonomy): domain Eukaryota; kingdom Viridiplantae; phylum Streptophyta; class Magnoliopsida; order Fabales; family Fabaceae; genus Vicia; species Vicia faba. The sequence goes on along the minus strand of OX451740.1, from coordinate 759,307,512 downwards.
ACGGGTACTATGTTTGCTAACCAATCGACGTACCTTGTTGTTCTGATGAATTTGCAGCGCAGCAACCTTTCGATCTCAGCTTTAATTTTTGTGAGAACCGCTGGTGCGAATCTTCTGGGAGTTTGTTTGATGGGCCTCTTGCCATCTTTGATTGGCAGTCTGTGTTCGACCAATTCCCTCTTTAAACCAGGCATCTCATCATAATCCCATGCGAAGCAATCTTTGTTTTCCTTAAGGACTTCGATCACTTTCTTCTTGAGGCCTGGGCTAAGTTTAGCACTTATGTAGGTTACTCTTTTCGTTTTTTCATCCCCTAAGTTGACTTCTTCGAGCGGATCTTGTGCCAACATTTTAGCACCTGAGTTTATGGGGTCCCTTTCGAAGCCTAAGGGTTCTTTATCATAGATGGCATCCAATCTTTGATCCATCTCAGACTCTTTGAAGGGTGAGCATTTCGAACCCTCCCCACTAACTCTGTTCGTCTTTATAGTTGATTTATTTATTTCAGCCTCTAAGGCCGCTTTTGATTTGTTCTCAGCCATATAGGCCTAAATCCTTTCGAAAAAGGTAGACTCAGTCATGGCTAAGGTTGTCGAATTCCCAGCCTGCTGGCCGTTTTTGTATAGTGCTTTCGACTTCCTCTTCTTCACTGATTATTGTTCTATCCCAGTAAAGGCTATCATGGCGAAGGGTCATGTAGTAATGGGCGTTTCTAGTTTCATTAATCTCATCATTTGGAACACATGGAGCAATCTTTGCCAGATTTTTATCATAATCCCTTTTGTCAACTAAATTGACAGTTGACATAAAGTAACTCTGGTCTGCTTCGATGTTTTCCACGATTCCATCATCTCTCCACAGAACTAGTTGCTGATGCATTGACGAAGGAACTGCCCCCACGCCATGGATCCACTCTCTTCCCAGCAGCAGGTTATAGTTGGCCTTGGCTTCGATCACCATAAACATGGTGGGCCTACAGCTTGAGCCTATTGTCAATTCCAACTGGACCACCCCCAGTGTTTTTCCCACTTTTCCCTCATAATTGGACAGAACCATATTATGGGGTTTGATATCTCCTTCGCGGATCTCTAATCTTTTTAGCATGAAATGGGGTATCAAATTGACTGCAGCACCCCCATCCACTAGAACTTTGTTCACACCATGGACACCAACTTTCGCCCGGATGAAAAGTTGTTTGAGATGGTTCTTCATTGCAGGTTCTGGACGTTCGAAGAACGCATTTTGTTCCTCAACAGCCCCATTGTCCATCACGTAGTAGCACACGGGCCTATGTTTCATCAAATCTGTGGTGTCTTCCTCCTCATATTCGTTGATTTCGGTTTCCTGCCCAAATTCGTAGGGAAGCACAGACACCACGTTACAGTTCAAGTTGAATGAAGACTCCCCCTCCGATTCGAAGTTATCTGTTATCATATCTTCGTCCTCTTCCGGTCCTGGAGTGTATTCCTTTGGTTCATCGCGTTGTTCTTCAGAAAAGAGCCTCCTATTGACTGGAGGTTTATCTTCAGTTTGATTTTTTAGTTTGTTGGTGCTAGATTCACCTTGGTTTTTCGTTGAAGTATCCCCTTTGTTTGCCACAGCTTCTCTCTCAGCCTTTCGAATCCTTTGCTGTCTGCGCCACTGGGATCTTGACATGGGGTTCCTTCCTTTGTAATTTTCTAATCTCACTTCCTCTTCAACAATTGTAACAGACATGATGTTGGATAAACTGTACAGGACATCGTGTCCAACATGTTCTCTCTACAAGTTTATAAAATCCTATTTAACATGTTGCTACCAAATTATTTTTACCAAAATTAAAGCCAATCACAAAAATAGAGAATTAACATAATGCCTTGTCCAATTTGGTTTTAAGAGCTCTCGTCTCTTGTTGCCAAATTTCACAAGTTTCACAACCGAACTAAAATGGTTCCTCATCATCCTTCTTATTATTTTTACAATCTACAATATATTGCTTTAGTGCCTCTAATTTCTTGTTTTTTTATACAACATTTACTTCCAAGTATGTAAAAAAAAAATTTGGAAGCTAATTTTTTAAAGGCATTAGAGATATCTCTATGTATATTTTCAAAATTATTTTTCGATTCAACAAAAGACAACTTATCAAAATTATCATATTTAGAATGACATGCATTCTATTTCTTTCTCTTATGTTGATTGGTTATAAGACACAAGTTTTCCTCTTATTCACTATCACTTGAGTTTTACTTACTTGAGGCATCATTATCAATATCCCAAGCAACATAATCTCTTCTTGCTTTGCTATATTTTTTGTGTTGGCCTTTTCCTTTCTCTTTGTCATGAGATGGACAATCTGGTCTATAGTGACCCAGTTTTCCACACTCATAGCATAATGTCCTTGATTTACCCCTTTTGTTGTTTTCTTCTATAAAGGATGTAGTGTGTCTTCTAAATGACAAGATTTTTTCATAGTGCTTGACATCATTCTATTGAATGTATCAATTGTATCTTCGCATAAGCAATCCCATTTGTTCATCATTTGAATCTTCATCGTCACTAGAATCACTATTATTAATGTGCTCATCTTTTGAGGACCTTAAACAAGAAGCTCTAAGAGCTCTAGACTTTGTTCCTTCCTCTTTATCCATGTGGTTCTCGTTTTTCATCTTCTCATGTTTCTTTTCATGCTTCTCTAAGTAAGTGGATTCTTGCTCATGTTCTTCCAGCTTTACAAACAATGTAGTGAAATCAAGTGTTATAAGATCATTAGCTTCCTTGATCGCGATGACCTTTGGTTTTCAATTCCTAGTAAGATATCTCAAAACCTTGTTAGTAGCAATATCATTAGAAATAGGATTACCTAGTGCATTTAAACGATTAATAAGAAGAGCAAACCTCTTTTTCATTTGAGCAATGGTTTCACCATGTTTTATGCGAAAAAGTTCAAACTCTTGATTAAGTGTGTTAATTCTAGCTAGTTTGACCTCATTGGTTCCCTCATGGGAAACTTTCAATGTGTCTTATGTAGCCTTAGCGGTTTCACAATGGAAAATGCGATAAAAATCATCCACACGAACAGAAAATATGAGAATATTTTTCACTTTCGAATCATGTCCTTACTTTTTCTATCATCATCATTCCATTGTGCTTCCTTTTTAGGTGTGACAATACCGTTTTCATCAGTTTGAGTAACCGATGTTGGACCAATTAAAATAGCTTTCCACACGCCTTTGTCATATGACTTGATTTAATATGCATACAAGCTTTCTAATAACATTTATTTTCTCCCGTAAAAATTGGCGCTCTATTATATGCCCCTTTAGGTTCATTAGCCATTTTCCAATAAGAGTTTCGAAGCACAGAATTAACTGGAGCTCTGATACCACTTGTTAGACAATAACTACTTATCTAGAGGGAGTGAATAGATACTTAGATAAAATTCCCTTTCAAAAACTACGTAATAAATTTTTTTATTTTGCACGAAAGATTTTGGCCTAGATCAAAGAGTAGTCTAAATGAACCAAGTTATTGGAAACCTGAATATGCGATAGCCAAATAGAATAGCAATGATACAAACAATTAACACACACTTTCATAATTAATTGTTATCAACAAAACACTTCAGCAACTTATTTTCAATATAATTTGTATTAAATAACATAAAAAAACAATTTATCGAACACTTGGTGAGCAATCAATTTTTCATATTTTTCTTGTGAGGTTTGTTGATTTAAAAACAACTCTTATAATCAAAGTGATTATAGGACAATCAACAAAACAATATAAATTTCAACAATCTAAGAAAAATTTGTATATGAATTGATCAATCAAACACCAAGTTCAACAAAATGCTTATAAAAAGTAAATAAGAGTAAGATAGATAAATAGAGATAGATAGATAGATAGATAAATAGAGATAGAGATAGATAGATAGAGAGAGAGAGAGAGAGAGAGAGAGAGAGAGAGAGAGAGAAGGATTTATTTAGAAAGTTCACCAATCATCCTCACTATGACTACGTCTCCCTTAATTCTGTTTTGGAATTGACATAAATTTATTACTTTGCAAAAAACTCAATTACAAGAGAAGTGTTCAAGAGCATTCTTATAAACCCTAAATATTTGATGTTGATTCAACCCCTTCTCTTCTTTTGGTTTAGAGCAAGACCAATACACAATAGATCAAACTTATTCACCACTTAAACTACTCCTTTGCAAGATCCCAAATCTCCAAAGCCTTCACTCGAGTGAATCCGATTGCGACTATTGACTATAAGAACTTCTAATACGATTCATCATCTTGTGCTAATACTTTGCAAGATCTCTAATCTTCAAAGCTTTCACTCGGCCGAATCCCTTATTGCGAAGTCTTGAACAAAACCCCCAAATCTACCAAAGATCTTGGAGACAAACCCTATGTTTTTCCGGATGATACCCCCCATAATTCTCAACTCAATATTCTCGGTTACACAAACCTAATTTGACGTTATCAAATCTCGTCTAGATGGCACCCTAACAAAAAATGATTAACTGTAGTTTGTTAGTGTGTATGCATAGACTGGAGGTTGAAGATGAAGATTAATAGTGGGCAATGTTCATAGTTTTATCAAATTGAAATGATGAATGTATGATGACTTTATAGTTTAAGAAATATGGTGCAAAGAGGGAAACTTCGGATCTAAAGAATAGTTTAAAAAAATTGAACAAACAAATAGGATGTGCCGGAACATACTAGTTATGTGCCGACACATGATGTAAAAAATTGACTCATGTGCCGACATGAAACAATCAATGTGCGACACAGGAGAAATTGAAGCAACATGCTTTAATAATGTAGTACATGTGCCGACTTTAAAATTGTATGTGCCGACACATAATGTTATTTTTTTATCATATGCCGACCTAAAATAGGCTATGTGTCGACCTATGCATTATAAAAGCTACAACCTTTAAAATTACAGTACATGTGTTGACCTGAAAAGAGGATGTGCTAGCACATGCTGTTAATTTTTGTGTAGAAAATGCATTTTCAAGATTTAGGCCAAATTTAAACTTATTTTGAAATATTCCCAAAATCTCTAATGCAAGGGTGCACCAAACGACAGAGATATCGTCCAATATACATAAATGCTAACTTTTCCTAGTTTTGACATGATGCAAAACATCTAATACTAAAGTTGCACTCACACTAAAGATAGTCCCTAAGTAGAAAATGCTCATTGGTTGATCCCCCAAATTACGCCAATAGTCGTATCATGAGCCTTTAGTTTTAAGTGAAGGGACTGACTTACTTGTATCGAAAGTACTTCCCAGTGGTGGTGGATAGAAGGTGTTCTGTTAAAGAGTGTTAACGGAGGTACAATTGTATGTGAAAGAAAGAGCTTCCACTTGAGGACAATACTACAAAACAGGAAAAAGACAACGCTTTTTTTGGCCTTTAACAGCGCTTTAAAGCGCTGCCTAAAGCAGCGCTCACTACGCCAAATAAGCTATTTAATAGCGCTTTTTTTTGTTTTTGATAGCGCTTAAAAGTGCTATTAACCGCACCACTATTGTAAATATTTCTTATTTAATAGCACTTTAAAAGCGCTATTAAAGTACCAATTTATAATAGCGTTTTAATTAAAGTGCTATCAAAGTCAGTATTTTGCATGTTTTTTGTTTGTTTTTTTATAGCACTCTAAACAAAAAGCGCTAATATATAACATATGTTTGATAGCGCTTTCAAATAAAGTGCTAATAAATGGTACATATTTGGTACAATATTTTTAATAAGTACAGTACAATATTTTTTCTTACACAATCATTTTTTTTGGTGTAAATATAAAATAACTATATTCAATTCAACACAAATAACGCTTTAAGTTACTCATTGCATATATATTATGATCCATCAAATACCAAATAACATTTTAAATTACCAAATCCTATTGTTTCCAAATATCATAACATATAGAATATTAAGAGGGCGTTTGCATAGCCAAATTTGTAGATGCCCATCTATGAGTACTTCAATCCAAATCCAAAAACATACAATCAAATTCTCTAAACAAAACACCAAAAAAATAAGAAAGGATAACAAAACAATCCCATGTAGTAACCACCTTCATGATCCAAAAGCGTTGAACTCATAGATACAATCACTAATTAGGCAAAGTAATTGCTTCTTGTTTTCCTGTATCATAGAAGGAATATTGATTATGTATTGTACAATAAAAACTAATTCAACATATAAAGAATAATCAAACATTTAATATGGGTCTAACAAGAAGCGCATAAAATAAGGAATGATTATTATAAACTAATAACAATAAATCGATATAACTAATGCAATAATTGAACTAATTAAGTCTAACAAGAACATGACTTGTAAATATATAGACCACAATTTCCATTATTAGATGCATATAAACACTAAACAGAATATAATTCAAATTCTCAAAATATACATAAACACTTAATTGTGTGTAACTTTCTTTTCATGATCCAGAACTAGATATCAAACACCTTACAATTGTTACTACGAATATCTAAAAATTTCAAGTAGAAACGGAAAACTATAAATCAATCATACAATAAGATATAAGTCATTTTTCCGTATTTTCCTATTTCAAAATTTAAATTCGAGACCAAGAAAGAACACTCAGTACCTCTGTGCCATATCTTCTAAACCAATAAAATACTAAAATCATTTATACGACAACTCTAAATCCAACTCAAAAATTAAAATTAAACATCTAAGTCAAAACATTTGAACTCTAAATCCATGAGTAATATTTGTCTTGTTTATCAAGTATCAAGTCAAGGAAAAACTCAACGAAAACATCATCCACCACATAAGTAGCCCAATCCTCCTTAACCTCAGTTAACTTATCATGAGAGTAGGTACGACATTTGTGGTCAAAAAAGTACTTCAAATATGAAAACATCAACAATTAATCGTGTTAGAATTAAATTATATTAATTTAATTTACAAAAGAATAATAATAATAATTAAAATCACGTACATTTGTGGGGATCATAAATTCATTTTCCATGATGACCTCTTTCATAAATCGCATTACAAAGTATCCACAATCAACGCCATTAATTTGACGAGGACACTACAAAAAAAATTTTATATCGATTAATTTTACTCCACATAATTGTTTTAAAATAACATTAATTTAGACACATACCTTTATTTTTTGCCATGAGATTTTCTTTGACTTTGACACTTTAGGCACTTTAGAACTACTATTAGCACGATAAATTTGCAAAGCGCTAACAAAATGAAATTAACTTCAAATGAGTAATTATATAAATAATAATACGTACATAAATTTTAAATTAAAAGAGTCTATACTCACTTCTCAAACTTTGTTTTAAAATTTTGATGTTTTGTTGGCTCACCATTCAACGGATCCATGTAATATATCACCTCAGCATTGAGATTGATGACAAGCAACACCCAATGTTTCCTGCACCCAACATTTAAATATTGCATTAAAGATTCACATTCATTAGAGTTTTTTCTCGTTAATTTAATAACTTTTTGAATATAAATCTCACCCTAGATTACAAGGTGCAAGAATCATCTTATCCTTGAACTCCTCATCTTTCAAAAGTATTTTTGCTATACCATTTCCTAGATTATCCTCCCGTGATACATGTGGAGATATGAAAGAGAACTTATTTATTAATCCATTTGGACTAATAAACTTGTCATACAAATACCTAGAAATGAACAACAATTGATATTAATATATTTGTCACCAATGTGAATATTAGTCAACAATACAAATAACATTAATATTAATAATATATTTGTCAAATAAGAGAATATTTGTAATAATAGAGGTACCTGGAAAATACAGTGATAATAGATGCACTTAACCAATTGTGATCAAGAATCTCCTTTATACTCTCTACACGTAGTTGCTCTAAAAACTCCTCACCAAATATACTTTCCTCCATTTTTATTTGAATTAATGATCCAACCCTCATCATCTTTTTCACATACATATCAAGGAAAGGTAAATTTGCAATACCAGCTGAACCGCCAACTCTAGGAGACTCTTCGATTTTGAATTTTTTGTTACTTTTGTTGGGTGATGAAACTGAATATTCAACACTGTGTTGAATATTGTTACCTTTGTTTTGGGATTGACCAGGAATCTAAAAAGTTGTATTAATTAATATTAGTGATCAAATAATAAAACAAGTAGCGATCAAGCAACTTGATCATAAGTAATTTACCTTTTCACATTCAGCAACAAATTCAAGAAGTTTTGTTGGCCATGGCACAATTGTTCCTATTGCTTGACCAACCATGGATACATCTCCATCTTCAACAGATATAGGCAATGGGGCATTTGGCACAATAGCAACTTCGATATTAACCTTGACATATCCAGGTGGTAACGGCATGCCATGTACCGTGTTACCTTTGGTGTTATATAGTTTTCCACGAGCAACCAAACAACGACTCGGGGAGGATAAATATATATTAACAGGAAAGAGACCCTAAACCAATAAGATATGAATAAAAAGATTAACATCATTATTGAAAGAACAAACATATCGAATTTGAGAGATAATAAAGAAACCAATTACCTCGGGAATGTTGCCAAATGATCCAGGTTTGCAAGAACCTTTATCACTAGGTAGTCGACTCTCAGCTACTTTTTCTGGTTGTTTCCTTTCTACCACTTGTTCAAGGTGTTGCCTCTGTGCCACTTTTTCAGGTTGTTGCAACCTCTCTGACACTTGTTTAGGTTGTTGCCTTTCTTCCACTTCTTCAGTTTGTTGCCTCTCTAGCTTCTCTCTATCCAACTTATCTCTCTCAATCTTTTCTCTCTCTAGCACCTCCAATCTACTTTTGAGTGAATTACAAAAGCCATACAATTTTTCAAAATCTATTTGTGTGGGGAGATTTTGGTGTGGTAATATGTCCCTAGAACATACCCCAAAACTATAAGTCCTAACACGTCCAGAGTAGTTTGGGAGATTAAGAGCCTCAAATAATATGTTTGTGGGACCAAGGTCTTGTCTCTCTTCTTCAGATAGAGCTTCTGTTAACTTCTCCTGACATTGATAAGTATAAAAGAAATAACCAATAGTTAGATACAAGTTGCAATTAATGGCTATTCTATCAAAATAAGACACAAAGACTCAATTAATTAAGGAAAATCGAGTTTAATGACTTCAAACTAACTAACAAAATACAAATTCGGTAACAATGATGAGTATAGAAAAAGTGTCACATCTATAATGTGAGCATTTTGGAAATAACATCTATAGTGTCACATCTAAAATTCGACTTACACATTGATCCACAACTCTTTGAACATTCTCATTATCAATCACCCCGCTCTTATTGACGCGGGCAGCCTTCCACACTTTACTACGGTTTATCTCACCAACTTCTGACTCTTCTACCTGTATATACATTTTTACAAATTAACATAGCAATTAAATTTTTTTATAATATTGTATAGTACATTTATACACATACTTACCATATTAGCTTCAAGACGAGCACACCCTAAACATGACTTTCTATAGGGATGTTGAGGATTTAACGCTCTTTCTCGATTCTCATCACTAACTTTCTGCATTTATTATAAAAAATGCATCCCACAACACTATCACTAATACTATAATCATGCAAAACTTTAAGGATCCATATCCAAGTGATAAAAGTATTACCTGAAACTTTGCAGTCATATGTTGGGCTACAAATTTATCCCAATCATCTTGTTTTATACAAAAAGAATATTTGGCCGGACGATGTTTAACAAAACCACCCTTACTATCTTTTAGATATGACCTCGCCATTTTTGTTCTGAATGCCCTGTGCAACTTTCCAGCTTCTCTATATACAAAGGCACGATGTTCCTCGCCAATTATAAAAGCTTTCTGCAAATAATTCAGTTTATTAAAACATAGTTCAGTTTATTTAAACATCCCAATGGATAGATTAACGAAATTAAAATTTTACAACTAGCTTAAGTTAGTGTGTTACTTCAATTTCATCCCAAATGTTTTGTTTATAAACCCCCACAGCCTCTTTATTTTTTTTCACGCTCCAATTGTCCAAGCTTATTGGAACTAACCGACGAACTGTGACACCAATGAAACTAGCAAAAGTCTTGCTATTATGCTTGATTGGTTGACCTCTGGAATTCCATTGAACCTATAACAAAATTAAAGTGCAAATAAAGAATCAACAGTCTCACTAATAGTGTTTAACATTCAAATAGTTTCAAACAACTAACTCATAAAAGATAATCATGTATGTAACCATCACTCATACATAGTTCAGTAAAAGGAAAATTGCCAAGAGAGTAAACAGTATCATAAAACTCTAGCTATTTTACCTCAATTCTCTTTCCATTGCTTTTGGCTTTGTGAATTTTTTGCAATCGGGTCACACCACATTTACCAACTGTTTTCTTAGTAGACGAACCACTTTCATCATCAATAGAAGCCATATTTCACCTATAAAAATTTAAAAAGTTATATACCATACAAGAATAACATTAAGAAGCAATAACAATAAAAAAATGAAAAACAAATAAATAAACCATACAAGATTAAGTCGGCCTTTTCCTCTTCCTTGTAGTTGGATTCCTACTTTTCTGTTTTCTAGTTACATAAAATGATGGATTGATCCAAATCCCATCACTGTGATCGTTTCTCATATAAAGAATATCATCTATAATTGATTCAGACTCAAGGGATTGTGAAGTATTAAAGAAAGGGTCATCCTCAACATCTATATTTGGAGTGGTGTGATCATTTATTTTGTTACTTAGAAACACAATAGACCACTTTTCATCAGCAGGATCAGTGACATAGAACACTTGGTGAGCTTGTGATGCTAAAATAAAAGGCTCGTCTTTATACCCTACTTTATTAAGATCGACCTTCATGAACCCAGGGTCAACTTGAAGGCCATTGTTATTGTCAACCCACTTGCAACCAAACACGGGCACTTGAAAGCATGAGTAATCCAATTCCCAAATACGTTCAATGACCCCAAAATATGACAATTTGGAAAATGCGGGATTTCTATTTTTGGAACTTGAGATATGCACAGATTCAGCTACGAGTGTGACACCGCTATTTTGCACAGTGCTTTGATGATCATGTTCTTCTGTATAAAATGTATACTTGTTAATTATATAACCAGAGTACGATAGAACATTTGAATTTGGACCATTTTCTAGCCATCTCAATCTTTCTGAAATTGAATCAGGATTTTTAGCAAATTCTGAAAAAATGTGTTCTTTTAGCCACGGTATAAAACTTCGATTGTGTTCTCTTGTTAACCAATTTTCACTCTTATTAGGGTTCAAACTTTGAAGTATTTCTTTGTGCTTTTCAACATATAGCTCAACCTCATCAGCATTGTGTAGAACATACAAGTGTGATTGCTCCAATTCGATGTCTGACATGGTTACTAGTTTACTTGCACCAATCCCTTCCCCTGTTGTTTTTCCAGAGTGTCGTGACATTGGAATCCCTATGGGCTCAATATTAGAGAGGTATTCAGTACAAAACTCAATGGCTTCTTCAACTAAATATCGTTCAACAATACAACCATCTGGTCGACTTCGATTCTTCACGTACCCTTTTATTATCTTCATGTAACGCTCAATCGGGTACATCCACCTCATATAAGCTGGTCCACAATATTGTGTTTCCATTATAAGATGGACTGTAAGATGAACCATTATGTCAAAAAATGAGGGTGGAAAATACATCTCAAGCTCACATAATGTGACAACAATTTCCTTTTGTAACGTCGGTAACTTCTCAGGGTCAATAACTTTGCTACAAATAGCTTTGAAGAAAAAACAAAGTTTAGTTATGGTCCATCGCACATTTTCAGGTAAAATGGAACGTATAGCCACTGGAAGAAAGTTCTCCATTAAAACATGACAATCGTGAGACTTTAAACCCTTCAATTTGAGATCTTTCATAGATACCAAACTCTTAATGTTTGATGAGTAGCCCTCTGGAACTTTAACATTGTGAAGAACCTTACACAAGATCTTTTTCTCTTTTCTTGACAGAGTATAAGCTGCTGGAGGTAGAAATGTACGCTTCCCATCCCTCTTAACCGGCTGTAACTCATTTCTTAATCCCATACTTTGCAGGTCTAACCTTGCATTAATGCCATCCTTAGACTTTCCTGGAAGATTGAGTAATGTACCAACGACACTTTCAAACACATTTTTTTCTATATGCATCACATCAAGGAAATGTCTAACATACAATGACTTCCAATACGGCAATTCAAAGAAAATTGACTTTTTTTTCCATCCTCCCTTTACAAGTTCACTTGAAAATGGCTTTCCAAAATTAGTGCTCAAAAGCTTTACCTTTTGGTATAATTGATCACCGTCAAAGCCAAAGGAGCTCTATTTTCTTCTGATTCACCATTAAAAGCTTTTCTCCATTTTCAAAAATGATGGTTGGTATTTAAAAATCTACGGTATCCAAGAAATACATTCTTCATACAATACTCCAATCGTATTGAATGTGTACCATCTTCACATATGGGGCATGCAAATTTTCCTTTGACACTGTAGCCTGATAGATTCCCATAGGCAGGAAAATCATTGATTGTTCCAAATAACATAGCCCTCAAGTTGAAGGATTCTTTTTTATACTCATCATATACCTCCACACCTGTCTCCCACATATGCTTTAAATCTTCAATTAATGGAGCCAAGTATACATCTATATCATTTCCTGGTTGCTTGGGCCCAGAAATTAACATACTCAACATCGTGTATTTGCGCTTCATACATAGCCATGGAGGTAGGTTATAAATCAACAAAATGACTGGCCAAGAAGTAAGTTTACTACTTTGAATACCATGAGGATTTATTTCGTCAGTAGACAATGCAAGACGTAGGTTTCTTTCTTCCTTCCCAAAATTTGGGTAATCATGATCAATTTTTGCCCATTGAGGAGAATCTGCGGGATGTCGGAGCATTCCATCAACAACCCTTTCATTTGCATGCCATGTTAAGTTCTTTGCGTCTTCTGCATTATGATACATGCGCCTAAATCTTGGTATTATCGGAAAATACCATAGCGTTTTGGCTGGAGCTGTTTCTTTCTTCTTATAGCGTGGGGCACTACATTTAGGACACATATTCAACGATGCATACTCCTTGCGAAATAAAATGCAATCATTTGGACAAGCATGTATCTTCTCGTAACTCATGCCAATAGAACATAACAATTGTTTAGACTCATACGTTCGACTAGGGAGCACGTTGTTCTCAGGCAAAATATCCTTTAACAGAGTCAACAAGTCTGTGAAGCTCCTATCAGACCATCCATGGCGTGCTTTTAAGTTATACAACTTTAAGACCGTTGACAGTCTTGTGAATTTAGTACATCCATCATACAACGGAGTCTCTGCATCACTTACTATCCGCTCAAACATTTGAGGACAATCACGAAGATCTTCCTCAATTACATTGACAAATTCTTCAACTCGATCAAACGCATAATTCGTATCTTTTTCAAAATCATTTGATGAATCTCTCCCATTGCTCCTTTTTGTGGACTTGGTTTTTTTTCCCCGTGCATTATCCAGCATGTGTAGCTTTTATCAATTCCATTACATATTAAGTGATCTTCCAAAACATTTGCACTAACATCCGTATAACAACATTCTAAGCAAGGGCATATGATTTTACTAGTGTCTTCATCATGAGCAATAGCAAACCTAACGAACTCACGAACTCCATCTTCATATTCTTTTGACGCTCGATTGGCAAACATCCATTTTCGATCCATATTTCCTAACAAGTAACATATATAACTAGTTAAAAATTGGTTCTAACAACCAAATTATGTATTTAAGAGTCATATAGCATATGAGATTATGAATTTGATTTTGACTTTATGATCCATATGAGATTATGAATTTGATTTTGACTTTATGATGAACTTGAGTTTGAGCAGGATATACGAAGGAAAATAGCAGCCTTGTGGTGATTGGGCTGAGTGTGCATACTACACCGGTGGAGTTGCGTGAGAAACTTGCTATACCAGAAGCTGAATGGCCAAGAGCCATTGGTGAGCTTTGTGGTTTGAATCATATTGAAGAAGAAGCTGTTCTTAGTACGTGTAACAGAATGGAGATTTATGTTGTTGCACTTTCTCAGCATCGTGGTATCAAAGAAGTCACTGAATGGATGTCAAGTGTAGGTTCTATCATCACTTGTTTATCTATAAGCACTTCTTATGAAAATAAAATGCCAATAAAAAGAACCGTCTTTGAGGGTGTATAAGTCGGGCTATTGCGCATAACCCAAAAGCCCAAAATTTGTCACACTAAAACCGTGGTTAAAAAAGGTTTCATAAAATATTATCATGATTAAACAAAACTTTTACTTGTTTTGTCATAGTTAAACTTCAACTAACCAACACAAAGCTTTCAAAAATTTGAGACGGCTATGTCAATAGATATATTTAGATAGATTTATTTGAGTTTATGTATTGATATAAACATTTGTAAGACTATTTTGGTGAGTGTATGAAAATTTTTAAGAGTCATATAGCATGAACGTTGCTTATAAGTGAAAATTATGTATTAGTGAAAATTCAAGATTCAAATATAATAAAGTCGTCAACAGTGGGAAGAATTGGCTGACCATTTGGATCTGAATGTTGATGTTTCAAATTGATCCATCATCCATCATCCATGACAGGTGAGGAATCAGAAAACACAGAAAGTTAGCACTATCATTATTCAAGGAGAGTGATATGATTATGAATGTTTATACCATAACTACGAGTCTTAACAGATAAATATTAAGCCATGGATTTCGTTGCGAAAAAAACTATTTGAATCAAAATGATGTATAGAAAATGCTAGGTATATACAAATCTAGATGTACGATTAAATTACCAAAACAATGAATGCATATTTGGCCCAATTAAAATATATAGCATACTGTGATACTTTCCATATTAATATAAGATTAGCCCTGCATCTCCATGTGTAAGTGCATGCCAAGGGAGTAAAAAACAAGAAGTGACAGTTACTCGATATGTAAATGGCCACTCTTATTGCTAAGTTCATAATTACTCATCACTTCATTTCATATTTTATCCAAAAACTCATAAAAAGTTATCATGCACTAACTTAGTGTAATGTCAAATATGTTCATCTCAGTATCTATTTCTGCTATACAACAAAGATGCAACCCAACACCTTTTTGAAGTATCAGCAGGACTTGATTCTCTTGTAATGGGAGAAGGTCAGATCCTTGCACAAGTCAAGCAAGTTGTGAAAGCAGGACAAGGAGTTAATGGATTTGGAAGAAACATCAGTGGATTATTCAAGCACGCAATCACCGTCGGCAAAAGAGTCCGAACCGAAACCAACATTTCGGCCGGAGCAGTTTCTGTGAGCTCGGCTGCGGTCGAGTTGGCAGTGATGAAGTTACCTGATCAAGCCTCACATGGAAATGCAAGAATGCTAGTTATTGGAGCTGGCAAAATGGGGAAGCTTGTGATCAAGCATTTGGTTGCAAAAGGGTGTAAAAAGATGGTAGTAGTTAATCGAACCGAAGAGAGAGTATCTGCGATCCGCGATGAAATAAACGATGTCGAGATAATCTACAAACCGCTTTCTGATATGCTCGAATGCGTAGGCGAAGCGGATGTAGTTTTCACAAACACGGCATCAGAGAATCCTTTGATTTTAAAACAACATGTTAAGGAACTTCCTTTCGCAAGCGAAGAAATGGGACGAAAGCGCCTCTTCGTCGATATTTCTGTTCCGAGGAACGTAGGTTCGTGCGTCGATGACCTCGAATCAGTCAAAGTTTACAATGTCGACAACCTTAAAGAGGTAGTGGCTGCTAACAAAGAGGACAGACTAAGAAAAGCAATGGAAGCACAAGTGATCATCGGCGAAGAATCGGGCCAATTCGAAGCATGGAGAGACTCGTTAGAAACTGTTCCTACTATCAAGAAACTGAGAGCTTATGCTGAAAGGTTAAGGATTGCTGAGGTTGAGAAATGTTTAGGTAAAATGAGTGATGAGGATATAAATAAGAAGACACAAAAAGCAGTGGATGATCTTGGTAGAGGTATAGTGAATAAAATGCTTCATGGTCCAATGCAACATTTGAGATGTGATGGGAGTGATAGTAGGACTTTGAGTGAAACACTTGAGAATATGCGTGCTTTGAATAGAATGTTTGGTCTTGAAACTGAGGTTTCTGTTTTGGAGCAGAAGATTAGAGCTAAAGTGGAGCAAAAACCATAGTGAGATTAATATGAGACCATTGTTGTTGATTAAACTCATTTGTTTAGGATTGAGAATCATGTCAAAAGACAATGATAAAACAGAGAACAATAATAAAACCTCAACATTGTATGAAAAACATAGAACAGTGATGAAACCAACCTGAATGTAGTTAATTATATCAAAGTTTGCAAGTCTTGATCCACCCTCTTGCTGTCTACAGAGCCACTGATCAAGTTTTTCCTGAAATCAAAAAAACATCCAACATTAACGAAATGCCAATTTTTGCTTGGATTGAAAAGAAGAATCGATTAATTGTGACTAAATCACACCAAAACAACAGAAGCCTTATCACTCAAACTAGAACAAACTTTTCAACTCATCTTCAACCAATGTACTGACTTTTTTGCTCTCCATAAAACTTCATTCCTCTCTTCTCTTCCTTCTTCCATGTCTACATTCTTTCTTCTGCACTCAACTCAGATGGCATAGCACTTATATCATTCAATTCCCACTAGATATCACTTTCGCCTCTCATAAACTCAACATGAGTTCCTTCTCATTCAAAACCATACTCATGGGTTGGTCTCAAATACAACTCTTTCCACCGTGTAATCTCTCTCAACATTGATATTTACGGTTAACTAGGACTAGAAATTGAAAATTGCACACAACTTCAACACATAGACCTTAGTTAAAACTAATTCAATGGCCAAATACCTTACACTTCATGCCACTACTCACAACTGCTCACATCAATAACCAGCTCATCTCTCACCATTCAGGCACACATCAATAACACAAGCCTTATCACTCAAATTTCACGAACCCTCACAACTGCAACTTAACCTCACAAACCCTCATTACAGCTACTCAAAATCACGAATATCCGTCAACACAAAGACATCATAACGCTCACAAACAACACAGAATCAACGGATAGCAGAAACTGAAAAAAGAAATATTACCGGATACAAATGAAGAGAGGGATGACGACGACGTAGGTGAGATGACAAAGGGTTGAGTTCGACGGAGAATGAGATTTGGTTGTTTTTTCTTTTCGGTGTTTCCTCTTTCTGTTTGAGTGTCGTTTGAGAAGTGAATCTGAATCTGAATCGATGGTGAATCCGATGGCTGAAGAATGGATCCGGGTGAAAACCGAAGGAAGGGATGACAGTGGTAAATCAATGACTAACGGCGGTGAATCAATGAAAACCGAAGGAAGCAGAGGAAGATTTGACGGCGGTGAATCAGTTGGGAGAATCAATGGCTAAGAAGGAAGCAGAGGAAGATAGTGTTTTTGTTTTTGGCGGTGAGTGGATGCGGGAAACCCAATTTTCTGAAAATGTGTTTTGTTTTTTTTTTATCAATTAATTAATTAATTCATTATTATATATAACATAGTGCTTTTTAATAAATGCTATTATATAGGTAGTCAAATAATAGCGTTTTACACAAAATGCTATCTTAAAGAAGTTTAATAATAGCGTTCTGGTACAAAGTGCTATCATAATTACATAGTCTGTATTATATAATAGCGCCCGATTAAAAAGTGTTATTATAAATGTGTTTTTTCCATTTTAATAGCATTTTTTTTAAAAGTGCTATTAAATTAGGTGATACAAAAAATCATTTTTGGCGTAGTGGCTGCTAAAAGAAAAGACAGCGTTTTTTTTCAACGTAAAAGCGCTGCCTTATATCAACTTTAGACAACGCTTGATAATTTTTTTCAGGTAGACTTTAGACAGCGCTTTCAGACTTTAGACAGCACTTTTTTTTTTATGTTTTTACAGCGCTTTTTTGCTAAAGCGCTGTCTATTGTTTACAATTTTTTTTAATAAATTATCTATTTTAATCATAATTTTTATCATATTTGATAGCTTCATTCCAATATTTTGATCCAGGTTTTCAGAATTATCTTTTATGCTCCATATTTGGTAGCTTCATTCCAATAAAGACAACAACAACAACAACATTTATACATCTTTTTATAAGTTATGATACAAGTTAAAATTCTACAAGATATAAACAACAACAGTTACATCAAGTATTGAATTTACATCTATACATCTATACATCTTTTTATGATACAAAATTTATAGACAACAACAAGTATTGAATTTACATCTAGACATTTTTCTATCTTCGAGAATTCTCATGAAACAACAACAACATGAATATCTTAGCTCTATCTTCTACACATATGTACTTATATACCTAGGAAAAAAAATCAAATAATCGAAATTCATAACATGATAATATTAACGTTGACCTCTTAACCTCCTTCCGAATTTCCTCCAACAATAGTCACAGATAATGTGTGTTTGTTCCAAAATAAGGAGGCAATTGAAAAAGAAAGTGTAATAATTACCATTGCAAAGTTTGAAAGAGAACCGTTTCAAACAAACAATTGTAACTTATGTGTCGTAAATCTTAAATGTTTTTGTAATGTCAGCTTTGAAGGACATGATCTAACAATGCATTTATAAATAAGGGTGGTCTTAAGATATAAGTTAGTGTGGTAAGCCTTAATTAGAAATCATAAATCTACTTCCATACACACACAAAAATTTCAAGATATCATGTGATCTTCTCGTTTCCTGTAATGTCATGAAAATGAATTATGGTGTAGTTCAGTCGGTGGATCATGTGATATTTATCTCTACTAAACTTTCATGTTGTTAGAAGCTATATAGTTTGAAAAAATACATCTAAACCTTGGTTGTACCCAATTTGTTATGTATCTAAAGTAATTAACCAACTAACATAATTGCATATACACTATCATGTGAGACTATATCAAAATAATACAATAATTATCATGTCCGATTTTGTCTATTGTAAAGTCTTTAATTCCTTATTTAAGACAAAAAGAATAAAGGACACACATTATATATCAATCTGACACATGATGCCCCCCACACCACACCAAACTGATAAATTAGAACGTCTCTACATAGCTCGAAGACAGAAAGAATAAGTATAACGTACGTATGGTAGCTAAGGTTATGATGTTGATTTTTCGTCGTATATGAAGAATATGAGAGTAGTACGTGTGTAAGTAAGAGGGTAAAGGAAAGCTACACATGCATCCCAACAATGAATTTCTAACAACATTAGTTATTATTAAAAAATTTATAATATTGATCCATCATTGATTATGGATGAGTAAAATTAGGGAAGCAGAAACAAAGTGGCCTAACATGGTTGGCATAAGATTTTGACTTTAATAACTTTATCTTAGATGCAAAAAAGACAAAATCCTACAAGTTATATCCTTCACTGAACCAAATTAATGTTGTTGCGCATAAGTCATTAGTATATTGTCATTAATGACATATTACTATGTTTAGCAATTTCCCCTACTTATTCCTATCCAATTGCTTTCCCCATTTTCAGAAATAGTTATGGATACCAAGCATGCGTCAATTACCATTGAAAAAATCAAATCATTTAGCTCAAGTAGAGGATTGAGAAGTAGTCTTACTAATGGCCACAATATGTAATAGAAATCCTATGCTTCCAAAGACTGTTTATATAGATGAAGAAAATATTTGTTGGAGGGTGATGTCGAAAAATCTTCGAAATATAGTTGTTATAAATTTTGCTTGCTGCATGTAGTGGTGGTGAGGATGAAATGAATGGAAACAACAATAGTACAATCCTTTTGTTGAAAATCAAGATAATAGAGAGGATATTAACATATTTGTCCTTTTGAAACATTTGATTTTTCCGCTTTTTAATGTTGTACTATTCAAGAATATTCATTCAATCAGTCTTCTAATTACTGGCTTCTTATAAAGAGAGATTTGAAACTTCAGATCCAGACATTAGAACTTGGAGAGAGTGAGACTTCAAAGTCTATTTAGTTCAGAGTCCCAAGGCTTTTAGAGTATTGACCATTGTATAAACACTTCTTCAATTTGTAACTCTTTCTCAAAAACTGTTGATGTATCATAGTCTCTTTGTACATCGTTCAGAATATGTCTTCATCCAGATCTCATAGTCTGCTTGATCAGAGTCTCTATCTTCAGATGATGATTTATCTACAAAGTTCAATTTTTTTAGAACTTGTCTTTAGAATCAGCATGTATCAGAATTCATATGGTTTAGATTTTGTGCTCGGATTCTGCATACTCAATGAAATGGTTAGTGTACAAAATTTTTCTTCATACTTTGTTGTCATCAAAACTTAAGGATTAAGAATTAGAATCAAACTTATTCCAACATAACATACCACTACAATTGTTTAAAATAGTCATACTAAAAGGTTAAGGTCAGAGGTTCTAACCCATCACTTGGATTTTTTGTTCATTTCAATATATTTAACTACGGTTCTATAATCCAAACATAGTGAAAGACTTAACACACAACATTTCACCACGGTACATGATTCCAACTGTGGTAATATGTTTTCTTGAGTTTGTTATAACTTATGTTGAATACTTATTTCACTAACTACTCATTAAACATATATCCTTTTAATCTGATTTAAAAAATTATATTCTGAGATATTAAGTTACATTAAAAGAACAAGTTACACTAATCAATGTTATACAAACTTTTATACAACCCATTATCCGCATTTTGCTCTTTAACAATTAGATCTTGTTCCAATGCTTCTAGATCTTCAACTTCTCGTTCCTTCACCTCTAATTTATTTTTTTTAAATATTATTTTTTTTCCAAACAAAATTAGAGGTGACAGAATGGGTAGTTAAAGAACTAAAAGCATTGAACTAAGTTCTAACCATTAAAGAGCGAAATGCAGATAATGGACTGCAGAAAGCTCGTATAACATTGATAAGTGTAAGTTGTTTTCTAATATAACTTAATATCTCATATTATAATTTCAAACTCAATCTGAAAGGTTGTATATTAGGTAAGGCATTGGAAAAAAACGCAAACCACATACGATATAATAAACTCATCTTCTATGATCTTGGTAGAAGACTGAAAGTCATGGGAAGTTCGTTACCCTTTCTAGGTGGAATACTGGGAAAAAGAAGAAGTCGAGCCCCGTTCCAGGTAGAAGATCGGAAGTCATGGGAAGCTTGTTATCAATTTAAATCTTGTCACTGACTTCGTCTATGAGTGTTTAGTATACCGTCATGAATGAGTAGGTATTATCTATTTCTTTACCGTCATCTATGAGTCAGTATTACCTATTTTTTTACTGTCATTTATGATTAGGTATCATCTTGTTTACTATCTTTAACTATGAGTTAGTAGTATGTCCAGATCATGTCAATACCTTCGACTATGAGTTGGTAGTGGATCATATTTTATATTATTACTTAATTCATCAACATGTTGGCTGAACGTAATGAAGATGTAATTTATAAGGTATATCATTAAACAAATATAACAACAACATATATCAATAAAAACAATATCATCAAAACATACAACTTTTATCAACAACAACATAACTTAACAACGACAAGCAATATATATCAATAAAAACAAAATCATCAACAACATAAAATTTTTATCAACAACCAAATCATCAACAACATAACTCAAATAACATAAAATATATATCAACAAAAACAAAATCATCAACAACTTACAACTTTTATCAACAAAAACATACCTTAACAACAACATATAACATATATCAACCAAAACAAAATCATCAACAACATATAATTTTTATCAACAATAACATACAATATATATATATATATATATATATATATATATATATATATATATATATATATATATATATATATATATATATATATATATATATATATATATATATATATATATATATATATATATATATATATATATATATATATATATATATATATCAACAAATAAAAATTATCAACAACATACAACTTTTATCAACAACATACATTTACAATAACATACCTTAACAACAATATACAATATATGTATGTGTGTATGTGTGTGTGTGTATGTGCGTGCGTGCGTGCGTGTGTGTGTGTGTGTGCGTGCGTGTGTGCGTGTATGCGTACGCGTGTACGTGTGTGTGTGTGTCAATAAAAACAAAATCATCAACATCATACAATTTTTATTAACAACAACTTAACTTAAACAACATAGAAAATATATCAACAAAAACAAAACCATCAACAACATAAAATATTGAAATATCTCACGGACCTAAAATATGAAGAGGAAGTGAAAGAAGTGAATTTTGTGTGACATATTTCCTTGATTCATAAGAGACGAATAAGATATGTTGGAGTTTTGAGAAGCGGTATGAAACCTCTCTTGGATTAAGGCTAAAGCGTGAGAGATTGTAAGGGTTTTGTTTTAAGATACGATGGTGTTATGTCCTAAAAGAGAAAACTTTCAATTAAATATGTGTTATACTTTTCAACATGGTTGATATAAACAACCGTGATTAAATGTAGGTATATTTCAGAACGGTTGTTGTTTTAGACAGTAATGAAAGGCATTTTAATTTAATATAAATATTATGATTATAGGTGACACACTCTTACCAATGGGTGATGTAGGTATTTTAATTTTAATTAAATATAAGGGTTTTGTGATTACTGGGACAACAAGTCAGCTCTTCACATACTATAAATACTCAACCTGACTTTATTCCTAGCACTTCATCAAGTCCTTCATCTGTTAATTTCCATTCACCGAATATAATATTCAACTTAGAAGATTCATAAGACTCATTAAACCTCCTACATTTTTACAATATTATCACTGCAATTTGATTGAGAATACAATTTAATCTACTCGTTTAGTTAATCTATCAACTACTTCTCTAAGTAAGTATCCACTATCCTTTTTCTTCTCTTATCATAATGTCCCTACTACTGATACCAAATATATTCTCAATTTATCATCCAATTTTTAACCTCATTCATATGAAGAGGCAATTGGTGATGCAATTGGGAGTCATTCCATTCAATTTGAACTGATTGTATTAATGAAAACTAACACATGGAAACTGGTTTCATTGCTTGATCATAAAAAATTTATTGGATGTAGATGGGTGATTAAGCTCAAGCCACACTATATTGGCTCTATAAAGAGATATAAGGCAAGTTTATATGCCTAAGGCTTCACTTAAACTGAAGGACTTGACTACCTAGGCACCTTCAGTCTAGTTTTTAAGATGACAACCAATAGGGTTTTCATGGCCATTACAACTACTAAAACCCGATGTCAATACAACATTATTACATGGGGATCTCAATGAAAAGGTCTATATAAAACCTCCTTATGATCTTGATTTACCTCGTCAAAGATCCTTTTATCGCTTGAAACAAGTAAGTAGGTAATTGAATAAAAATCTAACTAGAACTTTGTTACATTCAATCAAAATTTACTAATCTATTGTACACTAAATCTAATGGTGCCTTATTTACAATGATCCTTGTATAGGTATATGATTTATTCTTAGGGGAGACTGATGCTGATCATATTTACAACATTAAGACCCTTTTAAATAATAAACTTAGCATCAAGGATCTAAGAGTTCTCAAATACTTTGTAGTTTTTTAAGTGAGCATATCCAAAGAAGGCATCAGACTATGTCACAAAAAGTATACACGTGATCTCCTACATGACATTGGCTAAAGAGGAGTGAAACCATTCAATACTCTAATGCATCGCTACCTACAGTTGCACAAAGAATTTGGTAACCTAATATCTGATCAAATATCATATTTAAGAATAATTAGGATATGCTTGTACTTGACACACTCCAGGCCATAAATTTATTATATTGTAAGAAAACTTAACAAATTCTTAAGTGCACCATTGATGAACCTATGTTGACAGGCTTTCATGTTTTGAAATACCTCAAAGGTACTATTAATAGTTTATTCTTCATTTCATCATCAGTATTTACACTTAAAGGATTCTCTTATTCTAATTGGGGAGAATGTCCCAATACTAGAAGATCTACAACTGGTTTGTTCTTCTCCCTATGAACATCTTTAATTAGTTGGAAAAGAAAAATGCATATTGTAGTTTCCAGATCATCATCAGAGGCTGAGTATTGAGAATTAGATCTGGAAATATGTGAGGGTCAATGGATCATATACCTGCTATAAGAATTCCATGTTAAGCATCTTTATCTTTTTGTGATTTATTGTGACAACAATTCAGCTTTTCACATTTTTGCAAATCCAGTGTTTCCATTTTGTGAGAGACAAGGTCCAATAAAGAGTACTTCACTTGATTTCTTTTACATCAAAAGATCAACTAGCTAACATTATGACTAAGTCACTGTAGGTAGGGTCATACAACAATCTACAAATCAAGCTAGGAATGATGAAAATATTCTCTAGCTTTAGGTGGGATCTTAAGCATGAAGATCAATGGTGGTTGATACAGTTGAGTGCTTAGAAAGTCATCTTAACCCTTGATGTTATTTTAATCTTAGATTATCAAAAACTAACTTGCAATAGGTTTTTATATGTTTTTGAGAGTTAGTTAGTAATGAGAACTAACTATAGATTATATAAATACGGAGAGCTTGGTCATTGTATGGTAGATTTGTTGTAACTCTTTCTTCATTATGCAATGCAGGATATTATCTTCATTTCAATGGTGTTCTTGCTTTAGTTTTCACACGGTATCATCAACATGTGGCTCCGTCTTCACCATTGTTGTTGCATAATTGTAAAAAATCTCACCTTCTTCTTCATTTACATCATTGATTATTCTCACCTTCTTCTTCTTCTTCTTTCTCTCATCTCTGCAACTATATAAGTTGAGAGTTCCTCGATTACCATTAATGTCCATGCTCCAAGACATCAACCTAATGTGAAATTCAACACCAACAAAGGTTATCCAAATGAGACCCATAATTCATACTTAATGCACCCGAGTGAGAATCCATTTATTGTGTTAGTTACTCAATTGTTGAACCTTGGAAACTATCATTCATGGTCCAGATCCATGACGATGATGTTATAATCCAAGACCACTAGATAAAGATTGTGACTCCATTGCTTGGGATCGATGAAACATGATGATCATGTCATGGATTAATAATTCAATGGACCCTAAAATATATCAAAGTATATTATGGCTGGAAACTGCTTCAAGCATATGGAAACTCCCCCTTTTTGATGATGACAAAAACTAGGATTTTTCAATAAAAAAATACATAACAAAAGCTTAAGAGAGTCTCCCCCTGAGTTGAGTACTCAGATAGAGATGAGATACTTCCCTGAAGTTCCTTCTTATTAGAGCTTTTGATGCATCTTCTTCTGTCTTTATCAGAATTTGTTCCTGTTTAAGCTTTCAGAAAACAAATAAGTTAAGATATTCAGAATGTTTGAGACTTAGTCCCGGTAAAGTGTTATTGAAAATATCTTACGTTCTCCCCCTTTTTGTGAAGTATCAAAAAGAAATATAACCATAAATTATCAGAGTCAAAAATAATGATTTGTATTGAAAACAGATTGCAATGACATCTTTCATAAACAAAGAAGATAAGATGAAGCATACAGAAAACAAGTTAAAAAAATCTAAGATGGAGGGTGAAGTCGTGTGAACAACACTTCCAGCAAGCTCTTAATCCGAGTGCTTGATTCTTCTTACTTTCCCAGTATATCTTTGATTTCTTTGGTAGTGTCTTCTTGCTTATCCAATATATCTCTTATTTCTTTGTTTGAGTCTTCTTGCTTATCCAACCTTGTGTGGATTAAAGCATTCTCCTTCTTTGGCTCTTCCAGAGTTTGAATGACCAGAGACGTAGCTGGTGTTTCCTCATAAGTTACATGTCGTTCAGAACACTCTGCAGCATCTTCTGATTCAACTACATCTTATGTTGCAATTTCCTTTTCTGGAGCAATAGTCAGAGGGTGACTATCAGAACCTGGTTCAGTAGCTTTTAAAGGTTGGTGCTCTTTCTAAGGAGCATTGTCCAATAGAAGAATTTCTTTCTTGTCCCAGTGACTCAGAACTTGGTCTTTGAAGGCTTTCAGCTGATCACTAAAGTTCTGCTGAGCCATCTCATAACTCAATTCTTTCAGACTCTGGGATTCAGAGTTGAACCATTTTCTGAATCTATCCCAAAGTGAATCACAAGAAGCGAGATTAAAATTCTCTTGACTTGCTTGCTTCAAATAAGTAACCCATTCCTGTATTTCTATTTCAAAATACAACAAGTTCTTACCAATATCTGTTTTGGTTAAGGTTGGTTTGGGTTTGGGAATGGAAATTTTATTGGTGGTTGAAGCTAGATGGTCCAGCGCTTTTAGATCAATGATAGTTGTGAGATGATCAGCTGGACGGTTAATTGGTGAGGGAGTGGGAGAATCAGAAATTAGGATTGGTGAGTGAGGAGTGTTTGGTGGAGGTATTTATGGAATATAAAGTATGGAGAGAGGTTGACAAACCATGAGAGGTTCTGTTATTCCAGGAATTGGGGTAGTGGTATCAGAGACTGTAAAAGAGTCTTCTTATGGGTTTGCGGTAGCGTGTTAATTTTCTGGTTCAGGGGTTTCAGAATTTGGATTTTCAGTTTGGGGAGTGAGAGGGTTTTCATTTTCTGGTTGAGGAGAGTTGGGATTTGGATGTTCTGGTTGTGGAGAGTGAAGGCGTAGATTTTCTGGTTGTTAAGAGGGAACTGTTTCAGATGTTGGAACAACTATAGATTCTACAACAGAAACAAAAGATGTGTTACCTTTCTATTTTTCAGCTTTGGGTGTCCTCTAAGAGGATCCTTCTCCTGCTGCCTTCCTCTTTCTGTATTTCTTTTGCACAACATCTGGAGCTGGCTTGTGCAGGTCACGAATGTTGAGTTCTGGAATAGTTCCATCTTCTTTGCATGCTTCAAGGTATCTGACCACAATCTCTAGAGAAGCATCTATCTCAAAAAATAGTGGAAAATCTTTCAGAGGGATTCTTCTAGACGTGATGACTTCATGAGAAGAAATTATTGGTTCCTTCTTAATGCTTTCAATAATCTTCATTTTCTTCAGATTCTTGGCATTTGGTGGTTTCCCAGCACTTGCCTCCAGAGTGCTAATCTCCTGAGCCTTTGTCAGATGTTCTATCAGCCTGTTTTTAGTCAAAATGTCAGAAATCAATCTTCCTAGAGGAATCCAATCCCTCTTTGTTCTTTCTGCTTCCCTTGTTTCTTTCACGCTTGTTCTCAGATGGTTGAAGAGAAAGTGTGGAAGATTTATTTTGGTCTTCTTTGAGATGAAGTACAACAGAAACTGTTGATTAATGTTGATGTAGTCTTGTAGGCTTGCTGTGATTTATGCAACCCAGAATGATCCTGGCGCAGATTCTGTAATAAGCTTTCAAGTCTCTTATCTTGCTGGATGGATGTCCAGAAGTGAAAATGACCCTAGCAATAGATTTTAGGTCAGAACACTTATCATCCATGTCAATGCATCTGACTCCACCGCCATTGTACCCAATAAGTTTCCCAATGAAGTCTTTTGTAATCACTATCTTCTTCCCCATAACATATGACGTAACCTGATGGTTGGATGAAGTAGCATGAATCCAGAATTCCTTAACAAGAATAAGAAATATTGTTGTTGAAGTAGAATTGTAATCAGTTTGATTAGTGAATTAAGTCCTCGTTGGAGAGAGGAGAAATCACCTTGGAGGGTGGACTGGAGTGGTTTGAGATCAAGCGAACCAGAATAAAAATCTCGTGTCTATTGCTTTTGATTTTGAAGTTTCAATTCAACCCCCCCCCCCCCCTCCCTCTTGTGTTTTTCACTTCTTCAATTGGTATCAGAGCATTTGTATGAAATCGTGAACGATTTACCCTTTTAGCTTGTTTATATAGGCGTGAAAATTTGTCCAAATGGAAACATGATAATGGACACTTAATGCACTTTCCATACTGAGAAGATCATTGTCTGAATGTAGCCATTGCACATACCTTGCATGCTGCTTTGCTTCAGAACTTGTGAACTCAGAAGCATAAGGTTATGTTGACGTGTTGGACTTCCGGTCCGAATCAGGATATATTTCTCTTTAGCACAGCTTCTGATCATCATACTTCAGAATATTCTGATTACTCAGCTTGAGTGCTTTTGTGGCTTAACTTCTGATGTTGTTTCAGTCAGAACTTCTGTACAACATAAAACACAAATTTAGAGTACATATTTGTTCTTTATGTTTGTTATCATCAAAACTCTTATGAGGGTTGTAGAATCAAACTATGTTATAACAGAAGTAATCGTGTATGCACACATTATGGAAATGCTAGTCATACCATTGATACTTATTTTAATAAAAATGGATATCCTCCTCGTTGGAAACAACAAGGATTGATAGACAATGTATCTCATGATGAGTCTCACGGTGATGAAGTTCCTAACGATAATTCAGAAGAACAATTTCACAATGAAGATTCAGGTTTCTTAATCTTTTCACTAAACTAACATAAAGATTTCTTAGCTTTACATCAAAAATCTTCAAACCTCACCAATCATTTAAAGTCAAATAAAGTTATTATATGTGCTATTTCAATCAATGTCACACAAGAATCCTTCACACTTGATACAAGTGCTACTGATCATGTATGTTTCTCTGTGAAACTTTTCTCTTTTTAAAAAAGAATCTCCCCTATAATAGTCAAACTTCCTAATGGATCTAAGGTCACCACTGATTATGCAGGGATTATTTCTTTGATAGCAGTTTCATTCTAACCAATGTCCAATACATGCATGAATTCTCTTTCAAACTTATTTTTGTTCCTAATCCAAATCTTTGTTTGAATTGCTAACTCATTTTTAACAACTCTACTTGTTTAATACAAAATAATTACTTAAAGAAGATGATTGGTGCAGCTAATTTGATAGGTTGATTGTTCATTCTCAATCATCCTCAATTCACAATCTCTAACACAAATTCATGAATTTCTAATTCACGTATCAAAACTTTACATTTGAAGTATAATACATATGTCAACTTTGTTAATCACCACAAGTCTTCCAATCACAATTCTTGTAACTTCAAGCATTTAAAATTTGGCCACCCTTCTTATGAAAAATTTATTGAAATAAAGAAATCATTTTCATTTGTCCAAATTATGGATTCATATTTTCCTTGTGATGTTTACTTTTATGCCAAGAAAGAGAGACTTCCTTTTTCTTAACAACACTCATAAATCTATTAACAAATTTGACTTAAATCATATGGATATTTGAGGTCCATTATCAATTCCCTATATTAATAGCCATGGATATTTCCATACAATTGTTTATGACAAAATCATATTTATATGGATTTTCTCATGAAATGCAAATCAAAAACCCAACACCTTATTAAATATTTTGTCTATATGGTTCACACTCAAATTAATACCAAAATTAAGTGACTCACATAAAATAATGGTAGTGAATTAATACTTAAAGATTTATATAAGGAAACTAGTATTGTACATCAAACTTCACGTGTTGGTACCCCTCAACAAAATGGCATAGTTGAGATAAAAAACCAACACATAGTTGGTGTTACTATAGCCGCTTTATTTTAAGCTCAACTTTCTGAACTTTTCTGGTAATCTTCAAACTATCATGCCATTCAAATTGTTCATAGATTACTCACACTTTTTTTCACAACAAGTCACCATTTCAAATCTTACATCAGTGCTTTCTTGATATTAATCTACTTAGGGTATTTGATCTATTTATTTTGCTTCTATCCTACAAGACAATAGGAAGAAATTGGATTCTACGTCCAAGAAGTGTTTGTATTTAGGTTTGCAAGCTGGATTTAAAGTTCACATTTTATTTGATCTTCATTTAAAAGAAATATTTTTGTCTAGAGATGTTATCTTCTTTGAATCTATTTTCCCTTACATACTACAAAATAATACATCTTCTCACACTCATTCACCACACTATATCACTCATCATCAAACTGATTGCTTTAATTTCCTTTACGTTTGATCAGTGCGTTTTGAAATTCTGGCACTATAAAATAGATGACAAGACTGATGTCCCAACACGAAAACACAATGTCAAAACAGATGTTAAGACATCATATGCTGACAGAAAACACTTCTACCAAAACAATAATTATGCATAAATAAATTTCAGAAGGTAAAAGAGACAATCAATTGTTTACCCAGTTTGGTGCAACTCGCCTACTCTTGGGGCTTACAAGCCATTAAGGAAATCCACTAAGACAATATTAGTTCAAAGCTAATTAACACTAGTTTACAACTTATCACTGAATCACTACCTTGTGCAACTTCTACCTAGAAACCTTCTAGATATGAGATCCCCCTCTCACTTCCCATAATCACCTCAGTGATAAAACCAATCACAAACCAATCATAAGAACCAAAATAGAAGATTACACTTCCAATAAACATAAATCAACACTTTTATTAAAAGCTCATGAGTGAGAACAATAACTTGATACACAATCAACTCTTTGCTTAAAATCTCACGAGTGATTTCCAAGCAACAATGAAGAATCAGTCTTCCTCAATGTATCAAACAATACATGGGAGACACACAAAAACAAACAAAGCACCAAAAGTACTCTCAAAACCCGAAACACTTATTTATACACCCATAATGTTTGTTGTGAATGCTTGATATTTTAGGTTTAGCAAGTCCTTATATATAGACTCTTGGATAATGGCTCGGATTCTTGAATCAAATCTAATATTCTAATTTTAAATGAGATGCAAGATTTTCAATAAAAATAGAAACAAATCTTCTAAGTTTCCTAAAAATTCTCAAAGATCCTTTTTAATAAAACAAAATCAAATCTGAATTTTTTCTAATAAAACCTTTGTGCCATGCAAAAATAAGTGAGATATATCCAAGAGGATCTCACAAAATCAAATCAAATTTGTCAACAAAAAAAAAAGAGCAACTTCTACTGTACAATTTGCCAAGATATCAAGACATTTAGCTTAAGATATGTCTGATATTCATGAAAGCAGAACATGTCATGACAGTTGGTCAAGATGTTTTGACATCTTGCTCATCATCATCTATGAACCATTGTTATACCCTAATTTTTACCCCTAAGATCCCTCATCATTTTGCATCTTTGTAATACATCAAGATCACAACCTTGGGTTGTCTCTTAACCTTTTCTTTCTCACTTTTCTTTAAGTTTGCCTTTGAGGGATCACCAAGCACCCATTTGTATATATCGTACATACATGCTTTATGTGTTACTAACATCTAATCAAAATACTAAAAAGATTTTCTTTGTTTCCCTCTGTTTGTTTTGCAAGGACAAGTGTGAACCAAGTGGATCAAACAATTTCCCTTAACTTAGGTTTTCATCTGATCAAAGTCAAAGTATGATCAAAGTTAAAGGTGACGTTTGGAAGGCCCAAGGAATTTTTGACTTGATTCAGCTTTCTAGGGTTCTCCCTAGTTATTGCAATCCCATTCTGATTTATGCACTCTATTTATGGGAAGGCTCCATAAAAACTTCCAATTTTGCAGTTGGGATGCTTACTCGTACCATGTTTGACATTGCAGCCATCACTGAACTCCACCCCACATGTGAAGCGTTATTTCCCACTGAAGCAGAGGAAAATGGCATCCCTTTTGAAAAGGACATCGTTGGCTTCACCAAATATATGGAGTATTTTCATGCTAAATATGTCGACATTGTGTCTAATGAAGAGCATATTTCCTTCTTGGCCTTATGGCTTTCCAAGTATGTCTTTAGCACTCGATCTCTGAAGGTATTTAAACGATTCATTGCGTCAGCTCATCACCTCCATCTAGGTCGAAACATATGTCTGAGAAAACTTATTTTTGGGTCTCTCTATGCCTATTGGGCCTTTTTGGCTGCTTCAATTGTGTTTAAATGCCACTTTTGTGAGCTAACTCAAACTGCACCTTTTTGAAGCACATGAGACCGTATTTTCCCAACGTGCCAACAAAATCCTTCGTTTTATTGCAATGGCGCCTTCTAAAAATGACATAACTCGAGAGCAGTCGGTTGAGAAATACTTGAAGTTTTTCTTTAGTTGCACTTCTTTTCAGTAAAGCATGGCACCCTTTGCCTCTATACCACATGGTCCTGAGTGGTTCACTCGACCATTTCCTCTTATCGATCCTACGCAGACCCCTAAATAAAAATCCATTTGGAAAGCCTTCTAAACCCCTAGGCTCATAGCATCTGGGGTAGAAGATAATGATGGCGTAACACTTCTGTGTTATCATCCTAACCTGGTGGCTAGGCATTTTGGCTTGTGCCAACCTTTTCCTCACAGCTTTTATAAGCCATCAGATGAACTACGCCTTTCGTCCACCAGCTACAGTGAGGGAGAATGTGCTCAATAACTTCAACATTTTGCTGTTGACGTCTCCAATATGATTCATCTCGCCTTCGAACCCCTCTTTTACACCACTAAAGAGTTCTATGATTGATTGAATGTTCAATTCATGCAAAGTAATGGGACTCTCAAGTCCTTCAAGGCTTGACTGAACTATGCTTTTGAAGTTATGCAGCAAAAGTTTAGGAAAGGTATGGCTTACTATTGTGACTTCCAGTCGCCTTCTTGTTCGCCTTTCCTCTTGTTTATTTTTTGACTTCAAATGCTTCGTCTTATGTTATTTTCTAATTCAGTTGTTGAGCACAAGAAACACGCCAAGGAAGCTATCAGTGGTGCGACTGTTTCTCCCTCAGCTGATAAAGCTCTTGGAACTTCTTCTCAGGTAATCTTGTACTTTGATGGTTTACTAATTGGTTGCTTTCCCTTTCTAACCCTCTGATTATGTTGACACATTCGTAGGCCCCTGAAGCTAACATCTTTATCCCTCCTGAACGATCCCAAAGAGACGAAAACACTCTTCTAACTAAGACAAATAAGCTGACGACACATCTTCTCTTTCCATCCCCAAAAAATCTCAATCGGCTTGATCTGAGGTTGTCTCAAAAAAGTCCACTTCAGCCACTGTGCATGCTCCAATGGTAGCAAAAGAACGAGTTTTTCATCCAACAATAACTCAACTAGAGAGCATTAACTTTAGTCCTAAAGGAGACCATCAGGTACCTTCTTCTTCAACGAATCTTTATCTTAGGAATTTTTTCCCTTTTATGATTATGTTCTTACTTTCCTTTATTGTTTTAGTGACTGGCAGTTAAAACTAAAAAATGCCTCACCAAGATTGTCTTGAAATCTTCCAAGACCAAAAAGAAACCAAATGTGGTCTTGTCTGATAGCGAGCCTTCTGGGAGAGACCTCAACTCTCCTATCACTCAGGGTACTTCTGAATATTCTCCCATCAGTGAAGAATTGGAGGATGATGCCAATAATGAAAGTCTGGGGGAGAATACTAGAGATGATGGCCTTAAGGGTCCTGAACAAGCTGTGTTGTTGACATCACCACAACTAACAACCAAAATCCCTTCCAAACGGAAAAAGTGACTCCACAGGTAACTTCCTCTTTCGCAACCATTTCGAATCCTCCCAACGTGATTCCTACAACCACCAACCATGTTGCCCAAACAAGTTGTTGCTCTAAGGAAAAACAACCCCTTTGAGTACTTGAAATTTTTGGTGAATGTTAGGAATCGTTTGACTGATGGAGGCTCCAGCACTTTCTCTACTGCATCTGGAGGCATCTCTTCTCTTGGGACTCAATAATAAGTTCTTAATATTCTCAAAACCATGCTCTTCCATGTTGATTTGATCATCCATTTGGAGGCGTACCCTTATCATGGTACTAAGATTAAAGAAATGTTGAAGAAAGTTGACGTCCAAGATGCTTCTCCTTTAGTCCTAAAATTTTAGTTGAAGCATTAACCTTCCTTGACCAGCTTTTGGTCGACTTGGCAAAAAAGAAAGAGATCTAGGAAAAACGTCTTCCTAAGTAGAAAAAGTGCACTATTGAATTGGCTTTCGTGAACTCTTCAATGGCTTCTAGTGAAGAATTGAAGGAACCTCTCGATAAAGAAAGAGATAACTTCAACACTATGTCCACATATATCTCCCAATGGCAAAAGTAGATCGTGGTGTTGAAGAAATAAATTGAAAGGCTAGAGAAGCAAATTGATAAGGCAGAAACTTTGTAAGTTGTTGGGGTTTACATAGCTAAACAAGCATTAAATAACGAATCTCTTATTGGGGTCGCTCATCTGGAGTGTGTTGGTGAGTTGGATATTGAACTAGCCGACCTTGACACATTTATCTTGTTAACCAATGCTCGTCTAGAACTTGCTCGAGAATTCTATATAAACCTCAAGAATAATGTGCCTTTTTAGCCGTTACACTGAATTTGTTTTTTCCATAGTTTTCTGTAATGCTTAATTTACACTCCAGGTCTCTTGGTGACCTCTTCATTATGCAATACATTTTATCCTTTGTTTATTATTATTTCTTGCAACATAGGCCTATACCTATTTAAGTATTTGCCATTTAATCGTAGTATTTGACCTTCCAGTGTGAGCTTCTCAATCTCATAAGCATTGTTAGGAAAAACTTGCATTACTCGAAATGGTCCTTCCTAATTTGGTGACCATTTTCCCAGGACTTTATCCCTTCTATACATAGGCAGAATCACTTTCAAAACCATATCTCCAAAGATCTGAACGCCTTTGCATTCACCCTTTTATTATAGGCCCTTGCTACTTGTTCTTTCTACCTTAACAAAGTAACTAATGCTGCTAGCCTATGTTCTTCAACATCTACCAGCGTATCATACATAATTCCCCAGTAATATTCAATAGGAATATATGATTGCCTTTTCACCCTTACCGATTACAGCTGAATCTCTAGAGGCAATACTGCTTCGTGCCTATAAACTAAGTTGAAAGTTGTTGTGTTAGTCGACTCCTTTGGCGAGTTTTGACATGCCCGCTGTTGTACCCCAAAATTTGCCCTCTCATTTCTCAAGACATTTTCTCACAAGGATTTTCAAAAGTTCAAGTTTGCATAAGTACAATTGGATTTTTGATGCCCCGTATAATTTCCATGGATCATATTGGGCTTTCAAGCATCAAATCAAAGAAGAAGGCTTTCAAGCATCAAATTGAAGAAGAGAAAGCTTGATTTGATTTCCCAAGCTTCGACTGGACTTTGGCCTCCTTCAAGCTTACTTCAATTTCCCAAGCATTGACTAGACTTTGGCCTCCTTCAAGCTTACTTCGATTTCCCAAGCTTCGACCGGACTTTGGCCTCCTTCAAGCTTGCTTCAATTTTCCAAGATTTGACTAGACTTTGGCCTCCTTCAAGCTTGCTTCTATTTCACAAAGCAGTGGCTTCTCTCATGCTTGTTTTAATTCCACCTTTAAACCCTTCAACACACATAGTTTCTACACTATGACACACAACTTGTGTATTCGAAGAACATACAAAAAGCCCATTCAAAGAACATGAATTTGGTGGATTTGAAGAACACATACTTGGTGGCCCACTCAAAGAACACGATTTTAGTGGATTCGAAGAACCTACATTTGGTGGCCCATTCGAAGGACATACCATTGGTTCAATTCGAAGAACACATAATTGGTGTTTTGTCTTTTGATGAATCTGGTCGAAGGCTGCTGAACAAAGTCCTATATGCTGCCAAGCCCAAGTCTGTTATACTGCCATGAAACAGTCTTGCACGAAGCTGCCACAACACTCCAAAATTGCTGCAAAGCAGTCCTGCTATGCTTCTCCTAATTTGTACCAAACTAGCATATAAGAGTTGAACCTCGAAAGCTATGAAAAGAACATACCCAAATTGTTCAAATTTAATTTGTTTTTCCCCCCAAAACCTCAGCCAAACTCTTCTATAAATAAGATGTTTCACAACACATCTAAGGGGGGATTTTTAGTGAAAATTGGAGAGAGATTTGTTGGCAAGGAAAAGAAAGGAGATCACACTTAACACACTCTCAAACCCATAATCAAAAAAGCCACACCTTTGTTTTTGTTCTTTCGAATCCAGAACTAAAGAAACACAACAATTGTTTCTTTTCCTTCGAATCCATAACCAAAGAAACACAACTCTTATTTTCTTTGATTTCTAATCTAGAATCAAAGAAATAAAATAACCCTGTTCTTTTATTTCGAATTCAATAATATCCAGGGCATTAACTCAAATTTCAAAACACCAACTCCATATTCAAGCATGGCTTTGACCCATACTACTATCCAGTCCCAAACGAAAGAAAACAGAAAAAAGGTGTGTGAATCTAAGGGTGTGCTTCGATACACACTGGTTGCAGGCCCAAATGAAAGAAAACAAAAAGGGTGTGAATCAAAGGACACCTGCTTCGATCCAGGATGTCTTTTCTTTCTCTCTTTTGCACTATTTTTTTCTTTATATTTTTTATATATTTTCTTTCATTGCTATTCAATGTGGTTGTAATAATTAGTACTTTTATTACTTTTCAAACCCCATTTGTAAATGTGTACACCCTATCCCTAAAATATGTAATAGCGTAGGACATTTACTTTTCTGCAATTTACGGCTTTTATATAAAATGCTAGTAATTAGGCTGTGTATGATAAGAGTTAAAATCAACACGTAGACAACCCTAAATTCAAAGATCAAAATTCATGCAATCAAACACATTATTCACACACGTACACCTCTAGGGTAACCTCACTTGTTGCCTCGGAAAATAGTCATGTCCCTCGAATATGGGCGTTTTAGCAAAGACCCTCGATGAAAAAAGATAGTAGTCCCTCTTTGTCCCTTGATGTTTCCTTCGATAACAGATCTAGTTCCTTACAAAAATTGCTAAAATGTCTCATAAGTTGCCTTCTATAACTATACGATGACCCACGCTCATCCCTTCACATCCAACGATGGGGATTCTTACCAGTCAATGGTAAGATAGCAACATCTAAAGGAGGAGGAAAAGAACATAGACCTTTTGAGTAGGTAGGACGCTCGTAATTTCTTTCTCGCAAACTAAAACCATTTCCACACTTACACTTTCAAAAACACCTTCAAAAACAAACATCTCTTTGAACTATTTTCAAAACCATCACTTTGCATGCATTCTTATAGAGACGAGAATCATTACAAAGTTCGCCGCAACAAAGGAATTTTGCAAAATATTTTCAAACTTACACCACAAAGCACATTTTAAAACAAAGCAAAAGTGATCTAGCAAGAAAATAAGAGTCCGTAGATAACTACGGATGAAAAGGGTGCTAACACCATCCCTTTTCATAACATACCCCCCGAACTCAAGAAAATAATCTCGAAAGGTCATTCCTGTTCTTTTCACCCTTTCCTTTATTGGATAAAAGAAAAGTGGATGGCGACTCTTGCTATCCATAATAATTACGATCAAACGCAAAACAACCAAGTCGGTTCTCTCATCGTATTACAGAACTGGCGACTCTGCTGGGGACTAAAACTTAAAAGTGGGGTTACCTTAGAGCTAGATCACCTTTATAATTATTTTTTTGTTTGACTTATTTGCTTTACAGTTTTGGGTCCTTGTTTGGGTTATTGTTAAAGATCCTACACCCGGATCTGGGGCACCTTTTTAGGTAAGTAGAAATAAATCATGGAGGTTGTACGGCGTAGACTGCTATGGAAAAAGTGATAGCTACATTAGTGTGATACTCTGGCTTGTACTAATGTTCCTTGAGTAGTCAAGGATAACATTAGGCTTCCTTATATTATCATTAAGGGCTAACTGACTTTTAGAACCTTTAATTGACACATCCTAAGCCATTAGAAAGTAGTGAGATGGCCAGCTTTGGTTTCGACCAAATATTGGTTGATACTCGATGCTACACTCATTGAGATTGGACTTTTGGGATATTATGGCCGCAATACTTTGGTGCTTGAGCTAGAACAATGCCTAAAAGAAAGATCAGTGATATGAGACCCCTAGAACCTAATTACTTTCTAGGACAGGTTGAGCCAACTAAACTTCAAGAGGGTACTTACCTATGACTCCATGCAAGCCTATACCTAAGGACTTGTCTACTTTGTGTGTATATGATTATTTGTACATAAAGACTTGTTTGCTTTATTCACCTATACATAACATCATAACATCATAACATCATACCATATCATTTCCACTGACCATTTCAAGGATCTTAAGGGCCTGTGATGCAAGGATATGATGAACCAGACATCCATCAAGGGGCAAGAGGATTTATTCTACTCTAACCAAACACCATCAAAGACCAAAGCACGGTAACAAGAGTCAAGGGTTATGACCCACTTGACATGGTGAGCTTGATTCTCATGGAAGGACATTCAACGATATGAAGTTCTCCAATCAAAGATGTGATCAAAATTCAACTTCTAACATCTTCCTGTGTTTACCTCGCGAGATCCTTGAAAATATTGCATCCACATATCATGCATCATATCATGGAAGGTTTTCCTCACACAGGTCTCTCATCTGCTTACTGTTTATTTGAGTAGAGATGACTCTAGAACAGACTATCAAGGATCTTCAAACCCAAAATGCTCAGCTTCAAGAAATGTTCTTGAACCTATCCAAGGGGCAAGAAGAGGTGAAAGCACTCCTCACTAGGAGCATGACCAAGAAGAATCCTGAGGACAACAGGGATGACCAGTTGGAACGGTTACAAACTGAGATAGCCACAATGAAAATCCAAATGATGGGACAGATGGTGGGCCAGATGGCTCTGATCCAAAACTTGGCTCAGGGACAAGAAGAGTTGAGAACTCTCGTCAGCAAGCTTCATCAAGACGGATGCAACCGTATGAAACAAACAGTCGAGGATGGGGATCAAGTCATTGATCTGCCCCCGAAGAGACAAGAAGTTGGCTTAGTGGAGAGTAGACCTTTCCAAATTGCTGATGCGTCACGAGCCCAACAACAACCTCTCCAACAATCACAGGGTAATCGACGTAAGCGGGATACATCTAATAGGAAATATACCAAACTTAGCATGCCGATGTTGCAAGCCTTGCAACACATGTTGAAGTTAAATTTGGTCACATTGAAGGATTCTCCTCGGAATCCTAATACTTTTGCTCCTAGTTACCATCCCAATGAAAGGTGTGCATATCACTCCAACAGTCTGGGGCAATGATACTGATAGTTGTTGGACGTTGAAGTATAAGATTCAAGACCTGATCGATGAAGGAGCGTTGAAATTCTCACAAGATGGTAAGATTGAATTTTTCTTCCATCCCTCAAAGGCATATCATCTGAAGTGACAAAACTTAGGCGGAGAATTTTTTTGTTTTGAATTTTCAGTTGTAATTTCTTTTTTTGCTTAAAAATTTGTCCTTATGTTAGACTTTGGTTATTCTCATTAATGCATTGCATATGTTTGTCTTGAATTAATCCATTCATTTTCACTATATTTAAACTGTGCTTTTACTCCCTTTTGTGATATTCAACTCTCGTTAAAAGTTTTAAGCCTTTAGAGGGAGGATGATGAAAATAATACCATAATCTCATATAATATGCTTTTGGACAGACCTTGCTGATGATGTACATGCGTTCTTTCAATTCCTAAACACTGGAGTTATAAGGAAGATAATCCCTAGTCAACCCTTTGAGACTAAGAAGTAGGAGTTTTCTTTTTCACACAAATTGAAACCTTTAATCAAAACCTGGAGCAAGGTTAGTTTCTCAGTTAATTCAAATATGTGCTTTGTCACAAGATTTCACTTCGTACACGATGAATGACATCAAAAACATCATTCTGAATCAAAAGACGGTGATGGTTCCCCATAAAATAGGCAGTCACTACCTCTTAAAAGAAAAGCCCACTAAGTCAAAACGTACGAAGGAGACTTAAGAAAAATGGGGCCATCCCGCTGACTATAATCTCAAAACAGTCAGGCAAAAACTAGGGAGAATTAATCAAAAAAGGAGGTCGCTACAAATCCCCAATAATAGAAAAATGTTGTAAAAATGACTATCTTCTCCAATAAACTTAACTTGTCCGAACCATCACCAAAACGTCATTTCAGACTCAATTGGAATTAAAAATGCACAATTAACTGAGTATAGGGCTTAAGAACATCATGAAGAATGGGTGGGTACAAACACACTTTGAGCCTTATCCTTTGTTTCTTAAAACTATGAACCAAACCATGCTACAACCCTTTAAAAGTCCTAATTAAAGCATGGGTTAGTTCGAAAGCATATTGTTACAAAAGGTATCCTGACTCCTGTAAGGCTAACTGCAAATCCTGAGTTGAATTCATGTTCTTACAAGACTCTTTATTTGTTAAAATTGCATTCTCAAAACTTCAAGACAATCATAAACTTTGCATTTTTTTTAATACCGTTGTTTGTATATAGCTATTTGTTTGACAACAGAGAAATTCACGTGACGAATATCCAGTGAACAAAAACTCTCTGAATAAACAAAATCACTTCAAATGGAAAAACACTTCCAATGATAAACTCTCCATAACCATGGGGCATGACATGTTATTGTCCAACTCATCAGTTACGGTCAAGTCAAGATTCCAAGAAATCTCTCAAGAAGTGCTGAATAGCTAGGGGCAGGTCTGCATCTGAATCACTTAGGGCATTGAACATGAATTCCAGCAAAGGGTCGCGTACGGCCAAGAACACGTGTTCTGGCAGCGCTACAACACTTACTACTATCCCTAGTAGAGCCATGGATATCCCTACAAAGTTGGATTTGTACAATCACCAACCAGAGTTTAAATCTCTGGAAAACCTCTCCCCAGCTGAATTGGTCTTAAGAGGAAGCCTTGAGGAGTTCTTCCAGAAGAAAAACACTTCCCTAGAAGATTGTCAAATGGGTTTATTTCTCCAACAAACTACGAATCCTCCAGACCAATACAAATCAACAGACAAAACCCTTTAATCCTCGGTAGAGTCATTGATATCCCCAACGGAGTTGTTACTATCCCCAAAAGTTACTAAAACCCGAACCCGACTAGATAATAGTTTAACTTCTTCAAATCACTAACAAAACTCCTCTTCCCCAGTAAGGTTTTTCACTATCCCCAGTGAGTTGTTGCAAAGACTGGAAGCCAATCAGATAACAGTTAACTCCTTTATCCCCCAACAAGTTATTAACTTCCATTCTCTCCAATCAAGAGTATAACTCCCCAGTAGAGCAACGAATAACTAAAACTTTTGAACTCGTTTCCCCAAGCAGAAATTAACACTCTCCACAAAGATTTCTCAAGCCAAAGCCAATCTTCCCTAGCGGATTTTCCCTCAACCAACAAAACAGGAATCCCCGATGGAAACGTTCTAAATAAGGTTTGAAGATGTGCATACTCTTAATCCCTAACAACATTCTAAGATTTAACTTCCCAAAGCTCCCCAACACTTGTCAAGGAGCAAAGATACATTTCAACAAACATTTCACATTCATACATCATATTACGTACATGATAAATTCATATAGCATAATCTCATCTATTTTGAGAACATCATCAAGCCATGCATACATCTGCATGTAACTAACCCTCTTCCTTGCGGGAAAAGGAAATCAACAAAAGTCCTCTTTTGGAAAATATCACAACCATTTCTCAAAAGTTCAGAGACTAATTCCTGAAACAAGCCATGGCAACTATCTCTACGACCAACAAAAAAAACAAGTTCTAGATTAATACCTGAAGCAATATAGGACAACTATCTGTGAACGAATGGTTGTAGATTAATACCTGAAACAAGACAGGACAACTATCTACATGAGAAGATTGAAGACTAACTCTTGAAATAAGTCGTGGAAACTATCTTTCTTTCAAATAGGTCAGAGATTAATTCCTGAAACAAGCCAGGGAAACTATATCTACGACCAACAAAAAGCAGATTCCAGATTAATACCTAAAACAAGACAGGGCAACTATCTGTGAGCGATTGATTGTAGATTAATACCTGAAACAAGACAGGACAACTATCTACATGAGAAGATTAAAGATTAACTCCTGAAACAAGTCGGGGAAACTATCTTTCTTTCTCTAAGGTCAGAGATTAATTCCTGAAACAAGCCAGGGGAGCTATCTCTACGACCAACAAAAAACAAGTTCCAGATTAATACCTGAAATAAGACACGACAACTATCTGTGA
Organism: Vicia faba; assembly: GCA_948472305.1. Classification (NCBI taxonomy): domain Eukaryota; kingdom Viridiplantae; phylum Streptophyta; class Magnoliopsida; order Fabales; family Fabaceae; genus Vicia; species Vicia faba. The sequence goes on along the minus strand of OX451740.1, from coordinate 759,265,332 downwards.
GCGACTGATTGTAAATTAATACCTGAAACAAGACAAGACAACTATCTACATGAGCAAATTGAATATTAACTCCCGAAACAAGTCGGGGAAACTATCTTTCTTTCTCTAAGGTCAGAGATTAATTCTTGAAATAATCCAGGGAAACTATCTGTACGACCAACAAAAAACAAGTTCTAGATTAATACCTGAAACAAGACAAGACAACTATTTGTGAGCGACTGATTGTAGATTAATACCTAAAACAAGACAAGACAACTATCAACATGAGCAGATTGAAGATTAACTCCCAAAACACGTTGGGGAAACTATGTTTCTTTCAATTAGGTCAGAGATTAATTCCTGAAACAAGCCAGGGAAACTATCTCTACGGCCAACAAAAAACAAGTTCCAGATTAATACCTGAAACAAGACATGATAACTATCTGTGGGTAACTGATTGTAGATTAATACCTAAAATGAGCCAGGACAACTATCTACACGACCAGATGAAGCAATCCTACCCAGGTTCCTTCTTATATATTTCCAGATAAAGTTACACACAGACTCATCACGAAGCAGCCCTACACGGATTCTATCTCATACATTTCCAGATGAAGTTTCACACAGACTCATCATGAAGAAACCCTACCCAGGTTCCTTCTCATACATTTCCATATGACGTTTCACACGGACTTATCATGAAGCAGCCCTACCCAGGTTCCTTCTAATATATTTTCAGATGCAGTTTCACACGGACTCATCCTGAAGCAACCCTACCTAGGTTCCTTCTCATACATTTCCAGATGCAGTTTCACATGCACTCATCCTGAAGCAACCCTACCCAGGTTCCTTCTCAAACATTTCCAGATAAAGTTTCACACGGACTCAACAGGAAGCATCCCTACACAAGTTCCTTATCATCCATTTCCAGATATAGTCCCAAACGAATTCATCATGAAGCAGTCTTACACAGATTCCTTCTAATACATTTCCAAACACGACTTAACGCGGGTCTATTCCAACATGTCATTCAGAATTAAATTGACCAAATATTTTTCTGATATTTCTCCCAGTTATTGTCAAGCTTAAACTTAGTCTATATTCCTATCAACAATCACCTTTGGATGGCATCTATAATCCCATCTCCGATAATGCTCCATCATCTCTATAAATGTAATATTTAAGCCCATTCCATACACAATCAACTAACATAGGGTGGAGTGCAAATTTCTGGGCACTTTAGTGTTCAATCATCTTCCACCTTCAAGTCACGAATGGCGGACTCGCCAATCTAACTCTTCAGGTTTAAGAAGATTGAACAGGGGTAGCTATTGTAACCCAAAATTTTCCCTATCATTTCTCAAGAGATTTTCTCATAAGGATTTTCAAAAGTTCAAGTTTTCAAAAGTACAATTGGATTTTTGATGCCCCATATAGTTTCCATGGATCATATTGGGCTTTCAAGCATCAAATCAAAGAAGAGGGCTTTCAAGCATCAAATTGAAGAAGAGTACGCTTGCTTCAATTTCCCAAGCTTCGACTGGACTTTGGCCTCATTCAAGCTTACTTTGATTTCCCAAGCTTCGACTGGACTTTGTCCTCCTTCAATCTTTCTTTGATTTCCCATGCTTCACCTGGACTTTGGCCTCCTTCAAGCTTGCTTCAGTTTTCCCAAGATTCGACTGGACTTTCGCCTCCTTCAAGCTTGCTTTGATTTCCCAAGCTTCGACTGGACTTTAGCCTCCTTCAAGCTTGCTTCGATTTCACAAAGCAGTGGCTTCCCTAATGCTTGCTTCAATTCCACCTTTAAACCCTTCAACATACATAGTTTCTACACTATGACACACAACTAGTGGATTCGAAGAACATACAAAAGGCCCATTCGAAGAACATGAATTTGGTGGATTCGAAGAACACATATTTGGTGGCCCATTCGAAGAACATGAATTTGGTGGATTCGAAGAACCTACATTTGGTGGCCCATTCAAAGGACATACCATTGGTTCCATTTGAAGATCACACAATTGGTGTTTTGTCTTTTAATGAATCTGGTCGAAGGCTACTGATAAAAGTCCTATATGCTGCCAAGTCCAAGTCTGTTGTATTGCCATGAAACAGTCATGCACCAAGCTGCAACAACACTCCAAAACTGCTGCAAAGAAGTCCTGCTATGCTGCTCCTAATTTTCACCAAACTAGCATATAAAAGTTGCACCTCGAAAGCTATAAAAAGAACATACCCAAACTGTTCAAATTTCATTTCTTTTTCCCCCTAAAACCTCAGCCAGACTCTTCTATAAATAAGATGTTTCACAACACATCTAAGGGGGTCTTTTTAGTGGCTGGAGAGTGATTTGTTGGAATGGCAAAGAAAGGAGAGAACACTTAACACACTCTCAAACACAGAATAAAAAAACCCACACCTTTATTTATGTTCTTTCAAATCTAGAACTAAAGAAACACAACACTTGTTTCTTTTCCTTCGAATCCATAATCAAAGAAACACAACTCTTCTTTTCTTTGCTTTCGAATCCAGAATCAAAGAAACACAATACCCCTGTTCTTTGCTTTTGAATTCAAGAATATCCAGAGCATTAACTCAAAGTTCAAAACACCAACTCCAGATTCAAGCATGACTTCGACCCATATAGCTATCCAGTTCCAAACGAAAGAAAACAGAAAAAGGTGTGTGAATCGAAGGGTGTGCTTCGATACACACTGGTTGCGGGCCCAAACTAAAGAAAACAAAAAGGGTGTGAATCGAAGGACACCTACTTCGATCCAGGATGTCTTTTCTTTCTCTCTTTTCCACTATTTTTGTCTTTATATTTTTTTTATATATTTTCTTTCATTGCTATTCAATATGGTTGTAATAATTAGGACTTTTATTGCTTTCCAAACCCCATTTGTAAATGTGTACACCCCATCCCCAAAATATGTAATAGCGTAGAACATTTATTTTTCCGCTATTTACCGCTTTTATATAAAATGCTAGTAATTAGGTTGCGTATGGCAAGAGTTAAAATCAACACGTAGATAACCCTAAATTTAAAGACCAAAATGCATGCATGCAATCAAACACACTATTCACATACGTGAACCTCTAGGGTAACCTCACTTGTTGCCTTGGAAAATAGTCATGTCCCTTGAATATGGGCGTTTTAGAAAAGACCCTCGATGAAAAAAGATCGTAGTCCCCCGTTGTCCCTCGATGTTGCCTTCTGTAAACGATCTAGTCCCTTACAAAAATTTCTAAAATGTCTCATAGATTGTCTTCTATGACTATACGATGACCCATGCCCATCCCTTCACATCCCACGATGGGGCTTCTTACCAATCAATGGTAAGATAGAAACATCTAAAGGAGGAGGAAAAGAACATAAACCTTTTGAGTAGGTAGGACGCACGTAGTTGCTTTCTCGCAAACTAAAACCATTTCCACACTTACACTTTCAAAAAAATCTTAAAAAACAAACATCTCTTTGAACTATTTTCAAAACCAACACTTTGTATGCCTTCTTATAGAGACAAGAATCATTACAGAGTTCGCCGCAACAAAGGCATTTTGCAAAATATTTTCAAAATTACACCACAAAGCACATTTTCAAACAAAGTAAAAGTGATCTAGCAAGAAACTAAGAGCCCGTAGATAACTACGGATAAAAAGGGTGCTAACAACTTCCCTTTTCATAACCTAACCCAAGAACTCAATAAAATAATATCGAAAGGTCATTCCTTTTCTTTTTACCCTTTCCTTTATTAGATAAAAGAAAATTAGGTGGCGACTCCTGCTATCTGCAACAATTGCAATCAAATGCAAAACAACCAAGTCGGTTCTCTCACCGTATTACACCCGCAATGATTGGGCCAGAGATGTTTTCTAGCTTCTACAATTTTGGCCAACATGTTTTTTGATCAAACTTATAATGACCTTGTTTGCGGCTTCGACTTGCCCATTTTCCTGGGCATAATATGGAATTGATGTTAACAGTCTGAACCCCATTTCTGCAACGAACTCAGTTACCTTTCGACCTATTAACACGGTTCCCTTGTCCATTATTATAGTTTCTGGTATTCCAAACCTATGTATAATTTGATTTTTAATAAAGGCCATTACTTCCTCTTGATCTATTTTAACCAAAGCGACAGCCTCTACCCGTTTTGAAAAATAATCAATACCCACTAAGATGTACCTATGGCCTTTTAATGAGGCAGGTTTATTTTCTCCTATAATATTTGAAGCCCATCCCTTGAATGGCATGGGTTTGATAACATAATGTAATTTTATAGCTGGTACATGTTGAATTCTAGATTGTTTTAGGCATTCTTGGCAGCTTTTGGCGAACTCAATGAAATTTTTTAACATGGTCGGTCAATATACTCCTATTCGACATAACAACCATTTCATTTTTTGTCACGCCTGATGTGTACCAAAGGCTCCATTATGTACTTCAGATGTTTCTACGTATGCTTCGTTTTCCCATAAGAATTTTAACAACACTCCTTCAGGTGTTTTCCTGAATAATTCATTTCCCATTAATCTGTAACTCAACGCCCTATAATTAACTTTGCGCTCTGTCATCCCAACTGAACTTTTTAAGTAATATACTATAGGTTTCCTGCTGTCATTATTAGATAATGCATCAATGGAAAAAACATATTCTACCACTTCAAAATTTCAAAAATAATCATAATTCATGAAATCAGAGATCACTTCAGGCGCTTCCCCCTGAGTTTTTGTCATTTGCGTGTTCTCAAACACCAATTTATCTTTTAACTCAATGAATTCATTTATTTTCTCTTTAGATAACTTATATCCACACGCTAATTGGGCCATGTCGTTCGCCTCTTGGTTTTCAATACGCCTCACATGACTAATCGACACGTTATCAAATTTCTGAAGTAACGACAATGCTTTGGCAACTGTTGTACCCCAAAATTTTCCCTCCCATATTCCTCAAGATTTGTCAAGAATGATCCTCAAATTGCTCAAGGGTTATGCAGTCAAATCACCTCCTAAGACAGCTGAAATTAGGGTTTTGGTTCTTTCAAGGAATTTGGGGTTTTCAATGGTCCAATCAAGTCTCATAGGCCTATATACCTTCTCTAGCATCTACATGCCAAGTTTCAAGACTCACAGTGCCAATTTGCAAAGTCAAAAGCCTCATTTGATCCACAGTCAACTGCAAGGGTAAAATGGTCATTTTGCAATCAAAAGTCAGAATTTTTTGTCAACATCTTATTTTGAGTCCACAATAATCATTTGATCAAGTCTTGATCATGATTCCACAAGAATAGCTCAAAAATCATCAAGATGCAAGAAGTTACTATTTTTGGACAGTAGAAAAGTCAACTGTATCTTGACCAGAGCATAACTTTTTCATGGTTTGTCAGAAAAATTCCATCCAATGCTCATTTTTAAGGGGATGCAATTTCCTACAATCCATATTCACACTCCAAGTTCAAGAAATGCTCTCACAAGAAGTTACCAATTTTTACATTATAGGTCAATTTCAAAAGTCAACAAAAGTCCACTTTGAGTCAAAGGCCATAACTTGAGATTGGTAAATCCAAATGACATGGGACCGAAGGCATTGGTTAGAGGACTTCAAGAGCTTTCCAAAATGTCCAAGAACATGGTCATATGATCAAAATTGAGCAAGTTGTGCATTGGAGAAGTTGGGAAATTTTTATGAATTTGCAAAAGTCAACTTTGTTCAAAACACCTTCTTTTTGCTAATGGGCCTCAAATCTCTTCTTGAAACTTCACCCATGACCTATGCACGACCCATCAAGATTAATTGGATTTATTTTCTTATTTTTACTGATTAATTGGATTTTTAATCAATATTAATTCATTTAATTAATTTAAATCATAAGAAAATACAAGATTTGATTTTTAAATCTTTTTGTGAAGAAAATATGACCTAAACATGCTGGCAAATTCGTGCACAAGTCAAAGATACAGAAAAATCCAATTTTGGCAAGTTTGTTCAATCATGAAAAATTAAGGATATTTGATTTTTCAATCAAGGATTCAATCATCAATGCAATGGATATTGGCCCAGCTTTTTGACCTAATTTGTTTCCCTTATACATAAGCAAGCAAACCCTGACCTAGTGGACGATTGAAAACTGCAGAAACGGCCATAGCACATTCAAGAAATTCCAAGAAAACTGAAAATTTGTTCTTGCATTCTAGGTCGATTCGAGGCATTTTATTGATCCAAATACATTGCAGGAGGTCCCAAGAACGTTTTACAATCAAACTCAGGCATTAAAGCTCAAATAATCGTCATATACAAAACCACGGTTTGCAATTCCTATTCAGAATTATATATCTTAATTCATGCGCATTTAACATGTTTCTTTGATTGATTTGCATTGCTAGAGACTGAACAAAGCTAATGGAATGATTTAATTGAACTATAACACCCTGAATCAAAAGATGCCATGATCAAATTTCTAGGGTTTCCAAGCTTTAAATTAGGGCTTTCTAAACCAGGAAAAATTGGGACTAATAAGACACATGGTTAAAATCGATAGACCCAGACAAACATGACTCACCCCTCGCGAAATATTTATGATCAATGTGGTTCTAATCGCTATTTTTCGTGCGGATAGATAGTGGAGGTTAAAAACCCCCGCTATCTAATGTTAATTATACAGGAACAAACTAAGAAGATGATGAGGTGTTATCACATGGTTGGCCAATTTGAAAAAGCGCGCGTTTATTTTTATTTTACAGCGTTTTAATTGTTTTCCATATATAATAATTTCATCTCATTACGATAACAAAGAAACGCGCTAGTTGAGTTGGCAAGCAGGTGGATGGAAAAGTTATTGGGACCTGGGTTCGAATCCCAGGTCCCCCAAATATTTGTTACAATTTTTTCTTATGTATTCCTGTGCAGCACCCCACGCGTGGTATACCATATAGCTTTGCTTGATCAAGCGCCAGATGGCCATCAGGCCAAATCTGATGGTCACCAGATGATGACTACCATAGCCCTTAGTCAATGAGCGTGCAGGGAGTCCAGAAAAGTCAAACAGACTGGATGTAAATGGGCCTGAGAATTGCCAAAGACACCTCCAAAATTGGGCCAACACCCCCCTGAGTTTATTTTCTTCTTCTCCTTTTATTTCTATTTAAATTGTTTTTATTAATTTTTTAATTAACTACTAACACTAACAAATTAATATTTATTTTTCTTAATAAATACAGAAAACATAAAAAATATAATATTTTTATTTATTAAATTTAATTAGTTATTTTGTAAATAAATACTAACATAATTAATTTAGTTTTTAATTAGGTTAATTTTAATACTTTTTGCAATAAATAAAAATTAATATAGAATTAGGGTTTTTGATAACTTTTAATCATTTTTCTTTTATTTTTTCCTTGAAACATAAAAAACCAAAAATATTTCTTTTTATTAATTAATTAGTTTAGGTTTAATTTAATTTAATTCATAAATAATAAAAACTTCCTTCTTTCTCAAAAAAGGGTCAAAACCCTAAAAACTCTCCGATCCAATTTTTCCCTCGCGCATATTATTTTTTATTCATATTTTTGATCCATATAAATTGTAATTGCTCCGAGGATGTAATAGCTTTAATTAGGACTTTTTATCGCTTTTATTTAATTTCCCGCAATTTACTTTTTCAAGGGTTTGTTTTTGGCGATGTAAATACCTGACGCCTTGTAATAGTTTAGTTTTATTTTCCGCAACTATTAACTGCTAGATGTATGCTAACTAGGCTATGCATGACAAGACTTATCCTTAAAATAAAATCAATCGTAGCTCACCCTAACATGTACAAAGATAACATAACTGAAACCTGGCACACTCGCACATGCCACTCCTAGGGTACGCCTCACTTGGTTGCCTCGACGTGGTCATTGAGTATAGGGTGTTTTAGAGGTCGCCCTCCTGTCTAAAGATCAAAGTTGTCTCGAAACGGTTGCCTCGATAAAAAATGATCTAAGACATTAGGGTTACCGCTAAGGCGTCCTACCATTGCTTTAGTGACCACATGTCCCATTAATCGAATTGACCCGAAAAACTCCAACGACGACGCTACCTACTTCTCAATAGTGGGATGGCACTGTCTAAAGGACATTTACACAACTTAATTTCTTTTGAGTAGGTAGAGGTTCTCAGGTACTTTCTCTTTCAAAACAAAAATACTTTTCGCACCTACACTTTTATGACAAAAGTTTTCAGACAACACTTCATACACTCTTGAGAACAGATACAAGAGTTAAATCGAAGTTTTCAAACAAACTTTTTCAAAACCCACAAACACAAGAAAAGCAAAACATTTTGAAAACATAGTGAGCAAGTACCTAAGAGCCCGTGGATAACCACGGATAGAAAGGGTGCTAACACCTTCCCTTTCTATAATCTACCTCCCGAACCCGAGAAACATCTCGAAAAGGAATTTTGCTGTGCTTTTGTCCTTTCCTTGTTGGAGAAAATAAAAAACGGTGGCGACTCTTGCTTACCGCGACATTTTGCAAAACACAAACGCGAACCAGCATTCCAAAACAGTCAGTTCTATTTCCAGCGATCACAGAACTGGCGACTCTGCTGGGGAATATTATAAGTGAGGTGTACCTTAGGATAAGACCACTTATGTTTTCAATTGTATGCTCTGTATGCTTTAATTTTGTGGGTTTGTATCGGCGTTTTATAGATCCTAACCCGGATCTGGGGTACCCCTTTTTTAGGTAAGTAGCAATAAAACTTGAGGGACCTGTCCAGCGTAGACCGACACGGGTGAAGCAGTAGCTACATTGGTGTGACACCTTGGTCTGTACCGACATCCCTTGTGTTGGAACAAGGAGAATATGGGTCTTCTGAGGAGTCGTTAAGAACCAACTGACCTTAGCACCTTAAATTGACCAACTTGGCCATAGAACAGTAGCAGTATGCTACGCTCATTGAGGCTAAACTCTCGCGATGGTTCTGGCCGCAAGAAAAGGTTGCCAAACTGGAATTATGATCGATCGAGGGTAGTCAGTGATATTGAGATCCTCTAGAACCCGGTTACTATTTTTAGGACAGTTCTTAACCAACTGAAACTGAAAGACGGTAGTACCTGAACTTCATGCCAGCCTGAAATCTAAGGGCTCTCTTGTGTGACTTGTGTGCCTCTGCCATGTTTGCCTTTTGTGAATACTTGTGGTGTGCCTATATCATGACATCATAACATCATAACATTGCATACATCTTGCATAAGGACTAACCCATTTCAAGGATCTCAAGGGTTTGTGATGCAGGTCATGATGAACCAAATGTCTAGCAAGGGGCAAAGGGGATTTATTTTCTTCTAGCCAAGGTTGTTTGGAGATCAAAACACGATAACTTGAGTCAGGGGCTATGACCCACTCGATATGGTGAGCTTGACTCTTGAAGAAGGATTCTCAGCAACATGAAGTTCCTTCAATCAAGCTACCAGATTCAAATTCTAACAAGTTTCTTTGTTTACCCCGCGAGATCCTTGAACATTGCATGCATATATCATTCATCATATGCATAACAGGTACCCCTTTCTACAGGTCACTTATCTTCTTCGCTGTTTATTTCAGCAATCATCGTGTCTACTGAACCTTCCACTGAACAAGCTATCAAGGCCCTCCAGGCCCAGAATGCCTAGTTCCAAGAGTTGGTTATGAGCCTAGCCCAGGGTCAACAGGATTTGAAGACTCTGATTCTGAAAGAGAGGAAGAAGAAGAAGAAGAGGACCGTCTTGTTCAACACTAGACGCAGATTTGGGAATGGACTGCGGAATGAGGTTGAGCTGACCACCTCCTTTGTAGGGAAAGACAGCCCACAAGAGAGAAGGGTTCCTAGTCCCGTGGTCTCCGACAACGAGACGGATTATGATGAAGAATAGTATCCTCCTGCTGAGGATAGGTATAAACAGTTGGAGGACCGCTTGAGCGCCATGGAGATACAGAATGTGCCCGGGTTGGACTTTGGAGACCTAGGCTTGTCCTCTGGGGTGGTGATTCCCTATAAGTTCAAGGCACCTGCTTTTGCAAAATATGACGGAGCTTCCTGCCCAAAGCTGCACCTCCGGTCGTATGTAAGGAAGATCCAACCTTACACTGCTGACAAGAATTTGTGGATCCATTTCTTTCAGGATAGTCTTTCAGGGACTCAACTCGAATGGTTCTATCAGCTGGATGGGGCCAGTATCCGCAACTGGGAAGATTTGGCTACTGCGTTCTATAAGCAGTATCAATATAATTCCGACCTCGCTCCTACGTGTACCCAACTCTAGGGTATGTCACTAGGGACGGGTGAAGGATTTAAAGAATATGCTCAGAAATGGAGAGACCTGGCTGGAAGGGTGCAGCCACCTTTGACTGATCGTGAGCTGGTTGATATGTTTCTGGGGACCCTGTCTGGTCCGTTCTTCAATCATTTGATTGGAAATTCTTCAGCCGGGTTTACATACCTTATCTTGACTGGTGAGAGAATTGAAGCTGGTATCAAGTCTGGAAAAATACAGAAGGGTGCCTCCTCGAGCACTGAGAAGAGGTCGTTTAAGAAAGAATCCAGTGTTGTATATGGTTCAAGGAGACCAAATAGATCTGAACACCGCCAAGCTGTCAACGCGGTGGTCATTTCAAAACCTGTCGGTGCTCCTTAGCATCACAACCAACAAAGGGGTGAGAGACCTAGAAGGCAGTTCACTCGACTCAGCGTGACCTTGTCCCAGATATTGCCGCAGTTGCTGACAACCAATTTGGTGACTCTAAGGGAAGCTCCTAAGAATCCCAACACTACATCCCCAAAGTATAACCCCAACGCCCGCTACGCTTATCATTCTGAGAGCCCGGGGCATAATACGAATGATTGTTGGACTCTGAAGAATAAGGTCCAAGACCTGATTGATGCTAAAGAGATAGAGTTCGAGGCGCCCGAAAGGCCCAATGTTGTGACCGCTCCCATGCCCAAGCATGGAGTGAATGTTGTAGAGGAAGACCTGTTTGTAGCCTCTGTGGATGATATTGTTACTCCGCTGTTGACTGTCAAGAGGAACCTATTGCTAGCCGGTTTATTTCTGGGATGTAGTGAAGGTTGCCATCTGTGTTCCGTTTCACCTACTAGTTGCCCATATTTGAAGTCAGGCGTCCAAAACCTGATGGATAATAAAGAGATCCTACTTGAGAAGATTGTTGTTCCTGCCACTCCTACTGAAGAAGTGTCCATTGTTACCATTTTCAACAATTCTCCCAAGGCTCCCTCGAGGAAGCCTGTCAAAATTATATCTGTCCAGAAGATTGCACCTATAATTATCACTGTTCCGGGACCCATCCCCTATACATCCGAAAAAGCTGTCCCTTGGCACTATGGGGCAGATGTTTATGTTCTGGGAGTTAAGCAAGAGTTTGATACTAGTATCGGCGTCAGCAACATCACCGGGCCTGCCAAAGTCACCCGCAGCGGTAGACTTTTCTCACCAGATATTGCGCCACCAACTATCCAGAGACCTATTGTCATCACACCTGCAAGTGTGCCTACTTCCCTTTCTGATCAAGTTCCTAGTCCTACCCCTACTGCCGAGTCATATGACGCTCGGGGAAAAGGGATCGCCACAGATATGCCTGCCCAGACGGAGGCACCAAAGACCATCAATGTTGAAGCTTCTAAACAGGAGATGGAAGAGATTCTGAAGATCATTAAGAAGAGTGATTATAATGTAGTTGATCAGCTGGGGCAAACCCTCTCCAAGATTTCTATGTTATCATTGTTGTTGTGTTCAGAGGGCCGTGCCAAGGCCCTGATTACCTTCCTGAAGACGGCCCACGTGCCACAAGAGACATCAGCTGATCAGTTTACCGATTGTGTGGCCAATTTAACTATTGATAATGGTTTGGGTTTCTCCGACGCCGATCTGACTGCTAAAGGGAAGAACCATAATGATGCCCTGCATGTCTCCATTGAATGCAGGGGCACTACTCTTACACATGTGTTAGTTGACACTGGTTCCTCATTGAACGTCTTGCCCAAGAAAGCTCTAGACAGGTTGGATTGCGAAGGGTTGGAGCTAAAGCCCAGTAACATTGTTGTCCGGGCCTTTGATGGGTCTAAAAGGATGGTGCATGGTGAAGTCGATATTCTAATCAGAGTTGGTTCTCAGGTCTTTGATTCTACGTTCTACGTAATGGACATTCGACCATCCTACTCTTGTTTGCTGGGTCGTCCATGGATCCACAAAGCTGGAGCTGTGACCTCCACACTACATCAGAAGCTGAAGTACCCGGTCAGAGGGAAGATCGTGACAGTTCAAGGGGAGGAAGAATACATGGTCAGCCACCTCAACTCATTCCGGTACATAGAGATGGATGGGGAATTCATTGAGACTCCATTCCAGCACTTTAAAGAGGTTCCTCGGACACTGGCATCAGCTGAGACTGTGATTGAATATTCTCCTTTGAAGATGGATTCCTTAAAGGATGCCCAGGATGTTATTGAGAAGGGTGAGTGTGCAAACTGGGGCCGACTTCCTGATTTCACTCAAAAGACTGACAAGTTTGGTTTGGGTTTCACTGCAGAAGCTCAAAGGGTTGTTCATAGTGCAAGGATTGGAAGACCTCCTGTGTTCATCAGCAACTCGGGAGTAAATGCCATTGAAGAGGACGTGGAGGAATCTGAATTCGACAGCTGGATCTACCCTACAACCAACGGTGGACCAAACAACTGGACAGCGAAAGACTTCGTCCCTATTACTTTTGTTACTCAGTAATGAACTCCTTTGTTTTGAATTCGTAACAGTCAATATTGTGAAACTTTATGGCCCGGTGTCTTACCCGGGGCACCGTGGCTTCATTTGTGAGGGCTTTTGTGTGTCATTTTCATATATCATTAATAAAAGCATTGGACGTTTTTTGCATTTCAAATCTTGCGCTCCTTGTCTTTCTTTATTATATATTGCAAAACAGCTATTTACACACACTCACATATACAGGTCCCAATCCACTCTGGATCTCACTGGTAACGACTCTGCTAATGCCAGTTATAACTTCGAAAATCCGATCAACTTAGCCGAAGATGAAGGTGAAGATGATTGTGAAGTGCCTGGTGAGCTTGCAAGACTACTACTTCAGGAAGAGAGGGCCATTCAGCCATATGAAGAGTCGGTGGAAACGGTAAATCTGGGTACTGAGACAGACAGGAAGGAAGTCAAGATCGGTGCTAATCTGGAGTCTAGTGTGAAAAAACGATTGACTCAGATGCTGCATGACTACGTGGAAATCTTTGCCTGGTATTACGAACACATGCCCGGGTTGGATACCGACATTGTGGTCCATCACCTGCCTACCAAGGAAGACTGCCCTCCGGTAAAACAGAAGGTCCGCCGTATGCGTCCAGAGATGTCCGAGAAAATCAAAGCTGAGGTTATGAAACAATTTGATGTCGGGTTTCTAGCAGTGACTTCTTACCCTCAGTGGGTTGCCAATGTGGTTCCGATACCGAAGAAAGATGGTAAGGTCCTAATGTGTGTTGACTACTGGGATTTGAACAGGGAGAGCCCTAAGGATGATTTCCCTCTGCCTCACATCGACGTTCTGGTTGACAACACTGCTCAGCATAAGGTATTCTCCTTCATGGACGGTTTCTCTGGTTATAATCAAATCAAGATGGCTCCTGAAGACATGGAGAACACCACTTTTGACACTCAGTGGGGCACCTTTTGCTACAAGGTCATGCCTTTTGGGTTGAAAAATGTTGGGGCAACGTATCAACGTGCCATGGTTGCTTTGTTTCATGATATGATCCATCATGAGATCGAAGTATACGTCGACGATATGATTGCAAGGTCCCAAACTGAGGAGGAACACCTTGACCATTTACAGAAGCTGTTTGACCGGTTTAAGTTGTACAAGCTGAGATTAAACCCGAACAAGTGCACCTTCGGGGTGAGATCTGGAAAATTGCTAGGCTTCGTCGTGAGCGACAAAGGTATTCAAGTGGACCCTGCCAAAGTGAAAGCCATACAAGAGATTCCAGTTCCCAAGACAGAGAAAGAAGTCAGAGGCTTTCTAGGACGGTTGAACTACATTGCCCGATTCATCTCGCATCTAACTGCCACTTGTGAACCAATCTTCAAGCTACTGAAGAAAGATCAAGTAGTACGTTGGAACGATGAATGCCAGGCTGCTTTCGAAAGAATCAAAGAGTATCTCCAAGAGCCACCCATTCTTATGCCACCGGTTGAAGGGAGACCTCTAATCTTATACTTGACAGTACTGGACAACTCAATGGGATGTGTGTTGGGGCAGCATGACGAGTTTGGCCGAAAAGAGCACGCTATTTATTACCTTAGCAAAAAGTTTACCGACTGTGAGACCCGATACTCACTGCTCGAGAAAACTTGCTGCGCTTTGGTATGGGCTGCTCGCCGGCTGAGACAGTATATGTTGACTCACACTACTCTATTGATTTCAAATATGGATCCAATCAAGTACATCTTCGAAAAGCCTGCCTTGTTCGTAAGAATAGCAAGATGGCAGATGATCCTGACTGAATATGACATCCAGTACATAACTCAAAAAGCAATCAAGGGAAGTGTGTTGGCAGACCATTTGGCACATCAGGCAGTGGATGATTACCAGTCTATGAACTTTGAATTTCCAGACGAGAATATCATGGTAGTAACTGATTGCGAGATACCTGGACCGGATGAAGGACCTAAGGAAGGATACCGATGGTCTATGCACTTTGATGGAGCTTCAAACGCTTTGGGTAACGGTATTGGCGCTGTGGTCATATCTCCTAAAGGCTCTCATACTCCGCTCACCGCCCGACTATGTTTCAACTGTACCAACAACATGGTGGAGTATGAAGCATGCATCATGGGTCTTCGAGCTGCAATTGAGCTAAGGATCAAGTTTCTGAGTGTCTTCGGAGATTCCGCTCTCGTGATCAGTCAGATCAAAGGCGAGTGGGATACGAAACACCCAAATCTTATTCCTTACAAGGAGTATGTATTGACGTTGCTTCCCCATTTCAAGGAAATAACCTTTGAACACTTCCCAAGAGAGGAGAACCAGTTGGCGGACGCGCTAGCTATGATGTCTTCTATGTTCAAAGTCAAATGGGACAACAAGGCTCCCCAGATCATTATTTGGAAAGTGGATGAACCTGCATATTATTGTGATCTTGAGACCGAAGAGGTAACAGAAAAGCCTTGGTATCATGAAGTAAAGAGGTACCTGGAAACTCAAGAATACCCCGAGGGTGCATCTGTTAATGACAAGAAGTTTCTGAGAAGGTTCGCGGCAAAGTTCTTCCTCAGCAATGACATCCTTTACAAACGAAACCATGATTCAACCTTACTGCGTTGTGTGGATAAGATTGAGGCAGAAAGGATCATGGAAGAGCTGCATGAAGGTACCTTCGGAACTCATTCCAGTGGACATACCATGGCAAAGAAAATCCTCCGGGCAGGATATTATTGGTCAACAATGGAAGCCGACTGTTATCAACATTCTCGGACATGTCACAAATGCCAGATCTATGCTGATAAGGTGCACATTCCTCCAGTTCCTTTGAACGTCTTGACAGCACCTTGGCCTTTTAAAATGTGGGGCATTGATATGATCGGCAAGATCAGACCTACGGCATCCAACGGGCACCGCTTCATCCTGGTAGCGATTGATTATTTTACGAAGTGGGTTGAAGCAGCTTCCTTTGCCACCGTAACCAAGAACGTCGTGGCACAGTTCATTCGGCACAACCTGATCTGTTGATACGGTGTACCAGAAAGGATCATTACGGATAATGGTACCAATCTTAACAACAAGATGATCACTGAGCTCTACGAGCAATTCAAGATACAGCACCACAACTCTTCTCCCTACCGGCCAAAGATGAATGGGGCTGTAGAAGAAGCTAATAAGAACATTAAGAAGATTGTGCAGAAGATGATAGTGACCTACAAAGATTGGCACGAGATGTTACCATTTTCTCTTCATGGGTACCGTACCTCAGCACGAACATCAACGGGGGCAACACCCTATTCCTTGGTATATGGCATGGAGGCGGTCCTGCCCATTGAAGTTCAGATACCCTCTCTTCGGATTATGAAGGATTCTGGTTTGAGCGAAGATGACTGGATCCAGACCCGGCATGATCAGCTAAACCTAATCGACAAAAAGAGACTCACTACTATTTGTCATGGTCAGACATACAAAAAACAGGTGATCAAGGCATTTAACAAGAAAGTCAGACGACAAGAGTATCAAGTCGGAGACCTGGTAATCAAGCGCATCATTCTACCTCAAGGTGATCCCAGGGGCAAATGGACCCCTACGTACGAAGGGCCGTTTGTGGTTAAGAACATCTTCTCAGGAGGAGCAATGATTCTAACCACCATGAATGGTGACGACCTTCTTCACCCAGCCAATGCAGACATAGTAAAAAGATACTACACATGATTAAAGACCCGCTAGGTCGACTGGCCTAGGCAATAATAAGGGCTTCCCGGAGAACCAAAAGGGTTCGGGCAAAAATAAGGGATAAAAAAAAACTGTACACCCGGCAAGTCGAAAACCTAAAAAGGCAGCTTGGGCAAAAATGGGTATCCCGGTGGACTGAAAACCCGAAAGGGCGGTCCAGGCAAAAGTTAGGGATAAGCGTAATACTATGTCTCATTGGATCACCCTGCATCCAGACTTCGGTATCGACCATCAGGCTCGGACGGCACCAATCAATCAGATTCATCTTCAACTAAGCAGCAAAGTGATGAGATGCTTGAAGACATAAAGGCGATAGCAGAGTTGGAACCCAGTGGGATTATTCACATAGCTGTTTTGTTTCTTTTTTACAAATTGTATAAATCCTATTTGTTCGGCGGCGTTCTCTTCCTAGGACGTCAGCCTCTTGTACAAAAACGCCTATTTACAAGCAAACTTCAAAATCAATACAAATTCATTTTTCAGACAAATTGCAAATTGTTTTTCCTTTATCTGTTTTGTTTTGCAAATAGCGTCCAATGTTCACTTTTGATATATGCATTTGACATTAATTGCTGCTCATAAATATTTGCATGCAAAACAAAGGACTAGTTACGGGTGATATTGGAAGTAGGGACAATAAGAATTGTCTGAGAGGACTAGTTGCTCTGTCCACCGAGGTACCAAGGTAGGTTCAGCTGAAGAACATGACCAAGATACCTTCACTCCCCTAGAGTAAGACAGTAATGGTAGCTCTCCCCACTGAGACTTGCAACTACGGACAAATCAACAATACTCTCCCCCAAGCAGAGTTAATCTACCATCAGCCTTAAAAAGTTGGGTATCCCCAGTAGATCTTAATATTCCCCAGCGGAGTATACAGATATTCCTCACCAAGCATCCCCGGCAGTCTTAATATTCCTCAATGAAATATAAGATTGTTCCCCGGCGGAATACAAGATACCCCCAGTGGAGCCATTCCCAGCGCAGTCTAAAAAGCTTCCTCGCCAGAGTTGAATCATCTCCCTAGTAGATTCTGGAAGCTTGTCCCCTGCAGAGTACAAATAAGTCTCCCCAGCCATATTCAGAAGGTTATCCCCACAAGAGTCTAACTGGGTTATCCTCAGCAAGTTGCAACTGAAAGATCATCCCCAGCGAAGTTCTTTCTATCCCCAGCGGAGTTCATCATCAAAATCCCCAATAGATCTTATCAACGGAATCCCCAGCGGAGTTATCGTTAAAATCTCAGTAGAACATCTCTTCCCCACAGAGTAATTCCCTGCAGAGTAATCTCTTCATCAAGTTTATTCCCCAACGGAGTCATCTTCTCCTACAGGTTTATTCACGCAATCATCTTCGTTCATCATCCCCAGCGGAAACGAAGAATTCAACATCATTCTCCAGCAGCTATCCGGGATTTATTTTCCCCAGATAAAACATCACATTTTCATACATCATGATACATGTATATACGCATCATATCATACGATCTCATTTATGTTGAGAACATCATTGCTCAATCCATATCATGCATTGCATACGACTGACCTTTACCTTTCAGGAAAGATGCAGTTAAATGCTCAGCTATGTCAAAGGAGACAAAACCAGATTAATCGATTCCTAAATATTTTTCTGATGCGAACGCATTCAATGGAGACAAAACCAGTTAAATCGATTCCTAAAGATTTTTCTGAAGCCAGTCAATGGAGACAAAACCAGTTAAATCGATTCCTAAAGATTTTTCTGAAGCCAGTCAATGGAGACAAAACCAGTTAAATCGATTCCTAAAGATTTTTCTGAGGCGAAGCCAGTCAATGGAGACAAAATCAGTTAAATCGATTCCTAAAGATTTTTCTAAGGCGAAGCCAGTCAATGGAGACAAAACCAGTTAAATCGACTCCTAAAGATTTTTCTGATACTAATTCATTCAATGGAGACAAAACCAGTTAAATCGATTCCTAAAAGATTTTTCTGATGATAACCCGTCAATAGAGACAACACCCGTCGCCAGAGACAATCCGTCAATGAAGACAACCCGTCAATGAAGACAACCTGTAAACGAAGACAAAACTACCTACAATCTCCAGATGTCATCTATAAGCCCATCCTCCTATCCATCATCTCTCCAAATGGCATCTGTAAGCCCATTCCCGACATCACATTGCTGATACTACACCATGTGAGTGCAAATTTCTGGGCACTTTAGTGTTCAATCATCTTCCACCCTCGGATCACGAAAGGCACGCAAGCCAATCTACATCCTCAGGTCTAAGAAGATTGAACAGGGTCAACTGTTGTACCCCAAAATTTGCCCTCCCATATTCCTCAAGATTTGTCAAGAATGATCCTCAAATTGCTCAAGGGTTGTGCAGTCAAATCACCTCCTAAGACAGCTGAAATTAGGGTTTTGGTTCTTTCAAGAAATTTGGGGTTTTCAATGGTCCAATCAAGTCTCATAGGCCTATATACATTCTCTAGCATCTACATGCCAAGTTTCAAGACTCACAGTGCCAATTTGCACAGTCAAAAGCCTCATTTGATCCACAGTCAACTGCAAGGGTAAAATGGTCATTTTGCAGTCAAAAGTCAGAATTTTTGGTCAACATCTTATTTTGAGTCCACAATCATCATTTGATCAAGTCTTGATCATGATTCCACAAGAATAGCTCAAAAATCATCAAGATGCAAGAAGTTACTATTTTTGGACAGTAGAAAAGTCAACTGTATCTTGACCAGAGCATAACTTTTTCATGGTTTGTCAGAAAAATTCCATCCAATGCTCATTTTTAAGGGGATGCAATTTCCTACAATCCATATTCACACTCCAAGTTCAAGAAATGCTCTCACAAGAAGTTACCAATTTTTACATTATAGGTCAATTTCAAAAGTCAACAAAAGTCCACTTTGAGTCAAAGGCCATAACTTCAGATTGGTAAATCCAAATGACATGGGACCGAAGGCATTGGTTAGAGGACTTCAAGAGCTTTCCAAAATGTCCAAGAACATGGTCATATGATCAAAATTGAGCAAGTTGTGCATTGGAGAAGTTGGGAAATTTTTATGAATTTGCAAAAGTCAACTTTGTTCAAAACACCTTCTTTTTGCTAATGGGCCTCAAATCTCTTCTTGAAACTTCACCCATGACCTATGCACGACCCATCAAGATTAATTGGATTTATTTTCTTATTTTTATTGATTAATTGGATTTTTAATTAATTTAAATCATAAGAAAATACAAGATTTGATTTTTAAATCTTTTTGTGAAGCAAATATGACCTAAACATGCTGGAAAATTCGTGCACAAGTCAAAGATACAGAAAAATCCAATTTTGGCAAGTTTGTTCAATCATGAAAAATCAAGGATATTTGATTTTTCAATCAAGGATTCAATCATCAATGCAATGGATATTGGCCCAGCTTTTTGATCTAATTTGTTTCCCTTATACATAAGCAAGCAAACCCTGACCTAGTGGACGATTGAAAACTGCAGAAACGGCCATAGCACATTCAAGAAATTCCAAGAAAACTGAAAATCTGTTCTTGCATTTTAGGTCGATTCGAGGCATTTTATTGATCCAAATATATTGCAGGAGGTCCCAGGAACGTTTTACAATCAAACTCAGGCATTAAAGCTCAAAGCATCGTCATATACAAAACCACGGTTTGCAATTCCTATTCAGAATTATATATCTTAATTCATGCGCATTTAACATGTTTCTTTGATTGATTTGCATTGCTAGAGACTGAACAAAGCTAATGGAATGATTTAATTGAACTATAACACCCTGAATCAAAAGATGCCATGATCAAATTTCTAGGGTTTCCAAGCTTTAAATTAGGGCTTTCTAAACCAGAAAATTGGGACTAATAAGACACATGGTTGAAATCGTTAGACCCAGACGAACATGACTCACCCCTCGCGAAATATTTATGATCAATGTGGTTCTAATCGCTATTTTTCATGCGGATAGGTAGTGGAGGTTAAAAACCCCCGCTATCTGATGTTAATTATACAAGAACAAACGAAGAAGATGATGAGGTGTTATCACATGGTTGGCCAATTTGAAAAAGCGCGCGTTTATTTTTATTTTACAGCGTTTTAATTTTTTTTCATATATAATAATTTCATCTCATTACGATAACAAAGAAACACGCTAGTTGAGTTGGCAAGCAGGTGGATGGAAAAGCTATTGGGACTTGGGTTCGAATCCCAGGTCCCCCAAATATTTGTTACAATTTTTTCTTATGTATTCCTGTGCAGCAGCCCACGCGTGGTATACCATATAGCTTTGCTTGATCAAGCGCCAGATGGCCATCAGGCCAAATCTGATGGTCACCAGATGATGACTACCATAGCCCTTAGTCAATGAGCGTGCAGGGAGTCTAGAAAAGTCAAACAGACTGGATGTAAATGGGCCTGAGAATTGCCAAAGACACCTCCAAAATTGGGCCAACACCCCCCTGAGTTTATTTTGTTCTTCTCCTTTTATTTTTATTTAAATTGTTTTTATTAATTTTTTAATTAAGTACTAACACTAACAAATTAATATTTATTTTTCTTAATAAATTCAGAAAACATAAAAAATATAATATTTTTATTTATTATATTTAATTAGTTATTTTGTAAATAAATACTAACATAATTAATTTAGTTTTTAATTAGGTTAATTTTAATACTTTTTGCAATAAATAAAAATTAATATAGAATTAGGGTTTTTGATAACTTTTAATCATTTTTCTTTTATTTTTTCCTTGAAACATAAAAAACCAAAAATATTTCTTTTTATTAATTAATTAGTTTAGGTTTAATTTAATTTAATTCATAAATAATAAAAACTTCCTTCTTTCTCAAAAAAGGGTCAAAACCCTAAAAACTCTCCGATCCAATTTTTCCCTCGCGCATATTATTTTTTATTCATATTTTTTATCCATATAAATTGTAATTGCTCCGAGGATGTAATAGCTTTAATTAGGACTTTTTATCGCTTTTATTTAATTTCCCGCAATTTACTTTTTCAAGGGTTTGTTTTTGGCGATGTAAATACCCGAAGCCTTGTAATAGTTTAGTTTTATTTTCCGCAACTATTAACTGCTAGATGTATGCTAACTAGGCTATGCATGACAAGACTTATCCTTAAAATAAAATCAATCGTAGCTCACCATAACATGTACAAAGATAACATAACTGAAACCTGACACACTCGCACATGCCACTCCTAGGGTACGCCTCACTTGGTTGCCTCGACGTGGTCATTGAGTATAGGGTGTTTTAGAGGTCGCCCTCCTGTCTAAAGATCAAAGTTGCCTCGAAACGGTTGCCTCGATAAAAAATGATCTAAGACATTATGGTTACCGCTAAGGCGTCCTACCATTGCTTTAGTGACCACATGTCCCTTTAATCGAATTGACCCGAAAAACTCCAACGACGGTGCTACCTACTTCTCAATAGTGGGATGGCACTTTCTAAAGGACATTTACACAACTTAATTTCTTTTGAGTAGGTAGAGGTTCTCAGGTACTTGCTCTTTCAAAACAAAAATACTTTTCGCACCTACGCTTTTCTGACAAAAGTTTTCAAACAACATTTCATACACTCTTGAGGACAGATACAAGAGTTAAATCGAAGTTTTCAAACAAACTTTTTCAAAACCAACAAACACAAGAAAAGAAAAAACATTTTGAAAACATAGTGAGAAAGTACCTAAGAGCCCGTGGATAACCACGGATAGAAAGAGTGCTAACACCTTCCCTTTCTATAATCTACCTCCCGAACCCGAGAAACATCTCGAAAAGGAATTTTGTTGTGCTTTTGTCCTTTCCTTGTTGGAGAAAATAAAAGACGGTGGCGACTCTTGCTTACTGCGACATTTTTCAAAACACAAACGCGAACCAGCATTCCAAAACAGTCAGTTCTATTTCCACCGATCACAGCAACATACATTACCAAATGATCCTTAACGCATTTGTATTCTTTGGTGAATTTTTTCGACACTAAATCTGAATCTCCTTTGATGTAAATGTCTTTGATTCCCACGTTTAACATAATTTGAAGTCCAATTATTGAGGCTTCATATTCAGCCTCATTATTAGAGCATTCTCCTTTAATCTTATAACGAAATCTAGTTGGAACTCCATCTGGTGATAAAATAAAGATCCTTACTCCAGTTCCTTGTTTATGTTTAGAACCATGAAAACAGGATTACCAAGACTTAGTACTTACGTAGGCTTCATTAATGAGTCGATCACCGAATGGTCAACTACAAAGTCTACAATAATTTTACCTTTGATTTCCTTTAAAGGAACATATGTTAAGAAGTATTTAGTTAATGCTAGCGCCTATTTCCCAATTTGACTGTGCAATATAGGTTCAGATAACATATGCTTAATGACATCAAAATGAGAATAAGCAAAAATTTCAACTAGTTTTATATAATGTTTGAGTTTAGTACATGAAAAATATAAGCATAAACATAGTTTTTCAATTTCATTATATCTAGTCTCAACGTCATTTAACACTCGACTAAGGTAATAAATGGATCTTTCGATCCCATTCTCATCTTCCTGTGATATCATGCTTCCCAGTGTCGACTCTGACGCTGCAATGTAAAGTTTCATACCTTTGTTTCTATTTGGGGGTGCTATCATTGGATGCTTCACCAAGTAGTGTTTTAAATGGTTGAATGCCTCTTGGTGTTCTATTTCCCACGTGAACTCAGACTCTTTGCTTAGTTTTAACAAAGGAGAGAATGCCAAAGTTTTTCCACTCATGTTTAATACGAATCGTCTTAAGAAGTTTATCTTTCTCAACAAAGATTGGAGCTCTTTCTTTGTTGTTGGCGCTTTTGTACTCAAAATCGCCTTGGTTTTGTTCTTGTTAATTTCTATACCCTTCTTGTGTACTACAAAACCTAGAAAATCTCTTGCACGAACACAAAAAGCACATTTTAATGGATTCATTTTTAATCCATATTCCCCCTTATTCTAACAAAAGACTGTCGAAGGTGGTCTAAATGACCAGCTCCTGAGGGCGATTTGACTAAAATGTCATCAGTGTACACCTGCATGAAGGTGACTATGAAATCATTAAACATTAAGTTCGTTTCTCTTTGATAAGGAGCCTCAGCATTTTTCAAACCGAAAGGCATGACTACCCACTCGTATGTGCCTAGTGCCCCAGGCATTGAAACACAATTTTATGGGTATCCTCTTAAGTGATGAAAATTTGGTTGTAGCCGGAATATCAATCTAAAAGACTTAAATATTTGTATTCTACATCTGAATCGACCAGCATTTTTGCCACATGCACAGGATATCCGTCCTTTAGAGTGGCTTTATTTAAATCCCTAAATTTTATGCAAATTCTTAAAGTTCCATTTTTCTTCACCACATGGACTATATTAGCTAACCATTCAACATACCTATATGTCCTGATGAATCTGCCCTTCAACAATTGTTTTATCTCTATTTTTGTTTTGGATAGCACTTCTGGCGCGAACCTCCTTGGCATTTGTTTGATTGGTCGCTTGCCTGGATTTATAGGTAATCTAATTTCCACCATCTCCCTGCTCAAATGAGGCATCTCGTTGTAATTCCATGCAAAGAAATCTATGAATTCTTTAAGTAGTTTGATTACTTGATCCTTCATCTTGCTATCGATTATAGTGCTAATGTAAGTAATTTACCTAATCGAGCCATCACCCACGTCGACTTCCTCCAATGGATCTTGTGCTTGCATCTTCAAAATATTCTCTCTCGGGTCTTTTTCAAACCCCGAAGGCTCTTCTTCATATATGCAGTCAAGCCTCTGTCTTTTTGAAGTTGTTGTTTGGCTTGTTTCTCCAAACATTTCCACCATAATGGCTTCACGCACCATATTTTAAACATTTCCAGCCTCTAAAGCTAAATTTATCCTATGGGTTTGTTCTTCCCACCCTATGGGTTAAAACTCCCCTTTTGTAGTTGGATATGTATCCAGCTTTTCTTGGTCCCAAATGAAACCATGAGTAGGGTGTAGGGTTAGAAACTTGATCACATCAGGATGTGACTTGAAAAATGCATCTTCAAGATCGCACAGAGGTATGGTAGTTAAGGCTTTGTCAAAATTCGTCTTATTAACCATACCCACATCAGTAGTAAAATAATTGTGATCTTCCTCAATGTTATCCATAATCCTATGTTGACGCCATATGGATAAGCTTTGATGCAGAGTCGATGGTACTTCCCCAATGCCATGTATCCAATCACGCCCTAGCAACAAGTTGTAGTTTGCTTTAGACGCAATTACCATGAATAACTTTGGCCTTAAAGTCGATCCAACTAACAAATTTACTTGAATCACAACTAGTAAGTGAATTGTTTTCCCTTCATAGTTTGACAAAACCATGTTATGTGATTTAAGGTCAGTGTCAAACTTAACAATCCTCTTCAGCAATGATTGCGGCATCAAGTTCACAGCAGCACCACCATTAACGAACACTTTGTTCATAGGGAAACCATCAAATTTATCCCTTATAAACAAAGGCTTAAGATGATACATCATATCAGATGTAGGCTTCCCAAATATTTCATGTTGTTCTTCGACCACCCCATTACTCATGACATAGTAGGATAGAGGTTTATGGCCTACTTATTCTTTGCACATGGCTTGTTCTTCTACCACCCTATTACTCATGAAATTTAAGCAACACCCCTTTAGGAGTCTTTTTGAACAAATAATTTCCCCTGCACACGTAACTCAAAGCAATATATTTTATTTTCCTACCCATATTTGCGAATGGGGTTTTCAAATACTTCACAATTGGCTTTTGCCAATCTGTGTCTGACAAATTGTCAATGGCAAAATTTTCAAAATTTTCACATGTCTCATATGCCCTCCCAGTTTTTGAGATTGACAATGTGAAGGATGATGTTGAGATTACCTTCTCTCTTACTTCGACAAACCTTTTTAGTTTGTTGGTGGACACCTTATACCCAGAGGCTATTTGCGCCAAATCATTAGCCACATGATTCTCCAATATGGGTACGTGTGTAATACTCACCATTTCAAAATGTTCCAACAATTGATTAACCATTGCAAAATACAATAACAAATTCTCCTTGATGCATTTCTATTCTCGAGTGATTTTCTTAATCACTAACTCTGAATCTCCTTTGATTTCAACCCTTTTTGCTCCCAAGTCTTTCAACAGTTTAAGCATTGTAATCAACGCTTCATACTCTGCTTCGTTGTTGGAGAATTTTCCATCTACCCTACATTTGAATTTTGTCGGTACTCCTTTTGGAGATATAATCAAGACTCCGACACCAGTTCCATTTTTGTCAAACAGAGCAATCGATTGCACCCTGTTCCAGAGGCCAAAAATCACGTTTTTAAGCAGTGCAATCGATTTCTCTTCTACTGCAATCGATTGCTTACTGAAACAGAAGCAAAAATCCAAATTCTTAAGCAGTGCAATCGATTTGTCTTCTGCTGCAATCGATTGCACCCTATGAAAAATAGTTTTATGAATTCTGTAAAGTGCACAGTATGAAAACCCATTTGTTTCAATTCCAAAGACACAAACTTCATGAAATAATACACAATCAAATGTCCAGTTATCATTGCTATCAATATACATCAATTACCACACAATTCAAAGCATCAATTCATCGATTATAGTCAATTTCAATGGATTAAATCAAACAACCTACACCAAAACCTAACATGCATATCATTACATCCTTACCATTATACCACTTATTAGAGAGTCAGAACCCCACCCTTACCTTGGATTAGAGATTGCTCTACAATTTTCTGATTGAATCCCGCTTTACCTCTTTTCCTCTTCTCTGTAACTTCTACATTCTTTTCTTTCTTCCAACCCTTATTCCTCTTCTACTTGACAAAACCTCTTTTCCTTACTGTCACTTCTAATTCTTATTATTATAACCAAACTTAATAACAATAGTATTGCTATTGTGCCTAATTCTCACACCTCCTTAATGCTACATACCATGATATAAATAAGCCTGACAACTTAATCTTATATTATTCCATTAATTCCAACATTAATATTATTATTAATCAACTAATCAGTTAATTAATAATAATCTAACAACTTATATCAAAAATTCTCAACATCTCAAAACTTCAAACAATAATCCAAAATTAATTTAATTAAATAATTAACTAAATTATTGGCCGTTACACCTTTCACCTAACAATTCCGTTCTGGAATGTCCAATAGTTTTCATTTTTCCCACAACTTCTAATGTTTAATCCTTGACCCCGAAAGTCATAAACGCATAATGAACTGTGCCACATCACACTTTGGTTGTGCTACTCGAACAATCTACCTTAAGTCATTATCCTCATTTTGATTTCCATCAACTATAAGATCCATAAGTTCCAGATCTAGCTTCAGAACCTCGTTAATAACCACCATAAACTCATTGTATACCTTTGATATCCTCAACCTTCCACTTTGCGTCGTTAGCTCACATACAAACTCAAGTATCTGAACTATTCAGTAAGTTAAAACTCTTTCATAGATGATTTTCCATTAGGTTCACACGAAATGGTGAACGATTATCCTCTCGACAAAACGTCAATTCACTCTACACACTGTCAAGCTGGAAAGACAAGTCTATCTTATCTAACAAGATCCCGTCTACTATCAACAAGAGATTGAGGGTGATCAGTTCCTCAATTTGTTAATAGGTAGTTGACAACCATAATGGTGGCATAAGTAATTGTTACCTAACTACAATAGCGTCCTTTATCTTGTGCTCAAAGTTGCCTAAGCATAATGTTCAACAATCTTTGTAAGGCTTATAAACGTTTTCTTAATTTCCTTCTTTTTTAATCTCATCAATGAGACATAAATGCCCCAAATCCATTACATAGTCGCTTTTACACGTACGTAGCACAACACAATTATTAAATATCCTCCAATATAGGAACTACTACTACACCAAGTATTATCCAAATAGTTTCTCTCCAAATGAAGTCTTCATACAAGTAAAGGACTTTAACAATATCAATAAATCCATAGTCTTTCCTTTAGTCTCATATCCTCGATGAACCATATAATATCACATTTGGTTCTCATTCCAATCACAATCTCAATAATACTACCTCATCATCCGGTTGGTGATAAAATCTTCTAAAATTTTCCTAACACACGTCGATACCATGTCATCACTGGCACGCAATCCACGTTACTATTTAACCTTCTCTTTTCCTCAAGATCTCGCTACTCTAACCATTCTCAATTGGCATAAGTTTCACCTCCATGTTCTTCTCCAATATCTTCACATCCTTCATATTACCAAATACTTGACATCATCTCAAATAGACATGCGATAATAATTAGTTAAGCTCAAAACAACTTCTATCCTCTATAACCGACTTCGGAGCCTCTCAATATAGAATAACATCTAACTTGGGTGGAGCTACAAATACCATCACTCAAGATATTATGCTCAAGAAAATTCACCTCCTCAAACTATAATTTACGCCTCGACAACTTAACATAATGTTTCCTCCCTCCCGACATTGTAATTCAAATCTCAACGTCCAACATGTCCTTATTATGACTTAGATAAAATATGGATGTCCTCAATAAACATCGTAACAAACTGATCCAAAAAATTACAATGCATATACCGAGTTCTAAAAGTTGTCTTCTGAATGTCCTCACCCCTCCCCTGAATTCTGAAGGAAACCCGGCCTCAATTCGATTATACAGAAGACATACTTACTTACCATTTGGTCCATCAAGTCATCAATCATTTGAAGTGGATATTTAATCTCTATCATTACCTTAATCAACTGTGTGTAATCAACACACAATCTTGTACTACCTCCTTCCATCTTAACTAATAACACTAGAGCTCCCAAAGTGATACACTTGGCCTCACAAGTTTTCTTTCCAACAAATATACTAATTTTTTCTTCAATCTACCCCACTCTTAAGTTGACGTCCTATACGGTGCCATAGAAACAAGTTTGGTACTAAGGACAGGATTAATAGCAAACTCCATCTTCCTCCAACATCACCACGTGAAAAATAATTAAATTCCAAGCATTAGAACCACTTTTAAAACAAAGTTTGTCATGTTATCTTTCTAACGCTTCAAATGAAACTCATATCGGACATCCAAAACTCATGTTATGAATTTTTGAAGTTCTGCTGATTTTCGTCCCAGTGTACACGGGTACCCATATATTGGTACCCGGTTACAGGATGAACATAAGCAGTTTTCCATGATTTTCTGTGTACAAAACCCATTCCGACACATTTCCAAAACCTAATTCTTCTTATAACCCGAAAGACACATTATTTTGTCAAAATTGGGGTTTTAAAAGCACCAAAACTAAAGTTCTTTTCACAAGAATACTCATCTCCTCATGTTTCGAATCTGACCCGCGATTCACAACCATCCAACAACATCAACCACATTAGAGACTCACTTATATGATTTTAACAACAAAATTTATAGCAAAACATCACTCTATCACCATACAAAACATCAACATCACACAAAATGGTAACTTAACACTAACAAATTCATGATCAACCGACAGTACTGAAACATTACAACCACCTTAGCTTCATCGTCTAAGAGTTATCCTACTTGCTTAGCTAATGTCCTCAGGGGATCATCAAGAAATTACACACCTCTAATATATCACTAGTTGTTACATTACTCTATATCCTTTGAGAATCAACCTTTAACAATACTTGTTCTCCCTCAAAGACGTCTCTACCTGACCAACAAACATGAACCTTAAACCCGTACAACCTTCAGGCATGTGAATTTGCATCGACTCGTCAAAACACTTCGTCATCACTTGGTTTAACTCCAGATATTTCACCCAAAGGATAACATCAATTTAATCTAACATTTCACTCTAACGATAAGTTTCAATTATCCCCGAGAAAACATCAAGACTCACCCGCAATTGGCCCATCATTATCCATAACATTTCCCTCTTATTCTATAGATGCGAACAACATGATTGCTTAACATAGCTCTAAATTTGTCCTGATTCAAAAAATGATCATTTGTGGCCCAAGTATGTTTAATTTGAAACCTTTGATCCAATAACTTTGAAGTTCATTGTTAGGAGGCTTTGATCTTATCTATCCTCTAATGAGCTTTATGAACTTTGGTCTTAGGGAGTCATTTGAACATCGTTGATCATATGCGATCACCTTGAGTACTTGAAATAAATGATATACTTGACAAAAAGAAAATGAGGCTTGTTGTTGAGAAGCTTTGATTTTATCAATGTTCTAAAGATTTCTCAAATACAAGCTTCAAGATGGTCATTAAACTAAAGTCTAACTTCAAATTCACTTACATTTGAATTTACTTTATGTTTTTACTTTATGCCTTTTATTTTACGCCTTTACTTTTATGTACCACTTTTATTTTTAGCATTTACATTTCATGCCTTTTTGTATATTTGCTCATTTGAGCATTTATTTTTAAGTCATTTTATCTTTTCTCATTTAAGCTTATATTTTCTTTTTGAAGACACTTAATAACCAACTTAAACATTAAAAGTCTTAAGGTTACTTGGACTACTTTAGCACTATGGATTTGTGGATCTCTCGGAATTAGCATTCGAAGAATTGATACTTGCGACCTTATGGCTCTGTTGGTTTTTCTTCTGAAGTTCTCGGGGTTTACTCCAAGGCATTGGGTTGTTTTTATTTCTTTGTGTGCAGGTTATTCTGATTATATGCTTTGTTTGTGATTGAGAATTCCTCTTTATACAATCGTTACTCTGCCCAATTTTTGTGAAGACTTAATTTATCTGAAGCTTGGTATTTCTCAGAGGTTTACTATTTTTGCTTGCTTGGTTTCAATCCAAAAGGATGGAAATTCTACATTGACTTCATATGTTAAGTGTTGGCTTCTTGGTTGTTAGATTGTTCTTTTCCTTGGCTTTTACCTTATACGTTAGGATAGTCCCTTCATCTTCTCCCATCTTCTTTAATTTAAAAAATCTTCTCCCTCCTTTTCAAAACTCTTCTTGTTTTCTAACTTGAACCGCTTTCATAATAAACTTGGACTTAGGTCCATCAATTTTCAAAAATATTTTCATAATCAAACTTTAATCAATTTAATCATATTTTGACATTTTTTGTGAGAAGACTAAAATTCAATTAACCTCATTCAAACCATTTTTCCACTTTGGCTTTTTACTTTAAAACTTTTCTCAAAAGATTATACTGTTGTTGATTCTTGTAGTGATGCGAGCTACTATACTTCTATGATATGTAGTGAAGTGAGATATTTTCCACTTGCATGTTGAGTGAGACTTTGTTGATTTTAAAATCAAAGCTATATCCTCCACTTTGAGATGATGCAGATTCTCCTTTCTTATAATCGTGGGTATTAAGTATGTTCTTCCACTCGGATATGACGATGATGTCTATTCTCTTAAAATTAACCAACACACTTGTATTTTAAAATTTTAAGGTGAACTACGAGTACCCTGATCCCCTATTGCACAGAAGGTGGTACGTAGGCACTAAAGGTATGCAACGCGGAGGGTGCAAAGATTTTAAAAAAATACTTCTTCTCTCATCACGACCATCTATTTTTGTATAAACCTTTTATATCCAAAATACACAAATTTTCAAAGAGGTTCTTGCGGAGTACCATAGATGTTTATGGTGCTAATACCTTCTCTTTGCATACCCAACCCCTCTTGATTCTCTCCCACTCTTTTTTGAGTTTATTCGCTCCTTTCCCATTTCCTTTGGAAACAATAAAGTGTGGTGGCGATTTTTATTTGATTTCTGCGAGTCAAGTCAATCCAATGGCTTAGTCTCAACATTTCTACTACTATAGAAAATTGGCAACTTCACTGGGAGAACAACTCTCTACGTGGGTTGAGCCTATTTGGGCTTATTTGTGTATTTTCTATATCTGTTGTATATTTGTATATATGTATACCTAAATTTTCCTGGTTTTCAGGGTGCTTGATGATCTCTTATAAGTCCTCTAGCCGGACTTGGGAAAACTTAAGATAGGACGAGTGAAATAGTCATGTTAACTTTGAGGGAGAATCCCAAAAAAGGAGACATGAGATCCCTCACTTAGTGGAGGCCCCTTTGACTTTAGTATTTGTTTATCGAGAAATCGAGAAGATATGTTGCTTTTAACCTGGGAGTTTTTTGAAAATGAGGTTCGTAGAATCCTTAACCTATCTTGGCCTTTTAGGTGTAGTGCAGAGACTATGATGGAGCAATCCGAAAGTGGTTTCTATGCCATGCTAAATTCAGACGATGTTTTCCTGATAATATTGCTAACTATCGAGCTAATCAAGATGTTGGTAATATCTGAAGGAAGGATTTAGACTCTGGGAACTTTTTAGAACCTTGTTCGGCAGGTGATAAACCATTAGTCTTTACCTTGTGGGTAGTACCTTTGACTTCATGCTCGTAACGTCGAACCTATGAACCCCCATATTTGTGATCTTGTATGGTATTGTTGCATCATGCATTCTCACACCCATGAGAATTATTTAAACAGATTTTCAAGGAACTTAAGGTTTACTTTTGTAAATATCTCAGGTACTTTTTTACCATAGATTTTGGAGAGAGAAAGACTCGAAAATACAGTTTCAAAGATCCTAAGATAGAGGAAATGATAAGTTTGATTCCTAAGACTGGGAGTTCTACAAATTTTCGAAAGAAGTATGGAGCCATTGTGCCTCTTATGAAGCTCAAGATAAAGGAGGGTATTCTTTCTACATTGGTCCATTTCTATGATCCGTTGTGCCTTTTTTTATTTTTCCTTATTATCAGTTGATGCCCATATTGGAGGAGTATTCGTACTTACTTGGTTTACCTGTTCTTGATTGTGTTCTGTTCACCGACTTAGAAGGAGAGCCTAAGTCTCATGAGATTGATACCATGACTCACTTGAAGAAGTCTGAGATTGAGGCTAACATGACTACCAAAGGGGGAATCAAAGGCTTACCTGCTCAATTTTTATTGGAGAAAGCTTGTTACTTCGCCAAAATGAAGAGTACAACTGCTTTCAAGGCTATATTTTCTTTTATTGCCTATGGGTTTCTCTTTTTTCCTAATGTCGACACATTTGTTGATGTTAACGCCATCGGGATATTTCTGATTAGGAATCTAGTCCCTATGCTGCTAGTAGATACTTATTATTCCATCCATCTTTGGAATTTCTATCAGGGATGGATGGTTATTTGTTGCACACCGTTGTTATACAAGCAAGGGATATTCAGTTGAAGATGCCTTATTCTCGTGAATAACTTTTATCTGATATTTTTATGAAGACTACTCCTCCTCTCTTAGATGATATGGAAGAACTTCAGCTTGCCTTGGTTAGGATGCAGGAAGAAAAGGAAGCATGGAAGAACAAGTACCAAACTTTGGAGGTGTCTTACTCAACAAAATTAAAAGAGAAGGATGACTTGATTGAGATTCTTAAGAGTCATATTATGGAGATGATGGAGAATCAAGAGGATTTGTTTTCCTCTAGAGTTCATACAGGTCCCGGTCACCCATTTTCTGCTTCTGGTGGATGGAAGGAAGTCGCCGACAAGTATGCAGAAGAGAATAAAAGGTTGAAGGCTCAGATTGCAAGGCTCAGGGGAAAGTGTTAGTGTGTGGAAAGATCTTCATCAGCTTTGGCTTCTTAAGATTTTTAGATTATATCTTTATTCTCTTGTACTTAGGATTATTGAAACGTGTACTTAATGTTGTAATCCTTGCCAAAATTATTATTAAAATGAGAATTTTCAGTATTTCCAAATGTTTTAGTACTTCAATATTTGCAATTGTTTATGATTCTTTGAGTTCCTTGAATAAACAAAAAAAGATCATATGCATTGCATATCATGCATCATTTCGCACATATTCTTTGCATTCCTATTCATTCACAGGTGTCTTACTTGTTTCTATGCTTTGTTCAGTCAGCAAGTAGTCTCATCGCTATAATACTCAGGCTAATTCTAGAAAGAAAATGAAAAATCTTGAACAAGAGAATCGTGATCTGCACGAAAAAGTTACTACTTTGAGATCCAATAAGGCTAATCTGACTGCTTTGGTAGAATCGTTGGTGGCTACTCAGAATTAACCACCACCACCTCCTCCTCCGTCTCCTCATGCTACTCAACGACATGAGATAACTGTTATTTCAGAGGTTCTTCTAGTTCCCATTTCTATTATTCCAGTTACTGCTGCTCAATACCGTATGCCTCGCGGTTACTCGTGGGGAATTCTTGAGAATTTAATGTGAGAAGGTTACAATCTTGCTTCTCAAGTTGCTCCATTTGCTCAAATTATTGTTTCTTTTGCACCTCATTTGGTGAACGCTACTCCTGTTGCTAATAATGAGATTCATCATGCGACACTTCTTGTAGTAAATGTTATGCATGTTATTAATGATGAAGTTTATCATCTTGCTCCTCCACCAAGTGAAAGTTTGGGATTTTATGATCGAATGGATGACTTTCAGGATCAATTCAATGAAATGCAGAAATAAGTGAAACCCCTCTGAGGGATAGAGTTATTTAAACATAGTGTTAGTGACCTCTGTTTGGTCCCTAATGTGAAGGGGCCAGCAAAGTTTAAGGTGCTAGAATTTGAGAAGTACAAGGGAAAATATTGTCCTCATGACCACCTGGTGATGTATATCAGAAGAATGTCCACTCATACTGATGACCAACGACTGCTTATTCATTTCTTACATGATAGTTTAACTGGTGCTGCTTTGAAATGGTATATGGGACTGGACAACACATCCGCACATTCAATGATTTAGGTGAAGCTTTCATGAAATAGTATAAGTACAACATATTTATTGCACCTGACTGTGACCAGCTGGGAGTGATAGATCATGAGTATAAGGAGTCATTTAAAGAGTATGCGCAACGTTGGCGCGAAATTGCTGCCTAAGTGGTACCTCTAATGGGAGAGCAAGAAATGAATAAGGTCTTCCTAAAAACCCTTGGATCATTTTATTATGAAAAGATGGTTGCAATTGCACCAAGTGATTTCACTGAGATGGTAAGTATAGGTGTCTGTGTAGAGGAAGTTGTAGCGGTAGAAAACTAAGCCATTGGATTGACTTAACTCGCACAGATCAAATAAAAATCTCCATCGCACTTTATTGTTTCAAGAGGAATGGGAAAAGAGCGAATAACCCAAAAATAAGGGGAGAGAATCTAATTTTGGGTTGGTTGTGCAAAGGGAAGGTATTATCACCCTAAACATCTATGGTACTCCGCAATAACCTCTTTGAAAATTTGGGTATTTTGGTTATAAATGTTGTATAAAAATAGATTAGAAAGATGAGAAAAGAAATATATTTTACAATTTTTGCACACGCTGCGGTTGAGAATCTTTAGTGCCTATGTACCACCTTCCATGCAATAGGGTATCAGGGTACTCTTAGTTCACCTTTAAAAATTTTAAAACACAAGTGTGTTGGTTAATTTTAAGAGACTAGATGTCATCGTCTATCCGAGTGGAAGAACATACTTACTACCCACTATTATGAGAAAGGAGAATTTGCGTCATCTCAAAGTGGAGGATATGGCTTCGATTTTAAAATCAACAAAGCATTACTCAACACCCAAGTGGAAAATATCTCGCTTCACTACACATCGTAGAAGTATAGTAGTTCGTATCACTACAAGGATTGTCAAGAGTCTAATCTTTTGAGAAAATTTTAAGATAAAAAGCCAAAATGACTAAAAAATGGTTTGAATGAGATTGATTGACTTTTAGTCTTCTTACAAAAATGTCAAAGTATTATTAAGTTGTTTAAAGTTTGATTAAGAAAAGATTTTGAAAAGGCATGGACCTAAGTCCATGTTTATTGTGAAAGCAATTCAAGTTTAGAAAACAAGAAGAGTTTTGAAAAGGAGGGAGAATATTTTTGAAATTAAAGAAGATGGGAGGAGATGAAGAGGATGTCCTAGAGCAATAAGGTAAAAGCTAAGGAAAAGAACCGTTTAACCAACGAGAAGCTAACATTTGACATAATGAGTCAATGTAGAATTCTCATCCTTCGGATTGGAACCAAACAAACAAAGATAATAAACCTCTCTAAGAAAAAACCAGGTGTCAAAGGAATTAAGTCTTCACAAAAATTGGGCAGAGTAACAGTTGTATACAAATGAATTCTCAATCACAGACGAAGCATATAATCAGAATAACATGCACACAAACGAAACAAACAACCCAATGTCTTAGGCTAAACCCCAAGAACGCCATACAGAATAATAATAAAAGTCACATGGTCCCAAAGGTTGTCAAGGTCTCTACCCCTAAGTTTCACAAGATCCACAATCTCCAAAATGCCAAGGATTGTAACCAAATAGTCCAGGTAACATTAAAGTTTTTTATAGTTCAAGTTGGTTATTAGGTATCTTCAAAAAGAAAATGAAAGCTCAAGTGAGAAAAGATGAAAAAAATATCAAATGTAAATGCTAAAATAACTGATACATAAAAGTAAAGGCGTAAATTAAAGGCATAAAGACAAAAGTCAACTGCTAATTAGTTAGAGATTAGAGGTTAGTTGAACGACCATCTTGAAACTTGCATTTGAAAACTCGTTAGAAGATTGATAAAATCAAAGTCTCTCAACAACAAGTTTCAATTGTTTTTTGTCAAGTATATCATTCATTTCAAAATCTCGAGGCAACAATAAATGATCAACGATGTTTAAATGATTCACTTAGTCCAACATTTATGATGATTCATTAGATGATTGATAATACCAAAGCCTCCTAACAATGAATCTCAAGGTTATTGGTCAAAGGTTTCAAATTAAACATACTTGGGCTTGCAAACATAGGTTTGGGCTACAAATGATTATTTCTCGAATCGGAACAAAATTTAGCGCCATGTTAAGTAATCGTAAACGGACTTATATAGAAGTCGCGCCTATTTTGAGGTCGGTCAATAGCAATCTATGTACCATATGTTTGGAGAAATAATATGTAGATTATACTCCAATAACATATAGCACAAGGGAGAAGAGGATGAGATGAAGAGGGAAGGGATGAACAAGAATTAAATTCCACATTTGAACCAAAGAATTTAATCAAACTATTTTTAAAATCATTTATCCATTTTTTGTGGAGTTAAACTCAACAACATAGATCCAATAATGTTAATAAAGCTTATGATTAAAAATTCACATAGTCCAAAATTAGCCAGAATATATACAAAAATAAATTGCATTAAACAATCAAAATAAAATGAGAAAATTAATTTTAAATTGTTTTTTTAAATGGGAATAAAAGGTAAAATAACAAACTATATTCAAAATATCAAAGAAAAATTAAAACAAACCATATAAAAGTCATAAATGATCTCAAATATTTTTATAAAAATTTTGGTAATTTTTGAAAACAGAAAAGTATTTTTAAATTAATTAAAATCACACAAATAAATGAAAAATGATTAAAAATAGAAAAAATTTAAGATCCAGAAAAAATACTAAGTCAAAAATGAGATAAATGAATTTTATGAACTTTTTCAGAATTATTGGACGAAAAATAAATTTATTGTGGATTTTTGAATTTTAAACTAATTAACACGAAATGGATAAAATAAAATAAAACAGAAAAAACTGTGAGCCATTGATCAAGTCAACTAGCTGGTTTTATGTAGGATTAATGATCCAAATTAAAAGTACATTGTAAGTACAGTGAGTACACGCGCAAGAAATCAAAATGCACTTCTTCTTCTTAGACGAGGACAAGTGTCAGAGGAACCACTTGTCCTCCCAACAGTCAGTGAGGATACCGATGCAGAGGAAGGAAAATGAAACGAAAAATTTCATTAAACCATGTTGTTTATGTTGCCAAAACAATAGAAATTATTTTTTTTCAAAATACCAAATGTAATCCTTCCTCTCTCCTTCATGTTTCCTCAGAAATTATTTGTTTTGTTTAAACAGAATACCAAAAGACTAAAAGAAAAAGAAATTGGAAAGAAACAAATAGAGAGAGAAAGAGATGGAGGTTAGAGAAGATGGACTCGCGGTGGTTTCCTGAGAGGGCTCGCGGTGGCGCTACTGTGAGTAACCCTAAACGTAATTTTTTTAAAATTTTTTTGTTCTTGTTCTCTTCCTCGTCTCAAATTCGCAATTAGTCTTTCGAAAAGGTTTATGAAATTTAGTAGATCTACAAAACAAGTTCTGGAAATCTTTGAGTCCCAAAAATAAATACCAACTTAGAAAAGAAAATAGAGAAGGGATTTGATTCGAAGAGAGGCTAAACAACCTTTTGAAGATGAAAGGTAGCAAAACAAGGGTGGTTCTAGATTCTGACGCGGCGGCTGGAGATTTCCAGCACGGTGGTTGCGATTTCTGGCCTTCTTCGGGTGAGATCTTTCTGATTTTTCTTATTCTCTCTCTGGTAGTCACGAAATTTCTGAAGGTTTTTTATTTGGTTTTGCTAGAAACTGGTGAATAGAAAGATGAGGTTTTATCATTGTGAGATGTGCGCTTTTTTCTGATACTTTTCCAAAACTATGCTTGATTTTGTATCAATTTCATGCTTATATAGCCATGTTGAAAATTATAATTTCTTTAATTATCCTTTTGGTTTTGGTCCCTTTGCGTTGCTTATCTTCCATATTATTGTTATGATGTCGGGCCTTCAATTTCTTTTACAGTCTTGCTGAGTTTTCTATTTGTTATCACCTTTGAACGGATTTTTAGTGGGCTTTAACTTTGTGATGTTGTTTTATTGTTTCAGATGGTTCTTATGGTCTTAGCCTTTATGATTTACTGCAAATTATTTTATTGCATGATGCAACTGTGATTAGTTTTACTGAGTTTGTAATAATTTGCTTCTTGAGCCTCTCTTTGTGAACCAAAACAAAGTTTGTGATTTGCAAAAGAGTTTTGGGCCAATGATTAAATCTGAATCTATTTTCTTATTCTACAGCGAATGAGGCCTTTATTTTTTTGGGCTGGAAAATTCTGATTCCCGTCTTGTATTTTATTTTTACGGTAGCATTTGTGATGCTGGTTTTTTTGGACTCGTATCCATGCACAAACTATTTTTAACCTCTATTGTGAACTAAAACAAAGCTTGTGATTTTTAATATAGGTCACGGGCCGATGATTAAACCAAAATTCTAATTTATGAAACAAATGAGGCCTTAAACATACGATTCACATCTTGCTAGCTTGTGCGAATTTTGTTGCTTTTCAGACTGAACTGGTGTGCTAACATATCATCTTTTTCCTTCTTTTCGTGTGAGTGGTTTGTCAAGAGAATGGTTGCAAAGGTTATGAGTTGAACACTTGAGGATAATGTGATTCGTAGTGATGCTTGAAGGCATGGAAGAATTGCTTGAGCAATGGGGTAGAAGCTTGAAGCAACTCAAAGTCTTGTGATATTCATAGAAGCTTAGGTGTGGAAAACTTGGAATATTTGTATTTTTGATGTTGTAACTATATTTTAAGCCATATAGAACTTGAACCTTCTTGTAACATGAATGGTGAATTTGGAAATTTGAAAAAGAGTTTGTATTATTTGTGAAGAAACGGTGCAACTTGAATGTTCTTGGCAACCTTTTGAACTTCTTTTTTTTAAACCTTCGTAGAATTTTGAGGTGATGAATAGAATGGTGTAAGCATTGGAAATTGGCTCTTTTGTTTGAATTAGTAACTTTAAAATTTGAAGTAAAGCCTTGAGTTGAATGAGATTTTCTTCCTTAGCAATGGCCTTTGTGGAATTCATAGATTCTTGTGAGCTCGTGAAAGCAAAAGAATTTCTCTCCACCTTTTGAATTTGAAGCTTGAATCTCTTGAACATCACAGAATAAGCCTCTTGTAACACGATGACTCTTTCAATGATTAAGTCGAAGAGATCTTGAATTTTCTTGAGGAATTCCTTGAGAAGTTGAATTTTGAATAAGGCTTTGAAACTTAAGAAATCTAGAAAAATTGAATGATGTTGCACAAGAATACTTTGAATCATGAATTTGGGGTAATGATATTGAGTTCTTTTTTTGAAAATTTCAAATGACACTTGAATAAGAATGAATGGGTTTTTGAATAATGCCTTACACCAAAATTAGTGTCTTGTAATTTCTTTTTCTTGTACATATGACCACAAACTTTTCTTTCCATCTCTTGATCTTGGAAATAAAACTTGAATTATATCTTAGACCCATGGACTTGGATTAACCAAAACTTTGCCATAATGGTCTATAATTCCTCAAATATAACAATCTTGTACCATGGATCTTAACTTAATGATAAATAATCTCAACGCACAAATAAGACTTTGAGGCAAAGAATCATGGCATTGAAAAATTGGTAATATGAATTGGAATTTAGAGTTTAAGAACATTATAGGTAAAGAAAAATAACCTAAAGCGTTCCCATAAAATTCATGACCTTCTGAGCACAAATTTCTCTTGCTCATTTAAGAAATCTTCTAGATAACGCCATTGGTGACACCATGCAAAAAGAACCACCCCAAAACGAGGAAAATTGAAAGGATTATGATCCTCAGAAGTTGGACGAAAGTCACTTGAAAATAAGCCAAAGTCCATAAAATGACTCCTAATGTGCTCAGACTTTTGATGGTCTTCTACACATAATTAGCTCTTGACTTTTAAAGGGAAGTTGGAGATGATGTCAAGGAGAATATGCTTGAAGAATTTACCAAAAATAAAATAATGAATAATGAAGAAGTTATGATTTTTTGAACTCGAACTTGCAAATGTTGACTTTCAATCAACCAACTTTGAATTAACTGCATACTTTGTCTTTCTTCAACAACTTGAGGCACTATTAGTCACATATGAACTTGAGACGTCGAAGAAGGCATGAAAATAAACACATGAACCTATCTCGAAGAATCTTGAGAATTAAGCAACGAATCTCGCCTTAACCAAGTTGGCTGAAATTTAAAACTAGTGTGACCTAAGATTATAGATCAC
Source organism: Vicia faba (assembly GCA_948472305.1). Classification (NCBI taxonomy): domain Eukaryota; kingdom Viridiplantae; phylum Streptophyta; class Magnoliopsida; order Fabales; family Fabaceae; genus Vicia; species Vicia faba. The sequence continues at coordinate 759,224,920 of OX451740.1, read as the reverse complement.
CACTCAGAGACATAGGCTTCTGGGAACCATCTTTGTCCTGAAGAAACCATAACCCTAATCAGAGAGCCATCACTTGATTTTCTCGATCAGAAACCCCATCTTATAAAAAATAAACAAAACATATTTTTTGATTTTGGTTAGAAGTCAGTAGAATATAAAACATGTATATAAAAGATACATGATTCAAGGTGCTTGATGATCTCTCAAGAGAAATTTTAAAAATAAGACATCGTAGAAGAAGTACCCAAACCCTAATGCGTGATCTTGTGTATTGACGGTATGAAATGATATAGGGATCTTAGGGGAAAATTTTGGGGTACAACAGCTGCCCTTATTTAATTGTTTTCCATCTGAAGATACGAAGGTTAAAATCTTCGTGCTGACGCGATTGAAGATACTTAAATATAAAACAAACCCTATTTTTGGCCCTAACATGCCATGTGATGCTTATGATTGTGCATGCATACAAACAACTCCAAAGGTGACATAGAACACTACTGGGGAAGAGGGAAATAAAACAAAGGACCAAAAGAAAGTTCGACCAGGAAAATAAATCATTAGGGAACAGAAGACTCAACTCTACTGGGGGTAAAGACCAAGGAGGAGATAAGGCATCATCAACTCAAATACTGAGGAAAAATTAATGGATGACAGAGATCGGCAAATAACCGCGAACTATCCACTCATAGAGAAGATAGCAAAAAAGTAACGTCAACTCACAGGGGAAAGAAATGGTAGGATAGTACCAGTAAATTCCAACATTAAGGTAGGTAACAAATGATTAGCATCAGTGCTTATGACTGGAAACATGTGAAATTATTCAGAGCAAAATGAATCTCAACAACAAACTATCTTCCATAATGACGAGACTACCATACATCGGAGTAACAAAATCTCAAAAAATGAACTATCTCCCATAATGACGATATTACCATCTATTAGAGTAACAAATCTCAACAACAAACTATCCCCTATAATGACGAGATTATCATCCATTGGAGTACAAAATCTCAACAACGAACTATCTCCTATAATGACGATATTACCATCCATTGGAGTACAAAATCTCAATAACAAACTATCTCCCATAATGACGAGACTACCGTCCATTGGAGTAAACATCTCAACAACGAACTATCTCCCATAATGACGAGACTACCATTCATTGGAGTAACAAATGAATCTTCTCTGGAACTAATAGATTTACTAGGGAAGTACAGGTTTCTCAAATAAAGAGACCTGCCACTTGCTGTTATGATAGGGAGTTGTAAAAACGACTTCATGGGGAAATGCCAGTATATTCTTGCTGAGGAGATAAAATCTTCTCGTGTAAAATAAATCACATTCTCAAATTAGGGCTCAAAGCTTGTAGAGATAAGAATAATAATGTTTCCAGGAACCACTGATTCAAATCAGAAATAAACCGTAATGAAACATCCAACAAAGATAGCACTAATGAAAACTAAACTCAAAGAGGAAACACGGATCTAATCAGACAATAAACTGAATAGGAAAGATGAAGCAAAAATCCTCCCACGAGGGATAACTCAGTTGGAAATTGAAAGAATATACATTTTCTGCTTAAGGTTGACACTCTACCGGAGAGAGGGTAATATAACTCTACAAAATAGGGTAATATGCCAACAAAATATTAATGAATGCAAATGAGAAATGAATTTTAAATTCAGATATGCATGATGCATGTATGAATGTATGAATTTTATCATGTATATGTTGACAAAACAGACATACAACACTGGGAATAACCAGACAAAACCAGCTTAGGTAAAGTTAATATTCGGCTAAATCACATCTAGGATGAAAATTTCATAAGAAATTAAGCACCAATTGAGGAAACAAATTCCTATTTCACGGCTTAAATCCACTGGAAAGAAACCTGGTCCAAAATATAATCAAGTCAAAATAGTACAGATACAGGGATATAACATCCTCTTCTAGGCTTCAACAGGGAATATCACACAAACTTTGATGGAGAAAACAAATGTTTCAACATCTAGACTTTCACTGGAGATCATAATATTGACTTCACTAGGGAGGCTAAAAACCACAATGTCGAAACTTCAATCGGGGATCTCGTGCTGACTTTATTAGGGCAGATGGAAATCGCATCATTGAGATATTAGATGGGGATCTCGTGCTGACTTCATTGGGGAGGGTAACACCACATCATTGAGAGCAGCCCAAAGTACATCTTTCAAAACCAAGGGCAATGATTACACAAACTTCCCTAGGGAGAAATTATGAAAATACACGGGGATATCAACTTTCCGAGAGAATCATTATCTCAGCTTTACTTGGAGCTTTTTAAGAATTCAAACAATACAAAAAGAGGTCATAATTATGGGGATTTTAAATCAAACCTGCGCTTAGCAGGAGAAAACCCAAAAAAAGTTGAAAAATGTTTCAACACTTCTTATAAAAGATATTGTCCTTGTCTAGTTGCTTGGGAAACGAAAAACAACAATAATATCATCACTGCAAAGGGAGATGTTTTGCAAATAAGTCTAAATCAGCATACAAAGGGAGAAGGGATGTTCGTCATATGAGAAAAGACTTTACTAGGGAATCTTGGATAGAGGTATCAAACCATGCAAACCCGAAATAAAAAATAATCAACCTAGAGAAGAGCTTAATCAAGACTTGACTGGGAAATATGGGATTACGGGCCCAACACCGCACCATGCATTAATTGGCATCATTTCTAACTATTTGAGAAATACGAGAAGATCATACTCATACCAGCAAAAGTGACCTGAGAGATCCTTCCTGGGGAATACACACTTCCAAAATTTCAGAGTTCGTCCATTCTTGGGATCACTACTTTTGTTTTTCTTGAGTCACAAAATCTAAAGTAGAAAGTAATTTGTAAATTATTTTCAAAAAAACAATTTTTCTATTCAATCTTTTTGTTTTTAAAAATTACTATCAATAATAAATGGAGTCTTTGTAAGCATAATAAAATAAGAATTGTAAAGAATTGGAAAAATCTCAAACTTTATTAATAGAATGGTAGTCTGCGAATGGCGAGACTCCATATATGACTAAAAAGTTTGGAAAATGGTAATACATCGGAAAAGATATATTGAAACACAATGACCACTATTCTCCCTAACAACTTTAAATCCCTGAGCAGCGACTTCTGTTGAAGTGTGGTGAGGATCTGAGAAGATTGTTGCTTCAATGATTAAGTCTTGCCTGACGCAGTTACTTGCCAAAAAATCCCTAACTTTTTCCTAGGTTGCCCTTGTGGGTTTTCAACCTAGCAGGAAGAATTTATTCTATTTGTGTCTCTTATTTTTTCCTAGACCTCCCTTTTGGGTTTTCAGCCTATCGAGACACTCTTTTTTTCCTAAGCCACCCTTTTGGGTTTTCGACTTAGCGAGTTGTTCTTTTATTTCTTTAGGCAAAGTATTTCTTGACTGCATCAGCATTCATATGACGTGGGAACTCCTCTCCATCCATAGTTTCAAGAATTAATGCACCTCTAGAGAAGGATTTCTTGACAACATATGGGCCTTCAAAATTGGGAGTCCGCTTTCCCCTAGAATCAGCATTAAAAGACATGATCTTTCTGAGCACGAGGTTGCCTTCTTTGAATTCACGAGGCTTGACCTTCTTATCAAAATATTTCTTCATTATCTTCTGGTATAACTGACCATGATACAAGGCCATCATTCTTTTCTCTTCAATCAAATCCAGCTGGTGAAACCTGCTCTGGATCCATTCAGCCTCTGACAACTTGGTTTCCATTATCACACGTAAAGAGGGAATCTCAACCTCAACGGGGAGAACTTCTTCCATACCATACACAAGGGAGAATGGGGTTTCCCCTATTGAAGTGTGGGCGGATGTACGATACACGTGCAAAGCAAAAGGGAGCATTTCATGCCAATATTTATAAGTAACAACCATTTTCTAGATGATCTTCTTGATGTTTTTATTAGCAGTTTCAACAGCCCCGTTCATCTTTGACCTGTAGGGGAGATGAATTGTGGTGGACAATCTTGAATTCTTCACAAAGTTCTGTCATCATCTTATTATTCATATTCGAGCCATTGTCAGTGATAATCCTACTTGGCACACCATACCGACATATAAGAGTGTTCTTGATAAAGTGTACTACCACCTGCTTAGTAACATTAGCATAGGAAGTTGCTTCCACCCATTTGGTGAAGTAGTCAATTTCCACTAGAATAAAACGATGTCCATTTGATTCCTTGGGTGAAAGCATGCCAATCATGTCAATACCCCACATAGAGAAAGGCCACGGGGAAGAAATAACATTGAGAAGTGTCGGAGGCACATGAATTTTGTCAGCATAAATCAGGCATTTATGACACTTCTTTGCAAATTTGTAACAGTCAGATTCCATTGTCATCCAATAGTTACCTACGCTAAGCATTGTTTTGCCATCGAATGTCCATTGGCATGAGTACCGAAGGAAACTTCATGGATTTTATGCACCAACATGTCTGCTTCGTGTCTATCCACACATCGGAGCAAGACCATGTCATAATTTATTTTGTATAACACATCTTTATTGAGAAAAAAGATACCTGCCAACCTTCTCAATGTCTTCCTATCTTTATTTGATGCACCAGTCGGATATCCCTGAGTCTGGAGAAAATGCTTGATATTATAATACCAAGGTTTTTCGTCTGATGTTCCCTCTGCTGCAAACACATGAGTCCGTCTATCCAAACGTCGCACTGTGATACGAGGCACATCATTCCAAGTATTTACTTGATACATATAAGCCATAGTGGCCAAAGCATCGGCCACCTAATTTTCATCTCTGGGAATATGATGGAATTCAACTTTATTAAAGAAGGGTAATAATCTTCTAGCATAGTATTTGTAAGGGATCGAGCCAGGGTGACGAGTATCCCATTCTCCTTTTATCTGATTTACTACCAAAGCTGAATCGCCATACACATCCAGAACTTTGATTATGAGATCAATAGCCTCCTCGAGACCCATGATACAAGCCTCATACTCTACCATATTATTGGTACAATCAAATATCATCTTTGGAGTAAAAGGAATATGTGATCCATGAGGAGTGATAATCATAGCACCAATTCATTTCCCATAAGCATTCACAGCTCCATCAAATACCATAACCCAACAGGATTCAGGATCAGGACCTTCCCCAGGAAAAGGTTCATTGTAATGTTTTATTTTTAAAAACATCACATCCTCATTAGGGAAATCATATTTAATAGACTGATAATCATCAACCGGTTGGTGAGCAATATAGTCTTCCAACATACTGCTTTTTATAGCCTTCTGAGTATGGTATTCAATATCATATTCAGAAAATAGCATATGCCAACGGGCAATTCTTCCAATTAGAGCAGGCTTTTCAAAAATATACTTAATTGGATCCATTTTGGAAATCAACCAAGTAGTATGATTTAACATATATTGCCACAACCGTTTTGCTTCCCAGGCTAAAGCACAACAGGTTTTTTCCAGTATAGAATATTGTAACTCAAAGTCAGTAAACTTCTTGCTGAGATAATAAATGGCATATTCTTTCTTCCCTGTTTCATCTTGTTGTCCTAAAATACAGCCCATAGAATTATCTAACACTCTCATATACATGATCAATGGTCTTCCTTCAACGGGCGGGAGCAATATAGGAGGTTCAAGCAAATACTCTTTAATACTTTCAAATTCCCTCTGGAAATCATTTATCCATACACAACCTTGATCTTTCTTTAACAACTTAAAGATCGGTTCACACATTACAGTCATATGGGAAATAAATCTGGAAATGTAATTCAAACGCCCAAGGAAGCGTCTAACTTGCTTTTCAGTTCTTGGCGCTGGAATTTCTTGAATTGCCTTAACTTTGTAAGGATCAACTTCAATTCCTTTTTGGCTGACAATGAAACCTAACAATTTTCCTGATCGAACACCAAAGGTGCATTTATTTGGATTCAAACAGTGACAATACTTCCTCAAACACTGAAATTACTTCAACAAATCTTCTATATGCCCTTCCTCGGTATGGGATTTGGCAATCATATCTTCAACATATACCTCAATTTCTTTGTGCATCATATCATTAAATATGGTTGTCATAGCCCTCTGGTACGTTGCACCAGCGTTCTTCAGCCTGAAGGGCATCACTCTGTAATAGAATGTTCCCCAGGGTGTGATAAACGTTGTTTTTTCCATGTCCTCGGGAGCCATTTTAATTTGATTATATCCAGAAAATACAACCATGAACGAGAATGCTTTGAATTTTGATGTACTATCAACCAACATATCAATATGTGGCAATGGAAAATCATCTTTTGGACTAGCTTTGTTTAAATCTCTATAATCAACGCACATGCGAACTTTTCCGTCTTTCTTTGGTACTAGGACGATATTGGAAATCCATTGAGGGTACATTGATGTCACAAGAAAACCGGCATTAATCTGCTTTAAAACTTCTTCTTTAATTTTTACTGACTAATCAGGGTGAGTTCTTCGCAATATCTGCTTGATTGGCGGGCATTCTGGCTTTAGCGGAAAATTATGTTCCACAATATCGGTATCCAAACCAGGAATGTCTTGGTATGACCAAAAAAGATATCTTCATACTCTTTCAACAATTCAACCAACCTGCTCTTCACGTCAGGATACAACAATGCTCCAATCTTGACTTCTTTTAGATCTTCCTCTGAACCCAAATTGATTGTTTCCAACGGCTCTTTATGCGACTGAATGACACTTTCCTCGCGTTCAAGAAACCATGAAATCTCTTCTGGGATTTCATCATATTATTCTTCGTCGGCCACATACGCAGGATATTCAAAGTTGGGAAAGGGTGCAGGGTCATTGTACTCAATGGGTTTTTTAATTAATCTGCACATATGATTTATGATTGCTTTTAGAAACTGACACATATAACAAGTGATTATGCAGATTTAATTACAGTTATTATTTATTTTGAAAGGTTTTTTCTGATTACCATTTTCCAAGAAAAAGAAGAAAATAAAAACATAATTTGGGAATCAAAGACAACTTTTATTAATGATTTTAATGGTCAAATCAACAGATATGCCCATATAATATCAATATTTTCACCTTGGGTAGAGTGAAAGATTTTTGAAAAGATTAACAAAAAACCAATTACTTTGAACTATGAATGCAGGAGGGAACATCAATAGTGAGCCAGTTCTAGACTTTGACTCCATGTGTCACGTAGTTCGGCATCTCTTTCTCTTCTTCACCTTCCAGGATAACATTAATCCTAGGAACAATTGGATGAAGATAGCCTCCGCTACAAAAAATGTCTTGATATTTGCCCAAAGCAGACTTCGGCTTCAAATTCTCTCTTTCATTATTCTTCATATAATATCCCAAACCAGTTCCATTCTTATTCACCGACGGATCAATAATCTTTCCCCATATTTTACTAGGGCCATTACGCACCACCTGGTGAGAATCCTTAAATTAAGCCATAGAATTCTCATTCTCCCTTACCTTATCAACGGATAAAGCTTGGAACTGAGTTCCAACAGCAGCTTCATCTGCTTCCACAACATTGAAAAATGATAAATTAAATATTAACAATGCATGTTCTCCATTTATGATTACCACTTTTCCTTCACAAACAAACTTCAGCTTCTGGTGTAAAGTTGAAGTAACGGACCATGCCTCGTGTATCCATGGTCGTCCCAGTTGAAGAAGTGAAAAACACAAGAAGGGGGGTTGAATTGAAACTTAAAAACAAAAGCGCAGTAGACACGATATTTTTATCCTGGTTCATTTGATTTCAAACTACTCCAGTCCACCCGCCAAGGTGATTTCGCCTCTCTCCAACGAGGACTTAATTCACTAATCAAAAACTGATTACAACACTACTTTGACAATTGCCAAAGTCTTCTTGAGTAAAACCACAACTCGGTTAATCTCAAGGAAAACTAGCTTAATCAAGATAAAAGACTATACTGTGTATTTTTTTTCCTTACAAAAACTGTATCACAACTGTGATATTTTACACAATTTTGAGTGTATATATGAATATGTAAGATTGTAGCGTTTTAGAGGTATGTTGTAGTAGTGTCAAAATCGTAAATGATTTGTCCTCTAAGCTTGTTTATATAGGCATGGAAATCCTGTCCAACATAAAGCATGATAATGGACATTCAATGATGTTTTCATATTGAGAAGATTCTTGTCTAAATGAAGTCGTTGCATATGATGTTTTCTTGATTGAATAGTAATGCTTCAGAACTTAGAATCTTGCATGCTGCAATTGCTTCAGAACATTGATGACTCAGAGATGTGAGGATCTGATGGTATATTAAACTTCTGTTCAGAATCAGAGTATTCTTCACTTCAGTGCAGGTTATGATCATCATTCTTCTACGCAGATTCTGATTACCTCAGCTTGAAAGCTTCTGTAGCTTAATTTCTGATGTTGTTTCGATCAGAACTTCTGCATACAAAATAACATAAATTTAGAGTGAATATTTGTTCTTTGTGTTTTTTATCATCAAAACTCTAATTAAGGGTTGTAGAATCAAACTATGTTCTAACAATCTCCCCCTTTCTGATGATGACAAAAACTAGGATTTTCAATGAAAAATATAGAACAAAAAGCTTAAGAGAGACTCCCCCTGAGTTGATTACTCAGATAGAGATGAGTTACTTCCCTGAAGTTCCTTCTCGTTAGAGCTTTTGATGCATCTCCTTCTGTCCTTATCAGAATGTGTTCCTATTTAAGCTTTTTAGAAAATATAGAGGTTAAGATATTCAGAATGTTTGAGACTTTGTCCCGGTATACTATTATTGAAAATATCTTACTTTCTCCCCCTTTTTGTCAGGTATCAAAAAGCAATATAATCAGAGTCAAAAAGATGAATTATATTGAAAACAGAATGCAATGACAATGTTCAGAAACAAGGAGGATAAGATAAAAAATACAGATAAACAGTTTAAAGAAAATCTAAGAAGGAGGGGGAAGACGTGTGAACAACGCTTCCAACAAGCTCTTAATCTGAGTGCTTGATTCTTCCTGCTTTCCCAAAATGTCTTTGATTTCTTTTGTTGTATCTTCTTGTTTATCCAAAATACCCTTGATCTCTTTATTTGTATCCTCTTTCTTATCCAGACTGGCATGGATTAAGGTATTCTCCTTCTTCAACTCTTCCAGAGTTTGCATGACTAGAGACGAAGCTGGTGTATCTTCAGGCGTTGCATGTCGTTCAGAACATTTTGCAGCCTCTTCTGATTGAACCACTTCTTCTATTGTAATCATGTTTCCTGGAGCAGTAATCAGAGGGTTACTATCAAAATCTGGTTCAATGACTTCTAAAGGATGATGCTCTTTCCAGGGAGCATTATCTAGCGGAAGAATTTCTTTCTTGTACCATTGGCTCAGAACTTGATCTTGGAAGGCTTTCAGCTGATCATTGAAGTTCTGTTGAGCCCTTTCATATCCCAATTCTTTCAGCTTCTGGGTTTCAGAGTTGAGCCATTTTCTGAATCCTTCCCCCAGAGAATCAGAAGTAGCAGGATTAGAAATCTCTTGACTTGCTTGCTTCAAAGAAGTAATCCATTCCTGCATTTTTGTTTCAAAAATCAACAGATTCTTACCAACATCTGATTTGGTTGAGGTTGGTTTAGGTATGGGAGTGGAAATTTTGTTTGAGGTGGAAGCTAGTTGGTCCAGCACTTGTGGATCAATGACAAGTCTGAGGTTGTCAGCTGGATGGGTGATAGGTGAGGGAGTGGAAGAGTCAGAAATCAAGATTGGTGAGTGAGGGGTGTTTGGTGGTCTAGATTCATATGGTGAAGGGATTTCTGGAATATCATGAATGGTGAGAGGTAAACGAACCGTAAGAGGTTCTGTTATCCCAGAAATTGGGATAGTGGTATCAGAGTCTGAAAGGGAGTCTTCTGATTGGTTTGCGGTAGCATGTTGAATTTTTGGTTCAGGAATTTTAGAAGATGGGTTTTCAGAAGGATGAGTGAGAGGATTTTCATTCTCTGGTTGGGGTGAGTTGAGGTTCATATGTTCTGGTTGAGGAGAGTGTGGTTATGGATTTTCTGTTTGAGGAGAGTGTGGTTGTGGATTTTCTGGTTGAGGAGAGTGTGGTTGTGGATTTTCTGGTTGTTGAGGTTGAGTGTTTGGATTTTCTGGGAGTGGTGAGGAAAAGTCTTGATCAAATAGTTCAATATCAAATAGAACTCTAGAAAATTCTGGTTGATGTTGTTCAGGATTTGGATTTGGATTGGGGGAGTGAGGTTCATTCAAGAAATTTCCAAGAGTTACAGATGGGTCAAACTCTATGTCAAAATCCTCAAATGTTTGGGGTGAAGGATTTTTTGTTGGTTGAGGGGGAATGGTTTCAGATGCTGGAATAGCTATTGATTCTACCACGGAAACGGAAGATAGGTTACCTTGCTTTTTCGCAGCTTTAGGTGTCCTCTGAGAGGATCCTTCTCCTGTTGCCTTCCTCTTTTTGAATTTCTTTAGCACAACCTCTGGAGCTGACTTGTGCAGATCTTGGATGTTGATTTCTGGAATAGTCCCATCAGCCTTACAAGCTTCAAGGTATCTGACTATGATTTCTGGAGAGGCATCTATCTCAGAAAATAGTGGAAAATCCTTCAGAGGGATTCTCCTAGAAGTGATGACCTCATGAGAAGCAATTGTTGGTTCCTTCTTAATGTTCTCAATAATCTTCATTTTCTTCAGATTCTTGGTATTTAAAGGTTTCCCAGCGGTTGCTTCCAGAGTACTGATTTCTTGAGCCTCTGTTAGATGTTCTATCAGCCTGTTTTTTGTTAGAATATCTGAAACCAATCTTCCTAGAGGAATCCAATCCCTCTTAGTTCTTTCTTCTTCTCTTGTCTCTTTCACACTTGTTCTGAGATGGTTGAAGAGCAAATGTGGAAGGTTTATCTTGGTCTTCTTTGCAATGAAGTAAATCAGAAATTGCTGATCAATATTGACGTAATCAGGGGAGCTTGTAGGCTTCCTGTGATTGATACATCCTAGAACTATTCTAGCCCAGATACTGTGATGATCCTTCAAGTCTCTAATCTTGTTGGATGGTTGTCCAGAAGTGAAGATTTCCCTAGCAATAGATTTTAGGTCAGAGCACCTACTAGCCATATCAATGCATTTGACTCCACCTCCATTGTATCTAATGAGTTTCTCAATCAAGTCTTCTATAATCACTATCTTCTTCCCCATAACATATGATGTGACCTGGTGGTTGGATGAGGTAGCGTGAATCCAAAACTCTTTAACAAGAATTGGAAAATTTGGACCCAACAGACGATCAAAGTATCTGTTCCGTCCCTGTGCAGTTACATCTTCATACAGATTAAACCCATTTTCTTGTAAGCTTTCAAAATCAATGACCAATTCAGAGAACTTCAAGGTTGTCAACCAGAGTGAGTAGCATTCTAATGGGCTCTTCATATTGTTTAGTTGATGAAGATTCAGGAGCACTGAGATTCTTTAGACTTGATGATGATGCCATCGTTCACACGGATTCTTTGAAGAAAATTGATGGAAAGGGTTTTTGAAAAAGAAACTAGAACAAGAGAGAATATTGAAGAGGGTAAAATGTGAATGAATGAAATAGTAAATTGAGTTTATATAGGTTTTTAGAAAACGTAATCAGTAAGAAAGAAAATAAGTAATGATTATATGCATTAATGAAACCTGAAATTAGGGGATTTAGTGAGATATTGAACAGTTACCATTGACAAGTGTCTCAATGTATCCAATCAGAGCCTTGGACCCTTGAGAATTTGAATGCGTGTTCAGCCTCAAAAGGTAGCTTGTGAGAGGATGACATATGTTTGATAGTGTGAACTGCACGCCTCTATCCTTGAAATGAAATGTTCAGATCTTCATGGATAGATTCTGAGGCAAATGTACTTCTAACTTCTGAAGACAAGTTGATCAGATGTTCATAGAAAACAATAAAGTTCTGAGGGTTAGGATATGCAAATAAAACATTTTATTCTGGACATGATTTCATGTTGAGATGTTTCAGAATGAAATTGAATCTATCTTCAAAAAGGGGTTTTGTAAATACATCAGCCCATTGATGGTCTGTGTCAATAAATTTTAAAGTAAGAATTCCTTTCTGAATATAGTCCATAATAAAGTGATGTTTTATTTCTATATGCTTAGCCCTAGAATGCAAAATAGGATTTCTAGAGAGACATGTGGCAGAAGTGTTATCACAGAAGATAGGAATGTTACTCTCAAATATGTTGAAGTCTTCAAGTTGAATTTTCATCCAGAGCATTTGAGTGCTACACCCAGCAGCTGCTATGTATTCAGCTTATGTTGTTGATAATGCTATTGTGGATTGTCTCTTTCTGGTCCATCAGATCAGATTGTCTCCCAGAAACTGGCATCTTCCAGAAGTGCTTTTACGCTCTACTCTGTCTCCAGCAAAGTCAGCATCACAGTATCCTACTAAACTGTATTCATTGGATTTTCTATAAAACAAACCCAAATTAGTAGTACCTTTTAGATACTTGAAAATTCACATAACTGCAGTTAAGTGAGATTCTCTAGGATCTGATTGGAATATAGCACATAAGAAAACACTGAATAAAATATCAGGCCTTGAAGCCGTCAGATAAAGGAGAGAGCCAATCATACCTCTGTAGATTTTATGTTCTACCTTTTTACTTACCTCTTCCTTTTCCAGAATGCACGTGGGATGAATTGGAGTCTTTGAGGGCTTACATTCTGAGAGGTCAAATTTCTTCAGAAGTTCTCTGACATATTTTCTCTGATGAATGTAAGTTCCTTCTGGGGTTTGGTTTATCTGAATGCCCAGAAAGAATTTGAGTTCCCCCATTAAGCTCATCTCAAACTCTGCCTACATGCACTTAGAAAATTCTCTTCCCAGAGAAGGTTTAGTGGATCCAAAAATGATATCATCTACATAAATCTGACAAACTAAAATGTCATTCTTAAATGTCTTACAGAACAAGGTTGTGTCCACTTTCCCTCTGGTGAATTCCTTTTCTAACAGGAAGTTACTTAGTCTTTCATACCAAGCTCTGGGAGCTTGTTTCAGACTATAGAGTGACTTCTTTAGTTTGAAAACATATTCTGGGTGTTTGGAATTTTCAAACCCAGGGGGTTGGTGCACATATACCTCTTCATCTATGTAACCATTTAAGAATGCACTTTTGACATCCATCTGATACATAGTGATGCCATTGTTTACAGCAAATGAGATTAAGAGTCTGATAGATTCTAACCTGGCGACTGGAGCAAAGGTTTCTATATAGTCTATCCCCTCTTGCTGACTATAACCTTGTGCCACCAGTCGTGCTTTGTTTTTGATGACTTCTCCTTGCTCGTTCAGTTTGTTTCTAAAAACACCCACTTTGTTCCAATGACGTTGAAGACTTTTGGTTTGGGAACCAGATCCCATACATCATTTATGGTGAACTGATTTAATTCCTCCTGCATTGCCAGAATCTAGTCATTGTCCAGAAGAGCTTCATCAATTGTTGTTAGTTCAATCAGAGAGACCAGTCCTGTAAGGGATTCTTCAGAGTTTCTGAATGTTGATCTTGTTCTGATTGGATCATCCTTCTTTCCCAGGATCTTATCTTCTGGGTGAGCTATGCTGCTTCTGGATAACCTTTTCTGGAGTTGATCAATAGAAGGTACAAGATCACTTGTAGTATTTCTTTCTGAAGTTGTTGGAGCGTCTCTGTTGGGAGCTTCTGATGGGTTATCTTCAGTACCTGTGAATTCAACTTCTATATCTGCAAAAGATTCATTCTGCTTTGACTTTTGAGGGTCAAGCTTATCATCAAATCTAACACTGATTGTCTCTTCAACAATCTGTGTTTATGTATTGTATACTTTGTACCCTCTTGAGCGTTCAGAGTATCCTAACATAATACACTTTTGTGCTTTAGAGTCAAACTTGTTCAGATGATCTTTAGTATTCAAAATAAAACAGGTGCATCCGAAAGGATGGAAATAAGAAATGTTGGGCTTTCTGTTCTTCCACAATTCATATGGAGTCTTTTCTAGAATAGGTCTTATAGAGATTATATTCTGAATTTAACACGCTGTGTTAATTTCTTCTGCCCAGAAGATCTTAGCAATATTAGTCTCATTGATCATGGTTCTAGCCATTTCTTGCAATGTTCTGTTCTTTCGTTCTACAACTCCATTTTATTGGGGAGTTCTAGAACAAGAGAAGTCATGCAAGATGCCTTTTTCATTAAAAATATTTCAAAGTTTTTATTTTCAAATTCTCCACCATGTTCCCTTCTGACTTTGACAAGTCTAAGATCCTTTTCATTCTGAACTTGGTTACAGAATGCAACGAACACATGATGTGACTCGTCTTTGTGCCTTAAGAACTTTACTCATGTCCATCTGCTATAGTCATCTACGATCACTAACCCATACTTCTTGCCACTAACAGACGCAATTTTTACTGGTCCAAATAAGTCTATGTGCAGAAGTTCTAATGGCTTAGTGGTGGAAACAACATTTTTAGATTTAAAAGCAGGTTTTGCAAATTTTCCTTTCTGACATGCTTCACACAGAGCATCTGAGCTGAACTTCAGATTAGGAAGTCCTCTGACCAGATTGAGTTTGTTAATCTGAGATATTCTTCTCATACTAACATGCCCCAATCTTTTGTGCCAGACCCATTGCTCGTTGTTAACAGAGAGAAGACATTTTACATTCTGACTCTTTAGTTCAGAAAGTTTTATCTTATAAATATTGTTTTTCCTCTTTCCATTAAAAAGGATAGTTCCATATTTCTGACTAACGGCTTTGCATGAATTTTGATTAAATATTATATCATAACCGTTATCACTTAATTGACTTATGGATAACAGGTTATGTATTAATCCATCAACTAAAAGCACATTATTAATAGAAGGAAGATTACCATTACCTACTGTTCCAGAGCCAATGATCTTCCCTCTTTGGTTGCCTCCAAAGCCCATGTAGCCTCCAGGTTTAAGTTCCAGGCTTTGGAACATATGCTTTCTTCCTATCATGTGTCGAGAGCATCCAGAGTCCAAGTACCATGACTGGTGTTTTAGCCTTGCTGCTAAAGATATCTGCTACATATATAATTTTGTCCTTAGGTACCCATATCTTTTTGGGTCCTGGTTTGTTAGTTTTACCAAAATTTTGGTTGAATTTTGGTTTGACAGAGTAATCATTACTAGTGTATTTTAGGTCATGTGTGTGCCTATATGTGAAGTGTGATTTTAGTGGTGTGCATTTTATAACAAGGTCTATGACTTTATTAGGTGGAGATACCTTACCTTGGTATCCTATTCCTTTTCTTCCATTCCTGCTAACTCCATAGATCATTGAAGCCATCTTACTTCTATCTATGTTTTTAGCCAGAAACTTCTGAAAGTTGTGATCATACTCTTTGATGATCTTATCAGCATTACTGGGAGTCTCTGAGAATATTTCTTTCTGAGAGTTTTGTAAAACATTTTTTAATTTTAAATTTTTTTCCTTTAACTCAGAATTCTCTAATATAAGACTCTCATATCTTTCAGAGTCAGAGACAAGTTCCCTTTTCAGGTTCTTGAATTTGACTCTGATCTGCTGATACCTTTCTAGAATTTCATTAAGACTTTCTGCAAGTTCAGCCTTAGTAAAATTAACAGTGAAATCAGGGAATACCTCTTCTGTGTCTGATTCTGAGTCGGAACCAAAAGCTTCACTGTCTTCTGACACATTTGCCATGAGAGCTATGTTGGCTCTTTCATCATCTGACTCTGAGTTAGCATCAGAAGTGTCTGAATCATCCCATGTTTCCATGAGGCTTTTCTTCTTCTCCTTGAAGAACTTCTTTTTGGGCTTCTCCTTCTGAAGCCTTGGACATTCACTTTTATAGTGCCCTTGCTCATTTCACTCATAGAAGATGATGTCCTTGTTATTTGACTTTCTGTGTCCTGAGGAGGCTTCATATCTTTTGTGTCTAGAGGAGGACTCAGACTTTCTATATCTGGAGGAGGATTCATTTTGGTTCTCTAATCTTCTCGAGTTTCTGAATTTCCTTTGTCTCTGCTTCCACAGTTGATTGACCCATCTGGAGAGAAGAGACAATTCATCTTCTTCTGATGAGGATCCATCAGAGGTTTCTTCTATAGCCTGCAAAGCCTTAGAATCAGATTTTTTTATAGATTTTAATGCTAGAGGCTTACCTTGCTTTTGAGGCTCATCTTCTTCTAGCTCTATCTCATGACTTATGAGGGAGCTGAAAAGTTCCTCCAGAGTTATCTTGTTGAGATCTTTAGCTAGCTTAAGTGCAGTGACCATTGGCCTCCATTGCTTGGGTAGACTTCTGATGATCTTCTTTACGTGATCAGCAGTAGAATATCCTTTGTCAAGAACCTTCAGCCCAGCAACAAGAATATGGAATCTTGAGAACATTGCTTCTATGGATTCACTGTCTTTCATCTTGAATGCTTCATATTTCTGAATGAGCGCAAGGGCCTTGGTTCTTTGACTTGTATGTTGCCTTCATGCGTCATTCTCAGAGAGTCAAACATGTTTTTGGTTGTCTCTCTGTTTGAGATTTTCTCATATTCTGAGTATGAGATAGCACTGAGAAGTATTGTTCTGGCTTTATGATGGTTTCTGAAATCACGTTTTTGCTGGTCAGACATCCTTTTTCTGTCTATCTTCTTACCACTTTCATCCATTGGATGTGTGTATCCATCAATTACCATGTCCCATAGATCAGCATCATGAGCCAGAAAGAAGCTCTCAATTTTGTCTTTCCAGTAGTCAAAATTTTCTCCATCAAAGACTGGAGGTTTGCCGTTGATTCTATCCTTGTCCTCATGATAGTCATTGCTGATGTTTTGGCTTGGTCCCACCATAATATTTTTCTAAAGCTTGGATCTTGTACTGACACGGTTAAGTGTATGAACTCAGAACCAGGGGTTGTGATGCCAATTGAAGAAGTGAAAAACACAAGAAGAGGGGGGGGGGGGGGGGGGGGTTGAATTGAAACTTAAAAACAAAAGCGCAGTAGACACGATATTTTTATCCTGGTTCGTTTGATCTCAAACTACTCCAGTCTACCCGCCAAGGTGATTTCACCTCTCTCCAACGAGGACTTAATTGACTAATAAAAAACTGATTACAACACTACTTTGACAACTGCCAAAGTCTTCTTGAGTACAACCACAACCCGGTTAATCTCAAGGAAAACTAGCTTAATCAAGATAAAAGACTATACTGTGTATTGTTGTTTTTCCTTACAAAAACGGTATCACAACTGTGATATTTTACACAATTTTGAGCGTATATATCAATATGTAAGATTGCAGCGTTTTAGAGGTATGTTGCAGTAGTGTCAAAATCGTAAACGATTTGTCCTCTAAGCTTGTTTATATAGGCATGGAAATCATGTCCAACATAAAGCGTGATAATGGACATTCAATGTTGTTTCCATATTGAGCAGACTCTTGTCTGAATGAAGCCGTTGCATATGATGCTTTCTTGATTGAATAGTAACGCTTCAGAACTTAGAATCTTGCATGCTGCAATTGCTTCAGAACATTGATGACTCAGAGATGTGAGGATCTGATGGTATATTAAACTTCTGTTCAGAATTAGAGTATTCTTCACTTCAGTGCAGGTTCTGATCATCATTCTTCAATGCAGATTCTGATTACCTCAGCTTGAAAGCTTCTATAGCTTAATTTCTGATGTTGTTTCGGTCAGAACTTCTGCATACAAAATAACACAAATTTAGAGTGCATATTTTTTCTTTGTGTTTTTTATCATCAAAACTCTAATTAAGGGTTGTAGAATCAAACTATGTGTATACAGCTGTAAGCAGGCACAATATCCATAACATGGAAAGTAATCTGAAATAAGTGCTGGCCTATGTGAATAGACAGATCTACTTCCCCGATGACATACTTCCTTGATACATCGAAAGCTTTCACAATTATGCCACTTGGGTGCATGGGATTTCCTTGATACTTCAGCTTCATAAGTGTGCTCCTCGGTATGACATTTAAAGCGGACCCATTATCAATCAGCACATTTGACAATAAATCGTTCTTACAGTTCATAGATATATGGAGAGCCAAATTATGATTCCTTCCTTCATCGGGAAATTCATCATCACAAAAACTCAGGTTATTACAGGATGTAATATTCCCTACCACACTGCTGAATTGGTCCAACGGCATATCACTTTTCACGAAAACTTGATCCAATACTCTCATCAAAGATTCCCTGTGGGCAGAAGAGTTCATCAGCAAGGCTAGAATAGATATCTTTGATGGTGTCTGCAACAATTAATCTACGATCCTGTAATGGCTCATCTTGATAATCTTCAATATATCATCCATATATTTTTCTAGAGTAGCACCTCTAGATTCCCCTACTGCTTTCTTAGGTTCAACACTTTCAACAACCTTCATATCAGCATTAACATTTCCTCAAATGATAAGTGCGAAAACACGGCCACTGTGAGTCACCTGACTGGCTTTATCAATATTCTTGACATCAGACAAAGGTTGGATGGTAACCTCCACACCATCCTCTAGTATTGTAGCATTGTATTTATACGGGACGTCTTTGTCTTATTCGCAAGGAACTGGACTCGATAAGAAAATCACCACTGGAGCAACGACTGGCTTGCTATAGTACTCAATATCTATAGGGGCGGGAACATTTAAACAAAGCACAATAACATTCACCCCTTCTTCAGAATACTTAGACATCACAGAATCATTACTGGAGAACATATCTTCATATGAGGAAAAGAACTCATTTGCATAAGCATACTCATCATCTGGCACAGTCTCAGCTAAGCAATCTTCAATCACATTAATCCCATTGTAATCATCTCTATGGCCTGAAACTTTGATAGTACCATTATCCAATAATAACCGAATACCCCTTCTCACAATGGAACAACCACGAGAATCTCTACAACAAATCTGGCAAGACCCATAATGGTGTTCTACTTGACCATCCATGTGACAGAAGGTAGCGTGCAACTGCACCAAATCATCATTCATAGGATTCACGTCAAAAATCCAGAATTCACCGGGACATCCGTAAACCATATTCACATCTTCCTCGTATTCTGCCCTAGGCCTGATTATATGAATAAGGCCCTCATCCATCATTTCCTGAAGATCAGCTTTTATCTTATCACACTCTTGTATATCTGTACTGCAAATACCACAACCAGCATGGTCATGCGTATAGTAACTAAACTCGCAGAGGTCAGCATGTATCTTAATCAAATCCCCTATAACCATGTTAATATAAAAAATACGAAAGTCCCCTGGACAACCAGCAACCATGATTACAACATTTTTCCTCCATGCTTTGACAAAGGATTATCTTTCACGTTAGGGCCAACATCTTTAAAGGATAAGAGGTCAGATCTCACCATCTTTTGTACTTCAGACTTCAAAGGATAACATTTCTCTATGTTGTGCCCTGGTGCTCCTTAATGAAAAGCACATGTCTGGTCTTCCTTATAATACCAGGGTAGAGGTGAAGGTACAGTAGGGGAAGACTTAGTTTGAACCAACTTCTTCTGAATCAAAGCCGGAAATAACTCTGCATAGCTCATTGGAATAGAGTAAAAAGCTTCTCTCTTCTAACTTTTCCCTTGATTCCTCTGAGGAGACGATCTCTGATAGGCAACTGTGGTTGGAGCTACATTGACAACTAGAGTCACAGAAGCAACCTGTTGCTGGTATCGATAATGTCTTCTAGGTGGTCTGATCTTTCTCTCTCCAATAACAACATTCATCTCACTTTTTTTCAGTCGAGAGAATCTGTATGATGTCTTCTAGGTAGCTTCCATTTAGTGTCGATCTAGCCACATTACACACCTTTAAAAAAATACAATTATTAGAATCGATATAACCAACACTATTATTTAATAATACATTTGGAGGTGTCTTCATTATTTAATCATTTAATATTTTATAATTTATTTATATTAGTTTATTTTAAGTAAATTTTATTTTTAAATAAATTTTAATTTTATAAATTTTTTAATAGAATAGTGTAACATATTAAAAATATTCTTTACAAAAATTGATGTATTAATATTAAACATAAGCTAATAAAAAAAGTTGGAAAAAGTATGACGAAATAAAAAGAAAGAGAAAATAAGATATACATTAACAATGCAAATTAATTTTTCAATATCAATAAAATATAATTATATATTCTGTCAAATCAGACTATAAATTTTTAGTTTATAATATGATATAATTGAGTGATGTATTTTTATTGAATGATAATATAAAATTATTTTACACTCTGAATATATAATTATTAATGTAAAAAACACATTTATCTCCAAAAGAAGATATAATCATTTGTTTGCTAAGGTCATTTATTTTTTCAAAATCCTAGAATAAGATACATGTAATATTGATATAAATTTTGGATCAAGACTCATTCCAAATTACTTACCACAATGATATTAGCTATGAGTTATTTCACTTAAACTAATATATTTTCTATTATCTATCTATTATCTATTATAATATATTAAAACTAAAGTAACGACTATATCGCGACATATCATATGTCATAATTTTATTTTTGTTACATCAATTAAAATTTTATGTGTCACTCTTAAAATTGAATTTAACAATAATTTTACACAATTTTTCTTCATCACTTCAACTTCTATTCTAAAAGACATATATTACAATAATTTTATTATTATTTATGCTCACATCGCGACATGTCATATGTCATAAAACTATATTTTTGCCACATCTATTAAAACATGTGTCACTCTTAAAATTGAATTTAATAACAATTTTACACAATTGTTCTCCATCATTTCAATTTCTATTCTAAAAGACATATATTACAATAATTTTATTATTATTTATGCTCACATCGCGACATGTCATATGTCATAAAACTATATTTTTGCCACATCTATTAAAACATGTGTCACTCTTAAAATTGAATTTAATAACAATTTTACACAATTGTTCTCCATCGTTTCAACTTCTATTCTAAAAGACATATGTTACAATAACTTTATTATCATTTATACTCACAACAATTACTCATAATTAAATACAATTATCACACCCTTAAAATTTTAATTTAATTTAAATAATTTTTCCATTGTCTTTCAATTATATAATTCAATATTCTCATATTTATCTATACTCTGATGCATATCTTTTATTTTTTTATAGTCTAATATCTCAAAAAATATTAATAACATTATTTTGTTAAATCATAAGACTATAATAACCGGAAAAAAAATAACGAGTCTCTACCATTAATTTTTATCTTAAGACGGGAATATAACGAAATAATTCTGATTGATGATACATAGATTCTAGGTTCTTGACTCACTTTAGACGAATGAGAGGTGTTAGGCACTCTTCAACTACATTGTTCACTTTGATTTTTAAGTAGTGTGTCTATGTATCCTCTTATGAGGAATCAGAATCCCAATCCGTAATTCGTAGTTGTTTTATTAGTTACTTTTATGGATTATGAAAATATCTCGAATTCTCCTTGTACCAAGTCTGAATTTGTGAATAACGAAATTGTAGACGTAGTTCGCAGTCGATAAAAGAAGATTCCATAATCCTTTTTAAAAATAAATATGAATTTGAATTAAGTTAGTAACAAAAAGTTAGTATTTAATTGGTTAGATATTTTCGAATATATGATGAAAATTTGAATGAAAAATATTTAATTCAAATATATAAAAAGAGTTAGTATTTTTAGAAAGATTAATGAACGACTATTTTTATAGTTTACCAAAAATATATTAAATATTAAAAATATCCAATAATTTATTTATTAATATGTAAAATTTATTTAATGCAAAATATTAAAATATGATAATGAGTAAATTAATAAAATAAATAAAATAAATAAATATTTTTAAAAGAATTAATTAAAATTAAATTAAATTAATTAAAAGATCAGGCATACAAAACATAAACTAATGGGTGTTAAATATAAGGGGCTCAAATTCAAATATTGAACCGAAGTCAAATACAAAGAGATGTATGTTTAATAACAAGAGTAGAAATACAATTATACCTAAACCCCATTTTCTAGAATTAGCTAAACCCTAATTTTGACACAATGATAAGTAATAAATAGAGATAAAAAATAAAAATAAAAAACAAAAAACAAAGAGAATGAAGGGATTAGTGCCACCGCATTGTTATTAGTGAGGAGATTGAAACCTGAATGTATTCTTTATATTTAACATTGATTAAGAACATTAAGATAAAGAAATTTACTAGATAAAATTAAATAAATTAACTTAATTAAATTAATAAATTGAACAAAACAAATAACTAGAATTAATCATCATATAAATCAACGTAAAATAAATTCAAGAAATAATTTATAATTAAACTAAATAGATCTTTGAGGTTCTTACATGGTCATTAGGGCCTAGCCTAAAATGTAGCAAAAGGGAAAAAATAGAATACATCATAATTTATTAAATAAACAAACACAATAGAAATAATAATTGAAAAACATGGAGAGAATCGTTCCACTATCTCACGGTTTGAGGAGAGACAAAGTCTCAAACTTTTGTATTTTGATTTTATCCACAAAAATAAAATGACCAATCACTAATTAACATACGTCACCGATTCTGCATTATTGTTTTCAGCAGATCTGTGTTGTTGTTTGTTGAATGTTGGCGTCGAAGAGGCTGAGATCGAGGACAGTGGAGGACGGGTGATGCGGCGGAGGCTCGCGGGTGTCTTTGCAGGAAGGTTGTTCGGTTTGCGGTTGATCGGTCGATGAAGTGTTGGGGGATATACTAGGAACGTCGATATATAGTGTAGGTTTAGACACATTTGTGAGAGACACACCACTTATCCACTTAAAACCTTAAGGTGATAGGTGAGTGGATTCTCCTTCCACTTATATATGCTTAAGTCTCCATATTCCTATCTAATGTGAGACTATTTTCTCACTTACTCACACTTGTTATACTATTCCAACACTCCCCCTCAAGTGTGAGTCCACAATACTCCCCCACTTGTACCGCCATTGACATCTTACAACGGAACACCACTTCCTAGGCGTATTTCGATACAAGTCTTTTTCGGTCTCTTTCTCGAACCAAAGGTTCTGATACCATGTTGGGGGAGATACTAGGAGCATCGATATATAGTGTAGGATTAGACACATTTGTGAGAGACACACCACTTATCCACCTAAAATCTTAAGGTGATAGGTGAGTGGGTTCTCCTTCCACTTATATATGCTTAAGTCACCACAATCCTATCTAATGTGAGACTATTTTCTCACTTACTCACACTTGATATATTATTCCAACATGAAGGAAGGCTTCGCCGATCTGGTGAGCGAAGGCGCACGATTTGGGTATCGCGGTTGTTGTCGTCGCAGTTCGACGTAGGGAGTTTGCATTATTGTTGTAACACCCCAATTCTACCCCAAGCAATTTATGCAAGATAAATCAGAGTTATAAAATTTCATTCATACAAACGAATCGGGACGTCACAAATTCTTCTAACAAATTCATTGCATTCATCATGGATATATAACACTTATTCAAAACATCGGATGAACCATCAACATAGCATCTTTAATAAAATAATTCAACAACTACGCAGTGGAATTCTTCAATAACATCTTTAAGTAAAACAGCAACTTCGAAACATCTCATATTTAGTAAATAAACAATTTAAAGTTCAACAACTAAAAATTAGCAATCAAAAATCAGCAAGCGTTCATCCCCCCGAGTGTTACATATCAGAGCAATGACACCGACTCGATCTATTGAAGGTATACAGCCTTCACTCTCGATTACCTGCACGTTACCAACATAGGGGCAACATTCAAACAGAAGGGGTGAGATATCTACCAATATAATAAAGCACATGATAATTAATGTATTAAATTAGATCAATAATATCACCACTTCTCATCTCATAATCAATAATAATTACAGCATATATACTCATTCATCAACATCAAATACACTTCATTATTCAATCATAAAATGCGACTCAAAACTATGCAAATGCATGTGGTACCATTGGAGCAGAACTCCCATCTCAAAAATCTAATCTGCCAATTAATGGAGGCATCAACAAGGCATAGCCTTCATTTCAAAATTTTCCAATCCAGGCCATCTCAACGAGCATAAGCTCCATCTCAAAAAAATGCAATGTATGCGACTCAACATGAATGTAATAACACACTCAGTTAACAACATCTCAAAACACGTCTCAAAACAACAACATCTCAATCATCTCAATCATCTCAAAACGACAACATCTCAGTCATCTCAAACAACAACATCTCATAAACATCTCAGAATAAGAACATCTCAATCATCTCAAAATAACAACATCTCATAAACATCTCAAAACATCTCAATTACAGCTTCTCATAAACATCTCAAAATAATTTATTAAACATCATTTATTTATCAAACGTCATTTGTTAATCATAAATTATCAAACACCACTTTATTAATAACATCTCACTAATATTCAGCTGTATATTAATAATACAGTAAGCCATACTGTTATTCTGCAGTTCTACTTCGTTTCTGTCATTAGTCCTACTGTCATATTTCTAACAGCAGCCTCTAACATCTCATATTCATCAATCTGTCCCAAAAATAACACAACGGTCATCTACGAAAATTAATCCTAAGTCCTAAATTAGTTACTGGGATTACACTACTTATCCATCATTTTAATCCTCTAGAATAATATTCATCGCGTTAACTAATCAACGCTTCGAACGACATCTCAAACAACATCCTAAAACTTAAGTTACAGCAATTAAAAGTAAATTCTGTCAAAAATCAGACCTTATGTATCGACACAAAACACTATGGGTCGACTCATCCTGCTTCTCCTTCACAGCATGTATCGACACATGCACCTTACCTATCGACTCATCCTGAGTCTTGCAACTAACATGTATCGACGCAAGCCCTGCATGCATCGACTCATCCTGACTTCAAAACACAGCATGTATTGACACATGCATCGCACCGGTCGACTCATCCTGAGTCTCACACACTCATGTATCGACACATCCTCTCTTCATGTTGACTCATCTTGAGTCCAACATCCTTCATGTATCAACACATTCAGCTTGGGGTCGACACATCCTTCGACAGTCTGCATAATTTTCTGCGTTTTCTACTGTAATTCACTACGGGAACCTAATTACAGTCCTACAAACCTTATTATGATCATGATAATTCATCACCTAATATTACACTCTATTACTCCATTAATCAAACAACATAGTAACGTTCTTATTCATAAAAAATTCATCAAATCTCCATCATTCATCATTCATAATGCAATTTATGCAAGAACAAACAACAATTACATCTAACCCCATATATCAAACATCATGAACCCAATTATAAAGCCAGAACCCCACCCTTACCTTGGATTGAAGGTCGCTCTACAATTTCTGGGTTGAATCTTTGTTCTTGTCGTCTCCTTCAAAATCCAGCAGCTTCACGTTCTCCTCAAATCCTTATTTCTCTTCTTACTGCTTCTTCCTTCTATTCTAACAACAAATAATAAAATAACCTAATATTATTATATTATTCCTTATTGGGCTCAAAACCTACACCCCCTTATTACTTCCACTCACACCATATAGGCCCACATTAAATAATATTAGCTTCTAACATTATTTCACCAAATAATAATATAATATCTCTAATATATTATTATTTCTCCACTTAATAAAATAAATCCAATTTAATAACACTTCTTCATAAAATATTCCAAAAATAATTTAATTAAATAATTAATTAAATTACGGGCATTACAACTCTCATCCACTTAGAATATTTCCGTCCTCGAAAATTTACCTCAATTAAACAATTTTGGATAGGAGTCTCGCATCTTGATCTCCAATTCCCAAGTCATGCTTTCACCAGCAGCTCCTAGCCAAACCACTTTAACTAAGGCAATCTCCTTGCCCCTCAGAGTCTTCATTTCACGATCTGCGATCCGTACAGGCATCGTCTCCACCGTAGGATTATCCCGTACTTGCACATCGTCCATATGAATCACATGAGATGGATCTGAAATATACTTCCGAAGTTGCAACACATGAAACACATCATGCAAATTCGAAAGATTAGGCGGTAAAGCCACTCTGTAAGCAACATTCCCCACTCTCTCTGAAATCTGATACGGTCCAATGAAACGAGAAGTGAGCTTCTTAGACTTCAATGCTCGCCCAACACCAGTCACAGGTGCAACTCTCAAAAACACATGATTACCAGCTTGAAATTCTAAATCCTTCCTTCGCTTGTCATGATAACTCTTCTGTCTACTTTGAGAAGCTTTCATCTTTTCTCGAATCAACTTCACCTTCTCAGTAGTCTCACGAACAAGTTCAGGTCCAAGTACTACACTTTCACCAGATTCATGCCAACATAACAGAGTTCTACATCTCCGACCATACAACGCTTCAAAAGGTGTCATCCCAATACTAGAATGGTAACTGTTGTTATATGTGAACTCTATCAACGGAAGATAAGTATCCTACGAACCTCCCTACTCAAGAACACATGCCCTCAACAAGTCTTCCAACGATTGAATCGTCCGTTCAGTCTGACCATCTGTCTGAGGATGATACGCTGAACTCAACCTCAACTTAGAACCCAACGCTTCTTGCAAACTCTTCCAAAAATCAGAAGTAAATCTTGGATCTCTATCTGACACAATGCACAAAGGAACACCATGCAGCTTCACAATCACACTAACATAAATCTCAGCCAACTTCAACACTGGAAAACTAATGTTAATAGGAACAAAATGAGCTGACTTCGTAAGCCTATCAACAATCACCCAAATCGAATCATGTCCTCCTGAAGTACTAGGCAATCCCGTCACAAAGTCCATTGAAATGCTATCCCATTTCCATTCTGGAACTTCCAACGGTTGCATCAATCCTGTAGGCTTCTGATGTTCAACTTTCGACTTCTAACAAGTCAAACATGCATACACAAAACTAGCCACATCACTCTTCATCCCAGGCCACCAAAACAAACCTTTCAAATCTTGATACATATTTGTAGCTCCTGGATGAATACTCAACTTACTTCTATGACTCTCTTCAAGTATCACTTTCTTCATCTCAGCATCATTAGGAATACAAATCCGATTATGAAACCTCAACACACCTTGCTCATCTAACTTAAAATCATTATTTTCAGATTGATCGATCTTAACCATCGAATCTACCAGTTTCACATCCAACTTCTGAGCTTCTCTGATACTGTCTAAAAATTCATTATTAATCTTCAACATATCCAACATAACACTCTGCGGAGTAACCTTGCAAACTAAGCTCATATCTCTGAACTTCTCAATCAATTCCAAATCTTTAATCATCATTGCTGACATATGTAAAGTCTTTCGACTAAACGCATCAACTACCACATTCGCCTTTCCTGGATGATAATTCAAACCAAAATCATAATCCTTTAACAATTCCAACCATCTTCGTTGCCTCATATTCAACTCTTTCTGATCAAACAAATACTTTAAGCTCTTATGGTCACTAAACACTTCGAATCTAGAACCATAAAGATAGTGCCTCCAAATCTTCAACACAAAAACAACAACAAGTTCTAAATCATGCCTAGGATAGTTCTTCTCATGAGTCCTTAACTACCTCGACGCATAAGCACCTACCTTACCATTATGCATAAGCACACCTCCTAAACCCATCTTGGAAGCATCACAATACACTACAAAAGGCTCTCCTGGATTAGGCAACGTCAAAATCGGAGTCGATGTCAACCTCTTCTTCAATTCTGTAAAACTTTCTTCGCACTGAACATCACATACAAACGCTCTACCTTTACAAGTCAACTTAGTCAACGGAAGTGACAACTTAGAAAACCGTTCGATAAACCTTATATAATAACCAGCTAATCCCAAGAAGCTTCTAATCTCGGTAGCTGACTTTGGAGTTTCCCATTGCAACACAGCATCAACCTTCGATGGATCTACAGCAATGCCACTACCTGAAATCACATGACCAAGAAAAATAACCTCTTTTAGCCAAAATTCATACTTGGACAACTTTGCATACAACTTCTTCTCTTTCAGAATCTGCAATACTACTCTTAAACGTTCAGCATGCTCTTCTTCTGACTTAGAGTAAATCAAAATATCATCGATGAACACAACTAGAAACCGATCCAAATAAGTACGGAAGATACGATTCATATATTCCATGAATACTCCCGGCGCATTAGTAACACCGAAAGGCATCACCGAATACTCGTAATGTCCATAACGCGTTCTGAAATCCGTCTTCTGAATATCTTCATCCTTCACTTTAATCTGATGATAACCCGACCTCAAATCAATCTTTCTAAACACACGGGCATCCACCAATTGATCCATCAAGTCATCTATTCTTAGAAGCGGATACTTGTTCTTAATCTTCACCTTGTTCAACTGTCTATAATCAACACAAAGCCTCATACTTCCATCTTTCTTCTTCACTAACAACACTGGAGCTCCCCACGACGATACACTTGGTCTTACAAACCTCTTCTCAAGTAACTCTTCCAATTGCTTCTTCAACTCTGACAACTCAGACGCAAACATCCTGTATGGTGCCATAGACACAGGTCTGGTACCAGGTACAAGTTCAATTGCAAATTCAACTTCCCTCTCTGGCGGTACATCAGGAATCTCATCAGGGAAAACTTCAGGAAATTCACATACCACCTGTAATTCCTCAATTATAGCTTGAGTCTCTACAGATAGCGACGCCATCAACGAAAACATCTGTGCTTCCTCTTGCATCAACTTTCTTAACTGTCTAGCAGACAACAAACCATCTTCCTCTTCTTCAGGAGTAGAAAACTTCACTGACTTATCATAACAATTAATATGAAGACAGTTATGCTCTAACCAGTTCATACTCAAAATCACATCCAAACCTCTTAACAACAAACAAATCAAATCAACAACAAAGTCTCTGTCGAAGATTGACAAGGGACACTTAGCACACACAAAAGAAGTAGTCACTGATCCCTTGGCTGGAGTATCGACGACCATTTCTCCATTCAAAGAAGACAACACAAGACCCAATCTTTCAA
This sequence comes from Vicia faba, assembly GCA_948472305.1. Classification (NCBI taxonomy): domain Eukaryota; kingdom Viridiplantae; phylum Streptophyta; class Magnoliopsida; order Fabales; family Fabaceae; genus Vicia; species Vicia faba. The sequence continues at coordinate 759,195,755 of OX451740.1, read as the reverse complement.
CACAATCAGCAGCAATAAAATAATGCATATCACCAGTATCAATAATAGTAATTAAAGGAGTACTATTAATGAAACATGTACCTCTAATAAGTTTGTTCTCAGAAGCTGTATGATCCTCCACCAAAGCAAACACTTTACCACTAGACTGAGCCTTCTTCGGCTTCAGACACTGGCTACCAATGTGCCCTTCTTCCTTACAATTGAAACAAAACACATTCTTGTGCTCGCACTCAGATACAATATGTCAGTTCTTACCCCAACGGTGACATCTCTTCACGTTAGCAGTGCACACATTACTCTTGTGCCCAGGTTTCCCACACTTAAAACAAATCACACTAGCAGGAGCATCTCCCCCACTAGTCCTCTGACCATGAGCAACTCTCTGCTTACCCTTACCAGCTGGGGCATCATAAGGTTTACCACGACTCTGAGGGTGCTTACCCCTCTTCTCACTAACAATCTTGTAATGAGCATTATTATCTTCCTCATAAATTCTACAACTATCAACCAAATCAGCGAAGACACAGATTTTCTGATATCCAACTGCTTTCTTAATATCCAGGCGCAACCCATTCTCAAAATTAATACACTTCGAAAACTCAACATTTTCCTCAACATAATGCGGATAAAACTTGACCAACTCAGCAAACTTGGCAGCATACTCAACAACTGATAGATTCCCTTGCTTCAGCTCAAGGAACTCAATTTCCTTCTTACCACAAACATCTTTAGGAAAATACTTTCTCAGGAATTCCCTACGGAACACAGCCCAAGTGACATTCTCACCTGCAGCTTCTAACTTCTGGCAAGTCTCTAGCCACCAGTCATTCTCCTCGACTGCTAGCATATGAGTCCCATAATGAACCTTATACGTTGGAGTGCAATCCATCACGCGAAAGATCCTCTCAATCTCTTTCAACCATTCTAATGCTCCGTCAGGATCATACTTTCCCTTGAACGAAGTTGGATTCTCTCTCTGGAAAGTCGCCAAGCTACGAGATCCAGCATTCTTGTCAGCATTTGGCTGATTTTCCATTGCATGAGCCATTGCTTCTAGAGCAGCAACAAGAGCAACATAATTCCTTCCAGCCATCTCAATTTCTCACTAAAACATAAACAACGGTTAGAACAAAAATAAAAATACTCGATTGTTAGACAACTACGACTCGATGACAAAGTCGGACCAACCTTTTGCTCCGATACCAACTTTGTAACACCCCAATTCTACCTCAAGCAATTTATGCAAGATAAATCAGAGTTATAAAATTTTATTCATACAAACAAATCGGGACGTCACAAATTCTTCTAACAAATTCATTGCATTTATCTGGATATATAACACTTATTCAAAACATCGGATGAACCATCAACATAGCATCTTTAATAAAATAATTCAACAACTACGCAGCGGAATTCTTCAATAACATCTTTAAATAAAACAACAACTTCGAAACATCTCATATTTAGTAAATAAACAATTTAAAGTTCAACAACTAAAAATCAGCAAGCGTTCATCCCCCCGAGTGTTACATATCAGAGCAATGACACCGACTCGATCTATTGAAGGTATACAGACTTCACTCTCGATTACCTGCATGTTGCCAACATAGGGGCAACATTCAAACAAAAGGGGTGAGATATCTAACAATATAATAAAGCGCATGATAATTAATGTATTAAATTAGATCAATAATATCACCACTTCTCATCACATAATCAACAATAATTACAGCATATATACTCATTCATCAACATCAAATACACTTCATTATTCAATCATAAAATGCGACTAAAAACTATGAAAATGCACGTGGTACCATTGGAGCAGAACTCCCATCTCAAAAATCTAATCTGTCAATTAATAGAGGCATCAACAAGGCATAGCCTTCATCTTAAAATTTGTCAATACAGGCCATCTCAACGAGCATAAGCTCCATCTCAAAAAAATGCAATGTATGCGACTCAACATGAATGTAATAACATAGTCAGTTAACAACATCTCAAAACACATCTCAAAACAACAACATCTCAATCATCTCAAAACGACAACATCTCAGTCATCTCAAACAACAACATCTCATAAACATCTCAGAATAACAACATCTCAATCATCTCAAAATAACAACATCTCATAAACATCTCAAAACATCTCAATTACAACTTCTCATAAACATCTCAAAATAATTTATTAAACATCATTTATTTATCAAACTTCATTTGTTCATCATAAATTATCAAACACCACTTTATTAATAACATCTCACTAATATTCAGCTGTATATTAATAATACTGTAAGCCATACTGTTATTCTGCAGTTCTACTTCATTTCTGTCATTAATCCTACTATCATATTTCTAACAGCAGCCTCTAACATCTCATATTCATCAATTTGTCCCAAAAACAGCACAACGGTCATCTACAGGAATTAATCCTAAGTCCTAAATTAGTTACTGGTATTACACTACTTATCCATCATTTTAATCATCTTGAATAATATTCATCGCGTTAGCTAATCAACACTTCAAACGACATCTCAAACAACATCCTAAAACTCAAGTTACAGCAATTAAAAGTCAATTCTGTCAAAAATCAGACCTTATGTATCGACACAAAACACTATGGGTCGACTCATCCTGCTTCTCCTTCACAGCATGTATCGACACATGCACCTTACCGATCGACTCATCCTGAGTCTTGCAACTAAAATGTATCGACGTAAACCCTGCATGCATCGACTCATCCTGACTTCAAAACACATCATGTATCGACACATGCATCGCACCGGTCGACTCATCCTGAGTCTCACACACTCATGTATCGACACATCCTCTCTTTGTGTCGACTCATCCTGAGTCCAACATCCTTCATGTACCGACACATCCAGCTTGGGGTCGACACATCCTTCGACAGTCTGCATTATTTTCTGCATTTTCTACTGTAATTCACTACGGGAACCTAATTATAGTCCTACAAACCTTATTATGATCATGATAATTCATCACCTTAATATTACACTCTATTACTCTATTGATCAAACAACATAATAACGTTCTTATTCATCAAAAATTCATCAAATCTTCATCATTCATCATTCATAATGAAATTTATGCAAGAATAAACAGCAATTACATCTAACCCCATATATCAAACATCATGAACCCAATTATAAAGTCAGAACCCCACCCTTACCTTGGATCGAAGGTCGCTCTACAATTTTTGGGTTGAATCTTTATTCTTGTCGTCTCCTTCAAAATCCAGCAGCTTCACGTTCTCCTCAATCCTTATTTCTCTTCTTACTGCTTCTTCCTTCTATTCTAACAATAAATAATAAAATAATCTAATATTATTATATTATTCCTTATTGGGCTCAAAACCTACACCCCCTTATTACTTCCACTCACACCATATAGGCCCACATTAAATAATATTAGCTTCTAACATTATTTCACCAAATAATAATATAATATCTCTAATATATTATTATTTCTCCACTTAATAAAATAAAGCCAATTTAATAACACTTCTTCATAAATATTCCAAAAATAATTTAATTAAATAATTAATTAAATTACGGGCGTTACAGTTGTTGCCGTCAATTTGCCTCTTCTACTTCCTTCGAGTCTGACTGTTGTTATTGCTTTGTTTGTGCTGTCTCCACTATTTTTCCCTTTGTTCGATTTGCTTTAGAAACATTAAATTTGCAGGTTGATTTGAAGACTAACAAGTAATGGTAGAGTTTTAAAGCTTATGAACTATTTGTGTTTTGAAAAGAAGTAAAAAATGATTAAAGGGTTTTTTGATTGAATGTCTGTGAGTGAAAGTGAAAAATCGTGGAGTGGTGAGATTGTAAACGATTGATTCTTTGATGTATAGAGCAACAACTTTTAGGAGAACTCTAATGAGTTTTTGATGTTTTTTTAGATGTGTTTTACAGGCTTTTGTTCAGAAACCCTGAAATAAACCAAAAGTAAAAGAAAGATTGAGAATATGAAATTATGGATGAAAAATTATGATACACAGTAGGCTTATTTATAGATTTAGAATTAGGTTTAAAAAACTTAGAAAGTAAGTTACTCAAAACACCGAAAAACCCAAAGTCTGATCTATAAAAAAGAAAAGAAAATTAGTAACAAAAATAGAAAAAGAAAATGTTTAATAGTGAAATACAAGAGATTCGAACCTACGACCGCATTCTTGCAAGCTTCATTCTTTACTCACTATGATATGTTATTCATTTGAAATAAGAAAAACCCAATTGAAAGCATACGAAAGCGAACTTTGCAATTTAAAATACAATAATTTGAAATAAACTATTATACTTTCTTAAATGACCGAAATAAATAATTGTAAAATGTTAGTAAAATTTAACTAAAGAATATTATAAAAATAAATATTAAAAATATTTTTGACTGTAGAAATAAAGGACTGACAAATTTAGGGTATGACAAAGACTAACACAAATATAAATCAATGTAACAATTAAAAATTAAAATAAAATATATGATGGCTAATAAAATATCATAATTTTTTTTTAAATTCTTACAAAACTTCTAATATATTAAATATAAAGCAACAAATTATATCGTGACATGTCATATACCATATAAATCTATTTTTGTCACATCAATTTAAATTTTTTGTGTCACTTTTAAAATTGAATCTAAGAATAATTTTGCACAATTAATCTTCATTACTTAAACTTCTATTCCAAAAGGTATATGATACAATAACTTTGATATTATCCATCCTCACAAAAATTACTCATAACTAAATACAATTATCAACCCTTAAATTCTTAATTTGATTTTAATAATTTTTCATTGTCTTTTAATTAAATAATTTAAAATTCTCATATTTATCTATACTCTCATGTATATCTTTTATTTTTTTTATAGTCTAGTATTTCAAAAAATATTAATAATATTTTTTGATGAAATTATAAGACTAGCCTAAATACAAATCAATGATACCATTCAAAAATCAAATAAAATATTATGATGGCTAACAAAAAATTATATATATTTTTTAAATTCTTACAAAAATTACTAAATTATGCACTATAAAAAATACTAATTATCCGGAAATTTAAAGGTGGAAGGGAAATGTAGACTATTTCTAATTATAAGAACTTATACTCTACTTACGTCTCCTCAATTATATATATTATCCATAATAATTATAATAACAAACTCCTCAATTATATATATTATCCATAATAATTATAATAACAAATGTATTTTAGATTAAGAAATACTTTAATCGAACAACTAATTCATTTTAGTATGAGATAAAATAATTGAAAGATGGCAAAATAGTTTTTGAATTTTATATATATATATATCATATCTTCCAAAATATATCATAGAATCACAATAGAGTTAAATTTATAATATTTTGTATAAGTACTTTTATTTTTAAATTTAAATTTCTTCCGAAATATATATAATATATATCATGTCTTTTTTTTTTAATTTTAAAAAATATATATTGTAAATTAAAAATAAATTAATTTTTTTTTTTACCTTTCTTCATTATAATTATACAATTTACAACTATTTTGTCTTATTTTTTATTTAGTTTAATACCATAAACTTATACTATTAATTATAATTATAAAATTTAAGAATTAGGTTGTTTGTATAATATCATTTCAAATATAATATTTTAATGTGTACTCTCAAGTTGTCTCAATAAATATAATATACATTTTAAGTTATTGGATTGTGCTTTTTTTTTAATAATATTTTTCTATATATATTTCAAAAAAAAATTCTAATAAATTATCTCGATAGCATTACATATATTACACAAACAAAATTAAATATATTTGAAATTATAGAGATAAAAAATAGAAGAAATTTATTTTTTAAGAATTTAACATATTTATGTTTACTAATTACTTGATTATCTTAAATATGTAGTTTAAAAAATATTATAAATAAAAATTGACTAATCATATTTATCAAAATAAAATATATTAAGTATAATTAAAATTTTAATACAAAAATAAATTAATGCACACCCGCGCATCGCACTGATCCTAATTTAGTATATATTATTCCCTTTAGTTTGTTTTTTAAATTAAATTAACTTTGTTTGTTTTTTTTTAAATTTAAATAAATAGCGTCAATTAGAAAATATATTTGTTCTAGATTAAGCTTTAACGAGGTTAAGTTAGATCAAAATGTCTTGACAGATGTTAAATTGTTTGTGTTAACGTCTGTTTATACCGTCGCTAATGATTATTTTGTAATACTGTATGCATTAAATATTTAGTTAAACTTTAGGTTTTATTTTAAGAAAAAACAAAATGCATTAAAATAAGGTAATTCAATCAAAAGAAGAACATGCATTAGGCAAATAAATTACAAATTTGTGATATTATTTTTCCAGCATTATTGCATTCTATATTACACACCGCTACCTAAACTAATATATGTTTAATTAAATTGAAAGAAATTATTATCATTTTATTCAAGTGCTCTTGGATGCATGCTCACCTATTTAAATAAACTTACAAAATATATTACTTTTATTTAAATTTAGTTTATTAAAAAAACAGTACATTAAAAGTATGTACCCTTCACTATATACACAGCATGAGCTTTATAGGGAGATTTATTCCTTTTGCTAAATACAATAACAGAAAGAAAAAAAAATAGTACAAACTTTGCCTTCAATTTCCTTTATTTGCCTCTCTGTCCAATACTCTGGATTCATGAGTGGATGTACTCCTTTTTACCCTCTCTTTTGCTTTTACTTGTTCCGTAAATGAAGGTGTCTTTATCTCCTCTATCCCTTTCCCATACCCTATCAATAAATCTTTCCAACACCAATCAAAATCTCTCCTTTTTTTATTTCCCTTATCAAGAAAAATAGATTTAACACATTTAATATATCAAGCATTCAAGTCTTTATCTATACACTCAGCAGTTAACAACTGAGCTGACTTAATGGTATTTGAACTCTCAACCCTAACATCGATATCTCAATATAGTTAGCAATTGAGGTGACTTAATTGCATTCGAACTCGTACCTCTGCATTAGGATATCAATGCAGAGTTAACAACTGAGTTGACTTAACAGAGTAATGATGAGAATGTAATACCAAACTCATTAAATATGACATTCTGTTTGAAAATCATGCATGGTTGGATTGATGGTTATTATGATTGAAAACTCATGCTCAATTCAATAGAGAAAAGAGAGGAAGAAAGATTAAAGAAGAGAAAGGAAAGAAGCATTTTATTTCATATGTTCAAGCTTATGCATTACACACCTATTTATGCTAGCATTCTATTGCAAGCTATATATGTAACTAACTTCCATAACTAACAGCATAACTAACTGTATAACTAACAGCTAGTATAACTGCTGCTAACTACCTAACTGCAGAATTACTAACTGCATAACTAACAGCCTAGGTAGTTGAGATCCTCCCTCAAGTTGAACTGTGGTAGATATCTAACAAGTTCAACTTGGACATGAGCTCATAAAAAGGTTTAGGAAGTAGTGATTTGGTGAAGAAATCAGCATGTTGATTGCTTGAGGAGACAGGAATAAGCTTCATAGTGCCTGCCAAGAACCTTTCACGAACAATGTGACAGTCAATCTCGAGGTGTTTTGTTCTCTCGTGGAAAACCGGATTAGCTGCAATATGAAGAGCACTCTGGCTATCACAGAATAAAACTGGAAGTTTGGTACAAGTGATAGAGAGGTCTTTAAGAAGATACAGCAGCCACTGAAGCTCACACGTAGCTGAAGCAAGAGCACGGTATTCAGCTTCAGAAGAAGATCGTGAAACTGTGTTTTGCTTCTTGGTTCGCCATGAAATGAGTGACTTGCCAATATAAAAACAGGATCCTGACACTGACTTTCGTGTATCAATACAACCTGCCCAATCTGCATCAGAAAAACCAATGAGATGAATGTGTGAATCCCTTGGGAAGAAAAGTCCTTGTCCTGGTGACTTCTTGAGGTAGCGCAAGACTCTGCAAGCAGCATTGTAATGAATCATGGAGGGCTTGGACAAAAACTGGCTCAGTTGCTGGGTGATGAATGTGATGTCAGGTCTGGTTGTGTTGAGATAGATGAGTCTCCCAATTAACCTCCGATAAGCTGGGACGTCATCAAAGACTGGTCCAATATCATTATGCAATTTGATGGCAGGATCTGATGGAGTGTTACTTGGTTTGGAACCAAGAAAACCTGTATCAGAAAGAAGATCAAGACAGTATTTTCTCTGACAAATAGAGATGCCCTTGGAAGAGTGAGCAATTTCCAAACCAAGGAAGTATTTGAGTCTTCCTAAATCCTTGATTTTGAAAGCCACATCAAGCACAATCTTCATATGTTGGAATTCTGCCAAGGAATTACCTGCTAGAAGCACATCATCAACATATACAAGTATAATTGTAAATGAAGAAGAAGTACTTTTAACAAATAGTGAGTGATCTGATGTTGCCTGTTTGTAGCCATGTTGAATAAGCAGTGAGGTTAGTCTCTCATACCATTGCCTACTTGCTTGTTTCAGGCCATAGAGAGACTTAACCAATTTGCAGACTTGGTTGGATTTGGTGGTGTTCACACCAGGTGGTATTACCATATATACATCTTCATGAAGTGTGCCATGTAAAAAAGCATTGTTCACATCTAACTGATGTAAGTGCCAGTTATGAATAGAAGCTAAAGCCAAAACAAGGCGAATTGTTGTGAGTTTAGCAACTGGTGAGAATGTATCAGAATAGTCCAAGCCTTCAATCTGGTTGTAGCCTTTAGCTACAAGTCGAGCTTTGAATCTCTCTATGCTTCCATCAGACTTATACTTTATTTTGTAGACCCATCTGCAACCTATAGGCTTAACATTTGGTGGAAGATCCACTATTTGCCATGTGCCAGTATCTTCAAGAGCAGTAATCTCAGATTTCATAGCTTGAATCCAACTTGCAGATTTACAAGCCTCAGCATATGTTTTAGGTTCAGTTTGAGTGGTGATAGATAATGTGAATCGAGAATGGGAAGGAGACAAATGAGAATAAGAAACAGAATTAGAAATGGGATAAGCAATACCTGAGGATGAAGTGATGGGGTAGTCATTGCTGTTGAAGGAAGCACAAACATAGTCTCTGAGGTGAGATGGTTGGTGCCTTGTTCTGGAAGAAACCCTTGTGGGGAGAATTTGATTGGTGGGTTGAGTGGAGAGAGAAGTAGGTACTGATGTGTTTAGTGTAGGTGTATTGTGAGGATTGGTTTGTGCTGGAACTAGAGTATCAACATGTGCATGATTAGACAATTCAGGTTGCACAAGATCATTATTGTCAATACTCGTGTCATTGTGTGCAGGGTCAGCTGATGTGTTAAACACATTATCAGAAATGTCAGCAATATCAAATACATTAGGATGAGTAGAGCTAGTAACTGGTGATGCTGATTGTAAGGACTGTGTACTGAAATACTCCCATGAATTACTAAGAGATTCAGAAGAAGTATTGTAAGGCAGAATATGCTCATGATGTGTAATGTTCCTAGATATGAAAATGTCACTATTATTGAGATCTAGAAGTAAACAGCCTTTATATCCAACAGGGTAGCCTAAAAAGACTGCCTTTCTAGCTCTGGTTTCTAATTTGGTTCTATGAGAAGTAAGAGTAGAAGCATAGCAAAGAGAACCAAATACTTTAATATGACTAATGTCAGGTACATTGTCATGCAATAGCTGATATGGTGATTTTTGTTGAAGTAAATTGGATGTGACTCTGTTAATGATGAAAGCAGCATAAGGGACTGCATATGACCAGAAGGATTTTGGTAAGTTTGATTGATATAATAGGGCTCTACCTACATTCAAGAGATGCTGATGTTTTCTTTCTACCCTACCATTTTGTTGAGGTGTCTCTACACATGACTTATGGTGAATAATGCCCTTGGATGCATAAAATTGAGGGAGAGAGAATTCAGGTCCATTATCAGACCTTATGTACTTGGGACAGGTATGAAACTGATTCTCAATAAGAATGATAAAATTTTTAACATGGTCAGACACCTCTGCCTTGGATTTTAACAAGATTACCCAAACAAATCTACTAAAATCATCAAGAACAGTAAGAAAATACTTGTGACCTTTAATAGAAGTAATGGAAATAGGACCCCAAATGTCAAAATGAATGAGTTCAAATTTAGCATTTGCTCTAGAAGTGCTGATAGGAAATGAAATTTTCTTATGTCTAGCAAAATGGCAAATATCACAGACAGCCTTATTATCATTAACAAGTTGTGGATACAATTGATGCATTTTAGAAATTCTGTCATGAGATAAGTGACCTAATCTAAAATGCCACAAGGCTTGTGGTGGAATTACTTTACATGTGTTGGCAGAAGTTTTAGGCATAATGAGGTCATTGGAACAATCTGAGTTGGAAGTGTGTTTTCTTTTATCAGCAGACCAACCATCATCTAGCACTAGTTTGTACAATCCTTCTACTTGACTAGCCAAACCAATCATCCTCTGTGATTTCACATCCTGTATATAACATTGATCAGCATGAAAAGAAAGTTTGCAATTAAGATATTGACACATTTTTGAAACTGACATGAGATTAAGAGAGAAGTCAGGAGTGTACAAAACATTTTGCAAAAAAAACTGTGGTGAAAAATTAACAGTGCCAGCTTGTTTAGCAATGACAATAGCACCATTAGGTAGACACACATTAACAGGTTTAATTTTATGTAAAGAACTAAACCAATGAAGAGAGGAGCATACATGATCATTGGCTCCTGAGTCAATGATCCAATAGTCAGGTTTTCTACTAGTGGAACAAGATGCTATGAGCACTTGAGAATTACCTGTAGACTCATATGTAGAAATGTGATTGGTGGTTGAATTAACATTGGTAGCAGAATTTGGCAACTGAGACAGTAAATTTGTTTGCTGCAACAAGTTAATCAACTGAGAGTATTGCTCTTGAGATATGCTAGCACATTGACTCCTAGAGGAATCTTCTTCACCAGTGGAAGCAGTTTGTTGGTTGTCACCAGTAGAGGAATTCGTGGCATTAGCAACAGTTTGCTTTTTACCATAGTTTGGAGGAAAACCATGCTTCCTATAGCAAACTTCAACTGTGTGACCTGCTCTATTGCAATAAGTACACAGCCTATTGTCTCTGCGCGAGTTTTGGGAACTATTGTTACTATGACCAGAGTAATTGGCTTGCTTGCCACGATCACCTTGTCTTCTTGAGTCATAAGCATTTACCAAAGAATTAACTTCTTCCATAGGAGCAAAGGATTCAGGTTTTGAAAGTAAAGAGACGTTATGGCTCTCTTCTTGAATCACCATAGAATAGATTTTGTTGATGGATGGTAAAGGATCCATCAAAAGAACTTGAGTTTTGATAACAGAAAATTTGTCATTCAAACCAGTTAGAAATTGTATTACCTGATCTTCAATGCGAAATTCTCGAGCAGCTCTCAAGGCTTGGCAGCGACATTGTTGAGCACAAGTGCACGATGGTAGAGGGCGATAAGAGTTTAATTCCTCCCATAAGCCACGCAGTTCAGTGAAGTAATCAAGAACTGATTTCGACCCTTGCTTGAGATTGTTAATCTCCATGCGCAGAGTTGAGACACGGATTCGATCAATCTTCGAAAACCGTTCCTGGAGGTCATTCCAGACTTCAAGAGCATTCTCCAAGAAAACGATGGTTTGAGCAATGGGTGATGTAACAGAGTTGAGAATCCATGAATGGACTAAGCAATTGCATCGTTCCCATGCACAGCGGTTGAGATCATCAATGTCAGGAATAGGAATAGTGCCATCAATGAAAGCAAGCTTGTTCTTAGCACCAAGCGCTCGTTTCATTGATCTAGACCAAGAGATATAATTGACACCAGTCAATTGAGGTGTGATGATCACAGAATTAGGGCCTTCACTAGGATGTACATAGTAGACTGAATCTATGTCACCATTGGTGACACGTTGAGTTGCGGAGGTGGGATTGGAACCGCGCGCCATAGATGAAAAAGAAGCACTGTATTAAGAAGAAGAAGGACTGGTTTATGGGAAAAGAAGAAGGATCACAGGTGTGGATCTTGAAGCGAATGATACCATATTATGATTGAAAACTCATGCTCAATTCAATAGAGAAAAGAGAGGAAGAAAGATTAAAGAAGAGAAAGGAAAGAAGCATTTTATTTCATATGTTCAAGCTTATGCATTACACACCTATTTATGCTAGCATTCTATTGCAAGCTATATATGTAACTAACTTCCATAACTAACAGCATAACTAACTGTATAACTAACAGCTAGTATAACTGCTGCTAACTACCTAACTGCAGAATTACTAACTGCATAACTAACAGCCTAGGTAGTTGAGAATGGTGGTGGTAATTACTATATTAATGTGGTTTCAATCACTATCCCTGACATTAACTGATTTTCAGTGTGATGTCTAGGAATTTATGTGACAGTTTTGATGACAATCATAAATGCAAATTTTGGAAACGGAGGATTTCTTGCCTGAAATGGCTTGGCATTGGGGAATTGTGGCATGTCCTCCATTGCTCTTGGTCAGATCAAAAGCATAACCATTCATAGATTTCAGTTGCACAAAATCCATCATGCATGCACATGGAGTGGACTATGCCCACATCAAATCCAATCTTTGCATGTGAGCCCTATATGCAACGTGCATCATGATTCTTGGGACTGTAAAGTTATTGGTAACATTATATTTTCAAAAAGTGAATTAAGATATTTGATCATCCACGACTCAATGTGGGATCCAACTCTTTACAATGATTAAATAAAATAGGGTCAAACATGTTTTTGAACTCTATTAATGTATATGTATTTAAATTTCTTTAAAATATTTTTTCAAACCCTTGTCAGATTTTGTGTAAAAATATCATTTCTCTATATTTATATATACTTATATAAGGACATTAAAAGTATATATATACATACTTAGTTTTAGACTGCAGTTTTCAAGTAGCAACATAAAACAACTGTCCCCAAAAACTATGAAAAGGCAACAACTATTAAGAAGCAATAGATGAAAACCGTAGCTTAATCTATAGTTTCATTTAATCGAGGCACACATAACTGTGCCTAGAACATAGGAAAGGTCCACGATTTTTAACAAGCAACACATAAAAAACATTGCATATAGATTGAAAAACAAATCACAAATACTAAATCATGCTGCAGTTAACTTCGATGTTGTGCACTTTAGACTTTTAAAGATACAATTAGTTAACTTTGATATTTTGCACTTTAGACTTTTAAAGATATAATTAGTATAGAATTTCATATTCGTGTATATGGTGATACATTTCCAGTCCTATATTTTTCCATTATTCTAATAAATTATTTGTCAATATTATTGAACGAGAAGAAACACATTTCTCTACCATAAATAATATATTTTATGATAAAATTTTCATTTTGACTTATCAATAATTGATGTATATGTCTTAGGAGTGCCATGATTAATTTAAAAATATATATATACAACTTATATCATCGATTATTCTCAAAATCGTGCACTACTAAAAAAATTATTTTTTCTGACAACAATTTCACCTCACATATTAAAAAATCGAGGTATAATTCCTGAATATGTCATGTTTTTTTCTTAAAAAAATATGCAATCTATTTCGTTGATTTTTTTTTTTATAAATAAACTCGGGTAAACATATTTAGTGTACATGCTTAGAATCTCAGCAACTTCATATTATGTTTCTATTTCATTAAAAGGGGTGCCTTAATTTAGCGGATCGTATGGTGTTAATCAACTCGGTGTTAAATGCTATCCCGATTTACTCTTTGTCCTTCTACAAAGCATCTTCAAAAGTTTTACATGAGATTTATAGTATTCGAAGCAACTTTCTTTGGAGTGGTCGAGAGAATAAGAGGATAATCCATTGGATTAGTTGGGATATTGTTTGCAAGTCGCGTGACAATGGTGGCCTTGGAATAAAAATATGGAGATTTTGAATGTGGTGTTACTAAATAAATGGAAATGGAGGTTTTTGAAGGAGAAAGATGTGGTGTTGATGAGTATTTTAAAATATAGATATGAGAAAGAGAATGTGTTGGACACATTTTCGTGGAAGAGAGAAAATAACGGGTTTTTTCGGTTAAATCTTGTTTTGATTTGTTTAGCGAGAATCTTTCCAACCCACCTCTTCTGATGGATGTCGTGATCGCTATAAACCACTTATGGAAGGCAAAAATTCCGTCAAAATTACATTTTTTCGGGTGGAGAATAATTCTTAATAGAATACTGATAAAGGATCAATTGATGAAGAGGGTAATTTTGACGGAAAGCAAAGATTTATAGTGTGTGTTGTGCTTGTCGGAGGAGGAATATTTACCACATATTTTTGGTCTTTGCTCGATAGCATTGAGAATTTGGAGGAAAGTGTACAAATGGATATGGGTGCGATAGAGGAGTTAACCTTGTTGGAATTTGAAACGTTCTTTGTTCATTGCGAAAAGGTAAAGAGTGTTTCTAAAAGGTCGATGATTGTGATTATTTGGTTAACAATGGTTTAGAGCCTCTGGTTGAAGCATAACACGATCATCTTTAAGGGTGAGTCGTTTTGCTTTGATGATTGTATGTCGGAGATAGTCGTTAGCTCGTAGAAGTGGTTAAACTCATATTCTAATAATATAAACTCTTGTAACTTTCATGTTTGAAATATCCTACCTCTCCTTTGTTGTAGGACGTAGGAGTTTTCCGGTTGTTTTCTGGATGAAGTATCCTTTATACTCCCTTGAATAACATCTTTTCCTATTAAAAAATCAAAAGGGGTGTCGTCCTGAATATTTTATTTTTAATCTAAAAATACGCCACTTTTCACCTCAGTTTTATTTTTCAATCAAGGTGAATTTGTTTCTCTTTATATAGCTTTAGCTTGTAGCATTTTGTTTCACTTGTCTAAACAACACAAATAGAACTCTAACCAGAGAACCTTAAATAATGAGAGTCATAAACACATATTATCTTTAATATAGAGATGATATGTGTTTAGGACTCTCATTTCTTCTTCAGAGATCCAAATCATTTTTTCACTTCTTCTTTTGAGATATGAAACTCTAGAGATTTTATCTTGTTATTGTTGATATTTAAAGAGATTTATGTCATAGGTTAATTGATATTGTTGTTGTTATTAAAAATTATTATTGAGACCATAAACCCTAGAGGTTTAATATTATTGTCATTGTTTAAACAAATTTATGTTAAATGTTTATTGATATTGTTATTGTTGATGTTGTTGTTATTGTTGTTGATATCCTAAACTATAGAGATTTAATCTTCTTGTTGTTGTTATTGTTGAAACAGATTTATGTTATACGTTTATTGATTATGTTGTTGTAATTTTGTTAGAGATTATTTTTTGAATTTTTGTTTAATGTAAATTATTGTTTTTGAGTTGTTGATGTTATTGTTGTTGTTTGGTTGTTTTACTATCCAAATTTTCTGACAGAAAAATTGTACATTACACAATTTGCATAAAAAAATTTCTGAAAATTAGTCAGAGTTTAACAATGATTAAATTTAATTTTTCATACAAAACATTATACATCGAGATACTTTGAGAATTTTTCTTTTTTGAAAATTTCCTCACTTCTTAACTCAAACTAAGAATCTCATATTTTTTCACCTCCAAATTATTGATAAATTTTTAGACGGACATAAACATGACGAGTCTAAGTTGGAACGGGCCGTCCGCCCCACTTTTAAGTTTGGACGCTTAAGTTAGTCTATCCTACTCCACTTTTAGACGGAGTTAAATATGGCGAGTCTAAATTAAATGGGCCGTCCGTTTTGCCAAACTTTTATATATATATATATATATATATATATATATATATATATATATATATATATATATATATATATATATATATATATATATATATATATATATATATATATATATATATATATATATATATATATATATATATATATATATATATATATATATATATATATATATATATATATATATATATATATATATATATATATATATATATATATATATATATATATATATATATATATATATATATATATAATGATTGGTTCGTAATCACAGAGCCTGACTTGCAATCAATACTTGCTGAAGTATCAGAGCTTTGGTTTCACACTATCAGAGTTTGAAAGGTAGTTCTTGGTTCGACATCTCAGAGTCAGACTTTGATAGAAGTATTAAACTTGATTAGTGTATCAAAGTCTAATTGTATCTCCTTTAAACAAAGGCATGTTTAATAAGACATCTATTGATCAGAACATGATTAATCTTCAAGGATTCTGATCCTGGTTATCTTCTAAATAACAAAGCATGATATATATTCAGAATTATATGAACCTGGTTGTATGAAATTTTGACCATGTGTATTTAAAAACAATTCAGTGAACTTTCTTAAAGAAAAAATATATCATAACATGTATGGGATAAATATTTGAGAAATAGGTATTTCAAAATCATTCACTTTCTCCCCCCTTTTTTCATTAATAAACAAGACATAAAAATGAAATAAAAAAATTAATAACTTCATTGATTAATCAGATAAAGGTACAAAAACAAAAACAAAAAAGAGTTGAAATAAAAAATCCTTTAAAGGTAAACTAAAAAAAAGGGTTTAGGATAGGGTGGTAGCCTTGACAAAATGGTTCTCATCATAAAGTCTAGCATGTAATTGGTTTCCTTTTAATCTTTGAACATCTCATCTTGCTGATCCAAGCGAGTTCTAACTTCAACATTCTATTTCTTCAACTCTTCCAGAGTCTTCAATACAATCTATGAAGTACAAGTAGATGGAGAATCATCCTCAAACGGATTTCCAAGTTAAGGAGGAATCCCAAGAGTAGATGCTCGTGCAGAAGAAGATTTATTAGAAGCAGGCTTCAGCTCAACATGTCCAGAAGTAGAAGCTCTACAATTTGATGTTCTGGTCTAGGAATGATTACTGGAGGTTCAGGAGCAGGGAACAATTTTGGATTGATCAACTCCATGAGACCAGGTAGGTTCTCAAGAAATATCTTCTGGTTGGAATCATGAAACATTTCTCATAAATCCAAGGATTTAAAGTAAAACCACCTTCGGAATCTATTCCACAAACCATCACTCTCAGCTGGATTAGTATAATTTGAGCAGACATCCCTCAAATTGATTAGAAGAATATTAGCTTTAGTCATAAGAGAACATCTAAATATTCTATTGGAGCAGATAAGTGAAGCACTAAAGTTTCTTCTCTCTACTGATCATGATGTTGTTGATGAGATGATGAAGATTGTTGGGTAGTTGAAACTTATTATGGTTGAGCAGGCATGGAAAAAATACGAACAAGGGTTTGGTTACACATAAAAACATAGGTTTGAAAAATAGAAAGTGTGGCATAAAAGGCATAGTTTGTGAAAAGTGAGTGAGTGGGTTTAATCGAAAAATTTAATTGTAATGATGAAAAAAATTGAACAGTGCAAAAAGTCTAACAAGGGGAGAGGCGAAAAGATTTTACCTAATCCCAAAATAAATTACTTCTCCCAATGTGTCACTCAAGCGTTTTAGCATGTTTCAAGAAAATACACATGCCTTAATTTAAACCATAAAATTTTTGCTTGCTTGACAACTATTTAATGAAGTAAACTCTTCAGAGTCTAGAAGACATAACTATTTCTAAAAGAAAGGATCTGACTTAGGACGCTTCTGATACATGAGACCTTCAACTTCAAAAGACTCACATTTCAGAAACACACAAAATCCCAGAATCTCTTTTTCTCATTCTGAGGAGTAACCATTCTAAGATTTGCACCTTTTTCACTCTGTACATAAAACCATTTTAAAATTTTTCAGAATGAAAGCAAATCTATCTTCAGCAAGAGGTTTTATAAAGATATCAGCTCATTGATGGTCTGTATAAATAAATGTTAAATTTAAAATTCTAAACTAAACATAGTCTCTTATAAATTGATGTTTAATCTTAATATGCTTAGATCTAGAATGTAAAATAAGAATATTAAATAAACATATAGGTATTATCACAAAGAATAGGAATGTTATTGTCATATATCTGAAAGTCTTCTAGCTGGCTTTTCATTTAAAGGATCTGAGTGTTGCGTCTTAGAAGCTGCAATATACTCAACTTCTTCTATTGATAAAGCAATTGTAGTTTGCCTCTTGCTGGACCATGACATCAAATCATCTCCCAGGAGTGCTTTTTATCTCTAGTCTATGTCCAACATAGTCAGCATCACAATAACCTACTGACTTGTACTCTTTTGATTTTCTATAACATAAACCAAGGTTAGTAGTACCTTTCAGCTACCTAAAAATCCTCTTAACAACTGTTAAGTGTGATTTTCTCTAGGATCTGATTGGAATTGAGCACATAAGTAGAAATTGAATAGAATGTCAGGTCTAGAAGAAGTTAAGTATAAGAGAGAACTTATTATACCTTTCTATACCTTCTTATCTACTTTATTGCTTACCTCATTATGGTCGGTGGAAATGAGAACTGATTGTTTTGGAATGCTGGTTCGCGTTTTGCGTTTGTTTTCGCAAAGTGTTGCGGTAAATAAGAGTCGTCATCATCTTTTATTTTATCCAACAAGGAAAGGACAAAAGCACAGAAAAATTCCTTTTCGAGATGTTTCTCGGGTTCGGGAGGTAGATTATAGAAAGGGAAGGTGTTAGCACCCTTTCTCTCCGTGGTTATCCACGGGCTCTTAGGTACTTGCTCACTATGTTTTCAAAAGTTTTCTTTTCTTTGTGTTTGTGGGTTTTGAGAAGAGTTTTGTTTTTGAAGAGAGTGTAAGTGCGAAAAGTTTTGTTTTGTTTTTAAAAGGAGCAAGCACTTAAGAACATCTACCTACTCAAAAAGGAATTAAATTATGCAAATGTACTTTAGACAGTGTTATCCCACTATTGAGGAGTAGGTAGCACCGTCGTTGGAGTTTTCGGGTCAATTCGGTTTAAGGGACGTATGGTCACTAAAGCAATGTTAGGATGCTTTAGCGGTAACCCTAATGTCTTATATCATTTTTATCGAGGCAACCATTTCGAGGCAACTTTGATCTTTGGACAGGAGGGCGACCTCTAAGACTTCCTATACTCAATGACCACGTTCGAGGCAACCAAGTGAGGTGTACCCTAGGAGTGGCATGTGCAAGTGTGTCAATTTTCAGTTATATTATCTTTGCATGTCATGATGAGCTACTGTTGATTTTAAGTTCTTGTCATGCAATCTTATTTAGCATACATCTAGACAGTTAATATATGTACAGGAATTTAAAGTGCGGGAATTGTAAATCCTACGCTATTACAAGGCTTCGGGGAGGGGGGTTATTTACATGTCCAAAAATTGGGGGAATAAAAAGTAGTAAAGAGTAAAAGGTCTTAGTTAAGCTATTACAAACCAGTAGGCAGTTACAATAAAATAAGCGCGCGCGGAAAAAAATTGAATCGGAGTGTCCTTGGGTTTTGACCCTTTTTTTTTATTAAATAAAGCATATTTTTGGTCTTTTTTGAATTAAGAATTAAGACTAACTAATGATTAATTAATTAAAAAAGAAAATATTTTTTGAGTTTTATTTTATTTTTAATTAATGGAATAAAAAAGAATTAAGCCTAACTAATGATTAATTAATTAAAAAGAAAATATTTTTTGAGTTTTATTTTATTTTGAAAAAAATGATCTAAATCTACTTAATTTTAGTTTTGTGAAAATGTTAAGATAATTAAAAGGTTAATTAACAAAGTTAATTTAATAGAAAAAACTAGCCTAATGTTTTTGTGTTTTTGATTTTATGTTGATTAAAAAAGAAATAAAAATAGTTAAAATAAGGATAAAAAAACGAAGGAAACAGGCAGCAAATAAAAAAATAATAATTCTGGATGTGAGTACCTTCGATCTGGGATTTCTGGGCGTGGAGGTGTTTGCTGAATGGCTGCTTTGGCTTGGATCACTTCTGAAAATGCTGATGACCTTTGGCAGCGTATCTCCAAGTCCTCTGTTCTCCTGTTTCGTTTCTGTTCCCTTATGTTTTTTCTGTGTGTTTTTTCGTTCCTCTGCACTGTATGTTGGCCCTGGTATTTATAGGGGTGTGGGGGTCTAGTAACGGCAAGAGACAGCCATTTAACAGGCCTTTAAAGCCATGAGACAACAATCAGACACATTAAAAAATTTCCTTTTTTGAAATATTCATGTCTCTTTGGAATCTGGAATGAACCTGGACACTTTTGACTTTCGAATGCCTTCAGACCATGCTCTTCGATTGGTCCTTGTCCCAATATCAATCGAAGGGTACTAATTAAAATTCCAATCGAAAGGCTTTGTTAACAGGCCATTCGAAAGGTGTTGCTCATGCTAATCGAAGGGCTAATTCAGAATGCTAATCGAAGGGCTTTGACATAATGCCAATCGAAGTGCTTGTCTATAATGCCAATCGAAAGGCTCATTCAGAATACTAATCGAAGGGTCTTTCAGAATGCCAATCAAAGGCCTTAACATAATACCAATCGAAGTGCTTGTCCATAATGCCAATCAAAATGCTCCTTCAGAATACCAATCGAAGGGGCTTTCAGAATGCCAATCGAAGGGTCTTTCAGAATGCAAATCGAAGTGCTTATCCATAATGCCAATCGAAAGGCTCCTTCAGAATACCAATCGAAGTACTTTCAGAATGCCAATCGAAAGGTACTTAAAGCACCACTCAAAAATTTTCTTTTTCCTTAGGAAAGGGTTTGTGATCAACCATGCAGGGGGAAGACTTTGGAAAACATGAGAGGGCAAATTTTGGGGTGCAACAGTTGCCCCTGTTCAATTTTCTTAAACCTGAGGATGTAGATTGGCTTGCGTGCCTTTCGTGATCCGAAGGTGGAAGATAATTGAACACTAGAGTGCCCAGAAATTTGCACTCGCATGGTGTAGTATCAGCATTGTGATGTCGGCAATGGGCTTACAGATGCCATTTGGAGATTGTTGGTAGGAGATGGGCTTAAAGATTCCATCTGCAGGAGTGTCGATCACATAAGAGATTCCTTAGCGAGAACTTGCATACCTGTTGTTGTAGAAGATTCCACTGGGGAAGTATAATTTTGTTGAGATTTAGGAACCTGCCTGTACTTCAACTGAGAGAATGCTTCAGGTGAGTTTTAAGAACCTGTCCATAACTCAATTGGGGGGGAACATCTTCATCAAGATCTAGGAACTGTCTCGTGCTCAATGGAGTATACTGTTGAGGTTATAGAACTTGTCCACACTATGACAGAGGAAAACATCAAGATCTAGGAACTGACTCGTGCTCAATGAAGTATACCGTTGAGGTTATAGAACTTGTCCACACTATGACAGAGGAGAACATCAAGATCTAGGAACTGACTCGTGCTCAAAGGGAGTATACCGTTGAGGTTATAGTACTCGTTCACACTATGACGTAGGGAAACATCTTCATCAAGATCTAGGAACTGTCTCGTGCTCAAAGGGAGTATACCGTTGAGGTTATAGTACTCGTCCACACTATGACGTAGGGAAACATCTTCATCAAGATCTAGGAACTGTCTCGTGCCCACCGGGAGTATACCGCTGAGGTTATAGAACTTGTCCACACTATGACGGAGGAAAACATCAAGATCTAGGAACTGACTCATGCTCAATGGAGTATACCGTTGAGGTTATAGTACTTGTCCATACTATGACGTAGGGAAACATCTTCATCAAGATCTAGGATCTGTCTCGTGCCCACCGGGAGTATACCATTGAGGTTATAGAACTTGTCCACACTATGACGGAGGAGAACATCAAGATCTAGGAACTGAATCGTGCTCAAAGGGAGTATACCGTTGAGGTTATAGTACTCGTCCACACTTTGACGTAGGGAAACATCTTCATCAAGATCTAGGAACTGTCTCGTGCCCACCGGGAGTATACCGCTGAGGTTATAAAACTTGTCCACACTATGACGGAGGAAACTGTCGAGATTGAGAACCTTATCTGAAATTCAACTGATGATAATTCAATTGAGATGTAAGAACTGGTCAGATCTTCGACGTAATTGAGAACTTTAATTGTATCCTTCCTGAAAGGTAAAAGGTCAGTCATATGCAATGCATGATATAGATCAGGCAATGATGTTCTCAAAATAAATGAGATTGTATTCGTATGATGCGTATATGCATGTATCATGATGTATGGGAATGTGATGTTTTAGCTGGGGAAAATAAATCCCGGAGCTGCTGGAGAATAGAGTTGAGTCTGGATGACTGTCAGAATTGCGTCTGCATCTGGAGCGTATCTGAAATGTATTTGAATGAGTGACAGAATGACATCCGAATCTGGATCGTATCTGGACTGTAATTTGAATGAGTGACAGAATGACATCCGAATCTGGATCGTATTTGGACTGTTTTTTGAAGGTCTCTGATTGCCTGTCATTAACTGGAAGAAATAAATCTAACCAGAGAAGGTCTTTTTTGATAATGATGTGTGATGAAGGAATCTGAGACGATTGCTACTTCAAACAGGCGATGAAGGAATCTTGGATGACATCTACCTCAGCAGGATGATGAAGGAATCTTGGACGATTACTACCTCAGCAGGATGATGAAGGAATCTTGGCCGATTACTACCTCAACAGGATGATGAAGGAATCTTGGACAATTACTACCTCAGCAGGATAATGAAGGAATCTTGGACGATTACTACCTCAGCAGGATGATGAAGGAATCTTGGACGATTACTACCTCAGCAGGATGATGAAGTAATCTTGGATGACTTCTACCTTAGTAGGATGATGAAGGAATCTTGGATGACTTCTACCTCAGCAGAATGATGAAGGAATCTTGGATGATTACTACCTCAACGGGATGGTGAAGGAATCTTGGACGATTACTACCTCAACGAGATGATGAAGGAATCTTGGACGATTACTACCTCAGCAGGATGATGAAGGAATCTTGGACGATTACTACTCCAACGGGATGATGAAGGGGTCTTTGACGACTGCTACTCCAACGGGTAATGACTTTTATCTGTTGATCGATCTTTCCTGAAAAGGTAAAGAGTTAGTTGTATGCAATGTCATGATGTATGCATTGTGTAATGATGTTCTCAAAATAAAATGAGATTTGTGTCATATGTATGCATATGTTATGAATGTTGTTTGAAGTGTAATTTTGTCTTGGACTTTGCTCAAAATGTTTCCACCGGGGATCCCTGCTTTGTTGTTTGAGGAGAACTCCGCTGGGGGATATTGAAAACTCTGTGGGGAGTATGTTTATTTCTGCTTTGGAAAAGAGTTTAGGAGTCTTAGTCATCTGTTGCTCTACTGAGGAGTCGAAGTTGAACTGATACCTGGTCGTGTCCAGGTTTCGCAGTAACTTGCTGGGGATTGTAGAGTAGTCTACTGGGGAAGAGGAGTTGTGGTCCTTTGATTTGTAGTAGTCGGAGAGGCAAACTCAAGCTGGGGAATCCTGGTGTTGTTGGGGAAGTAAACCCTGTCGTTAGTCCGCTAGAGAGGTGACATCTTCGTTGGGGGAAGTCCTCGAGGATTCTTGAGGTTGATTCAGTTGGGGAAAGGTTTTCAGAGATTAAACCCTTGCTGGGAGCCATCCTATGAGAAGGATTTTGGGGAGATTTGTCATTTCCCCTAGTAGCAAGTGTTTGTGACATTGCCAGAAAATGTTTAATTGTACGTAACCCTTCACCGAGATTGATGTTCAATGCCCCAAGTGACGGAGATGGAGACTTGCCCCTGGTTACTCTGCACTTCTTCAGAGATTTCTTGAAATCTTGACTGGACTACCCCAGGTGTGCTGGATAGTGACATGTTAAGTCCCCTTGTTGATAGGAGATTTGTCAATGGAAGTGTCGTCCTTTTTGAAGTGATTTTGTTCACTGAGAGGGCTTTCGTTCATCGAATATTCGTTGTGTGAATTTCTCCGCTGTCAAACAAATAGCCAAATGCAAACAGTGATATTCAAATAATGCAAAGTTTATGTTTGTATCGAAGTTTTGAAGAATGCGTTTTTTAGCAGAAAACTCTTTATAAGACAAATTCAACACAAGATTTAGGGCAAAGCCTTACAGGAGTCAGGATACCTTTTGTAACAGTATGCTTTTGAACTAACCCATGCTTCAGTTAGGACTTTTGAAGAGTTGTAACGTGGCTTGGTTCACGGTTTAAGAAACAAAGGATAAAGGCTCAAAGTATATTTGTACCCACCCGCTCTTCGTGATGTTCTTCAATCCTAAACTCAGTTAATTGTGTGTTTGAACTCCAAATGAGTCTGGAACGACGTTTTTGGTGATGGTTCACACAGGTTGAATTTGTTGGAAGGCAGTTATTTTTGCAACATTTTTCATGTTGTTGAGGATTTTTAGCGACCTCGTTCTTTTGATTTGTTATCCCTAACTTTTTCCTGACTGTTCCTGTTTTCGAGATTTACAGTCAGCGGGATGCCCCAGCTTTCTTAAGCCTCCTTTATAGGTTTTGGCTCAGTGGGCTTTTCTCTTTTGAGAGATTGACTGCCTATGAGATAAGGAACCACTACTGTCTTTTGATTCCAGAGGAATGCTTTTGATGTCGTTCGTTGTATTATGAACTGAGAGTTTTGCGACTTCAATGCACATCTTTTGAATTAACTGAGAGACTACCCTGCCCCGGGTTTAAATTAAAGGTTTTAATTTGTGTTTAAAACAGAAAACTCCTACTTCCTTAGCTCGAAGGGGTTGACTAGGGATTATCTTCCTTATAACTCCAGTGTTTAGGATTTGAAAGAAACGCCTGTACATCGTCAGCAAGGTCTGTCCAAAAGCATATTGTCTGAGATTATGGCATTGTTTCGTCATCCTCCCTCTAAAGGCTTGTAACTTTTAGCAAGAGTTGAATGTCATAAAGTGAGTAGAAAGCATAGTTTAAATGTAATTAAAATGATTGGATCAAATCAAGACAAACATATGCAATGCATTAATGAAACAAAGTTTGGCATTAATAGATAACTGTTCGAATAACAAAGAGATTACAACTTGAAAATTCAAATGAACAAAAGCTTTCAATGATTCGTCATAGGAGCAGTGATTATGTTTGGAGTCTCCGGAGGGTCAAACTTGATCTCCTTTGCATCAATCATGTCTTGGATCTTGTTCTTCAAAGTCCAACATTTGTTTGTGTCATGTCCCGGACTGTCAGAGTGGTATGCACACCTTTCATTGGGATGATAGGTAGGAGCGGAAGTATTTGGGTTCCAGGGAGGAGCCTTTAATGTAATCAGCTCTGCCTTCAACATGTGTTGTAGCGCTTGAGTCAGTGACATGTTGATCTTGGTAAATTGCCTCCTGGGCATGTTTGGCTTACTCTGATCAACCTGTTGTTTTTGGTGAGGTTGTTGTTGGATCCTTGAGGCAGTAGCAACTTGGAGAGGTCCATTCTTTACCAAACCAAACCCTTATCTTCTTGGAGGCTGATCAATGACTTGGTCCCCGACTTTGACTGTTTGCTTCATGTTGTATTTGTCTTGATGAAGCTGGTTGATCATGGTTCTCAACTCTTCTTATTCCCGAGCTAAGCCTTGGATAAGAGCCATCTGCCCCAGCATTTGGGTTTTCATGGCACTGAACTCAGCTTACAGTTGTTCCAGCCGTTCGTCCTTAATGTATTCAGGACTTTTCTTGACCAAGTTCCCCATGAGGAGTGTTCTCAACTCTTCCTGCCCCTTGGATAGGCTTAGGAAGATTTCCCTGAACTGAGTCTCTTGAGTATGAAGATCTTGGTTGTCTTGTTGGAGAGCCATTGCTGAAATAAACAGCGAGAACATGAGAGACCTGTACTGGAAGACCTGTTATGCAATGATATGTATGATATATGTATGCAATGTTTTCAAGGATCTCGCGGGGTAAACAAGAAACTTGTTAGAATTTGAATTTTGCAGCTTTGATTGAAGGAATGTCATGTTGCTGAGAGTCCTTCCTCAAGAGTCAAGCTCACCATATCGAGTGGGTCATAGCCCCTGACTCAAGTTATCATGCTTGGATTTCTAGACAACCTTGGCTAGAGGAAAATAAATCCCCTTTGCCCCTTGCTAGCCATTTGATTTACCATAACCTGCATCACAGACCCTTGAGATCCTTGAAATGGTTAAAGAAATGTTAAGGCATGATGTTATGATGTATATGCTATGCGTTTAAGCAAAAGTGTGAGGTGATGTGAGTAAGCCCTGCAATAAATCCAGATTATTGGATAAGGACTGTAAACAAAACCTGCAAGGAACCCATGTTGTCAGATAACAAGAATGTGCAAGTAGTTCAAGTTTGAAAGCACACAAGTCACACAAATAGCCTTAAGTTTAGGCTGGCATGGAGTTTCATAGGTAAGTACCCTCTTTCAATTTAGTTGGTTTAAACTTGTCCTAAAAATAGTAACCGGGTTCTAGAGGATCTCAATATCACTGACTACCCTCAATCGGTCATAATTCCAGTTTAGCAACCTTTTCTTGCAGCCGGAATCATCGCGAGAGTTTAGTCTCAATGAGTGTAGCATACTGCTACTGTTCTATGGCCAAGTTGGTCAATTTAAGGTTCTAAGGTCAGTTGGTGCTTAATGACTCCTTAGAAGACCCATATTCTCCTCGTTCCAACACAAGGGATATCGGTACAGACTAAGGTGCCACATCAATGTAGCTACTGCTTCATCCGTGTCGGTCTACGCCGGACAGATCCCTCACAGTTTATTGCTACTTACCTAAAAAGGGTACCCCCAGATCCGGGTTAGGATCTATAGAACTCCGATACAAGCCCACAAAATTTAAAGCATACAAAGCATACAATTGAAAACACAAGTGATCTAATCCTAAGGTACACCTCACTTATAATGAGTCCCCAGCAGAGTCACCAGTTCTGTGGTCGGTGGAACGAGAACTGACTGTTTTGGAATGTTGGTTTGTGTTTTGTGTTTGTTTTCGAAAAGTGTCGCGGTAAGCAAGAGTCGCCACCGTCTTTTATTTTATCCAACAAGGAAAGGACAAAAGCACAGAAAAATTCCTTTTCGAGATGTTTCTCGGGTTCGGGAGGTAGATTATAGAAAGGGAAGGTGTTAGCACCCTTTCTATCCGTGGTTATCCACAGGCTCTTAGGTACTTGCTCACTATGTTTTCAAAAGTTTGCTTTTCTTTGTGTTTGTGGGTTTTGAGAAGAGTTTTGTTTTTGAAGAGAGTGTAAGTGCGGAAAGTTTTGTTTTGTTTTTAAAAGGAGCAAGTACTTAAGAACATCTACCTACTCAAAAATGAATTAAATTGTGCAAATGTCCTTTAGACAGTGTTATCCCACTATTGAGGAGTAGGTAGCACCGTCGTTGGAGTTTTCGGGTCAATTCAGTTTAAGGGACGTATGGTCACTAAAGAAATGTTAGGATGCTTTAGCGGTAACCCTAATGTCTTAGATCATTTTTATCGAGGCAACCATTTCGAGGCAACTTTGATCTTTGGACAAGAGGGCGACCTCTAAGACTTCCTATACTCAATGACCATTTTCGAGGCAACTAAGTGAGGTGTACCCTAGGAGTGGCATGTGCAAGTGTGTCAATTTTCAGTTATATTATCTTTGCATGTCATGATGAGCTACTGTTGATTTTAAGTTCTTGTCATGCAGTCCTAGTTAGCATACATCTAGACAGTTAATATATGTACAGGAATTTAAAGTGCGGGAATTGTAAATCCTACGCTATTACAAGGCTTCGGGGAGGGGGATTATTTACATGTCCAAAAATTGGGGGAATAAAAATAAGTAAAGTGTAAAAGTTCTTAGTTAAGCTATTATAAACCAGTAGGCAGTTACAATAAAATAAGCGCGCGCGAAAAAAAATTGAATCGGAGTGTCCTTGGGTTTTGACCCCTTTTTTTATTAAATAAAGCATATTTTTGGTCTTTTTTGAATTAAGAATTAAGACTAACTAATGATTAATTAATAAAAAAAGAAAATATTTTTTGAGTTTTATTTTATTTTTAATTAATGGAATAAAAAAGAATTAAGCCTAACTAATGATTAATTAATTAAAAAGAAAATATTTTTTGAGTTTTATTTTATTTTGAGAAAAATGATCTAAATCTACTTAATTTTAGTTTTGTGAAAATGTTAAGATAATTAAAAGGTTAATTAACAAAGTTAATTTAATAGAAAAAATAGCCTAATGTTTTTGTGTTTTTGATTTTATGTTGATTAAAAAAGAAATAAAAATAGTCAAAATAAGGATAAAAAAACGAAGGAAACAGGCAGCAAATAAAAAATAATAATTCTGGAGGCCTGGGAAGCTTCGATCCAAACAGGGTCATGATTCTTTCGATTGGGCCAGGAAGTGGGCATGAACAACCTTCGATCCAGGGAAGGGGATTTCCCTTCGATCCTGGGAAAAATGCCTTCTTTGATCCAGGAGGACTATGGGAAGCTTCGATCCAGAGAAGGTGTCTCCTTCGATCTGGGATATTATACCTGCAAAAGTATGTTAGCAAAATAAAACTCAAGGCCTGGTATCGAACCCCAGGCTCTTCGATCCTGCATGCGCTGAGTCTTTCCAGGCTAGGTCTGTAGCAAATGTTAGCAACCGAAGAACATGACCTGGGGCCAAACCCAGGCCCTTGAATTATGTCTAGGATGGCAAATCTAATGGGATAGAAAATATGGATATGTTATGTAAACACAAAATTTGACATTTTACCCTCTCTTACCAGTAGTTAGGACCTTCGATTTGGCACTTTCTGGATGTGAGTACCTTTGATCTGGGATTTCTGGGCGTGGAGGTGTTTGCTGAATGGCTGCTTTGGCTTGGATCACTTCTGAAAATGCTGATGACCTTTGGCAGCGTATCTCCAAGTCCTCTGTTTTCCTGTTTCGTTTCTGTTCCCTTCTGTTTTTTATGTGTGTTTTTTCGTTCCTCTGCACTGTATGCTGGCCCTGGTATTTATAAGGGTGTGGGGGTCTAGTATCAGCAAGAGACAGCCATTTAACAGGCCTTTAAAGCCATGAGACAAGAATCAGACACATTAAAAAATTTCCTTTTTTGAAATATTCATGTCTCTTTGGAATCTGGAATGAACCTGGACACTTTTGACTTTCGAATGCCTTCAGACCATGCTCTTTGATTGGTCCTTGTCCCAATATCAATCGAAGGGTACTAATTAAAATTCCAATCGAAAGGCTTTGTTAATAGGCCAATCGAAAGGTGTTGTTCATGCTAATCGAAGGGCTCATTCAGAATGCTAATCGAAGGGCTTTGACATAATGCCAATCGAAGTGCTTGTCCATAATTCCAATCGAAAGGCTCATTCAGAATACCAATCGAAGGGTCTTTCAGAATGCCAATCGAAGGCCTTAACATAATTCCAATCGAAGTGCTTGTCCATAATGCCAATCGAAATGCTCCTTCAGAATACCAATCGAAGGGGCTTTCAGAATGCCAATCGAAGGGTCTTTCAGAATGCAAATCGAAGCGCTTGTCCATAATTCCAATCGAAAGGCTCCTTCAGAATACCAATCGAAGTACTTTCAGAATGCCAATCGAAAGGTACTTAAAGCACCACTCAAAAATTTTCTTTTTCCTTAGGCAAGGGTTTGTGATCAACCATGCAGGGGGAAGACTTTGGAAAACATGAGAGGGTAAATTTTGGGGTGCAACACTCATCCTTCTCTAGAATACATGTAGAATGCATTGGATTCTTGGTTGTCTTGTACTTTGACATGCCAAACTTCTTCATAAATTCTTTGGTATACTTGATCTGATGGATATACGTCCCTTCTGAACTTTGGTTAATCTGGATTTCTAGAAAGAACTTGAGTTCTCACATCAGACTCATCTCAAACTCAACCTTCATAAACTTAGAAAACTCCTTGCACAAGTTAGCATTATCAAAACCAAATATAATACCATTAACATATATTTGAACTACTAGAATATCATTTTTGAATGTTTTACAGAATAAAGTAGTATCCACCTTTCCTTTGGTAAAACCATTTTTTTAAAAGAAAATTGCTTAGTCTTTCATACCATGCTCTAGGAGTTTGTTTTAGACAATGCAATGGTTTCTTAAGTTTAAAAACATAATCATTATTTTTAATATTTTCAAACCCAGGAGGTTGGTGCATATATACTTCTTCATCTATGTAACCATTTAGAAGTGCACTCTTAACATACATATGGTGCAAGATAATACTATGATTAACAACAAAAGAAATTAAGAGATGAACAGACTCTAACTTGAAAATTGGTCCAAAGGTTTCTATATTGTCAATCCCCTCTTGCTGACTATAACCTTGTGCCACCAGTCTAGTCTTGTTTATTACCACTTCTCCTTTCTCATTGAGCTTGTTTCTGAAAACCCATTTAGTTCCAATAACATGAATTCCTTTGGGTTTAGGCACTAGATCTCACACATCATTTTTGGATAAATTATTGAGTTCTTATGGCATTTCTAGAACTTATTTTGTGTCTAAAAGCGCCTCATCAATAGATGTACGTTATATTAGGGACACTAAACCCATAAGCATCTCTTCAGAAGGTTTGAAATAGGATTTAGTTATGACAGGTCTAGTCTTATCACACAGAATCAATTATTTAGAATATGAAAACATTTATCTATCATTCCTTAGAGGATTTGGAACTTCAAAAACTCCTGGTTGATCATCATCAGAATCCTTTGCCTCAAGTTCTTTAGAAACAACTTTTTTCACTTTCGGAGCCTGAATAAGTGATCTCCAAATCTACAAACTTTTCAACTAGCTTTGACTTTTCAGGATCAAGCTTATTATTAAATCTAATATTAATTAATTCCTAAATAATTCGTGCTAATGAGTTATATACTCTATAGCCTTTTGCGAATTCAGAGTACCCTAACATTAAACATTTTTGTGCTTTAGAATTAAACTAGTTAAGATTTTACTTATTATTCAGAATAAAATAATCACATCAAAAAGGATGAAAATATTAAATGTTAGGTTTATGTTCTTCCACAATTCATATGAAGTCTTACCCATAATAGGTCTTATAGAGATCTTGTTCACCGCCTCATCCCAGAAGTTCTTAGCCATGTTAGTCTTTTTGATCATGGTTTTGGTCATTTCTTGCTGTTGTACCCCAAAATTTTCCCTCTCATTTCACAAGGAATCACCCTGGATCCTCAAGTTTGCTTCCATCCAATTCCAAGCCTTGAACTACAAATTTTCCAAGAAAATCACTCACAAGGGCAAAACGGTCATTTGCACATTAAAAAGTCAAACTTTGACTTTTGGATCAAAATCAAATTTCAAGAATCATATTTCATTAAGACATGTTGAAATATGAAGTTTGTTTCATCAAGAAATTCAAAAGTTAAAACTACTCTGAAGAAGTCAAATTTCTAAATACTTAGAATTTTTCTAAGTATTTAAGAAAATATGACAAGCTCATAACTTTTGACCAGATTATCACCATAACACTCAGCAAATTCTGGACACTCTCAAGGCAGAGTTTGGTCAGAACTTCTGGGCAAGTTTTCACAAAAGCTTCAGTCATAGTTTTCCAGGGTAATTCAAAGAAGGTTAAGAAGTGTGTTGCAAGCTTTCTAGAAAGTCAGAAAGTTCCTTCAGAACATGCTGGAGCCAGAAGATACAAAGATCAGAGGATGGATGCTACGCTGAAGCAGAAATTCTGATCCAGAACTAAGCCATGGTGTGGAATCTCACGTTGCAGGATTTCTGGTTGTGATAAGTCTCATCATCAATGCTCACAACCACTTTTTGGGTCTTTATCCAAAGGATTTTCACCACGTGTACCTCTACTGTCTTGGGATAGAAAACTTTGGTACTAGGCCCATGCTTTGCTTTTGCTTTTCCTTAATTTTGGCTGACAAATCCAGCTTAGGCACGGCTAAAAGTTGTTAACCACCTTACTTTGTGCCTTGAACCATACTTGTTTGAACATGCTTCAAGAACAAGTCAGTGCCTAGCATATGATGGCTATACTTTTGATTTCTCTAAAGATACAAAACCTTGGCCTATAAATTTAACTCCATTGGCAACTGGAAAAAAGGGGGGAACTTTGAGAAAGAAAAGCGCTGAACCCCTGCTAAAATTCCAAGAGTCCAAAAGAGAGAAGAGGAAACAGGGACAACCTTCGCAAATCTAAAACAAAACCTTTTGTTCCTCCCCTTTGAATCAAAGAACACAACCACTCTCCCGTCACTCACGCTGACACCAGAACATCCAAAGGTAGCAGCTCAAAGCTCCAAGCACGCTCCAGGTTCAAGGTTACGTCTGTCTGACTTTGCTTATTTTTCATTCTGAACATCATTAACATGTAAATATCATAGTATTAATGTTGTTCATATCATTGCATAAGTAGAAATAACTGTGGATCAGAGTTTCTTGATTAGGGCTAAGTTCAGATTTAGGATTAGAACTTTTGTAAACTGTTGTGCTTTTATCCTTCTAACTTGCTGATTGTTGAAAACTTAATAGATTACTGATGTGCTGATTGAGTGTTGAAATATGGCATTAAAACTTCTGATGTTTATTCATAGTTTTAACATACAGAACTTCTATGATTTTTCTCACTGTTAACATACACAGAACTTCTGAGTTCTCCTCACAATTTTAACACACAGAACTTCTATGATTTTCCTCACTGTTAACACACATAGAACTTCTGATTTTCACATGCTGATAACACACATAACTTCTAAGATTCACTCATTGTTCTAACACAACACATAACTTCTGAGTTCTCCTTACATGTCAAATACACTGAACTTCTGATGTTTCCACTTGCTGTTTTCAAACACTCAGAGTTTCTGATTTTTACTTGCTGATAACGCACTGAACTGCTGACGTTTACTCACTGTTTTAGTGTAATACAGAACTTCTGACTTGTGGCCCACTGTCTGAATACCACCCAAAACTTTTATATTTTCCCTCTAACGTTTCTTGCAGGACCTCAGAGTGTACGATGTTAGAACAATGTTTGAATCTACTACCCTATATTTAAGTTTTGATGATAACAAAGTGAAAAGATATAGTATTTATAAGTTTCATGTATGAACTATCTGTTGCCTAAAATTAGTATGTTCTGACTTGCAGATACTCTGATTGATATAAGCAAGATCACATCTATTCAGCATCAGAACTTGATTTCAGACACCAGCATCAGAAGTTGCTATATCAGAATGTCAAAATCAGATGATCAACTCACGTACATGCTGAAGCCTGATGAACAAGACTGCGCTCAACACTCTGATAAAGAAACACAACAGTTCATCAGCAGCGAAGCAGAGTCAGAATGAGCCAAGCCAGAACTTGCATTAAGTAAGCAACGGTACTGTGCATTGAAAGCAAATTAATTCCAACGGCCTCATTCCAGACAAGATCTGCTCAATAAGGAAAGCTTGTTATTAGCATTGAATCAAGAATATTGCATTCAACGTTCATCATCTCAGTGCTATATAAACAAGGCTTTGAAGATTGAAATGGCTAATGCTCTCAAAATCTCTACACGCACAAAAGCTAAACCATAATCTTCATTCTCTCAGTTTTGCTAAACCACACACTCTGATATTCCATTATTGTTTAGAAATCTAGTTTCTAAGCTTCAATTTGTGTATACATCACAGTTGTGATAAAGTTTTGTAGAAAACATTCACACACTTAATTTTATCTCTTTGTAAGAAAGTGTTACCTTGACAAACCGGGTTGTGGTTTGGATCAAGAAGGCTTTAGCAGTTGTTAAAGCAGTCTGTAATATTCAGTTGATTATAGTGGATTAAGACCTCGTTGGAGAGAGGCGAAATCACCTTGACGGGTGGACTGGAGTAGTTTGAGATCAAACGAACCAGGATAAAAATA
This sequence comes from Vicia faba, assembly GCA_948472305.1. Taxonomy (NCBI): domain Eukaryota; kingdom Viridiplantae; phylum Streptophyta; class Magnoliopsida; order Fabales; family Fabaceae; genus Vicia; species Vicia faba. Next base: position 759,161,883 of record OX451740.1, on the reverse strand, counting down.
TCGTGTTCATTGCATTAGATTTCAGTTTTACAATTCAACCCCCCCTTCTTGTGTTTTTCACCACTTCAATTGGCATCAGAGCGCCTGGTTCTGAGCTAAAACACTTAACCGTGTCAGTACAAGATCCAGCGTCAGAAAAACACCATGGCAGGAAACAATTCTCACATCAGCAATGACAACAATGAGGACAGAGACAGATTCAGTGGCAAACCTCCAGTCTTTGATGGAGAAAACTTTGATTACTGGAAACACAGAATTGAAAGCTTCTTTCTGGCACATGATGTTGATCTGTGGGATATGGTGACAAATGGATACACGCACCCTGTGAATGCAAGTGGTCAGAAGATTGATAGAAAAACAATGTCTGATCAACAAAAGCGTGACTTCAAGAATCACCACAAGGCCAGAACCATCCTCCTCAGCGCCATCTCCTATACTGAGTATGAAAAGATCTCCAACAGAGACACAGCAAAGAATATTTTTGACTCACTCAGAATGACGCATGAGGGCAACGTTCAGGTCAAAGAAACAAAAGCTCTGGCGCTCATTCAGAAGTATGAGGCGTTCAAAATGGAAGAATCTGAATCCATTGAAACCATGTTCTCTAGATTCCAGATTCTGGTAGCTGGTCTCAAAGTTCTGGACAAAGGATACTCTACTGCTGACCATGTCAAGAAAGTCATCAGAAGTTTACCCAAGCAGTGGAGGCCTATGGTTACAGCTCTGAAGCTAGCTAAAGATCTCAACAAAATCACTCTGGAGGAACTTATCAGCTCCCTCAGAAGTCATGAGATAGAGCTAGAAGCTGATGAGCCTCAGAAGCAAGGTAAGCCTTTAGCATTAAAATCTAACAGAAAATTTGAGTCTAAAGTTTTGCAGGCAGTTGAAGAAACATCTGATGGATCCTCATCAGAAGAAGACGAACTCTCCCTTCTCTCCAGAAGAGTAAATCAACTGTGGAAGCAAAGACAAAGGAAGTTCAGGAATCCCAGAAGATCTGATCAGAACGAGTCTTCTTCCAGATACAGAAGGACAGATTCTTCCTCTGGATACAGAAGATCTGAAGGCTCCTCCAGTAGCAAAAAGCCAAACACCAAAGACATCATCTGCTATGAGTGCAACGAGCAAGGACACTATAAGAGTGACTGCCCAAAGCTTCAGAGGGAAAAGCCCAAAAAGAAGTTTGGAAGAGAGAAGAAGAAGAGTCTCATGGCTACATGGGATGACTCTGACTCGTCTGAAGCTGACTCAGAATCAGATGATGAAAGGGCAAACATAGCTCTCATGGCTAACATTTCATAAGATAGTGAAGCTTCTGAATCAGACTCAGAATCAGACACTGAAGAGGTATTTCCTAACTTTGCTGTTAACTTTACAAAGGCTGAACTTGCTGAAAGCCTTAATGAGATTCTGGAACGTTATCAGCAAATTAGAGCTAAATTCAGAGACCTGAAAAGGAATCTTGAATCTGACTCTAATAAGACTGAGAGTCTCAAATTGGAAAATTTTGAGCTGAGAAATAAGATTTCAAAATTAGAAAACACTTTACAAAACTCTCAGAAGGAACCAATTTCTGAAACTCCCAGCAACGCTGATGAGATCATCAAGGAGTATGATCACAGTTTCCAGAAGTTCCTAGCTAAAAGCATAGATAGAAGCAGAATGGCTTCAATGATCTATGGAGTTAGCAGAAACGGCAGGAAAGGAATAGGATACCAAGGTAAGGTTCCTACACCAAAGAATGTCATGGACTTAACCATTAAACACACTCCTCTGAATTCACATTTTGTATATGGTCACACACATGATATCAAATACACTAGCAGTAAGCACTCTGTGAAACCAAAATTCAACCAGAGTTTTGGTAAAACTAACAAATCAGGACCCAAGAAAATCTGGGTACCTAAGGATAAAATAATACATGTTGCAGATATCTTTAGCAGCAAGTCAGAAACACCAGTCATGGTACCTGGACTCTGGCTGCTCACGACACATGACGGGAAGAAGGCATATGTTCCAAAGCCTGGAACTTAAGCCTGGAGGCCACGTTGGCTTTGGAGGCAATCAGAGGGGAAAGATAATTGGCTCTGGAACTGTAGGTAATGGAAATCTTCCCTCTATTAATAATGTTCTGCTAGTAGATGGATTGATGCATAATCTGTTATCCATAAGTCAATTAAGTGATAACGGTTATGATATAATCTTTAATCAAAAATCATGTAAAGCTGTTAGTCAGAAAGATGGGACTATCCTGTTTAATGGTAAGAGGAAAAACAACATTTACAAAATCAAACTTTCTGAACTAAAAAGTCAGAATGTAAAATGTCTTCTGTCTGTTAACGATGAGCAGTGGATCTGGCACAGAAGATTGGGACATGTTAGTATGAGAAGAATATCTCAGATTAACAAACTCAATCTGGTCAGAGGACTTCCTAATTTGAAGTTCAATTCAGATGCTCTGTGTGAAGCATGTCAGAAAGGCAAATTTGCTAAACCTTCTTTTAAATCCAAAAATGTTGTTTCTACCTCTAAGCCATTAGAACTTCTGCACATTGACTTATTTGGACCAGTTAAAACTGCCTCAGTCAGTGGTAAGAAGTATGGGTTAGTAATCGTAGATGACTATAGCAGATGGACATGGGTAAAGTTCTTAAGACACAAGGACGAGTCACACTCTGTGTTTGTTACCTTCTGTAACCAAGTTCAGAATGAAAAGGATCTTAGAATCGTTAAAGTCAGAAGTGATCATGGTGGAGAATTTGAAAATAAAGATTTTGAGTCATTCTTTAATGACATAGGCATTCTGCATGATTTCTCTTGTCCTAGAACTCCCCAACAAAATGGAGTTGTAGAACGAAAGAACAGAACATTGCAAGAAATGGCCAGAACCATGATCAATGAGACAAACGTTTCTAAGACCTTCTGGGCAGAGGCAATAAACACAGCGTGCTACATTCAGAATAGAATCTCAATAAGACCTATTCTGGAAAAGACTCCATATGAATTGTGGAAGAACAGAAAGCCCAACATTTCATATTTTCATCCATTTGGATGTACTTGCTTTATATTAAATACAAAGAATTATTTGAACAAGTTTGACTCTAAAGCACAGAAGTGTATTATGTTAGGATACTCTGAACGCTCAAGAGGGTACAGAGTATACAATACAGAAACACAGATTGTGGAAGAATCAATCATTGTTCGTTTTGATGATAAGCTTGACTCTGAAAAGTCAAAGCAGAATGAATTTTTGCAGGTATAGAAATTGAATTTGCAGGTTCTGAAGACAAGTCATCAGAAGCTCTCAACACAGACATTCCTTCAACGTCTGAAAGGAGCACTGCTAGCAATCCTACAACAACTGCTGATCAACCTCAGAAGAGATTACCCAGAAGCAGCTTGGATCACCCAGAAGAGACTATCCTAGGAAGAAAGGAAGATCCAATCAGAACAAGAGCAAGCTTCAGAAACTCTGAAGAAACACTTATGGGACTTGTGTCTCTGATTGAACCTTCTTCTATTGATGAAGCACTTCTGGATAATGACTGGATTCTGGCAATGCAAGAAGAGCTGAATCAATTCACCAGAAACGACGTATGGGATCTCGTTCCCAGACCAAAAGGATTCAACGTCATTGGAACAAGATGGGTGTTCAGAAACAAGCTAAATGAACAAGGTGAAGTCATCAGAAACAAGGCACGACTGGTTGCACAAGGTTATAGTCAGCAAGAGGGGATAGACTATACAGAAACCTTTGCCCCAGTCGCCAGGTTAGAATCTATCAGACTTTTAATTTCATTTGCTGTTAATAGAGGCATCACTCTGTATCAGATGGATGTCAAAAGTGCATTCTTAAATGGTTATATAGAAGAAGAAGTTTATGTACACCAACCCCCAGGTTTTGAAAATACAAAACATCCAGAACATGTTTTCAAACTAAAGAAGTCACTGTATGGTCTAAAACAAGCTCCCAGAGCTTGGTATGAAAGGCTAAGTAACTTTCTGCTAGAAAATGAATTCACCAGAGGGAAAGTGGACACTACTCTATTCTGTAAATCAGTTAAGAGTGACATCTTAGTCTGTCAAATTTATGTTGATGATATTATTTTTGGTTCTACTAATCCTTCTCTTGGAAGAAAATTTGCTAAGTGTATGCAGGCAGAATTTGAGATGAGCCTCATGGGGGAACTGAAATTCTTTCTAGGAATTCAGATCAATCAAACTCCAGAAGGAACTTACATTCATCAGAGCAAATACATCAGAGATCTTCTGAAGAAATTTGACCTCTCAGAATGTAAGCCATCAAAGATTCCAATGCATCCCACGTGCATTCTGGAAAGAGAAGAGGTAAGCAAAAATGTAGAACAGAAAGTCTACAGAGGTATGATTGGTTCTCTCCTCTATCTGACTGCTTCAAGACCTGACATATTATTCAGTGTTTGTATCTGTGCTAGATTCTAATCAGATCCTAGAGAATCTCACTTAACAGCTGTTAAGCGAATTTTCAAGTATCTGAAAGGTACTACTAATCTGGGTTTGTTTTATAGAAAATTCAGTGATTACAGCTTAGTAGGCTACTGTGATGCTGATTTTGCTGGAGACAGAGTGGAACGTAAAAGTACTTCTGGAAGCTGCCAGTTTCTGGGAGAAAATCTGATCTCTTGGTCCAACAAAAGGCAATCAACAATTGCTCTGTCAACAACAGAAGCTGAGTACATAGCAGCAGCAGGTTGTAGCACACAAATGCTCTGGATGAAAAGTCAGCTTGAAGACTTCCAGATTTTTCAGAGTAACATTCCTATACTTTGTGATAATACTTCTGCTATTTGCTTAAGTAAGAATCCCATTTTACATTCTAGAGCTAAGCATATAGAAATAAAACATCACTTCATTAGGGACTATATTCAGAAAGGTATTTTGAACTTAAAATTTATAGATACAAACCATCAATGGGCTGATATCTTTACTAAACCCCTTTCAGAAGATAGGTTTAATTTCATTCTGAAACATCTCAGCATGAAAGTGTGTCCAGAGTGAAAATGTTTTAATTCCATATATTTACCTTCAGAATGTAATTATTTTACTGTGAACTTCTGATCAATCTCCTTTCAGAAAGATAGAACATGCAGATTGTATCAGATGCAAGTCTAAAGATCTGAGAGTGTAAGCTCAAAGACAGACGTGCTGATCACTACATCAAACAAGTGTCATCCAATCATCAGCATATCTCTGAAGCAGAACGCGTGCACGCTTCTGAGAAGGCAAAGCGCTGATTGGGTGCATTGAGACACATGTCTGGTAACCGTTTTTAAGTATCTTTCTCAAATCCCCCAAAATCAGCAAGCATTTAATGAAAAGTAATCCTGCTTTTAAAATGCAATCATGATTTTTCTCTCTCTTAAAAAACGTTTATCTTTTCAAAACAGTTTTAAAAACTCTATTTAAGCACATTAATCTCTCATTCTCATTCTTTACGCTTTCTCACAAACACTCAAGCATTTTTCTGCATATTTCTGTATTCATCTCTTGCAACCTATTTTCCTCAGTTTATTCTCAAAACCTTTTTTAGTGTGAACATGGCAACCTCCAGCAGCGCTTCTGCAGGTCCTCAGAAGAAAGCATCATCTGAGCAATATCAAGTGCCACTCAGAACTCTCCTCACTCCTGTGAAGAATCTTGAAGTGCTTTCTGAATTAATCATTGATTTTGAAAGCTTGAAGGAGAACGGTTTTGACCTAACTGAAGAAGTTAGGGCTCAGAAGTGGGAAAGGTATTTCGATAGGTTGGTTGGACCAACATTCCCAATGCTTGTCAAGGAATTTTGGATTCACGCCAAGGCCTCAACACATCTAGTCACCTCCTTTGTTTTGGGGAAGAAAATTGTGATCACTGAGGATCACATTGCAAGGCTAATCGGGCACAGTGGCGGTGGCGTCCATTGTGTGGACATGGCTGAAAGATGTGCTGATGTAGGTGTGATAGCTGCAAGGATTTTCACTCTTGGGGTGCCCAGCAGCAAGATTAAAGATTTGAAGGATCATTACAGAGTGTGGGCTAAGATAATTCTGGGTTGCTTCAACACACAGGAAACCAACCAGTTCTCCTGATTACATAAATGTGGATCAGCAGTTTCTGATCTACTTTATTGATCAGAAGGTAAAGATCAATCTGGCTCACTTCCTGTTCAACCACCTCAGAACAAGTGTGAAAGAAACAAGGGAAGAAGAAAGAACCAAGAGGGATTGGATACCTTTTGGAAGGTTGATATCAGATATTCTGACAGAGAATAGGCTGATTGAACATCTGATAGAAGCGCAAGAGCTAAGCGCTATTGAACCAACAATTGGGAAACCTCTGAATGCAAAGAACTTGAAAAAGATGAAGCTGATAGAGAATATTCAGAAGGAACCCAGAGCTACTCCCATTGCTGATATCTCCAGCATAAGAGTGCCTCTGAGTGACTTTCCGTTATTTTCTGAAATTGAATCCAAACCAGAAGTGATTCTCAGGTACTTGGATGCATGCAAGGCAGATGGTACAGATCCAAATCTGAATATCAGAGATCTGCATCAACAGCAACCAGAAGTGACTCTGAAGAAGACGAAGAAGAGGAAGGCACCATCAGAAGGATCATCCCAGCAGACACCTAGGAAAAGAGGTAATTCATCTGCTGCCCCTGTTTTAAATTCTTCTACTATTCCAGCATCTATCCCTCCTCAAACCTCTCATAGAATCTCAATCCCCATCCCTACCATAGACGAAACTGTACAAGAAGAAGACCCTTCTGAGGCATTAAAACTCAGAAGACCCAGAACCAAACATCCAAAACAACCAACAATCTCAACAACATCAGCAATTGACCAAGTGCTGTCTGATATTGATCAACACACCTCTGATCAACACACCTCTGATCAACCAAACTCTGAACCACAAACTGTTCCTCCTCCACAACCAGAACCACAGCAATCTGCTGAAGAACCACAACAACAACAACCACTCTCATCAATTCCAGAAGAACCCCTGATCCCTGAACAATCAGAAATTCCAACTCCCTCTCCCCAACCAGAAATTAATCCACCATCACCACAAACAGAGTTTCATCACTCTGAAACTCCTTCCCCTCATCAATCTGAACCTCATTCACCTCAACCATCACCACTGGCAATCCAGCTGCCATGTGGCACAACAGTTATCATGCCCCAGTTACCATCCTCACCAGAATCTACACCACCAAATACTCCCAAAACACCACCCAGTCCAATCGTAATCTCTGGTTCTGATACTCCACCTCCAAAACAAACAGCTGCTCAGAAAACCTCCGAAAACCCCAGCAGGACTTTCATAGACTTAACTAGTCTTGACCGTCTTGCTGATCTGAAACACAAAATTGCCATCCCAAAACCAAAGCAACCAGATGTTGGCTCTGGTATTATGAATTTTGAAATAGGTGTGCAGCAATGGATTGCGTCTTTGAAGCAAGTTTGTCCTGGAATGATTGACCCGGCTGCTTCTGATCAGCTCTGGTCACAATTCAGACTTTGGGTACGTGCTGAAGCCCTCAAGTTTCAGGATATCAACTATGAGCAGGCACAACAGAACTTCAACAAGCTGCTGAAGGAAGTTGAAAGTCAGCTGCCTCAGGAAGCTGTGCTCCCTCTGGACAGTGAACCTTGGTCTGAGAAACAGCAAGCTGCAAAGGTGCAATCAGAAGAAGACAAGACCATTCAAGCTGAAGAAAGTCAAGCAGAGGATGTTGCTGAAAGCTCTCAGAAGCCTCCTGCTTCTGATGCTTCTCAAGCTGCCTTGGACAGGCAGACTCTGGAAGAACTAAGGCTGAATGACATTCGTCTGCAGCAGCGGATGGATGAAAGCGATCAGAAAATGAAAGAGAGAATGGATGTGCAGGATAGCAAGATTGACACTATTGTCAGCATGGTGCACAAGCAGAATGAGACTGCTGAAAAGATCCAAGCCATGCTGGAGAACCTGTTCACACACTTGCCTCCTCAACCTTAATCCTTTTTCATTCATGACCTTTTTCATGTTTTCTTTGATTTTCTGATGTACTGCTTGAATATGTTTTGTAATATTTTCTTGTTTTGATTCTGAACTCTCTCAATATGATTAGTTTTTCTGATCTTAATTGTTTTAGCACATCACCAACACTTTTTGATTGCTGACAAAAAGGGGGAGAACAAGAATGATATTTTAATCAATAACGGCTAACTAGACAGAAATTCTCAAACATTCTAACTCTATTACTTGAAAATGTTTTTCTTTTTTGCTTAAAGTCTACAGGTACAAGGAAGCTCCTGGACATTCTGAAGACTAGAAGCTCTGAAGCTCTGATCACTATGAAGTTCTGATCCGCTCTGATATTCTGATCCAAAGCAAAGCTCTGACAAGAAAAAAACTCTGAAGCTCTGCTCTGACATAAAGCTTCTGATAAGTCAAAGGCTCTGATACTCTGATGTTCAAAGAAAGGCAAAAAGATCTGATCCTGAAGAACACGTGAAATCAAAGGGAAGTAATAAACTCAGGGGGAGTATCTCTCAACTCTGATATCTCTTTACTCCTTATCCTTTTACTTCTTATTCTGATACATATTCCAGATACCTTTTCACGTTATTTTCATTTAAAATATCTAGTTTTTGTCATCATCAAAAAGGGGGAGATTGTTAGAACAATGTTTGAATCTACTACCCTATATTTAAGTTTTGATGATAACAAAGTGAAAAGATATAGTATTTATAAGTTTCATGTATGAACTATCTGCTGCCTAAAATTAGTATGTTCTGACTTGCAGATACTCTGATTGATATAAGCAAGATCACATCTATTCAGCATCAGACCTTGATTTCAGACACCAGCATCAGAAGTTGCTATATCAGAATGTCAAAATCAGATGATCAACTCACGTACATGCTGAAGCCTGATGAACAAGACTGCGCTCAACACTCTAATAAAGAAACACAACAGTTCATCAGCAGCGAAGCAGAGTCAGAATGAGCCAAGCCAGAACTTGCATTAAGTAAGCAACGGTACTGTGCATTGAAAGAAAATTAATTCCAACGGCCTCATTCCAGACAAGATCTGCTCAATAAGGAAAGCTTGTTATTAGCATTGAATCAAGAATATTGCATTCAACGTTCATCATCTCAGTGCTATATAAACAAGGCTTTGAAGATTGAAATGGCTAATGCTCTCAAAATCTCTACACGCACAAAAGCTAAACCATAATCTTCATTCTCTCAGTTTTGCTAAACCACACACTCTGATATTCCATTATTGTTTAGCAATCTAGTTTCTAAGCTTCAATTTGTGTATACATCACAGTTGTGATAAAGTTTTATAGAAAACATTCTTACACTTAATTTTATCTCTTTGTAAGAAAGTGTTACCTTGACAAACCGGGTTGTGGTTTAGATCAAGAAGGCTTTAGCAGTTGTTAAAGCAGTCTGTAATATTCAGTTGATTATAGTGGATTAAGACCTCGTTGGAGAGAGGCGAAATCACCTTGACGGGTGGACTGGAGTAGTTTGAGATCAAACGAACCAGGATAAAAATATCGTGTTCATTGCATTAGATTTCAGTTTTACAATTCAACCCCCCCCCCCTTCTTGTGTTTTTCACCACTTCATACGAATCCATAACTTCTGATTCCACTGACGTTCCTTTCTGAGTCATCACGCACCTGGCCTCAGAACTTCTGATCCTTGTTGTTTTGCTTGCAGCATCACTGTTTCTATCTTTCATTTATTTTTTTCCATCATTTTTAATATTAACTCCTTTTTTTATTAACATAAAAAACATAAAAATATTTTCCTTTTAATTTATTTCCTTAAGACAAAAACATTTTCTAAACATGTCCATTTCTTTCTTATATTATTTATTTCATAGATAATTAGGACTTAAATTTCTTGCAATCCCCATTCATAAATATGTACCCCCATCCCCTAAATATTGTAATAGCGTAGGACTTTACATTTCAGCACTTTTATTGCTTCCGTACATTGTTAGTAACTAGGGTGTGTATGGCAAGAAATGAAATTGATAAATAGATCACCCTAATCAAGACTAAAATGCATGCAATCAAACACACTTTGCATACTATCGCCCATAAGGTTAACTCCACTTGTTTCCTAAAAATGGCCATGTTATGCATGTGGGATGTCTTAGCACAAACAAATCACGAAATACAAGATCATAGTCCCTCGATGACGCTATCAAAGTTTCCTTTCAAAATGATCTTAGTCCCTAAAAGAAAAGTGCTAAGTCATCTCACCACATTGCTATCATGGTCATACGATGACCCCACGTCCGTCCCTTCACATCCAATGATGGGACTTCTTACCAAATCAATGGTAAGATAACAACATCTAAAGGATGAGGAAAAACAAATCTAAGACCTTTTGAGTATGTAGGTCCGCTCCTAGTTACTCGCTTGCTCACAACAAAAACATTTTATGCACCAACACTCTCACTTTGAAACATTTTCAAAAGACAACACTTTGTATGCGTTCTTATAGAAATGAGAACCATTACAAAGAATACACCTTTTCAAAATCACTTTAAAAAACACATCTCACAAACACATCTTTGAACTATTTTCGAAACAAATACTTTGTATGCGTTCTTATAGAAACAAGAATCATTACAAAGTTATATTTTCAAAATACTTTCAAAAAACCACACAAACACATTTTTAAAACAAAAGCAAGTGATCTAGCGAGTAACTAAGAGCCCATGGAAAACCATGGATGAAAATGGTGGTAATACCTTCCCTTTTCATAATCTACCCCCGAACTCAAGAAAACATCTCTAGAGGTCTTTCCTGTGCTTTTTCACCTTTCCTTTTGGATAAAAGAAAAGTCAGTGGCGACTCTTGCTAAACCGCAACATTTGAAAACACAAACGCAAAACCTCAACTCAGTTCTTCCACCGTATCACACTTGCAAAGACCTATTCTTCCTCTCTACAACTAGATTTTGCTGTAGAGTTCTAGGGCTGGATAAATCATGGAAAATGCCATTTTCATTAACAGGTTTTTCAAAAAGTTTATTTTCAAATTTGCCACCATGATCACTTCTAAATTTAAAAATTTTAAAAACATTTTTATTTTGCACTTGAGAGAATATGGTATAGAACATAAAGTGTGACTCATCCTTGTGTATGAGAAACTTAACCCATGTCCATCTGTTGTAGTCATCAGCAATGACTAAACCATATTTCTTGCCTCTAACAAAAACAATTTTTACTGGTCTAAAAAGGTCAATGTATAAGAGTTTCAAATGCCTAGATGTAGAAACAACATTCTTTGTTTTAAAATAATTTATTGAAAACTTGCCTTTCCGACATGCTTCAAAAAGGACATATGAAGAAAAGTTTAGATTGGGAAGGCCTATGACTAAATCAAGCTTATTTAGCTAAGAAATATTTCTCATGCTAACATGGCCCAATCATCCATGTCATATCTATTTCTCTTTATTAAGAAATATGGGGCACTTAACATTTTGTTCTTTAAGATTAGAAAGTCTAATCTTATAGATGTTGTTCTTCCTCTTGCCATTGAAAAGAATGGAGTCATCCTTCAAACTAACAACTTTATAGTACTTTTGATTAAAGATTATATCATAATCATTGTCACTTAATTGACTTATGGATAATATGTTATGCATTAATCAATTAATAAGTAAAACATTAGTAATAGAAGAGAGATTACCATTACCTATTATTCTGGAGCCTATAATCTTCCCTTTTTGATCACCTTTGAAACCCACGAAGCCACCAAGCTTAAGTTCCAAAATTTGGAACATATGCCTTCTTTCTATAATGTGTCGCGAGCACCCAGAGTCCCGGTACCATGACTGGTGTCTTAACTTGGCTGCTAAGGAGATATGCAAAATAAATTATCTTATCCTTAGTGTTGTACCCCAAAATTTGCCCTCCCATATTCTTCAAGGTTTTGACAAGCATCATCTCAATTTGCTCAAGTCTACTCAAGGGTTGCACAGTTCAAACACCCTCCTAAGCCAGTCCAATTAGGGTTTTGGTTCTTGCAAGGAAGTTGAGGTTTTCAAGGGCTCAATCAAGTCACATATGCCTATACACATTGTCAAGCATCCACATGCCAAGTTTCAAGGCTCACAAGGTCAAGTTGCACAGTCAAAAACCCTAATTGCTCCACAATCAACTATAGGGGTAAAATGGTCATTTGGCAGTCAAAAGTCAAAATTTTTGGTCAACATCTTATTTTGAAGCCACAATCATCATTTGATCAAGTCTTGATCATGATTCCACAAGCATGGCTCAAAAATCATCAAGATGCAAAAGTTTCCATTTTTGGACAGCTGAAAAGTCAACTGTAACTTGACCAAGGCATAACTTTTTCATGGTTCATCATAAAAATCCCATCCAATGCTCATTTTGAAGGGGATGACATTTCCTACAACTCATCTTCACATTCCAAGTCCAAGAAATGCTCTCACAAAAAGTTATCAATTTCAACATTATAGGTCATTTTCAAAAGTCAACAAAAATGCACTTTAAGTCAAAGACCATAACTTGAGATTGGTAAATCAAAATAACATGGGACCAAAGGCATTGGTTAGAGGACTTCAAGAGCTTTCCAAAATGTCCAAGAACATGTTCATATGATCAAAATTGAGCAAGATATGTATTGGAGAAGTTGGGAAAATTTTGTGAAATGGCAAAAGTCAGGTATCCTTAAAACTTCAATTTTTGACAAAAGGGCCCACTTTATTCCACTTGATTCAGCCTTGTCATGCCACCCACGTGTCCCATGATCAATTTCAAGACCAAATAATTATTTTTCTATTTTTATTTAATTTTTATGGATTTAATTCATTTTAATCCATAATAATTCAAGTAAAATCAAAAAAATTGATTAAATGGTATCTTGTGGTTTGATTAGCCTTCATGAAGCATATTCTAGTTTCCAAATTCGTGTAAAGCTCATTTATGCATGAAAATTCAAAATTTGGACAAAGCTTTGAAAGGCCTTTAATGGTGGTTAAGAAGAAATCCAAAACTTAAATGCACAGGTTTAAGGCTCCTAATGCTGACTTAAATCCCTGGATACATACATATGCAAGCAAGCCATATAGGAGACACGACTTGAACATTACACAAACGGCCAGAGCAAAATCCAAAAAGTGTCAAAAAAAAGTGTGAGATCAAAAGGAGTATTGCAAGCATTTTCAGGCCAAAAGGAGAACGTGACTCTCTTCTTTGCCATCCCCTGAAGCTAAAGCAACCCTTGCCACATCCTAAGATCCATCATACCGCGTTGTAAGTTCTTCCCAGGTCCCCCAAAATTCCATATCATTTTTTCTTATGTGTTTGTGTGCAGGATGCCCAGTGCGTTTCACCATGAACCTTCAGCGTTCCATATGCCAAGTGGCCATGATCATCAATCCGAGGGCCAAAAAGTGATGAACACTATATTCTCCAGTCAACGTGCTCCAGGCAATCTCCAAAAGTCAACAAGGTCGGTTAATGGGCCAGCAATTTCCAGGCTTCACACCTCCATTGGGCCATCAACACCCCCATTGGTTTCTATTTCTTTTTTTTTTTTCCTTTTCTTTTTATTTTCTTTTTCTAATTATTATCATTATTGTTAATTAACCTAACAAACTAATTTGTTCCCATAAAATTCAATAAAACCAAAAAAAAAACATTTTATTATTTATTAACTTATTTTGTAAATAAATTTTAATATTAATTAATTAGTTGTGTAATTAGAACAATTTCAACATTTTTTTTAATAAGTAAAATTAATTTAGAATTAGAACTTTCAACTTTTAATTTCTTTTTTTATTTTATTAAAAACATAAAAAACACAAAAATATTTTCCTTTTAATTAAATTAATTAATTAGTTATTAGTTTTAATTTCATTAATTACAAAAAAGGACAAAAATTCAATTCTTTCTTAAAGAAGGGTCAAAACCCTCAGGCGTTCCCTATTCAATCTTTCGCGCGTATTTATTTATTTTGATTATATTTATGTATCTGTACAGAGTATGTAATAGTTAATTAGGATTTTATCGCCTTATTTAAATTCTCGCACTTTATTTTCCAAAACAGGTTTTTGTTTTTTTGGCGATGTATAGACCCGCGCCTTGTAATATCTAGATTTACATTTCTGCAATTTACTTTCCGCACTCCTAACTGTTAACAATGCATGAAAGAATGTATGTAAATAAAATCAATCCGTAGCTCACAAATAACATATACAAAACATTAACTGAAAAACAACACACAAAGCACATGCCACTCTTAGGGTACGCCTCCTGGTTGCCTCGACGTGGTCGTCAAGTATAGGGTGTCTTAGAGGTCGCCCTCCTGTCCAAAAGATCCAGTTGCCTCGAAACGGTTGCCTCGGATACAAAGGATCTAGGACATTAGGGTTACTTCTAAGGTGTCCTACCATTGCTTCGGTGACCACACTGTCCCTACAATCGAATTGACCCGAACACCTCCAACGACGGTGCTACCTACCTCTCAATGGTTGGATAGCACTATCCAAAGGACTCTTACACAGCTTAATTCCTTAGAGTAGGTAGATTCTCATGGGTACTTGCTCTTTTCAAAACAAACAAAAACAACTTTTCGCACCTCACACTTTCAAAAAGTTTTCAAATAAAACACTTCATACACTCTTGAGGACTGATACAAGAATTACTTAGAAATTTTTCAAACAAAACTTTTTTCAAAACCCACACACACTTGAAAAGCAAACATCTTTTGAAAACATAAGAGCAAGTACCTAAGAGCCCGTGGATAACCACGGATAGAAAGGGTGCTAACACCTTCCCTTTCTATAAATCTACCTCCCGAACCGAGAAACATTCTCAAAGAAGGAATTTTGCTGTGCTTTTGTCCTTTCCATGTTGGAGAACATAAAAGACGGTGGCGACTCTTGCTTACCGCGACATTTCGCAAAACCAGCTTAAAAAACAGTCAGTTCTATTTCCACCGATCACACTTAGGTACCCATATTCTTTTGGGTCCTTTCTTGTTAGTTCTTCCATAATTCTTAACAAACTTGAGTTTTTGTGCAGGATAATCATACATATATGAATAGGTGAAACGACTAGGAGAATAAGCTTTTGGTTTAGCCTTAGGTTTTGAAATAGGTTTTTCTTTAGGCACATAACTAACTTGTATGTGTGTGTGCATAGAAAAACTGAGAATAAAGAGTATTTGGTTTCTCATTTTTTCTGAAGTATATTCATCATCAGAATCATAGATCATTGAAGCCATTATACTTCTATCCATGCTTCTAGAAAGAAATTTCTAGAAAGATTTATCATACTTCTTTATTACATTATTAGAATCCACATAAGCTTCTAAAATAATTTCTTCCTCAAGTTTTAAACGCTTGCTTTTAAGGGAAGGTTTTTCATTCTTAAGAAGAAATTTTTCATTTAAAATGGATAATTCTTTCTTAAGCTAACTATGTGCTTCAGATTCAGATACATGGACTTGTTTCTTATCCTTGTATTTATTCTGAAGTTTTTGATACTTTTCTAGAATCTCGGATAAGAAAGATTCAAATTCAGAACGAGGAAGTTTAGAAAATACCTCTTCAGAGTCTGACTCAAATTATGATTGTGGTTCTGACTAAATCTTCTCATCGAATGCTTTTATGAATGCCATCAGTTCCACATTTGCTCGCTCTTTCTCAGAATCATCTTTTGAAGAATAAAAATCATCCTCAAGGAGTCAAATAGACTTAGTTGTGTCTCTATTTATGATCTTCTCATACCCAATGTAAGAAATAACATTCATAAGAATGGTTCTTGCTTTGTGATGATTTCTGTAATCTTTCTTTTGTTGATCAATCATAATTATTCTTTCTATCTTGTTACCACTATCATCAACAGGATGAACATAGACATCAACTATCATATCCCATAGATCTACATCAGGGCCAATAAAGAAACTTTCAACTCTATTTTTCCAATAATCAAACTTTTCTCCATCAAAAACTGGAGGTTTGGCACTATAGTGATCTCTTTTATTCACACCGGATGCAGTTGGTGGAGGGACTCCTGCCATTGTTTTTCAACAAAAATATGGATCTTTAACCAACATGCTGAAGTGTTTGATAAATAATTAATACGAGAACTGGAGCTCTGATGCCAATTGAAAGTTAAGGAAAATACAAGAAAGAGGGGGTTTGAATTGGGTTTCTAGAATGAAACTATTTTGTGACCCAAAACAAAGAACAAATAACTTAGAATAAAAAATGCCATACTCGTTCCGCAACACGGATCTGTAATAAAAAACGCAACAACATCGCACGAGTTCGCAAAACTCGGGAACACAAAAGGAAACAAAAAAAGTGAAAATCAGAGAGGATTGAATTAGATTATTATTACCTCTATAATCGCGTTGTTGAAGACGCGTCATACGAAATCCGACTGGTAAGCTTTATTTTATTTCATCTCTGTTATTCTACGAAGAATAGGGATAACTAAAAGAGATGAGACGAATATCGACATTTAAGTAATCGGAAAGGATGATTGGGAGGTTGAGTCGCCTTCGTGAATAGATACGAAGAGAGAGTTTGGATATGTTGTGAGTGAAGCTTGAAGAGGACGGAGAGTTTGAGATAGTGGTTTCACTGTGAAGAATAGGAGAAAGCAGCGCTGCGTGAGACTAAATAGGAGAAAGATTTCTGTCTCATAAAAGATGAAGAGGCACCCAAACCTAAACCTAACTCTCTTTCTATTTTTATTTTTTTATTTGTTCTTTTCTTTTAATTTCTTTTAAATTCAATGGACAATATGTTGAAAATAATACAAAAAAATCTAAAAGAATTATGATGCTAAATTGGACTTTGAATCACAAAGTTAGGGCCTAATGTGCAAGTTAATGGAATGAATCCTTCTCTCTAAGTCCGGTGGATTTTTTTGGCATCTTGAAGCTTTGACACCAAAAAGGCTTTACCTTCTAATGGGCTTAGCTCCGAGACTGCTTCAGCACCCCCTGGATCTAGTTAGCACCCCCCTGTGTAGATTTGTTTTAGCTTTTCTTTAGTTTTTTATATAATTGTTAAATAACGATTTTGTTAGTAAAAAATATTGATGTAATAAAAACATTGAAAAAATTAGGTTTAGGACGTTTCCTTTGTTAATTTTATCTATATCTTTTTATGATAAAAAAGTACAAAATCAATAAAAACTTGTTAGATTTTTAATTGATTTTAGGAATTAAGCTGTGATATAAATGCTAAACTTCGATTATCATTTCCTTGTTATTTCTAACTCATTTGTTGACATGTGTGAGGTGTTTCAAGAGAGGTTTCAATCGTTTATTTCGATTGAAAAGCATTTGCGTTCCACTTTTCTTATGGATTTGAGATTATCTTCTGACGCAATTTATCTAGACTCTCATTACATGATGTTATACCCCAAAATTTGATCTCTCATTTCTTAAGGGCTCACCCTAGATCCCAAGTTTTCTTCCATCCAATTCCAAGCCTTGAACTACAAATTTTCCAAGAAAATCACTCACAAGGGCAAAATGGTCATTTGCATACTGAGAAGTCTAACTTTGACTTTTGGATCAAAATAAAATTTCAAGAATCTTATTTCATCAAGACATGTTGAAATATGAAGTTTATTTCATCAAGAAATTCAAAAGTCAAAACTACTTTGGAGAAGTCAAAATTCTAAATACTTAGAATTTTTTCTAAGTATTTAAGAAAATATGACAAGCTCAGAACTTCTGACCAGATTATCACCATAACACTCAGCAAATTCTGGGCACTCTCAAGGCAGAGTTTGGTCAGAACTTCTGGGCAAGTTTTCACAAAAAGCTTCAGTCAGAGTTTTCCAGGGTAATTCAAAGAAGGTTAAGAATCATGCTGCAAGCCTCTTAGAAAGTCTGAGAGCTCCGTCAGAACATGCTGGAGCCAGAAGATAAAGGAATCAGAAGATTGGATGCTACGCTGAAGTAGAACTTCTAATCCAAAACTAAGCCATGGTGTAGAATCTCGCGTTGCAGGATTTCTGGTTGTGATAAGTCTCATCATCATTTAATGCTCACAACCACTTTCTGAGTCTTTATCCAAAGGATTTTCACCACGTGTACCTCTACTGTCTTAGGATAGCAAACTTTGGTACTAGGCCCATGCTTTACTTTTTGCTTTTCCTTAATTATTGCTGACAACCACCATGCTTGCTTCAAGAACAAGGCAATGCTTCAGCATATGAAGGTTATATTCAACGCTCTGGTCAGAACATGACCAAATACAAAACCTTGTTTATACAACCCGCTGCAGACCTATAACCAATAGCTATTTCAGCCTACGCATGCATCCCATAATTGCACCAAACTAGCATACGAAAACAGTGATGAAAAAGCAAGGGAGTAGGATGCCAAATTGATTTAAAAATCCCATTTGTCTTTCCCTCTAAAATCACAAGAAATTCACCTATAAATACTTTGCTCCATCACACGTTCAAGGGGCTGGCTTTTGGAGAGAACTATCAAAAGAGAAAAAGGAACCTGTGAAACCCTTCAAAGAAATCCAGATTTCCCAAACAGAAAACCAAACCTTTGTTCTTCCCTTTGAATCAAAGAACTTAGCATTTTCTCTTCCGTTACTCTTGCTGACTCCAGAACATCCAAAGGCAGCAACTCAAAGCTCCAAGCACGCTCTAGGTTCAAGGTAAGTCTTTCTGACTTTGCTTGTTTTTCATTCTGAATATCATTAACATGTAAATATCATAGTATTAATGTTGTCCATATCATTGCATAAGTAGAAAAACTATGGATCAGAGTTTCTTGATTAGGGCTAGACTCAGATTTAGATTTAGAACTTCTATAAGTTGTTGTGCTGTTATCCTTCTGATTTACTGTTTAATAAGAACTAAATAAACTGCTGGTGTGCTGATTAAAAGTCAAAATGTAACACAGAACTTCTGAGTTCTCCTCATTGTTTTAACATACATAACTTCTATGATTTTTCTCACTGTTAACACACACAGAAATTCTGAGTTCTCCTCACTGTTTTAACATACAGAACTTCTATGATTTTCCTCACTGTTAACACACACCGAACTTCTGATTCTTACATGCTGATAACGCGCTGAACTGCTAATTTTCACCCACTGGCTCAGCACAATACAGAACTTCTGATGATTCACTCACTGTTCTAACACATACAAAACTTATGAGTTCTCCTTGCATGTCAAATACACTGAATTTCTGATGTTTCCATTCGCTGTTTTCAAACACTCAGAGTTTCTAATTTTCACATACTGATAATACACTGGACTTCTGAAGTTTACTCATTGTTTTAGTGTAATACAGAACTTCTGACTTGTGGCCCACTGTCTGAATGCAACCCATAATTTATGTGTCAGTCCTCTAACATTTCTTGCAGGACCTCAGAGTTTACCAATTCAGAACTTCTGATGCCCACTGACATTCCTCTATGAGTCATCACACGCCTGGCTTCAGAACTTCTGATCCTTGTTTATTTTTTCTTGTAGTAGCACGAAGTTTCTGTCTTTCATTTATTTCTCTTTTCATCATTTTTTTTATATTAACATAAAAAACATAAAAATATTTTCCTTTAAATTTATTTCCTTAAGACAAAAACATTTTCTAAACAAGTCCATTTCTTTCTTATATTATGTATTTCAATATGGTTGTAATAGATAATTAGGACTTAAATTCCTTGCAATCCCCATTCATAAAAATGTACCCCCATCCCCTAAATATTGTAATAGCATATAACTTTACGTTTCCTCACTTTTATTGTTTTCGTACATTGTTAGTAACTAGGGTGTGTATGGCAAGATATGAAATTGGCAAATAGATCACCCTAATTAAGACAAAATTATGCATGCAATCAAATACAGTTGCACACTAACACCTCTAGGATTATTCAACTTGTTGCCTTACAAAAATGGCCATGTTATGCATGTGGGATGTCTTAGCATAAACAAATAAAAAATACAAGATCATAGTCCCTCGATGACGCTAACAAAGTTGCCTTTCAAAATGATCTTAGTCCCTAAAATAAAAATGCTAAGTCATCTCACAACATTGCTATCATGGTCATACGATGAGCCAACGCTCGTCCCTTCACATCCAACGATTAGGGCTTCTTACCAAAACAATGGTAAGATAGCAACATCTAAAGGATGAGGAAAAGCACATCTAAGACCTTTTGAGTAGGTAGTTTCGCTCTCAGTTACTCACTTGCTCACAACAAAAACATTTTATGCACCAACACTCTCACTTCGAAACATTTTCAAAAGACAAACACTTTGTATGCATTCTTATAGAAACGAGAACCATTACAAAGAATACACCTTTTCAAAATCACTTTCAAAAACACATCTCACAAACACATCTTTGAACTATTTTCGAAATAAACACTTTATATGCGTTCTTATAGAAACGAGAATCATTACAAAGTTATATTTTCAAAATACTTTCAAAACCCACACCACAAGCACATTCAAAAAAAAGCAAGTGATCTAGCAAGTAACTTATGAAGAAGTGAAAAACACAAGAATGGGGGGTTGGATTGAAACTTAAAATCAAATGTGCAATGACACAATATTTTTATCCTAGTTCATTTGATCTCAAACTACCTCCAGTCCACCCGCCAAGGTGATTTCGCCTCTCTCCAAGGAGGACTTAATTCACTAATCAAACTTGATTACAATTCTACTTTAACAAATGTTAAAGTCTTCTTGAGTCCAAAACCACAAACCGGTTTTCTCAAGGAATTTCACTAAACAAATAATTGAATAAAAGTGTACAATGATGTTTCTAATAAACAGTATCACAAACATGTGATGTTTTACACAATTTAATATTGAACATTGAGGATGAAGATTGATAGCTGCATTGTTTACTTTTTCACGTGAGTTTTTATTTTTGAGCGTAGTTGTTCATCATCTGGAAATCTTCTTCTTGTCAGCTTTAAATAGGCCTTGCAATAGTGACATAAGAAGATACTTTTGGTATGTCCATAACACGCGTTAATGAGCTTTCCAAATCAGGAGATCATTGTATGTTTGTAGCCGTTACTTGTGATCTTGCATTGATGGATTTGTAACGCTTCGGAGCTTCTTACATCAGAGGATGAATGTTACCGTTGAGAGTCCTTTACAACTTGATCAGAACTTTGCACATCAGAGTATCAGATATTCTGTTTTGCAGCGCTGGTGCATTCATAAGTTCAAACAGAACGTCTTCATATAAGTGTGTCATGCATATTTGATGCGTCTGAACCTTTCATTGTCCTCTCAACTTATGTGCTCGCATAATCAGAACTTCTGGTGATGTTCTTGCAGAACTTCCAGTTGCATCAGAACATCTTTTTCACATCAGAACTTCCTGCATGAAACGATAATTTTTATTAGCGAGCATATTTGTTCTTTATATCATGTGTTTGTTATCATCAAAACTCTTGCTGGGATGTAGAACCAAATTATGTTCTAACAATCTCCCCCTTTTTGATGATGACAATAACTAGTATATTTTGATGGAATATAAAGAACAAAAAAATAATAAAAGGAAGGCTCCCCCTGAGTAGAGTACTCAACTAACGAGAAAATAAAATACTTCCCTGACGATCTTCTGATGATCTTCTGATTATGAGTCAAAATATTCTCCATTCTCCCCCTTTTTGTCAAGAATAAAAAAGTGGTAAAGACTCTGATTGGCGTGCTCTGACAGAAGTGATTTAAACAGTGTGACATCCTCTTCTGGATGTATCTGAGATTCTTTAGAGAGTTTCTGATGTTGTATTTCCATTCCTGTTTCAAATAGTTTCAGATCCAATAATCTTCTGTTTCTGATTGCCTCTGAAATATGCAAATCTTTTAAATTCCAGGCTTTAGAACATATGCTTTATTTCCTCCATGTGTAGAGAGCATCCAGAGTCCAGGTATTAATATTGGAGTTTCAACCTTGCTGTTAAAAATATCTGCAACATAGATGATTTTGACTTTTGGTACCCATATCTTTCTGGGTCCATGAGTGTTAGAGTTTCCAAAATTCTGTTTGAATTTTGGTTTAGTATGAAACGCCTTACCAGCATGTTTTATATCATGTGTTTGCCCAGTGGTGAAGTGAGAATAGAGAGGAGTGCGTTTGATAACCAGATCCTTAACTTTCTTAGGTTGGGATACTTTGCCTTTGTATCCTATGCGTATTCTGCCATTCCTGCTAACTCCATGGATCATTGAAGCCATTTTTCTTCTATCTATGTTGTTAGCCAGAAACTTCTGAAAGCTTTGATCATATTCCTTTATGATCTTATCAGCATTACTGGGATCCTCTGATATTATTTCCTTTTAAGAGTTTTGTAAATCATTTCTAGTTTTGAAATATTTTCTTTTAACTCAGAGTTTTCTAATCTCAGACTCTCAGTTTCTTAAGAGTCAGAAGCAAGATCCTTTTTCAGGTTCTTGAATTTGACTCTGAATTGCTGATACCTTTCCAAAATTTCACTCAGACTTTCTGCAAGTTCAGCTTTAGTGAAATTAATAGCAAAGTTAGGGAATACCTCTTCTGTGTCTGATTCTGAGTCTGACCCATAAGCTTCACTGTCTTCTGACATGTTTGCCATGAGAGTTATGTTTTCTCTTTCATCATCTGACTCTGAGTCAGCTTCAGAGGTGTGCGAATCGTCCCATGTTGTCATGAGGCTTTTCTTCTTTTCCTTGAAGAACTTCTTCTTGGGATTCTCCTTCTGAAGCCTTGGATAATCACTTTTGTAGTGACCTTGTTTATTGCATTCATAGCAGGTAATGATTCGGTTACTTGATTTTCTGTGTCCAGAAGATTGTTCAGAGTCATTTCATGTTCTTCTGGAGTTTCTGAAATTCTTCTTATTGTGCTTCCACAGCTAATTAATTCTTCTAGATAGAAAAAATAGTTCGTCTTCTTCTGACGAGGATTCTCCAGAGTTTTCTACTTCTGCTTCTGCCTGCAAAATTTTGGTTTCATATTTGTTAGATTTCAGAGCGAGAGACTTACATTACTTCTGAGGCTCATCATCTTCTAACTCAATCTCATGGCTTCTGAGGGAGCTGGAAAGTTCTTCTAGAGATATTATGTTAAGATCTTTTGCCAGTTTGAGAGTCGTGACCATTGGTCTCCATTGTTTTGGTAAACTTCTGATGATCTTCTTTACATGATCAACAGTTGAATACCCTTTGTCCATCACCTTTAGCCCCTCCACCAAAGTTTGGAATCTAGAGAACATTGTTTCAATTGTTTCGTCTTCTTCCATTCTGAAGGCTTCATACTTCTGAATGAGCGCAAGGGCTTTGGTTTCTTTTACTTGCAGGTTTCCTTCATGCGTCATTCTCAGAGAATCAAACATGTTCTTAGCTGTTTCTCTTTTTGTGATCTTCTCATACTCTGAATATGAGATGGCACTTAAGAGAATCGTTCTATCCTCATGATGATTTCTGAAGACTTGCTTTTGATGATCTGTCATCCTTTTTCTGTTAATCTTCTGTCTGCTTTCATCAACAGGATGTATGTATCCCTCAGTTACCACATCCCAGAGGTCAGCATCATAGGCTAGGAAGAAACTTCTGATCATATCCTTCCAATAGTCAAAATTTTCACCGTCAAATATTGGAGGGCTGCTGCTGATGTTCTGACTTGTTCCCATCATAGTGTTTTTCCCCCTTGGATCTTTATCTGACACGGTTAAGTGTTTGCACCCAGATCCAGGAGCTCTGATGCCAATTGAAGAAGTGAAAAACACAAGAAGGGGGGATGGGGGGGGGGGGGGGGGGGGGTTGAATTGAAACTTAAAATCAAATGCGCAATGACACAATATTTTTATCCTGGTTTATTTGATCTCAAACTACCTCCAGTCCACCCGCCAAGGTGATTTCGCCTCTCTCCAACGAGGACTTAATTCACTAATCAAACTTGATTACAATTCTACTTTAACAACTGTTAAAGTCTTCTTGAGTCCAAAACCACAACCCAGTTTTCTCAAGGAATTTCACTAAACAAATAATTGAATAAAAGTGTACAATGATGTTTCTAATAAACAGTATCACAAACTTGTGATGTTTTACACAATTTAATATTGAACGTTAAGGATGAAGATTGATAGCTGCGTTGTTTACTTTTTCACGTGAGTTTTTCTTTTTGAGCGAAGTTGTTCATCATCTTGAATACTTCTTCTTGTCAGCTTTAAATAGGCCTTGCAATAGTGACATAAGAAGATACTTTTGGTATGTCCATAACACGCGTTAATGAGCTTTACAAATCAGGAGATCATTCTCTGTTTGTTGCCGTTACTTATGATCTTGCATTGATGGATTTGTAATGCTTCAGAGCTTCTTACATCAGAGGATGAATGTTACCGTTGAGAGTCCTTTACAGCTTGATCAGAACTTTGCACATCAGAGTATCCGATATTCTGTTTTGCAGCGCTGGTGCATTCAAAAGTTCAAACATAACTTCTTCATATAAGCATGTCATGCATATTTGATGTGTCTGAATCTTTCATTGTCCTCTCAACTTATGTGCTCGCATAATCAGAACATCTGGTGATGTTCTTGCAGAACATCCAGTTGCATCAGAACATCTTTTTCACATCAGAACTTCCTGCATGAAATGATACTTTTTATTAGCGAGCATATTTTTTCTTTATATCATGTGTTTGTTATCATCAAAACTCTTGCTGGGATGTATAACCAAATTATGTTCTAACAACTAAAAGCCCGTGGAAAACCATGGATGAAAAGGGTGCTAATACCTTCCCTTTTCATAATCTACCCCCCGAACTCAAGAAAACATCTCTAAAGGTCTTTCCTGTGCTTTTCCACCTTTCCTTTTTTGGATAAAAGAAAAGTCGGTGGTGACTCTTGCTAAACCGCAACATTTGCAAACACAAACGCAAAACCTCAAGTCAGTTCTCCCACCGTATCACAGAACTGAAGACTCTGCTGGGTAATAATTTACTTAAAAGTGGGTTTACCTTAGGGTTAGATCACATTTACTTGCCTTTATTTGTTTGAATTGCTTGCTTTACATTATTGGTTCCTTGCTTGTGTTTGTTTTGATCCTCTACCCGGATCTGGGGCACCTTTTTAGGTAAGTAGCAATAGATTTTGGAAACTGTACGACATAGACCGATATGGTTGAAACAATGGCTACGTTAGTGTGACGTATTTATTGGTACCAGTATCCCTTGTGTTGAAACGAGGAGAATACGGGGCCGCTGAGTGGCGTCATGAAGCACTAGCTGACCTTAGAACCTTACTTGACCAACTTGGCAATTAGGACGTAGTGAGATAACCAGTTTCGGTGTAGAGCTGAAAATTGGTTGATACTCGATGCTACACTCATTGAGACCAGACTTTTGGGATATCTCGGTCACAAGAAAATATTGATTGAGCTGAGACAATGCCTAAATGAAAGGTCAATGATATTGAGATCTCTTAGAACCTGGTTACTATTAACTAGGACAGGTTGAGCCAACTAAACTTCAAGAGGGTACTTGCCTACAAACTCCATGCAAGCCTAAGCCTAAGGACTTGTATGCTTTGTGTGAATATGATTATTTGTATATAAACTTGCTTACCTCGCATATTTGTACATAACATCATAACATAATACCATAGCATTTTCAATAACATCAACCATACCATTTCAAGGATCTCGAGGGTCTTTGATACATAGTCACGTTGAACCAGACGTCCACTAAAGGGCAAGAGGATTTATTTTCTTCTAACCAAACTCAGTCAAAGATCAAGTATAACAATTTGAGTCAAGGGCTATGACCCACTTGACATGGTGAGCTTAATTCTCGTGGAAGGACATCCACCGATACAGAGTTCTCCAATCAAAGATGTTGATCAAAGTTCAATCTCTAACTTTTTCTTGTGTTTACCCCGTGAGATCCTTGAAAACATGCATCCACATATCATGCATCATATCATGACAAGTTTCTCCCCATACAGGTCTCCTTATCTTCCTACTGTTTATTTCAGTAAGATGGAACAAGCAGTGAAAGACATCCAGGCTCAAAACGCCCAACTTTAAGAGATGTTCTTGAATCTGTCCAAGGGACAAGAAGAGGTGAAAGCTCTCCTCACCAGGGGCATGATCATGGGAAATCCTGGGGACGACAGAGATGATCAGTTAGAGAGGCTACAAACCGAGATAGCCATAATGAAAGTCCAGATGATGGGACAACTGGTGGGCCAGATGGATCTCATCCAAAACTTGGCACAGGGACGAGAAGAGCTGAGAGTCCTTATCAACAAGCTTCGTTAAGACGGATGTAGCCAAATGGGGCAAACAGTTAGAATTGGGGATCAAGTCATCATTCAGCCTCCCATGAGACAAGAAGCCGGTTTAAGGGATATAAGACTTTCCCAATTTGCTTCCACGTCACAAGCCCAACAACGACTTCGTCAACATCAACCGGAAAATCAGCAAAGGAAAAGCGAGCCCAAAAGACAGTTTACCAACATCAACATACCACTGTCTCAAGATTTGCAACACATGCTGAGGATGAATCTAATTACACTAATAAGACCTCATCCAAATCCCAAAACTTTTTCTCCCAGCTACAACCCTGATTCCAGGTGTTCCTATCATTCTGATAGTCCTGGGCATGCTACAAATGATTGTTGGGCCCTGAAGTATAAGATTCAAAACCTGATCGATGAAGGAATGCTGGAGTTCACACAAGATGGCCAGACTGATTTCTTCTGTTGTCCCTCAAAGGCTCGTCAGCTGAAATGAAAAATTCAAACAAAGAGGCTTTTGTTTCATTTGAATTTTCAAGTTGTAATTTCTTTTGTTACTCAAACAATTATCTATTAATGTCAAACTTTGTTTCATTAATTCATTGCATATGTTTGTCTTGATTTGATCCACTCATTTTCATTACATTTAAACTATGCTTTTTACTCTCTTTATGACATTCAACTCTTGCTAAAAGTTATAAGCCTTTAGAGGGAGGATGACGAAAATAATGCCATAATCTCATACAATATGCTTTTGGATAGACCATGCTGACGATGTACAAGTGTTTCTTTCAAATCCTAAACACTGGAGTTATAAAGAAGATAATCCCTAGTCAACCCCTTCGAGCCAACGAAGTAGAAGTTTTCTGTTTTAACACAAATTGAAACCTTTAATCAAAACCTGGGGTAGGGTAGTCTCTCAGTTAATTCAAACGCGCGTTAAGCCGCAAAATCTCATCTCGTAATACAACGAATGACGTCAAGAAACATTTCTCTCGAATCAAAAGACAGTGATGGTTCCCTATCGCATAGGCAGTCATTATCTCTCAAAAGGAAAGGCCCACTAAGTCAAAACCTACAAAGGAAGCTTAAGAAAAATTGGGGCATCCCGCTGACGGTAATCTCAAAACAAGAACAGTCAGGCAAAAATAAGGGATAATAAATCAAAAAGAAGTCACTACAAATCCTCAACAACATGAAAAAAATGATTGTCTTCCGATAAACTTAACTTGTCTAAACCATCATCAAAACGTCATTCCAGACTCAATTGGAGTTCAAACGTACAATTAATTGAGCATAGGACTGAAGGACATCACGAAGAACGGGTGGGTACAAATAAAATTTGAGCCTTTATCCTTTGTTTCTTAAACCGTGAACCAAGCCACGCTATAACCCTTCAAAAGTCCTAATTGAAGCATGGGTTAGTTCGAAAGCATACTGTTACAAAAGGTATCCTGACTCCTGTAAGGCTTTACTCCAAATCCAGAGTTGAATTACAAACTTCTTTACTTGCTAAAAATGAATTTTTCAAAACTTCAAGACAAACATAAACTTTTCATTACTTGAATATCATTGTTTGTATATAGATATTTGTTTGACAGCGGAGAAATTCACACAACGAATATCCAGTGAACGAAAGCTCTCTTAGTGAACAAAATCACTTCAAGTGGGATGTCACTTCGATTGTCAAAACTCCTATCAACAGGGGGACATGACATGTCACTATCCAGCACACCTGGGGCAGTCCAGTAAAGATTCCAAGAAATCTCTCAAAGTGCAGAGTAACCAGGGGCAAGTCTCCATCTCCGTCACTTGGGGCATTGAACGTCAATCTCAACGAAGGGTTACGTACAATCAAACATTTTCTGGCAATGCCACAAACACTTGATACTAGGGGCAATGAAAAATCTCCCCAAAATCCTTCTCATAGGATGACTCCCAGCAAGGGTTTAATCTCTGAAAACCTTCCCCCAGGTGAGACAACCTCAAGAGTCCTCGAAGACTTTCCCCAACGAAGTCAGACTAAACAACAGGGTTTATTTCCCTAACAAACGACAGGATTCCCCAGCTTGAGTTGGCCTCTCCGACCACTACAAATTAAAGGACCACAACTCCTTTTCCCCAGTAGACTACTCTACAATCTCCAGCAGGTTACTGTGAAGCCTGGACCCAACCAGTCATTAGTTCAACTTCGACTCCCCAGTAGAGCAACGGACAACCGAGATTCCTGAACTTTTTCCCCCAAGCAGGAATCAATACTCTCCACAGAGTTCTCAACTTTCCCCGACGGAGTTCTCCTAAATAAAACAAGAATCCTTGGTGAAAATATTCTAAGAAAAGTTTGAAGACTCACCTAATCTTCAACAACAGTCCGGGATTTAATGACTCTCCAGCATTTGTCAAGGATTTATTTTTCGGACAAAGATACATTCATATAAACGTCTCATATTTCATATATCATATTACATACATGACAAGTGCACACGACACAATCTCATTTATTTTGAGAACATCATTACGCAATGCATACATCACGACATTGCATACAACTAACTCTTTACCTTTTCAGGAAAGATCAGTCAACAAACAAAGGTTATCATCTTTTGGAGTAGCAATCGTCCAAGATTCCTTCATCATCTTTCTGAGGCGACCAAAGATTATCTTCTAGAAACAGTTCAGATGCGATCCAGATATGGCTGACATTCTGATACTTACTCCAGATTCTCTTCTAGAAACAATTCAGATGCAATCCAGATATGGCTGACATTCTGATACTTATTCCAGATTCTCTTCTAGAAACAGTTGAGATGTGATCCAGATATGGCTGACATTCTGATACTTATTCCAGATTCCTTCTAGAGACAGTTCAGATGCGATCCAGATATGGCTGACATTCTGATACTAATTCCAGATTCCTTCTATAAACAGTTCAGATGCGATCCAGATATGGCTGACATTCTGATACTTATTCCAGATTCCTTCTAGAGACAGTTCAGATGTGGTCCAGATATGGCTGACATTCTGATACTTATTCCAGATTCTCTTCTAGAAACAGTTAAGATGCGATCCAGATATGGCTGACATTCTGATACTTATTCCAGATTTCCTTCTAGAGACAGTTCAAATGCGATCCAAATATGACAGACATTTTGATACTTATTTCAGATTCCTTCTAGAGACAATTCAGATGCGATCCAGATATGGCTGACATTCTGATACTTATTCCAAATTCCTTCTAGAGACAGTTCAGATGCGATCCAAATATGGCTGACATTCTGATGCTTATTACAAATTCCTTCTAGAGACAGTTTAGATGCGATCCAGATAGGGCTGGCATTCTAATACTTATTCAAGATTCCTTCTAGAGACAGTTCAGATGCGATTCAGATATGGCTGACATTTTGATACTTATTACAGATTCCTTCTAGAGACAATTCAGATGCGATCCAGATATGGCTGACATTCTGATACTTATTCCAGATTCCTTCTAGAGACAGTTCAGATGGGATCCAGATATGGCTGATATTCTGATACTTATTCCAGATTCCTTCTAGAGACAGTTCAGATGCGATCTAGATATGGCTGACATTCTGATACTTACTCCAGATTCCTTCAAATACAGTCCAGATACGATCCAAATTCAGATGTCATTCTATCACTCATTCAAATACAGTCCAGATACGATCCAGATTCAGATGTCACTCTGTCACTCATTCAAATACAGTCCAGATACGATCCAGATTCATATGTCATTTTGTCACTCATTCAAATACAGTCCAGATAGGATCCAGATTCAAATGTCATTCTATCACTCATTCAAATACAGTCCAGATACGATCCAGATTCGGATGCCATCCTGTCACTCATTCAAATACAGTCCAGATACGATCCAGAGTCGCATGTCGTTCTGTCACTCATTCAAATACAGTCCAGATTCAGATTTCATTCTGTCACTCATTCAAATACAGTCCAAATATAATCTTGATTCAGATGTCATTCTGTCACTCATTGAAATACAGTCCAGATACGATCCAGATTGAGATGTCATTCTGTCACTCATTCAAATACAGTCAAGATATGATCCCGATTCAGATGTCATTCTGTCACTCATTCAAATATAGTCCAGATACGATCCATATTCAGATGTCATTCTGTCACTCATTCAAATACAGTCCAGATACGATCCAGATTCAGATGTCACTCTATCACTCATTCAAATACAGTCCAGATACGATCCAGATTCGGATGTCATTCTGTCACTCATTCAAATATAGTCCAAATACGATCCAGATTCGGATGTCATTCTGTCACTCATTCAAATACAGTCCAGATACGATCCAGATTCAGATGTCATTCTGACGCTCATTCAAATACAGTCCAGATACGATCAAGATTCAGATGTCATTCTGAAGCTCATTTAGTACATTTAACAGATACGAGTCAGATACAATTCATTTATGGATATTATTATGATACTCATCCCACGGATGCCATTATGATAATCATTCAGTCCCAGCTTGCAGATACAACCCAACAATCATTTATGGATGGCATCTTTAATCCCATCTCCAACAACTATCCATTATCTCTCTAAATGGCATCTTTAAGCCCATTTCCTACATTTATCAACTAACACATCTTCGAGTGCAAATTTTATGGGCACTTCAGTGTTCAATCATCTTCCACCTTCAAGTCACGAACGACAGATTTATCAATCTAACTCTTCAGGTGTAAGAAGATTGAACAGAGGCAACTGTTGTACCCCAAAATTTGCCCTCTCATTTCTTGAGGGATCACCCTGGATCCCAAGTTTGCTTCCATCCAATTCCAAGCCTTGAACTACAAATTTTCCAAGAAAATCACTCACAATGGAAAAATGGTCATTTGCACACTGAGAAGTCTAACTTTGACTTTTGGATCAAAATCAAATTTCAAGAATCAAATTTCATCAAGACATGTTGAAATATGAAGTTTGTTTCATCAAGAAATTCAAAAGTTAAAACTACTTTGAAGAAGTCAAAATTCTAAATACTTGGAATTTTTTCTAAGTATTTAAGAAAATATGACAAGCTCAGAACTTCTGACCAGATTATCACCATAACACTCAGCAAATTCTGGACACTCTCAAGGCAGAGTTTGGTCAGAACTTCTGGGCAAGTTTTCACAAAAAGCTTCAGTCAGAGTTTGTCAGGGTAATTCAAAGAAGGTTAAGAAGCATGCTGCAAGCTTCTTAGAAAGTCTGAGAGCTCCGTCAGAACATGCTGGAGCCAGAAGATAAAGTAATCAGAAGATTGGATGCTACGCTGAAGCAGAACTTCTGATCCAGAACAAAGCCATGGTGTAGAATCTCATGTTGCAGGATTTCTGGTTGTGATAAGTCTCATCATCATTTAATACTCACAACCACTTTCTAAGTCTTTATCCAAAGGATTTTCACCACGTGTACCTCTACTGTCTTGGGATAGCAAACTTTGGTACTAGGCCCATGCTTTGCTTTTTGCTTTTCCTTAATTCCTGCTGACAACCACCATGTTTGCTTCAAGAATAAGGCAGTGCTTCAGCATATGAAGGTTATATTCAACGCTTTGGTCAGAACATGACCAAATCCCAAAACCTTGTTTATACAACCCACTGCAGACCTATAACCAACAAATATTTCAGCCTACGCCTACATCCCATAATTGCACCAAACTAGCATATGAAAACAGTGATGAAAAAGAAAGGGAGCAGAATGCCAAATTGATTTAAAAATCCCATTTGTCTTTCCCCCCCAAATCACAACAAATTCACCTATAAATATTTTGCTCCATCGCACGTTCAAGGGGATGGCTTTTGGAGAGAACTATCAAAAGAGAAAAAGAAACCTGTGAAACCCTTCATAAAAATCCAGATTTCCCAAACAGAAAAACAAACTTTTGTTCTTTCCTTTGAATAAAAGAACTTGGCATTTTCTCTTCCGTTACTCTTGCTAATTCCAGAACATCCAAAGGCAGCAACTCAAAGCTCCAAGCACGCTCCAGGTTCAAGGTAAGTCTTTCTGACTTTGCTTGTTTTTCATTCTGAATATCATTAACATGTAAATATCATAATATTAATGTTTTCCATATCATTGCATAAGTAGAAAAATTGTGGATCATAGTTTCTTGATTAGGGCTAGACTCAGATTTAGATTTAGAACTTCTATAAGCTATTGTGCTATTATCCTTTTGATTTGTTGTTTAATAAGAACTAACTAAAATGCTGGTGTGCTGATTAAAAGTCAAAATGTAACACAAAACTTCTGAGTTCTCCTCACTGTTTTAACATACATAACTTCTATGATTTTTCTCGCTGTTAACACGCACATAACTTCTGAGTTCTCCTCACTGTTTTAACATACGAAACTAATATGATTTTCCTCACTGTTAACATACACTGAACTTTTTATTCTTACATGCTGATAACACACTAAACTGCTAATGTTCACCCATTGGCTCAGTAGAATACAAAACTTCTGATGATTCACTCACTGTTCTAACACATACAGAACTTCTGAGTTCTCCTTACATGTCAAATATATTGAACTTCTGATGTTTCCATTCGCTGTTTTCAAACACTCAGAGTTTCTGATTTTCACATGCTGACAATACACTGAACTTCTGAAGTTTACTCACTATTTTAGTGTAATACAAAACTTTTGACTTGTGGCCCACTGTCTTAATGCAATCCATAATTTCTGTGTCTGTCCTCTAACATTTCTTGCAGGACCTCAAAGTTTACCAATTCAGAACTTCTGATGCCCACTGACGTTCCTCTCTGAGTCATCACACGCCTGGCTTCAGAACTTCTGATCCTTGTTTATTTTTGCTTGCAGTAGCACGATGTTTCTGTCTTTCATTTATTTCCCTTTTCATCATTTTTTTTATATTAACATAAAAAACATAAAAATATTTTCCTTTTAATTTATTTCCTTAAGACAAAAACATTTTCTAAACAAGTCCATTTATTTCTTATATTATGTATTTCAATATGTTTGTAATAGATAATTAGGACTTAAATTCCTTGCAATCCCCATTCATAAATATGTACCCCCATCCCCTAAATATTGTAATAGCGTAGGACTTTACATTTCCTCACTTTTATTGCTTTCGTACATTGTTAGTAACTAGGGTGTGTATGGAAAGATATGAAATTGGCAAATAGATCACCCTAATCAAGATAAAATTATGCATACAATCAAATACACTTGCACACTAAAACCCCTAGGGTTATTCCACTTATTACCTTACAAAAGTGACCATGTTATGCATGTGGGATGTCTTAGCGTAAACAAATAAAAAATACAAGATCATAGTCCCTCGATGAAGCTATCAAAGTTGCCTTTCGAAACGATCTTAGTCCCTAAAAGAAAAATGCTAAGTCATCTCACAACATTGCTATCATGGTCATACAATGACCCAACGCTCGTCGTTTCACATCCAACGATGGGGCTTCTTACCAAAACAATTGTAAGATAGCAACATCTAAAGGAGGAGAAAAAACACATCTAAGACCTTTTGAGTAGGTAGTTTCGCTCTCAGTTACTCGCTTTCTCACAACAAAAAGATTTTATGCACCAACACTCTCACTTCGAAACATTTTTAAAAGACAAACACTTTGTACGCGTTCTTATAGAAATGAGAACCATTACAAAGAATACACCTTTTCAAAATCACTTTCAAAAACACATCTCACAAACACATCTTTGAACTATTTTTGAAACAAACACTTTGTATGCGTTCTTATAGAAACGAGAATAATTACAAATTTATATTTTCAAAATACTTTCAAAACCCACACCACAAGCACATTCAAACAAAAGAAAGTGATCTAGCAAGTAACTCAGAGCCCATGGAAAACCATGGATGAAAAGGGTGCTAATACCTTCCCTTTTCATAATCTACCCCCCGAACTCAAGAAAACATCTCTAAAGGTCTTTCCTGTGCTTTTTCACCTTTCCTTTTTTGGATAAAAGAAAAGTCGGTGGCGACTCTTGCTAAACCGCAACATTTGTGCACATAAACGCAAAACCTCAAGTCAGTTCTCCCACCGTATCACACATGAGATATGTACATTGCCTGTGTTTTTGTTTGGATTGTGAATTCTTGTGCATGTGTATTGTTCATAATGCGGATGCTTCCTATGCACGTGTGATTTATTTTCACACTTCCAATTTATGATTCTTCCCTTGTTGATTAGTGAAGGTTACTTGAAATTTTTCGGGTCTCTTTGCTTTGCTTGTTGTGCTACAGACTTTTGTTTTTTTGGTATCATTCTGACTCTGGTTTATCTTTTCCCCACTTTATTGCTTTCTAGATATCATGAGAAGTAGGAAATAAAGAGCGTGCACTCGAAATCGCTTCTTAAAGTCCTGTAGCAGGAATCGCTTTCTGTATGCTATTTGTGTTTGTTTCTACCTTTGAAGTAGGTATTTCGCACGTGTGTCTATATTTGTGCCTGCATTATTCCCTCATCCTCCATGGAAGTCCTCAAAAGGAGGCAAGCAGAAAAGGATTCGCAATCAACCCCCGCATTTCGCCTGTGTCATCCTTAGCTCGTGACACACCACGATGCTTCGGAGTTGTGCCTACTCTTGATATTGAGTCATCAAGTGGAAGAGGGTTTCACAATCAAACTCCCACATTTTTTCTTAAGCTCACATCAGACGATGTTGACGCTCCATGTTTTTGCACTACCCCTTACTCTTCTTACATGGCAATACGATGCCATGGTACAAATTTTATTCCCACAAATAACTTGTTTGCCTCGGTTCATATGCCCCCTTGGCTAAAGCTCCCCCTTATCTACTACCCTGATTCATGATATCTTGGTTAGGCATTTTGGCTTGAGTTAGCGTGTGCTACTCATGACATGTGTGAACTCTCTTGAGCTTGTGGATTACTTTCTTTCCATCCTCGTGTACATGTTTTCTTAGGTTGTGAACCTTTGGTATGTTCCCTTAGAAGTTCTTGATTCACCCTTTGGTGGTGATTCGTGATAGACATATTATTAGGTTGTGAACCTTTGTATGTTTCCTTAGGAGTTCTTGATTCATCCTTTGGTAGTGATTCGAGATAGACATTAGGATTCTGATCCATGCATACTAACATAGGGTAGAGATTTCCCTTTCAAAACTCAACCTTAGGATCAACCATTGTATGATAACATTAAGGATAGATTTAGGATAGCCTCACTTAGATGTTTTTTATTTCTTTTGCATCCTTGCATTAAGACTAAAACTCTTTTCTTGGAAAATGCATAAAACATCTAACAAATTTCAAATCATTTTTCAAGGTAAAAAACATCAACCAATGCAAACTCTTCTCGTCTTCGGGCCTTTCTTTCAAACTTCAAAAGAACATGTTCATTCTACTCTACGCAAAACGACGCGTAAATCCCCAAACTTCGGGTGGCACTATGTCTAAATTGTTAGAGCATGAATGTAGCATTATCTGCCTTCGGGCATTTTTCTTTACAAATACATGGTTAGGTAGAACATGTTAATTCACTTCTATATTGACACGTGAGTCTCCAAAGGTCGAGCTACGACATAAGGCGAGATTAATATTGTTCATTAAGAAATACCAAACAAACTAAACCATGTGAGCCGAACTAAAACGCTCTGATTCCTTAAAAAGGATATGTAGGCATCTGGTCTCGAGGCTCAACCGAGAGAAACTTTGTAAATATTTCCTTCTTTTCCCCGTATTTTCTTTGCATGCATTATCTCTTTGTATTTTTCTCCTTAACTCTTAAGCTTTAAATTTGAACACACTCTTTGATTAGACCAATAAGAGTGGATACTGTAGAGTACTACGGACGTGTGGGGTAATAATACCTTCCCCTTGTGTAACAGACTCTCTTATCCGATCTCTCAGTCGTTTGACATTGATTTCACTCTTCTCAGGATTAGCCGCGTTTACCTTTCCCTTTCTGTAAGATAAAAAACGTTCGACGACGATTTCATTGATTTCATCCCGATGATTTGTTCAACCGATTGTTTCAATGAGTCATAACTTTCTTTTTACACCCAACGTTCTTTGCATATATTGGCTCAAACAAAATAATTGGAACCATTCATTTTTGGAGCAATTGAAACTGAATTTAAACCTTCACTTGGATAACTAAATTATATGGAACCAATGTCTATTTCGTGAGCAACAAGGGCATCGCGTGAAGGTATTGAAATCATAATCGATGATCTAATATAGAAAAATGAAGAAAATGAAGGATCAAGCATGAGTAGAGAAAAAAACGAACAATAAGAGATTGAAAAATAAAATGGAAGAGAATGAGAAACTCAACACAAAATTTCGAATAAAGTTAAGATCTCTAACCATAAGTTTGTGACTTTGATACCCTACTATAAAAGATGGAGAGAAAAGAGAGAACTTCCTTACCTTTGAATATGAAATACAAGATTATTATAATCTAGCGAGTATGCAAATCTATTATGGTCAAGCACCTATTAAAACAAAGTCCATAACTAATTTGTAATTGCTCTAACAAACTAGAATCAGTTAGTTATACGGTTGTCAAAAATTAGTTACATTTTCATGCTTGTTATTTGGCTCTCAAGTTTTTCCCTCAATGTTACTTGTGTCTAAAACAATAGTTTCATCTTGTAACAATCGGATTTTTCCTTCTTCAAAAATATAGACCCACATGAAGAAAAAAATCAATGTTTGAGTCACTTTCTCAATTCATCTTTCTCTAGCAACTAATTTTAATTAACCGAGGGATATGAAATGACATAAAAAGTAAAATTAAAATATAATAAAATATATAATTAAGAGAGAATAAGTTTACTTTTCTTTATCTTTTTTCTTTCCCTTCTAATAATTACTCCATAATTATTTTTGGTTTGGAATTGAATTACTTTGTAATTAAGCGATTACCATTGATGAAATGTGACACGTCCAAGACAGTTGAACCAAGTGGGAAACGAACAATAACTCTTACCCATATTAAGTATAGTCATATCAAGATGTAGACAAAATAATGCAATTGCATTTTCACTTGGATTTTTTTCTATCTAGCTAGTCAAAGAATCAATAAAGACACTGTTTTTGGATTTTGGCGATTGCTTCTGTTTGATTAATGATTATGCTGCCAAGGTGAAACAAGAGTGTTGCAAAAATAATAAAGCATGGAGATGTGTATGATTCATTCACAATGCTTTTCAACTTTAGAAAAACTACTTTTCAAATGGTGTTCGTGTGAGTTTGCTTGCTCGTGAGTGCGCTTTGCTTGCGTTTTTATTTATTTATTTATTTTTTTAATTATGAATGAATGGATTACTCAAACAGTGGGCCCCACGACGTATTTTAGAGTTCTCTTTAGACTTTTTTTTATGGATTTTTCTTGACATCTAAATCTTGTAATCTCAAAATATATTTTCGTTTTCTTCATCATTTGAGATTTCAAAATATATTTTCATATTTTTTTATCTTGACTTTAAATTGATAGTTATGTCAATTTATGCGTCAATCACCTTGTAACTCTTTACAGTGATGAAATCATTATTCAACGACATTCATCAAGTTTATGTCACACTTAAATTTTTATTTTATCAATTGTATCAACTTGCTTTCAATCATTATTTTTTCTCAGTAGTCTAACAAGTTTACAAGTAAGATTCTTCAACCATCTTAGACTATTTTTCTTTTGAATCTCTAAATGTTCATATTGTTGAGTTTTGCAACCTTTTAGCCACACTTGAAGCATAAATACCAATGCCGACATATTTGTAACTTTGAGATGGAGGCAATTATGATAATTAGAGTCCATTGTAAATGTTTCTTCATTATTACTAATATCAATAGCAAGAACCTCCACATCAAAATGAGTTTCACGCATCACAATTTTTAATATCTTCATCTTTAGGTTTGTAGTCATCTTTCTCTTACGGAAATCATTCAAAGTAATACATATGTCAATGATGAACTTTGATCCTATAAATTTTATTTCCCACAACTCATAATCATTCTCTCCTCTTAGATAGTCATTAAAGACATAATTCAAAACTTTTAACATAAAGTTGGATTAGCTTGATTTGCTTAATAGGCAAATATTTCACAACCTTCAAAGCAAATTAGGTAATAGGTTTACTAATCCAAACAACCATAGGTATGTCGAAGTGTGCTCATGTGAATAGATGCATACTTATCAAGTAAGTAGTTTTTCACCATATTTACCCTGGAATTTTCATGGAAAATTTGCTTCTAGCACCATGCGAGTAACGATCTAATGTGTTTTTATCCAGTATCTCCAGCAAGACTCATTAAAATATTTTGAAACAACCTTAAAAAATATACCATGTCTTGACCTCAAATATCATAGTTTTTGTTTCCATGAATGTATTCATTAGCTAATTATGAATGACCAATAATATTGGAACATTCTAAAATATATAACTCACATACTTTAGACCATTTAGACATGATAACTCCACCATATGAAATCTTCAAAACCTTGTGTTCAAATATAATCCTATAGTCTATATCATCAAAAATGTTTATGGATAACTAATTATTCTCATAAAAAACATAACTCATATTGTGTAGAAGGAACTCATGATGATACTGAGTCGAACAAATCATCTATCTTCCAACTTCAAAGTCTCAAAGTTTTCTTTCCTTGAGATCATGTGATAAAAGTATCCCGAGTACAAAATTCTACCTTTTTTCGTCTCCAAAATAGATACCACTAGTTCCCCAAAAATCTCATTACTATCTTCACATGAGACAACATTAATCTGAACAATATATTCTTTATCCTCCAACTTAGGACAATCCTTCATGAAATGATTATTTTTTTTATAGATAAGTGTAATACGGGGGGAGAACTAACTTTTGGTTTTGCGTTTTATCGCAAATGTTGTGGATAGCACGAGTAGCCACCGAATTTTCTTTTATCCAATAAAGGAAAGAGTGAAAAGAACAGGAAAGACCTTTCGATATATTTTCTTGAGTTCGGGGGGTAGGTTATGAAAAGGGAAGGTGTTAACACCCTTTTCATCCGTAGTTATCTACGTGCTCATAGTTGCTTGCTAGATCACTTTTGAAAATTTCTTTATTTAAAATGTGTTTGTGGTGGGTTTTTGAAAGTCTTTTGAAAACGCATTTGTTTCGGAAAACTTTATAATGATTCTCGTCTCCATAAGAATGTATACAAAATGTTGGTTTTGAAAATAGTTCAAAGAGATGATTGTTTTTGAAAATGTTTTGAAAGTGTAAGTGTGAAAATAGTTTTGATTTGTGAGTAATCAACTATAAGCGTCCTACCTATTTAAACGGTTTTTGTTCCTTTCCTCCTCCTTTAGATGTTACTATCTTACCATTGGTTGGAAAGAAGCCCCATCATTGGATGTGAAGGGACAAGTGTAGGTCAATCGTATAGTGGTAAAAGGCAACTTATGAGACATTTTAGCAATTTTGGTAAGGGACTAGATCGTTTACCGAAGGCAACATCAAGGGACATCGAGAGACTACGATCTTTTTTATCGAGGGTCTTTGCTAAAACACCCATATTCGAGGGACTTGACTATTTTCCTAGGCAACAAGCAAGGTTATCCTAGAGGTGCACGTGTGAATAATGTGTTTGATTGCATACATTTTTGTCTTTGAAATTAGGGTTTTCTAACGGTTGATTTTATCTTGCCATACAAACCCTAATTATTAACAATTTATATTAAAGCGGTAAATTACGAAAATTAAAATCCTAAGCTATTACATCATTAGGGGAGTGACAGTATAATTTACAAATGGAGATGAAGTAGAAATTTAAATATTACAACCATATCGAATAATAACGAAGACAATGTAAAAATAGTGTAAAATAAAGGAAAAATTACATTTTGAACTGCTATGTGTCAACACATGCTGCTATACATCGACACATAACTCTCCTTGCTCCTATAAAACCAAACCAACTCAGTATGCGTTGATGCATAATGGGATGTGTCGACTCATGCACCTGTTTGTATCAACACATACGCATTTTGTATCGACTCATGCACCTTTCATCCTTCTGTTTTGGGGCATGGATAACAGTATGAGTCGATGCATAAGGCTTTGTGTCGACTCATACCCTATTTTTTCACTAGAATGAGTCAACACAAGTGGGTATGTGTCGACTCATGCTGCTGTTTTTTCCTTAAACATTGTTTTATTGTTTGTACGGGTCAGTTTATAGTATATGATTGATAAACATAAACAACAAGCAAATGGTTAGCTCAAAAGGGGTGATGATTACTACATTTTATCTTCAAAAATAAATCATTAATGATGTATGAAAAAAAATTCCAAGTCAAGAACACGTACCTTGAGACTGCACTTGGTGTTTTAAGTCTGAATACTTTCCAAGATGCTGTGATGACTCCAATGAATCTCCAAAAAGCTTGTTTCAAATTGTTGAAACTCAACCAAGTTGTACATTACTGTTTTTTTGTTTGGAGGGTTAAGATAATGAATCTAACATAAATTGTTCTAGTGTTTGAATAATCTCTATGTGATAAGGTGTTTGATTTATGGGAGAGTTTGTAAGATGGAATAATGGATTGAGGTTCTGTTTTGAATGAAAGTAGAACTTGTTTTTTTAATGAGCAAAGGTTACAATGAATACTATTTTTTCTATTCAAAATCCCTCTATTCTCTGTCAAAAAGATAACCCCTTGTGTGTTGTGAAAATAGTCTATTTATAGAGGAAGTTTTGTTGGGATTTTGGGAGAGAAACAAATAACAATTTGAACAATTTGGGTATGCTGCATCATTGCCTTTTAGATGCAACTCTCATATGAAAATTTGATGCAAACATGGGGCTGAGATAATGCAGGCTTGGACTGGGTTAATAGTAGCATAGCATGGCTATTTTTGCAGCAGTTTTGGAGTGTTGTGGCAGTTTGGTGCAAGACTGTTTTATAGCAGTATAGCAGAATTTATTTTGACATAGTTTTGGGTTGTTATGTGGGCAATACAGCAGGATTGGATAACATTGTTTGTAGCATGATACACAATCTGGTTTGTGGACCAATTTATGCAGATTGTAACAAAAGAAAAACATGTTTGTGGGCAGCATAGTGGTAAGGTTTGAGTCAAAGCGGAAGAGTTCAAACAAGACCAAACCTAGGATTTGTACTTTTGCAAAAATGACAAATTTTAATAACTTGAATCATTTGTAACATCTTGAATTATTTCTGGCATCTTGAATTATTTGGGACATCTTGATTTATTTTGAATTCTAGTGAAAAGATTTCATGAAGCAATGAAATTAACAAGTATAGAAAATACTTAAAAAAATTTCCAAGTTTCGCAAAGTTGGATTTTTGACTCTCTTTATTTTTGATGATAAAATTTCATATTTTGGATGTCTTGATGAAATGTGATTTTTAGGACTCAATTTTGGTCAAAAAGTCAAAGTTTGACTTTTTAGTGTACAATTGACTTTTTCCACCAATTGACAGAATTTTGTCTATCAATCCACTAATCTCATGAGATGAATTGAAATATGTGATTAGGTCAAAATGACGCGCTCAGATCCTTGAGACCATTCTTCCAACCAATAGGTCAGGTATTAGGTCAAAAATTAAAGTTCAGTCATTTTCAGTCAAAACCCTAATTTTTCCCATTTTTCCCTTTTGATAATTTAAATGACTTTTTTGGAAAATCGTGATCCAAGACTTGAAACTTGACAGAAGTAATCTTGAGGGTCCAAAATGATCCATGAAAGTCATTTGAAACATTAGAAATCTGACTGCCTTTGTACAGATTCAAACCCTAATTTGAGGCATTAATGTTGAGGAGATTGTTTGACCTAGTCGATACTTGCGCAAACTTGAGGCATTGAAGATCTTTGTAGGAAATATCTTGAGAAATGAGAGGGAAAATTTTGGGGTACAACAGCTGCCCCTGTTCAATCTTCTTAAACTTGAAGAGTTAGATTGGCGTGTCCTCCATTCATGACTTGAAGGTGGAAGATGATTAAACACTAGAGTGCCCAGAAATTTGCACTCGATGATATGGTGGTTGATTGTGTCAGGAATGGGCTTAAAGATGCCATTTAGAGAGGTGATGGAGAGTTTTTCGGGGATGGGCTTATAGATGCCATCCAAAAGTGACGGGGAGTCGTTGGAGATGGGCTTATAGATGCCATCTAAAGGATTGTTGATAGAGATTGGAAGAAGTATCAGGGTAAATCTTTGGTCGATTTATACTAAAACAATAGATGTCATGTAGATAGTCGCTCCGTCCTATTTCGGGAATTGATCTATGTGATACGGCGGGAGAACTAACCCGAGTGTTTTGCATTTTGTTGCAAATGTTGCGGATAGCAAGAGTTTTCACCGACTTTTCTTTTATCCAATAAAGAAAATGGTGAAAAGAACAAGAAAAACCTTTCGAGATATTTTCTTGAGTTCGGGAGGTAGTTTATGAAAAGGGAAGGTGTTATCACCCTTTTCATCCGTAGCTATCTACGGGCTCTTAGTTGCTTGCTAGATCACTTTTGAAATTGCTTTGTTTAAAATGTGTTTGTGGTGGATTTTTGAAAGTATTTTGAAAACGCCTTTGTTTTGGAAAACTTTGTAATAATTCTTGTCTCTATAAGAATGTATGAAAGTGTTGGTTTTGAAAATAATTCCAAGAGATGTTTGTTTTTTGTAGATGTTTTGAAAGTGTAAGTGTGCAAATGGTTTTAGTTTGTGAGCAAGCAACTACGAGTGTCCCACCTACTCAAAAGGTCTTTTTTCTTTTCCTCTTCCTTTAGATGTTGCTATCTTACCGTTGATTGGTAGGAAGCCCCATCATTGGATGTGAAGGGACGAGCGCGAGTCAATCGTATAGTCATAGAAGGAAACTTATGAGACGTTTTAGCAATTTTTCGCAAGGGACTAGATCGTTTACCGAAGGCAACATCGAGGGACTACAAACGTTTTTTATCGAGGATCTTTGCTAAAACACCCATATTCGAGGGACATGACTATTTTCCGAGGCAACAAGCGGGGTTATCCTAGAAGTGCACGTGTGAATAGTGTGTTTGATTGCATGCATTTTTATCTTTGAGATTAGGGTTTTCTAGCGGTTGATTTTATCTTTCCATACACACCCTAATTATTAACAATTTATATTAAAGTGGTAAATTGCGAAAATTAAAATCCTAAGGTATTACATCATTAGGGGAGTGAGGGTACAATTTAAAAATGGGGATGAAGTAGAAACTTAAATATTACAAACATATCGAATAATAATGAAGACAATGTAAAAACAATGTAAAATAAAGGAAAAATGCATTTTGAACTGCTATGTTTCAACATAGGTTGCTATGCATCGACACATAGCTTTCCTTACCCCAGCC
The DNA here is from genome assembly GCA_948472305.1 of Vicia faba. Classification (NCBI taxonomy): domain Eukaryota; kingdom Viridiplantae; phylum Streptophyta; class Magnoliopsida; order Fabales; family Fabaceae; genus Vicia; species Vicia faba. Next base: position 759,118,221 of record OX451740.1, on the reverse strand, counting down.
AAACCAAACCAACTCAATATGAGTCGATGCATAAAGGGATGTGTCTACTCATGCACCTGTTTGTGTTGACACATACGCGTTTTGTGTCGACTCATGCACCTTTCACCTTTCTGTTCTGGGGCCTGAATAATAGTATGAATCAATGCATAAGGCTATGTGTCGACTCATAACCTATTTTTTCACTAGAATGAGCCGACCCAAGTGGGTATGTGTCGATTCATGTTGTAGTTTTTTGCCTTAAATATTGTTTTATTGTCTTGGGACTGCACTTGGATTGAAACCAATCAAGAAAAGATACCAGACCTCTTGAGAAGACCAAACTTCAAATGTATTAAGTCTTCACAAAAATTGGGCAGAGTAATGGTTGTATACAGATGAATTCTAGATTACAGACAAAGTATGTAATTACAATAACCTGCACACAAAACAAACAAGCAACCTAATGTCTTGAGGTAAACCCCAAGAACTTCATACAAAATATTAATTAAGGTCACAAGGTCTCCAACATAGGTCAAGGTCTCTAATCCTTAGTCCAAGAAGTCCAATACTGCATAATGCCAAAGATAGTAACCAAATAGTCTAAATATCATTAAAGTTTTTAGGGTTCAAGTTGATTATTATGTATCTTAAAAAATAAAATGAAAGCTCAAGTGAGCAAAGTAAAAAGACATAAAAGTAAAAGGCTCAAGTGAGCAAAGATGAAAATAGTATGAAATTTAAATGCTAAAGTAAATGGCACATAAACTAAAAGCATAAAATATAAAAGTATACAATAAAGTCAAATGATAGAAGTTAATGGTTAGTTGGATGACCATCTTGAAACTTGAATTTGGAACTCATTAGAGGATTGGTAGAACCAAACCCTCTCAATAACAAGTTGCATTTGCTTTTTGTCAAGTATATCATCCATTTTAAGAATCTCAAAGTAACTTAATGATCAATGATGTTTAAGTGATCCACTTTGACCAAAATTGATGAAGTTCAATTAGAGGATTGGTAGAACCAAAGCCTCCTAACAATGGATCTTAAGGTTATTGGATCATAGGGATCAAATTAACATACTTGGGCTTGCAAACATAGGTTTGGGCCACAATGATCATTTTCTCAAATCGGGACAAAATTTAGCGCTATGTTAAGCAATCGTAAGTGAACTTATATAGAAGTCGCACCTATTTTGAGGCCGATCAATAGCAATCTATGTACCTCATGTTTGGATAAATGATATAGAGATCACCATCCCATAATATGTAATACAATAAGAAAGGGGGTAAGATGAAGAGGGATGGGGAAAATGAACAAACCACATTTGAACCAAAATTTTAATTTAAACTATTATTAAAATCATCCATCCATTTTTATGGAGTTAGACTCAATACCATGAATCCGATGATGTTAACAAAGTTCATGATCGAAATTTCAACCTAAGATCAGCCATAAAATATACACAAATAAAAATTGTATTTAACATAAAAATAAAGGTTTTAAAAATGATTAAAAATGAAAATAAGAGAGAAAAATGTTAACTATGTTCAAATTAATAAAGAAAAAAATTAAATAATACCATAGAAAAATCAGAAATAAACTCAAATATTTTCATAAATTTTTTGGTAATTTTTAAAAGTCAGAAACTATTTTTAAAATTAAAAGAAAAGAAAAAAATAAACAAAAGATGGTGAAAAATAATAACGTCAGAAATAAAAAATAAATGAGGTCACCAATATTTGTCACAATATCATTGGATCTTTCCCTATTTTTTTTCTTCAAAATTTTAAAATGCATATAAGTATTTTTAAATATTTAAAATAATTCAAATAAAGTGGAAAATTATAAAAAATATCAAAACACGAAATAAAAATGTGAAAAAATAAAAATCAAAAAGAGAAAAATCAAAAGTATTTTCCATAATTTTTTCAGATTTTTTGGAGTTAAAATGAATTTTCTATGAATTTTTAAAATTTAAAACAATTAAATATAAAAATTAGAAAATAAAAAATAAAGCAAAAAATATGTGGACCATTGGATGTGACTTGTTTAGCATCAAAAATCAGCTAAATCGTGGGTTACATGATGCTAAATTTCTTTGGAGAGTTTCTAAACATGATTAGAAACAAAAACGCGTGGAAAATTTGTGATTAGAAGCCAAAACAAAGTTTTCAAAATCTGACTTGTGATGAAACTTCAGTTTCAAGTTACTATATTCAAATCAATGGTATTCTCAACACAAGGGGTCTTAGGGCCTGATTCTTGAAGCTTTAGAAAGATGAGGTAATAAGCTTTGTAATGGAAAAAGAATGGGACAAAATGGTTGCTTGAGGTGAGAGTTGCAATGAGTCAAAGTTGAAAAAAAGAAGTTGACTTTTCATACTTAGAAAATTTATATGTTTTTCTTCAAAAACGACTTATAATATTTTGTATCCAAACATTGTCTTCCACTAGGAATTTGTTCTTGACCAAAAAAGATGGCATGAAGTAGATCTCTTGAATGTCATCTTGAGCCTTGAACCATTCAAAATATCTAAAAATTGAGAGAGTTATAACTTATTGAAGTTGGAAAAATTTCATGAAATGACCTATAATCTTTTGGATCCTTAGGGAATCTTCTATCCATTTTCACACTTTGCACTTTGAAAATGGGTTGAAGTTCACACATTCAAGATCATTATGGAAAAAGAATGGATTCAAGATGATAAAAATTAACCAAGTTATGATCATTTGAAGTAACATAAAGGAATTTTAGGTTTCATCTGGAGGACTTGTAATCTTTCTTTATCGTCAAGTTTCTTACACACAAAATTTATTTGAGACTTTTGAAGTGATTTGTTAATAACAATTTAAAGAGAAGGATTTCTTTGGAATAACTCAAAAATACCAAAAGATGAGCAAGATATACCCCTTTGAAGTTCAAAACCCTAGCTCTTAGAGTAACAAAATTCCTTGAGAAATCTTTGCAATTTTGATCAACCTTCTTGCACAAATACTTTTGTCATGTGATTATAAGATGTTGGGGATGTTAAGGAGAAACCTTTGCAACCAAAACCATTTCCAAATCTTGAGAATAGAAGGAGATATGTACTTGTGATCATTAAAACCAAAGATTTGTCCAATTGAGTCAAACTTCTTTAGCCAACCCTTGTACTCTTGAGCTAAATTTGACAACTTAAGGCATAATGAATCATGAAATACTTTGTCATGATGTTACTTCAAAGTATCTTTCATAGAGGCTTGAATCCAAATGAAGCTTTGTTGAGGAAGGTACAAAGAAGGAACTCATGAATCCAAAAGCTAACTTTGATGGAATGCATTGTGCTTTCACCTATATCATCAATAATTAGGATACACATGTATTGTATTTGTTATTTAAAGAGTAATCAAACATAGATGATCACAAAATACAAGTCAAGGTGCTTGGTGATTCCCCATAGAGAAAGACCAAAGATAGGGAGAGGAAACAAACCATAGTGTGTGACTTTGTTGTGATTTAATTGATATGATATGATGAAGGAATCTTAGGGGCAAAAATTAGGGTAGAACAACTGCCTTTATTTAAGTGTCTTCTATCTGAAGATATGAAGGTTAAAATCTGCGTGTCGATGCGATTGAAGATACCTAAATATAAATCAAGCCCTATTTTTGGCCCTAAGATACCATGCAATGCTTATTGTTGCACCCCAAAATTTGCCCTCCCATATTCTCCAAGAAAATTGCCAAGCCAAGCTGCAAAATTCCCCAAGGGTTGTACAGTGCAAGGTCTCCTATACAGTCAAAACTAGGGTTTGTATTCTGATCAAGAAGATGAAGTTTTCAAGGGCTCAATCAAGTCTCACATGCTTACAAATGTGGTCAAGCATCCTCATATCAAGTTTCAAGGCATTCAGCTCAAAATTGCACAGTCAAAAACCCTAATTGCACTACAGTCAACTGTAGGGGCAAAATGGTCATTTGACAGTCAAAAGTTCAAATTTTTGGTCAACATATCATTTTGAAGCCACAAACATCATTTGATCAATGTTTGATCATGATTCTCAAAATTTGGCTCAGAAAATCATCAAGATGCAAAAGTTTCCTTATTTGGACAGTTGAAAAAGTCAACTGAAATTGACCAGGGCATAACTTTCACATGGATTATCAGAAAAATTCCATCCAAGGCTCATTTTGAAGAGAAAGACATTTCCTACAACTCATCTTCATACTTCAAGTCCAAGAAATGCTCTCACAAAAGTTATCAATTTCAACATTATAGGTCATTTTCAAAAGTCAACAAAAAGGGACTTTAAGTCAAAGGCCATAACTTGAGATTGGTAAATCAAAATGACATGGGACCAAAGGCATTGGTTAGAGGACTCAAAGACCTTTCCAAAATGTCCAAGAACATGAGAAAAGCTTAAAAATTGAGCAAGTTATGCCTTGTGGAAGTTGGGAAATTTTTGGATATTTTGAAAAGTCAACATTGATTCAAATGACCTAAAAATGCTAATGGGCCCATTTTTCTTCCATGATTCATCATTCCAAGCATGTGCACGACCACTTGGCCCAAAGGGAAGTATTTTCTCATTTTTTATTTATTTATTTGAATTATTATTTATATTAATTCATTTAAATCATTTAAATATGTGAAAAATATATAACTTGACCTAATAAATCTTTTCATGCATGTTTTGCCCTCAATATTTCGTGCACATTCAGAAATAGGAAGATTTGATTTGATTTGAGCATAATTGGTACAAGAACACTTGAAAAAGATTGAAAAAAGATCCTTAGAAAATCAATTATCAAAAACCATGATTACAAGAGATTTGGTTGAATTTTGTTAACCTAATACATTCACTACATAAGCACAAACATAACCCTAATGTCCATAGACAAAAAAACTGCGCAAGAAAGCCATTGCAAACTTGAAAAATTCTCTAAAAACTCAAAAACTGAAAAGCACTTTTTAGGTCGATTCAAAGTACAAAACCTATTCCATTAGCATCCTTGAAGGTTCCTGAACGTGTTCCAATCCATATCATCCATTCAAACGCCAGGAATTGGTATATTGAATCAAAACTGTACAGAGAAAAATTGATTATCGTGTTTCATGTTTTAAGCATTTTTATAACATTTTGTTCATGGATTCTTATTCCTCATTTGATTCTAAAGCTAACCATTATGTTTAATTGAATTATTATGCTGTATACGAGATTATGCCATGTTTGACTTTTAGGGTTTTCAGAGTTTTGAATTGGGGTTTTTCACCCAAGGAAAAATTAAGGCTTGTGATTACCACCATTCAATTCAGCGCATGGAGACGAAGAAGAATCACCCCTCGCGCTGAATTTATGTGCCCAGGAGAGCTAATCGCTATTTTCTTTAAAGCCCTCTAAACCCACGCCATAAAAACCGTTGCTTTTGTTTTTGTTTTACAGGGATGGTGAAGAAGATGATGTGTTGTCAACAAATGATACGCTAGTTTGAAAACTCGCGCGCGTTGGAGGCCACTAACTCTCTTTTCTTTTATAATATTCATTGACCATTATATATTAAATGTAATTCAAGCGCTTCAGTGGCAAGTGTACACCTTTGCAATGTCCAAGACCTGGGTTCGAGCCCCAGGTCTGTATAATTTCCATATTATTTTTCTATGTGAATTCCTATGCAGCGCTTACGTTGAGACATACCATGCACTCCCAAATCAAGTGTGACACGTCCCCCTGGAGATCAAACCAAAGGCCTAGATCTGAAGCACACCATGAGCGTGAGTCAACGTTGCTACACGCTTGCTAAAAAAGGTCCACAAGGCCATGCTATTGGGCCAGATTGCTAAGGCCAACACCTCACAATTGGGGCCTGAACCCCCCCTGGTTTGCAATTTTCTCCATATTTTATTTTTTTCAATTATTATTTTTATTTGCTTTATTGTTTTAATTTAATTAATTTTTTTTTTACAAAATACAAAAACCTCATAAAAATCAGAAAAGATGAAAAAATGTAATAAATAATTTTTATTTCTAATATTTTCATAAATAAATGCATGTAAATAAATTTAGTTTAAAATAGGTCTTAATATTAATTCTTTTCATAAAAAATCTAAAAAAGTGTAGAATTAGGTTTAATTAATAAATTTTATTCCTTTTAATTTTTTCTTTTTTCACAATAATAATATTTATTTTATTTATTTATTTTTTATAATTAAATTTGCATGAAAATAATTTAGGGTTAATTTAGGTTAAAAACTCCAATATTTTTCTTAATAACCTAAAAATAATTAGAACTAGGTTTAACATTTTATTTTAGTTTTAATTAATTCTTTTTCTATTAAATCTTAAAAAACATAAAAATACCAAAAACATTTTCTTTTAATTTTAATTCTTATTTCATATTAATTTAATTTTGCAAAAGGGTCCAACGCCCTCGTTCGTAATTTATTTAATTTCGCATATTTATCTTATGTCATTTAAATACTTATGTATCTCTCCCGAAGCTTTGTAATTTAATTACTTTTCGCACTTTTAATTTATTTACTTTTCTGTCAAATCGGGTCCGGTTTAATTTTGGCGATGTGGACCCGCGCCATTTGTAATAGCTTTAGATTTATTTTCCCCGCAACTTTTAAATTGTTAAACAAAGCATGCAAGAATGAATGGCCTTAAATAAAATCAAGCGTAGAACACCTTTGACATGAACATGATAAATGCAAACGAAAATGACACCCAAATCGCACACACCACCCCTAGGGTACGCCTCACTGTTGCCTTGCCTTCGAAAGGTGATCGTCGAGTAGAGGATGTCTTAGTAAGTCCTCATGATCCGGGAACCTGGCATGAGGGTAGCTTCTAAGGTGTCTTCCCATTGCTCTGGTGATCACCATGTCCCGAACCTCGAATTGACCCGAACACCTCCAACGGTGGTGCTACCTCCCTCTCAATGGTGGGATGGCATTACTTTAAAGGACATCTACACAGACGAATTCCTTAGGGTAGGTAGACAACTCGTAGATACTTGCTCTAAATTTCAAAACAAATCAAAAATACTTTTCACACCGGCACCTTTTCAAAAAGCTTTCGAAAGCAATTTTTTCAAACACTCTTGAGGACCGATACAAGAGTCGAACTGAAATTTTCAAAGAAACTTTTTTAAAACCCGCAGTTGAAAAGCAAACAAACCATTTTGAAAACACAAGTGAGCAAGTATCTAAGAGCCCATGGATAACCATGGATAGAAAGGGTGATAACACCTTCCCTTTCTATAACCTACCTCCCGAACCGAGAGCAATCTCTATAAGGAATTTTTCTGTGCTTTTGTCCTTTCCATTTGGAGAAAATAAAAGACGGTGGCGACTCTTGCTTCCGCGACATTTCGCGAACCAGCGTTAAACAGTCAGTTCCAGATCCACCGATCACAGAACTGGCGACTCTGCTGGGGACACAAACTTAAAGTGAGGTGTACCTTAGGACTAAGATCACTGTGTTTTCAATTGTTTTCCTTGTGTGCTTTAAATTGTGGGTTGCTTGGGAGTTCTATAGATCCTAACCCGGATCTGGGGGATACCTTCTTAGAAAGTAGCAACAAGGCTGTGAGGGAACTGTGCGGGGTATACCGACATGGTTGAAACAGTCTGCTACGTTGATGTGGCACTTTGGTGTGTACCGGTAACCCTTGAGTTCAGTCAAGGAGAGTACGGGGCCTCCGCGTGGTGTCGTGAAGCATCAACAGACCTTAGGAACCTTAATTGAACTATCTTGGCCTCTTTAGGGTAGTGAGATAACTGACTTTGGTGTAGTCCGAGGTTGGTTGATACTCGATACTACACCCAATTGAGGGTTGCTTTCCTGGAATATTTCGGTCGCCAGTTCAGTGGCAAAATCGAAACGATGAACAATGAAAGCAATCCCGTGATATTGGGAACCTTAGAACCCGGTTACTTTGATTAGGACAGGTTGAACCCACCAACTTCAAGAGGGTACTACCCAGACCCCATGCTGGCCTTAAACCTTAAGGGCTTGCCTTGTGTGCCTTGTGTGCCTTACATGTTTGTCTTTGTAAATATCTGTGGTGTGTTTAATCATAACATCATGACATCATCCAGCATCATATGCATTGACTAACCATTTCAGGGGTTCGAATTTTCATCTTTGTTCTTGTTTTGTAGGACATGGAAACCGTTCGTAGAAAGACAATTCAAGTCAGTCTTGTAAGGATCCCTCCTCAGCTTAAGGAGCTTATATCCAGGATTCCCGAGAACTCTTCATTCAGTGAAAGGCATGGAAGCCTCATCAGCTTGGTCAACACCAACATTGAGGAAGATATGATAAAGGTCCTGTTCCAGTTCTTTGATCCTCTGCATCACTGTTTTACCTTCTTGGATTATCTGTTGGTACCTACATTGGAGGAGTTCTCCCGGCTCCTGAAGATCCCTATCCTTGATCAGCTACCCTTCAACGGTACAGAAAAAGAACCTAAGCTTGAAGAGATTGCTAAAGCCTTGCACCTACAGTCATCTGACCTCAAGGGACATTGGGAGGTTAGAAGTGGTATCAAAGGGTTCTTAGCCAGGTTTCTGTTTGAAAAGGCCCATGAATGTTGGAACTCCCTTGACTTGCAAGCTTTTGAAGAGGTTGTGGCCCTCCTTGTCTATGGTTTGGTGTTGTTCCCTAACCCAGATCAGCTCATTGATATCAGTGCTGTTCAGATCTTTATGTCCAGGAATCCTATACCTACGTTGCAAGGGGACATCCTTCACTCATGTTACACTCGAACCATGAGAAAAAGAGGTGTCCTTATGTATTGCACTCCTCTCCTGGGAAGGTGGTTTATTTCGCACCTTCCACAATCAGTCCTGAAGAATGAGCGGGGTTTGAGATGGTCACAACGGTTGATGACTCTTACACATGCAGGTATACATTGGTGCCCTAGGTCCAGAGAAGATGTCACTATCATTGATCGTTGCGGGGAATACCCTAATGTTCCTTTACTTGGAATCAGAGGAGGTATTACTTATAGCCCATGCCTGGCTTGGAGACAGTTTGGTTATGCTCGGAGGGATGGTCCTCATGACATGTTAATTCCTGACATAGTTTTTGACTTCGACAATGATACTCAAGGACTTCGTCAGAGATTTATCAGAGCCTGGAGGAGGCCCAGTAGGATAGACAGCAAGACACTGGGGCACAAGAATTCCATCCCGTTGGAACCTTATCTCAAGTGGGTACGCGCCCGCTCCCAGAAGTTAGTGATGCCTTATCCTCACCTGCTCCCAGTAATCAAAGAACCAGTCCTGGAAGGGGAAGTGTCCTACACTATTCAGCACCCTGATATGCCCACATCCTGGGAAGAGATGCAGAAGAGCTGGATCCAGCTTAAGGAGGAAAGGAATTCTCTTGAGACTAGTCTGCATGCCAGTGAAAAGAAGGTCTTGGAGCTCACCCGTCTGTTGCATGAGGAGAGGAATCTCAACACCTACATAGCTCCGAAGAGGATGCGCAGTGTATTTTGGGATTGATTTGATTTTTGTACTTTTGCCCATGAGGCCTTGATGTATTAAACAATGATTTCTTTAATGATAACGTGTGTTCCTTTTTGTCTACAACAAATTTGAACTTTCGAACCCTTGAATGCATTGCATACGCATTTCATACATCATGTGCATAGCAGGTTTTTCCCCTTTTCAGGTTGCTTACGGTTCTTCGCTGTTTATTTCAGCATCATGAATACCGACTCTGCATCAACTGAGACATCAATCAAGGCTCTTCAGGCGCAGAATGCGCAGTTTCAAGAATTAATCAAGGGTCTGGCTAAAGGCCAAGAAGAACTAAAGGCTATGCTCCTGAAGAAGGAGAAGAAGAAGAAGAGAAGAACTGTTCTGTTCAACTCAGGCCGAAGGTTTAACAATACTCTGCAACAGGAAGAGGCTGGTTCTTCTGTTGACAAGAATTCTCCTCAGGCAGAAGCAAGGGTTCCTAGTCCGGTAGTCTCCGACAACGAGAAAATTTTTGATGAAGAGCAGTACCCTCCTGCAGAAGACAGATATAAGCAACTGGAGGACAGATTGAAAGCTATGGAGGTCCAACAGGTACCTGGGCTGGATTTCGGAGATTTGGGTTTATCAACTGGTGTGGTCATCCCTCATAAATTCAAAGCACCATCCTTCTCTAAGTATGACGGGGCATCTTGTCCCAAGCTGCATCTGAGGTCCTATGTTCGGAAAATTCAGCCGTACTCTGCGGATAAGAATTTATGGATCCACTTCTTCCAGGAGAGTCTTTCAGGGACTCATCTCGAATGGTTCTATCAGCTGGATGGGACCAAAGTTCGTAACTAGGAGGAGTTGGCTACTGCTTTCTATAAGCAGTATCAATATAATGCCGACCTTGCCCCCACACGTACCCAACTCCAGGGTATGTCGTTAGGTGCAAGCGAAGGTTTTAAGGAGTACGCTCAGAAGTGGAGAGACCTGGCTGGTAGGGTACAACCACCATTGACTGATCGGGAGTTGGTGGACATGTTCTTGGGGACCCTATATGGGCCGTTTTTCAACCATCTCATTGGGAATTCGTCTGCTGGGTTCACGGACTTGATCTTGACTGGAGAGAGGATTGAAGCTGGTTTAAAATCTGGAAAAATTCCGAAGGGTGCATCATCCAGTTCTGAGAAGAAACCTTTCAAGAAGGAGTCTAGTGCCGTATATGGTTCCAGGAAATCAGAGAGACATGAGCACCGCAAATCCGTCAGTGCAGTAATGATTGCTAAGCCTGCTGCCGCTCCTCGGCCAACCAATCCTCAGAAGGTTGAAAGACCCCGGAGAGAATTCACCCGCTTAAACATGACTTTGTCACAGATCCTGCCACAGTTGCTCTCAACCAATTTAGTGACTGTCAGGGAGGCGCCGAAGTTTCCAAATACTGCATCTCCTAAGTACAACCCGAATGCTCGTTGTGCTTACCATTCAGACAGCCCGGGGCACTCTACCGATGACTGTTGGGCACTAAAGAACAAGCTGCAGGACCTTATTGATGCCCAAGAGGTACAGTTTGAGGCATCTGAGAAACCTAATGTAGTGACAGCTCCCTTGCCTGCTCATGGAGTTAATGCTATTGGGGACGAAGAGGAAGTTGATGAAGCTGAATTTGATAGCTGGATCTACCCGGCAACCGACGGTGGACTCAACAATTGGAGTGCAAAGGACAACTTATCTGTTTCTCTTGTTACTAAGTAATGAATTCCTATGTTTTGTTATTTTGTAATAAACAATGATAAACTATATGGCCCGGTGTCTTACCCGAGGCACCGTGGTTCTATTTGTGAGGGCATACAAACTGTCATTTCATATATCATGAATGAAAATCTTGGACGTATTTTCGCATTACAAATATTGTGCTCCTTTTCTGTCTTTCTTTTCCTTTACATAATTTTCAAAACAGCCGTATTTACACACACACTCACTCATACAGGTTTCAATCCACTCTGGATCTCACTGATAACAACCCTGCTACTGCCAATTATGACTTCGAAAATCCGATCAACTTAGCCGAAGACGAAGGTGAAGATGATTGCGAAGTGCCTGGCGAGCTTGCAAGACTGTTGCTTCAGGAAGAGAGGGCAATCCAACCCCATGAAGAGCCAGTGGAAACCATAAACTTGGGTACTGAGGCAGACCGGAAAGAGGTAAAGATTGGTGCCAACCTAGAGTTCAGCATGAAGAAACAGTTAACCAAGATGTTACATGATTATATGGAGATCTTTGCCTGGTCCTACGAAGACATGCCCGGGTTGGATACCGATATTGTGGTCCATCATTTGCCAACTAAGGAAGACTGTCCTCCAGTTAAGCAAAAGGTCCGTCGGATGCGTCCAGAGATGTCCGAGAAGATTAAGGCCGAGGTTATGAAACAGTTTGATGCTGGGTTCCTTGCAGTAACTTCTTACCCTCAGTGGGTTGCTAATGTGGTGCCGGTACCTAAGAAGGATGGTAAGGTCAAAATGTGTGTCGATTACAGGGATCTGAACAGGGCCAGCCCCAAGGATGACTTCCCCTTACCTCACATTGATGTCCTTGTTGATAATACAGCTCATCATAAGGTGTTCTCTTTCATGGATGGCTTTTCAGGATACAATCAGATTAAGATGGCACCTGAAGACATGGAAAAGACTACATTTGTTACTCAGTGGGGCACCTTCTGTTACAAGGTCATGCCATTCGGGTTGAAGAACGCTGGGGCAACCTACCAACGTGCCATGGTTGCCTTATTTCACGATATGATCCATCATGAGATAGAAGTGTATGTGGACGACATGATCGCAAGGTCCCAAACTGAGGATGAGCACTTAGATCATCTGCAGAAGTTGTTTGACCGGTTGAAACTGTACAAACTGAGATTGAACCCGAACAAGTGCACCTTCGGGGTAAGATCTGGGAAGTTGCTAGGCTTCGTGGTCAGTGATAAAGGTATTCAAGTGGACCCTGCTAAGGTCAAAGCTATTCAAGAGATGCCAGTTCCTAAGACAGAGAAGGAGGTCAGAGGCTTTTTAGGACGGCTAAATTACATCGCTCGATTCATCTCACATCTGACTGCTACTTGTGAGCCAATCTTCAAGTTGCTGAAGAAAGATCAGGTAGTACGTTGGAATGATGAATGTCAGGTTGCTTTTGACAAAATCAAAGAGTATCTCCAAGAACCACCTATCCTTATGCCACCGGTTGAAGGGAGACCTCTGATACTATACCTGACAGTGCTCGACAATTCAATGGGGTGTGTGCTGGGGCAGCATGACGAGTCTGGCCGAAAAGAGCATGCCATTTATTACCTTAGCAAAAAGTTTACCGACTGTGAGACCCGATACTCACTGCTTGAGAAAACTTGCTGTGCTTTGGTATGGGCTGCTCGCCGGCTGAGACAGTATATGCTAACTCACACTACCTTGTTGATCTCAAAGATGGATTCGATAAAGTACATATTCGAAAGGCCTGCTCTGTCTGGGAGAATTGCAAGATGGCAAATGATCTTGACGGAATACGACATTCAGTACACAACCCAGAAAGCCATCAAGGGAAGTGTATTGGCAGACCACCTAGCCCATCAAGCTGTAGATGACTATCAATCAATGAACTTCGAGTTTCCGGATGAAAGCATCATGATAGTAACAGATTGTGAAGTACCTGGACCGGATGAAGGACCTGAACCAGGATCCCGATGGTCTATGCACTTTGACGGAGCCTCCAATGCTTTGGGAAATGGTATCGGCGCCATAATCGTATCTCCACAAGGTACTCATACTCCACTCACTGCCCGGCTATGTTTCAACTGTACCAACAATATGGCGGAGTATGAGGCGTGCATCATGGGTCTTCAAGCTGCGATCGACCTAAGGATCAAATTTCTAAGTGTCTTCGGAGATTCCGCTCTTGTGATCAATCAGATCAAAGGAGAGTGGGATACGAAACACCCAAACCTGATTCCTTACAAAGAATGTGTGTTGACCCTGATTCCCCACTTCACAGAGATAACCTTTGAGCACTTTCCAAGAGAAGAGAATCAGTTAGTGGACGCGTTAGCTACAATGTCTTCAATGTTCAAGGTTAAATGGGATAATGAGGCTCCCCGGATCATCATCTGGAAACTGGACGAACCGACATACTGTTGTGATCTCGAAACTGAATTGGTGACTGAGAAGCCTTGGTACCACGAAGTGAAGAGATATCTGGAAGCTCAGGAATACCCTGAAGGTGCCTCTGTCAATGATAAGAAATTCCTGAGGAGGTTTGCAGCCAAGTTCTTCCTTAGCAACGACATCTTGTATAAGCGAAACCATGATTCAACCTTACTACGTTGTGTGGATAAAATTGAAGCAGAAAGGATCATGGAAGAGCTACATGAAGGGACCTTTGGTACACATTCCAGTGGGCATACTATGGCTAAGAAAATCCTACGGGCAGGATATTACTGGTCTACAATGGAAGCTGACTGTTACCAACAATCCAGGACATGCCACAAGTGCCAGATCTATGCAGATAAGGTGCATATTCCTCCGGTTCCCCTGAATGTTCTGACTGCGCCTTGGCCGTTTGCAATGTGGGGCATAGACATGATCGGCGAGATTAAACCTACGGCATCCAATGGACATCGCTTCATCCTAGTGGCGATTGATTATTTTACAAAGTGGGTTGAGGCAGCATCCTATGCTACGGTAACCAAGACTGTTGTGGCACAGTTCATTCGACATAACCTGATCTGTCGATATGGCGTCCCTGAGCGGATTATTACAAACAACGGTACCAATCTGAATAATAAGATGATCGCTGAGCTCTGCGAACAGTTCAAAATACAGCACCACAATTCTTCTCCTTACAGACCGAAGATGAATGGGGCTGTAGAGGCAGCAAATAAGAATATCAAGAAAATCGTGCAGAAAATGACAGTGACCTATAAAGATTGGCACGAGATGTTACCGTTCGCTCTACATGGGTACCGTACGTCAGCTAGGACGTCAACCGGGGCAACTCCTTTCTCTCTGGTTTATGGTATGGAGGCAGTCTTACCGATCGAAGTGCAAATACCCTCTCTCCGGATAATGAAGGATGCAAATCTGAACGAAGATGATTGGATCCAGACACGACTTGATCAACTCAACCTCATTGACGAAAAGAGACTTGCTGCTATCTGTCATGGTCAGACGTATCAGAAACGGATGATCAGGGCATTTAACAAAAAGGTCAGACCACAGGAATATCAAGTTGGGGATCTGGTAATCAAACGAATCATCCTTCCTCAGAGTGATCCAAGGGGCAAATGGACCCCTACGTACGAAGGGCCATTTGTGGTTAAGCATGTGTTCTCAGGAGGATCCATGATATTGACCAATATGGATGGTGACGACCTTCCTCACCCCGCCAATGCAGACATAGTTAAAAAATACTACGCATGAAAAAGACCCGCTAGGCTGACATGCCTAGGCAAAAATTAGGGCTTCCCGTCGAACCAAAAGGGTTCAGGCAAAATGAAGGGATGAAAATGAAAAAATCTGTACACCCGGCAAGTCGAAAACCTGAAAAGGCGGCTTGGGCAAAAATGGGTATCCCGGTGGACCGAAAACCCGAAAGGGCGGTCTAGGCAAAAATTAGGGATAAAAGCGTAATACTATGTCTCATTGGATCACTTGGCATCCAGAATCCGGTATCTACATCAAGTTCAGACGGCATCGATCAGTCAGCTTCACCTACAACCAAGGTCATCAAGTGATGAGACGCTCGGAGTTATAAAGGCAATAGCAGAGTTGAAACCCAGTGGATCATTCATATTTCACACAGCTGTTTTATTTTCTTTTGTACAAAATTTGTATAAACTCTTCTGTTCGGCGGCGTTCTCTTACTAGGACGTCAGCCTCTTGTACACAAAACGCCTATTCACAGGCCATTCAAAAATCAATACAAATATATTTTCAGCTAAACGTGCCAAGTATTTTTCTTTTTTTTTTTGTTTTGCGAAGAACGTCCAAGGTTCAATTTGTGATATATGCATTGACAATAATTTGCTAACTCATAAATATTTGCATACGAAACAAAGGATTAATTATAGGTGACACTAGAAACAGGGGCAATAAAAGAGTTGTCTAAACAATCCAATTGTTCTATCCTCTAAGGTACCAAGGTAGGTTCAGCTAAAGAACACAACCAGTACATATTAATTCCCCAGAGAGAGAGTCAGCAGTCAGTGCATTCTTCTCCAAACAGAGTTATCAAATCTTAAAGAAGTTGGGTATCCTCCCGTAGATCTCAATACTTCCCCAGCAGCAATATTCTTAACAAGCATCCCCGGCAGTCTTGGTCTAAAGACTGTTCCCCGGCGGTACATCAAACATTCAAAGGAATCACTTCCCCGATGCAGTTCAAACTTCCCCAGAAGAGTCCAATCCAGTCTCCCCAGGAAAGTTGGAATTCATCTCCCCAAGCAATAAGCATATCCCTAGTAGATTCTGGAAGCTTATCCTCGCAGAGCACGAACGCATCGCCCGACTTGATTTAAAGAGTTATTTCCTCAACAGGATATAACTGGGTTATCCTCAGCCAAAAGCCACGGAAAGATCGTCGTCGACAGAGTCTTCTTACCCCAGCGAAGTCTATCAACACTTCCAGTACAGCAAGGATATCGCCACCAAATTACTATTATCAACACTCAGCAGGGCATCCCTCTTCCCACAGAGTATTTCTTCCCAGCATGGTCGTTAGAGTATCTTTTCTCCCCGCAGAATCTTCCATTCGCCAAGTTTATTCCGCAACGGAGTCATCTTCTCCTACCGGCATTCTTGCAATTATCATCCCCAGCAGAAGCAAAATCTATTCCTCAACATCAGCCCAGGATACGACTTCCCGGCACCCGTCAAGGATTCACTTTCCTAGACAAAAACATACATAAAACATCACATACATCATTATAGCATGCATAGACGCATCATATCATACAAATCTCATTTATGTTGAGAACATCGTTGCTTGATCCATATCATGCATTGCATATGACTGACCTTTACCTTTCAGGAAAGAATCAGCTAAATTCTCAATCATCTTTCAAGACCTAGCCTGGTTCAGTTAAATCGACCCTAAGATTTTCCTGATGCTTATCCAGTCAAAGGCCTTCTCTGGTTCAGTCAGATCGACCCTAAGATCTCCCTGATGCTTATCCAATTGAAGATATTTCAAGACCTAGACCGGTTCAGTTAAATCGACCCCAAGATTTTCCTGATGCTTATCCAGTCAAAGGCCTTCTCTGGTTCAGTCAGATCGACCCTAAGATCTCCCTGATGCTTATCCAGTTGAAGATATTTCAAGACCTTGTCCGGTTCAGTTAAATCGACCCTAAGATTTTCCTGATGCTTATCCAGTCAAAGGCCTTCTCTGGTTCAGTCAGATCGACCCTAAGATCTCCCTGATGCTTATCCAGTTGAAGATATTCCAAGACCTAGACCGGTTCAGTTAAGTCGACCTTAAGATTTTCCTGATGCTTATCCAGTCAAAGGCCTTCTCTGGTTCAGTCAGATCGACCCTAAGATCTCCTTGATGCTTATCCAGTTGAAGATATTTCAAGACCTAGGCCGGTTCAGTTAAATCGATCCCAAGATTCTCCTGATGCTTATCCAGTCAAAGGCCTCCTCTGGTTCAGTCAGATCGACCCTAAGATCTCCCTGATTCTTATCCCAGTATAAGACACCCAAGATTTTTCTCAACGAGCGTTGTTGAAGTTAAAGTCGCCCAAGATTCTCTTACCATTCGTACTAAGATGGTAACTATCCCTGGTTCATTCATCGCCGTTTGAAGCTCCAGACTCATCTCCTGTAACCAGTCAGGACGCATCTATACCAAGCATCTGAAAATCAGCTCCTGCAACGTGTCAGGTACTCATTTTCTGTTTTGCAGGTGTGCAGGTTCTCGCTAAGGAATCTCCTATGCGACCAACATCCAGATGGCATCTAGAAGCCCATCATCCTATCCAGCAATCTCCAAATGGCATCTATAAGCCCATTCCCCCATCACACTGCTAACATGTGAGTGCAAATTTCTGGGCACTTTAGTGTTCAATCATCTTCCACCTTCGGATTACGAAAGGCACGTCAGCCAATCTGCATCCTCAGGTCTAAGAAGATTGAACAGGGGCAACTGTTGCACCCCAAAATTTGCCCTCCCATATTCTCCAAGAAAATTGCCAAGCCAAGCTGCAAAATTCCCCAAGGGTTGTACAGTGCAAGGTCTCCTATACAGTCAAAACTAGGTTTTGTATTCTGATCAAGAAGATGAAGTTTTCAAGGGCTCAATCAAGTCTCACATGCTTACAAATGTGGTCAAGCATCCTCATATCAAGTTTCAAGGCATTCAGCTCAAAATTGCACAGTCAAAAACCCTAATTGCACTACAGTCAACTGTAGGGGCAAAATGGTCATTTGACAGTCAAAAGTTCAAATTTTTGGTCAACATATCATTTTGAAGCCACAAACATCATTTGATCAATGTTTGATCATGATTCTCAAAATTTGGCTCAGAAAATCATCAAGATGCAAAAGTTTCCTTATTTGGACAGTTGAAAAAGTCAACTGAAATTGACCAGGGCATAACTTTCACATGGATTATCAGAAAAATTCCATCCAAGGCTCATTTTGAAGAGAAAGACATTTCCTACAACTCATCTTCATACTTCAAGTCCAAGAAATGCTCTCACAAAAAGTTATCAATTTCAACATTATAGGTCATTTTCAAAAGTCAACAAAAAGGGACTTTAAGTCAAAGGCCATAACTTGAGATTGGTAAATCAAAATGACATGGGACCAAAGGCATTGGTTAGAGGACTCAAAGACCTTTCCAAAATGTCCAAGAACATGAGAAAAGCTTAAAAATTGAGCAAGTTATGCCTTGTGGAAGTTGGGAAATTTTTGGATATTTTGAAAAGTCAACATTGATTCAAATGACCTAAAAATGCTAATGGGCCCATTTTTCTTCCATGATTCATCATTCCAAGCATGTGCACGACCACTTGGCCCAAAGGGAAGTATTTTCTCATTTTTTATTTATTTATTTGAATTATTATTTATATTAATTCATTTAAATCATTTAAATATGTGAAAAATATATAACTTGACCTAATAAATCTTTTCATGCATGTTTTGCCCTCAATATTTCGTGCACATTCAGAAATAGGAAGATTTGATTTGATTTGAGCATAATTGGTACAAGAACACTTGAAAAAGATTGAAAAAAGATCCTTAGAAAATCAATTATCAAAAACCATGATTACAAGAGATTTGGTTGAGTTTTGTTAACCTAATACATTCACTACATAAGCACAAACATAACCCTAATGTCCATAGACAAAAAAACTGCGCAAGAAAGCCATTGCAAACTTGAAAAATTCTCTAAAAACTCAAAAACTGAAAAGCACTTTTTAGGTCGATTCAAAGTACAAAACCTATTCCATTAGCATCCTTGAAGGTTCCTGAACGTGTTCCAATCCATATCATCCATTCAAACGCCAGGAATTGGTATATTGAATCAAAACTGTACAGAGAAAAATTGATTATCGTGTTTCATGTTTTAAGCATTTTTATAACATTTTGTTCATGGATTCTTATTCCTCATTTGATTCTAAAGCTAACCATTATGTTTAATTGAATTATTATGCTGTATACGAGATTATGCCATGTTTGACTTTTAGGGTTTTCAGAGTTTTGAATTGGGGTTTTTCACCCAAGGAAAAATTAAGGCTTGTGATTACCACCATTCAATTCAGCGCATGGAGACGAAGAAGAATCACCCCTCGCGCTGAATTTATGTGCCCAGGAGAGCTAATCGCTATTTTCTTTAAAGCCCTCTAAACCCACGCCATAAAAACCGTTGCTTTTGTTTTTGTTTTACAGGGATGGTGAAGAAGATGATGTGTTGTCAACAAATGATACGCTAGTTTGAAAACTCGCGCGCGTTGGAGGCCACTAACTCTCTTTTCTTTTATAATATTCATTGACCATTATATATTAAATGTAATTCAAGCGCTTCAGTGGCAAGTGTACACCTTTGCAATGTCCAAGACCTGGGTTCGAGCCCCAGGTCTGTATAATTTCCATATTATTTTTCTATGTGAATTCCTATGCAGCGCTTACGTTGAGACATACCATGCACTCCCAAATCAAGTGTGACACGTCCCCCTGGAGATCAAACCAAAGGCCTAGATCTGAAGCACACCATGAGCGTGAGTCAACGTTGCTACACGCTTGCTAAAAAAGGTCCACAAGGCCATGCTATTGGGCCAGATTGCTAAGGCCAACACCTCACAATTGGGGCCTGAACCCCCCCTGGTTTGCAATTTTCTCCATATTTTATTTTTTTCAATTATTATTTTTATTTGCTTTATTGTTTTAATTTAATTAATTTTTTTTTTACAAAATACAAAAACCTCATAAAAATCAGAAAAGATGAAAAAATGTAATAAATAATTTTTATTTCTAATATTTTCATAAATAAATGCATGTAAATAAATTTAGTTTAAAATAGGTCTTAATATTAATTCTTTTCATAAAAAATCTAAAAAAGTGTAGAATTAGGTTTAATTAATAAATTTTATTCCTTTTAATTTTTTCTTTTTTCACAATAATAATATTTATTTTATTTATTTATTTTTTATAATTAAATTTGCATGAAAATAATTTAGGGTTAATTTAGGTTAAAAACTCCAATATTTTTCTTAATAACCTAAAAATAATTAGAACTAGGTTTAACATTTTATTTTAGTTTTAATTAATTCTTTTTCTATTAAATCTTAAAAAACATAAAAATACCAAAAACATTTTCTTTTAATTTTAATTCTTATTTCATATTAATTTAATTTTGCAAAAGGGTCCAACGCCCTCGTTCGTAATTTATTTAATTTCGCATATTTATCTTATGTCATTTAAATACTTATGTATCTCTCCCGAAGCTTTGTAATTTAATTACTTTTCGCACTTTTAATTTATTTACTTTTCTGTCAAATCGGGTCCGGTTTAATTTTGGCGATGTGGACCCGCGCCATTTGTAATAGCTTTAGATTTATTTTCCCCGCAACTTTTAAATTGTTAAACAAAGCATGCAAGAATGAATGGCCTTAAATAAAATCAAGCGTAGAACACCTTTGACATGAACAGGATAAATGCAAACGAAAACGACACCCAAATCGCACACACCACCCCTAGGGTACGCCTCACTGTTGCCTTGCCTTCGAAAGGTGATCGTCGAGTAGAGGATGTCTTAGTAAGTCCTCATGATCCGGGAACCTGGCATGAGGGTAGCTTCTAAGGTGTCTTCCCATTGCTCTGGTGATCACCATGTCCCGAACCTCGAATTGACCCGAACACCTCCAACGGTGGTGCTACCTCCCTCTCAATGGTGGGATGGCATTACTTTAAAGGACATCTACACAGACGAATTCCTTAGGGTAGGTAGACAACTCGTAGATACTTGCTCTAAATTTCAAAACAAATCAAAAATACTTTTCACACCGACACCTTTTCAAAAAGCTTTCGAAAGCAATTTTTTCAAACACTCTTGAGGATCGATACAAGAGTCGAACTGAAATTTTCAAAGAAACTTTTTTAAAACCCGCAGTTGAAAAGCAAACAAACCATTTTGAAAACACAAGTGAGCAAGTATCTAAGAGCCCATGGATAACCATGGATAGAAAGGGTGCTAACACCTTCCCTTTCTATAACCTACCTCCCGAACCGAGAGCAATCTCTATAAGGAATTTTTCTGTGCTTTTGTCCTTTCCATTTGGAGAAAATAAAAGACGGTGGCGACTCTTGCTTCCGCGACATTTCGCGAACCAGCGTTAAACAGTCAGTTCCAGATCCACCGATCACACTTATGATTATGAATGCAGATGAAACAAATCTAAAAGGACATAAGACACCACTGGGGATGTAAAAAGGTAAAAGAGGAAACAAAAGGAAAACTTGACCAGGAAAATAAATCCCTAGTGAAGAAAAGACAAGACGCTGCTGGGGTAATGCCCAAGAGAGATTATAAGGTATCATCAACTCAAAAATTGAGGATAGAGAGTGGCGGATAACAGTGACCGACATATAACTGTGAACTACCAACTCACTGAGGGGATAACAAAAAAAGTAACGTCAACCCACCAGGGAAAGCAATGGCAAGATAATACCATTAAATCTTAAGATGTACCCAACATTCATGATTGCATACAGATAAACTTCTATTAAGTAACAAAATATCAACAATGAACTACCTTTCATAATGACAAGGCTACCATCCATCGGAAAAATAAAAACTCAGCAACAAACTACCTTCCATAATGACAAGGCTACCATCCATTGGAGTAAAAACATTTAAACAACATACTACTTTCCATAATGACAAGGCTACCATCCATTGGAGTAAAAATATCTCAATAACAGACTACCTTCCATAATGATAAGGCTACCATCCATTGGAGTAAAAAAATTTCAACAACATACTACCTTACATAATGATAAGGCTACCATCCATTGGAGTAACAAAGTCTCAACAACAGAATACCTTCCATAATGACAAGGCTACCATCCATTAGAACAAAAAAATCTCAACAACAAACTACCTTCTATAATGACAAGGCTACCATCCATTGGAACAACAAAATCTCAACAACATACTACCTTCCATAATTACAAGGCCACCATCCATTGGAGTAACAAAAAAATATAAGCAATAGACTACCTTCCATAATGACAAGGCTACCATCTGTAAGTATGAGAGTGCGCCTAAGAGGGGGGGGGGGGGTGAATTAGGTGCTTTAAAAGTTTTACCGTTTTAGTGAGATGGATATTATTTTTCTGGTTTAGTGCATGAGTTTACAATTGTGTTTATTTCTTTTCTGGTTTATGACTAGTGATGAAAGCAGTAAATGCAGAAAAGTAAAGAACACAGAGATGTATCCTGGTTCCCCTTACAGTCCGAGAGTACTCCAGTCCCCTTTCAATATGAAAGAGATTTCCTTATTGTTAGATCTCTAGACAAGACACCCTAGTCCTTTTATACAAGACTCTAACCAATAAAACCACCAAGAACAATCCTCTTGGACCAAGAACAATCCTCTTGGATTTTCACTAATTTACCTATGAGAACAATCCTCTCAATGTAACTACACTTGTATCCAACAACTTGGAAAGATAAGATTTCAACAAAAACACTTAAACTTAATTCCAACAATCCTGGAAATTAACTAAGTAAATATCAATTTGTGAGTTTGAGTGAGTAGAGTAATATTGATCACTAAGAGTGATTTGACAATGTATAATCTTATTCTTTCAATAATAATATTGTACAAAGACACAAGATATATTTGCTGAAAGTTTTATGTTTAAAGTATGAAAATGTGCAGAAAACTTATGCATGAAAATGAAGAATGCTTGAGTTTGTATTTTGAAAGTTCAGAAAATATTTATGAAAGAAGGTGTTAGATCTGGATTTGAAATTGAATATTTATATGTTCATAACACCCTTTTGAAACATCATGAAGATTTGGAAATGTATCATGAACAAATGCCATGTTTGAGTGAAAAGATGTAATGAAAAGAAATGATCAAAAGGCATGAATAAAGCTGTTATTTTTCAAATTCGTGCAGTGTGCAATCGATTGTACCTTGATGTAAATCGATTGCACAAGGTTTTCAACAGCTATTTTTTCAAAATCTTTAAGAGTGCTATCAATTACATTAATAATGTAATCGATTGCATGCAAAGTCAGTAGCAAAAATTAACTGAGTGCAATCGATTGCACTAACAATGTAATCGATTGCATGCAAAGTCAGTAGCAAACATTTTGAAAAAAATTAAGTATGCAATCGATTGCATAGGAATGTAAATCGATTGCACAAAGAAACAGAAGCAAAAGATTTGAAATTTTAAAGTGTGCAATCGATTGCACTAAGATGTAAATCGATTGCATGCAGAATAAAAGTGAAATTTTATCTTTGAAAAGCTTAAGTAATTATTCTTAAACATTTCTTTTTCATTTTTGAGCATCTATATCTTAAGATCAAAGTAGATAATATTATTATACCTTTAAAGTTTTTGAGAGCTTTGAGTGAAGATATTATCCTTATATGCTTAGATGCTTGATCAAAATCTTTGCCTTCCTTGTTAGCCATGGTTTGTCTTCATCAAAACAAAAGCTTATTTAAGAAGCTTGATTTTTACATTCTCCCCCTTTTTGATGAGGACAAACAATCTTTCTTTATGCAATGTACTTTCCGGAAGAGCTTCTCCCCCTAAGATGCAAAACTCCCCCTATGTAGGAGAGGGTTGGAATCCTTTGCAATTCTTCATCTTGATTGGAGAGTACCTTGAAAGTTAAGATATAGGAAATACAAGCATAAAGTACCACATCCTTCCCCCCCTTTGACATTATCAAAAATAAGGGAAAGATGCAATAAAAATGGACAAAATATATGAAGTAATATTGAAAACATAACCATAGCCATATTGCTTCATGATGATTTTTATCATCCTTTGATAAATGCACATAGTAGTTATCTTCATTAAAACATGATGTTGAAGCCTTTGTCACAAAGTTATCTTTTGTTCTTCAGCATGAAGTACATCTTCAATGGATATGAAAGTTAGTGTATCAACTTTGCCAATGCCAAGAATTCTTCCTTTAAGGTATTTCCCATATGTGAAATAATCCTTGGACTTGAACTAGATTTGAAAGTTAGTGTATGTTTCTCGTCATATGCTTTGAACAACCACTATCAAGATACCAAATATTGCATGTGGTCATCAAGCATACCTACAAAGCAAATTAAGTTTGATTTGCTACCCAATGTGCTTTGGGTCCATCATAGTTAGTTTCTTTCTTAACCCACACATAATGCTCACTTGCCACACTAAAGTTTCTAACATAGCAAGCATTAGGTGTATGGCCTTTAATACCAAAATAAAAACAAGTAGGTTCAAAGTTACTTATATATCTAGAAGGATAAGATTTCTTCTTAGGAAATGTTTTCTTTTTTGGATAGCGATGAACTATTTTAGGTTTGTTCACTTTCTCTTTGGATGATTGATCACTAGCCTTAACAAAGATAGTTTTATTAGAACTTGGTTTTGAAAACTTTGAATATCCAAGACCACTTTTGTCATTGCAGTATCTTTGTTGGCTAAGAACACCTTCCAATCCAATTTGGCCTTTTTCATATCTTTCAATGACTCTTTTTAATTGAACAATTTAGAAAGAGAGTGAATCACAATTTTTGCATACAAAATTCTGTTTTTGTTCATCACTTGATTTTTGTTTCTCTTTTTTGAAATCTTTCTCAAATAAGCTTTTGTTTTGATGAAGACAAACCATGGCTAACAAAGAAGGCAAAGATTTTGATCAAGCATCTAAGCATCTAAGGATAATATCTTCACTCAAAGCTCTCAACAACTTTAAAGGTATAATAATATTATCTACTTTGATCTTAAGATATAGATGCTCAAAAATGAAAAAGAAATGTTTAAGAATCATTACTCAAGCTTTTCAAATATACAATTTCACTTTTCTTCTGCATGCAATCGATTTACATCTTAGTGCAATCGATTGCACACTTCAAAATTTCAAATCTTTTGCTTCTGTTTCTTTGTGCAATCGATTTACATTCCTATGCAATCGATTGCATACTTAAATTTTTTCAAAACGTTTGCTACTGACTTTGCATGCAATCAATTACATTGTTAGTGCAATCGATTGTACTCAGTTAATTTTTTACTAATGACTTTGCATGCAATCGATTACATTGTTAATGTAATTGATTGCACTCTTAAAGATTTTGAAAAATAGCTGTTGAAAACCTTGTGCAATCGATTTACAACAAGGTGCAATCGATTGCACACTGCACGAATTTGAAAAATAACAGCTTTGTTCATGCCTTTTGATCATGCCTTTTCATTACATCTTTTCACTCAAACTTGGCATTTGTTCATGATACATTTCCAGATCTTCATGATGTTTCAAAAGGGTGTTATGAACATATAAATATTCAATTTCAAATCCATATCTAACACCTTCTTTCATAAATATTTTCTGAACTTTCAAAATACAAACTCAAGCATTCTTCATTTTCATGCATAAGTTTTCTGCACATTTTCATACTTTAAATAGAAAACTTTCAGCAAATATATCTTAAGTCTTTGTACAATATTATTATTGAAATAAGAAGATTATACATTGTCAAATCACTCTTAGTGATCAATATTACTCTACTCACTCAAACTCACAAATTGATATTTACTTACTTAATTTCCATGATTATTGGAATTAAGTTTAAGTGTTTTTGTTGAAATCTTGTCTTTCCAAGTTGTTGGATACAAGTGTAGTTATATTGAGAGGATTGTTCTCATAGGTAACTTAGTGAAAATCCAAGAGGATTGTTCTTGGTGGTTTTATTGGTTAGAGTCTTGTATAGAAGGACTAGGGTGTCTTGTCTAGAGATCTAACAATAAGGAAATCTCTTTCATGTTGAAAGGGGACTGGAGTACTCTCGGACTGTGAGGGGAACCAGGATACATCTCTGTGTTCTTTACTTTTCCGTATTTACCGCTTTCATCACTAGTCATAAACCATAAAAGAAAGAGACACAATTGTAAACTCATGCACTAAACCAGAAAAATAATATCCATCTCACTAAAACGGTAAAACTTTTAAAGTACCTAATTCACCCCCCTCTTAGGCGCACTCTCATAATTACAATTGGTATCAGAGCAGGTTATAGGTAACCTGCTCCTAAAAGATCCAGGATGGCTTATGCAAATCATAATCCCGTTTTCAGAGATGGTGGTAGTAATAACAAGCCTCCTCTATTCTGTGGCGAATATTTTGACTTCTGGAAAATTCGCATGAAGGCGCATCTAGAAGCAAAAGGAGAAGAAATATGGGATGCCGTCGTAAATGGTCCATTTATCCCTATAACGGTAATCAATGGTGTTGGCTCATTAAATCCTAAAACGGCATGGGATGATGATGATAAGAAGAAGTTTCTCTATGACAAAAAGGCAATAAACCTTATTTAAGGTGCACTTAGCATGGACGAATTCTTCCGTGTCTCGGCATGTAAAACAGCGAAAGAAATATGGGATACCCTGGTAGAAACTCATGAAGGAATCGCTGAAGTTAAAAGATCGATATTAAATACTTTGAGTCAAGAGTATGAACTATTCAGAATACAGCCCCGAGAATTAATCCTCAAGTTGCAGAAAAGATTTGTACACATGACAAATCATTTGAAAGCACTCGGTAAAACTTTAACTAATGATGAACTTAATCTTAAAGTGCTTAGATCTTTATCCAGGGAATGACAACCAAAAGTGACAGCAATGTCCGAGAAGAAGAATCTATCCACAATGACTTCCGCTACTTTGTTCGGAAAACTTCAAGAATATGAGACGGAACTTGCAAGACTCGAAAAGCATGAAATCCAAGTAAAAGACTCAAAAGACATGGCTCTGAATACCAGGATAAAAAATCATGATAGCAATCAAGAGGATGAATCCACTAGTAGTGAAGATGATGATCTTATCAAGAAGATTGAAAAGGTTCTACGAAAAGAAATAAAAAGGGAAGCACCAACAAGGAAGGTTATATGCTTTGAATGTGGAGAAAAGGGACATGTTAAAAGTGAATGTCGTACACTTGAAAAGAAGAAGAAATATTTCAAGAAAAATAAAGATAAGAAGTCAAAGAAAGCATATATAGCATGGGAAAGTTCATCTTCCGTTTCCGAAAATAATCAACATGTTAATCTCGCATTGATGGCCTCACACCATTCCGATGATGAAGACAATGAGGTTAGTAATGAATTTTCTCTTTTTGATAGTGATACACAAGGTGCTATAGATGAACTATTGAATGAATGCAAAATTATGTATAAAACCATTTCATCACAAAAGAAACAAATTTCATCCTTAAAATAAAAATAATATCCATCTCACTAAAACGGTAAAACTTTTAAAGTACCTAATTCATCCATTAGAACAACAAAATCTCAACAATAGACTACCTTCTATAATGACAAGGCTACCATCCATAATGACAAGGCTACCATCCATTGGAGTAATAAAATCTCAACAAAAGACTACCTTCCATAATGAGAAGTGTTGCACCCCAAAATTTGCCCTCTCATGTTTTCCAAAGTCTTCCCTCTGCATGGTTGATCACAAACCCTTGCCTAAGGAAAAAGAAAATTTTTGAGTGGGGCTTTAAGCATTTCGATTGGCATTCTTTAAGACCCTTCGATTGGAATTCTGAAGGAGCACTTCGATTGGCATTCTGAAGGAGCATTTCGATTGGCACTCTGAAGAAGCATTTTGATTGGCATTATGAAGGAGCCTTTCGATTGGCATTATGGACAAGTATTTTGATTGGCATTATAACAATGTCCTTCGATTGGAATTCCAAAAGGTCCATTCGAAGAGGCATTCAAAGGGTCCATTTGAAGAAGCTTTTGAAAAGCATTCGAAGGAGGTCATCAGCCCATTCGAAAGGGAGCATTCGAAGGGTGCCATCAGCCCATTCGAAGGAGGTCATCAAGAGGGCACTCAAGTCAAAAGCGTCCAGGTTCATTCAAGAGACACAAATGTTTCAAAAAAGAAAATTAGTTAATGTGTCCGTTTCTTGTCTCATGGCATTTAATGGCCTGTTTAATGGTTGTCTCTTGCCATTACTGCACCTTCACACCCCTATAAATACAAGGGCCAGTGGCACATTACAAGGACACAAAAATCGGAGGAAAATCACACACGAAAATACACATAAAACTCTGCAGGAGAACATATAGAAAAATTGCCTCAAAGAGCCAAAGCAGTCCTTCAGATCAAAGGTGCCCACGCCCAAAAGCCCAGATCGAAAGTGCCTGCATCCAGGAAGTTCCCAAATCGAAGGTGCCTACGTCCAGCAAACGTCCAAATCGAAGATCCAATCTGCTGGTAAGAAAGGGTAAACTATCCAACCTCATATTTGCATAATACATTCATACTTGTTGTTACTTTCTATTTGCCATCCTAGACAGGATCAAAGGGCCTGGGTTTGGCACCCAGGTCATGTTTTTTCGTTTGCTAACACTAGCTGCAGATTTAGCCTGAAGAGACCCCAACACGTGCAGGATCGAAGGGCCTGGGGTTCAATACCTAGGCCCTGCATTTTATTTCGCTAACATGCTTTTGCAGGTATAACATCCCAGATCGAAGGAGAGCCCTTCTCTAGATCGAACCCATTAGCATGCTGGATCGAAGGAGGCATCTCCTTCTTGGATTGAAAGCCATGACCTCCATGATCGAAGGGAAACCCTCTTCCTTGGATCGAAGGCTACTCACGCCTTATTGTCTGGCCCAATCGAAGCTTCCATTCCCTCCCTGGGTCGAAACTCCATTTTCCTCGGATCGAAGGATCCCTTTTGCATTTTATTTTTGTTTTTCATAGACTTCTTTTTATCCTTTTAATTAACATTAAAATAAAAAAACCACAAAAACATTAGGCTATGGTCACCATTGTGGGAGGTATGGTCACATTAAGCCTTTCTGCTTCAGATTGTATGGATACCCTAATCAGAACCCAAGTGTTAAACCTAAGTCTAAAAGGGTACCACATACTCCTCAATGGAAGAAAAAGGCTACTGCCCTGATAGCCCACACTTCCCTGAGAGTCTCTGCAAAGGAAGACTGGTACTTTGATAGTGGGTGTTCTAAGCACATGACTGGAATCAAGAACCTTCTCAATAATGTTAAACCTCACACCACTAGTTATGTGACCTTTGGATATGGTGCTAGAGGTGAAATCAAAGGAGTTGGTAATTTGGACTGCCCTGGAGTTCCAAATCTGAATGAAGTACTATTGGTAAAAGGCCTGACTGCTAATCTCATTAGTATCAGTCAATTGTGTGATCATGGATTCAAGGTCAATTTCTCAAAATCTGAATGCCTTGTAATTAATGAAAAACAAGAAGTTGTAATGAAAGGAGTCAGATCTAAAGACAACTGTTACTTGTGGGAGCCTGAGAACACTAATTTCTCCACTGTGTGTTCTATTGCCAAAGAAGAAAAAGAGGTGAAACTATGGCACCAAAAACTTGGCCACCTTCATCTAAGAGGAATGAAAAGGATTATCTCCATGGAGGCAGTCAGAGGGATTCCAAGACTGCAAATTGATGAAGGGAGAGTTTGTGGTGAATGTCAGGTTGGTAAGCAGACTAGGATGTCACATCCAAAGTCAAGACATCTGACCACCTCTAAAGTTCTAGAACTTCTTCATATGGATCTGATGGGACCAATGCATGTGGAAAGTCTTGGTGGAAAAAGATATGTCTATGATGTGGTGAATAACTTTGAAGTTTTTAAAGAACTGTGCAAAAGAACTCAAAAAGAAGGGTGTATTGTCAGAATCAGAAGTGATCATGATAAGGAATTTGGAAACAACAAGTTTAATAAGTTCTATGTCTCAGAAGGAATTAGTCATGAATTCTCTTCTCCTATAACTCCTCAACAAAATGGAGTTGACAGAAGGAAAAATAGGATCATACAGGAATCTGCCAGAGCTATGATTCATGTCAAAAGAATTCCTTTTCAACCTTGTGCTGAAATAGTTGCAGCTGGTAGTAGCTGTTCTCAAATTATCTGGACAAAACAGATGCTCACTGAGTATAATGTCTCACAAGATGTTGTGACATTGTATTGTGACAATTTGAATACAATCAATATTTCCAAGAACCCTATTCAGCATATCAGGACCAAGCACATTGACCTTAAAAATTACTTTATCAGAGACCTTGTAGAGGAGAAGACAATTAAACTGGAACATGGTGCCATTAAGCTACAGCTGGCTGACATTTTTACCAAGGCTCTTGATGCAAATCAATTTGAAAACTTGAGGGGCACGATGGGTATTTGCCAACATGAGAAATTATAGCAATTAATTTTGCTCAAAACAAGGGTTGAATGAGTTATTTTTGTTAAGTCTATTTTAAGTGGGTTAATCATATATTTCCCAAATTCTTTCAAAATTACTAAGAAGTTGAATAGACACACATTTGCCTCCTTCCACTCTCGACTTTGCAACATCTTTTTTTCTCTCAATCAAAGTTTTCTCCCTAGTTGCTACTGGTTTTCCAAGTCAATCAAAATGTCTCAAACTTCATCCTCATCCAAGACAACCGTTTCATCTTCATCATCTGATCAAGATTCTCGAGCAATCATCTCATGCATGGATTCTGAAGTCTTGGAGATTACTCCTCTCAGAGAAATAGAAACTAACCCTTCCAAGGTCAAAAAGCTGAGAACAAGGCATGCAGGAAGGTCTCAGGCGACGTCTTCCGGTAATCCCTCTCAACCTTCATCTTCTGTACCTAATAGGGAAGGATCAGCTTATGTACATCAAGAAATAGATAGGCTTGTTACAAGAATCCTGAGTGAGAACCACTCTGTACCTGGGATTTCTGTTCCATTAAATCAAGAATCAGCAAGCCCAAATGTTGAAGCAAATCCAGATGTCTCTGAGAATGTTGAGACACCAAATGAAAACATTAAAAAACCATCTGAACACCTGGATGACATTCAGAACCCTTCAGAGAAGAATGTTGAACCACCTGTTATTGATGTGGATGAGGAATACTCAGACAATGACCTGATTGCAAATATCAACCCTAGCATAGCTAGGAGAATGATGAACAGGAAGGGTAATCAAGATGCTGCAAAAGGTCTGAACAAAGAGAAACCTGCTGATAAGAAAACCAGGTCTGAAGGGAAGACTGGTACTGTGAAGACTGGACTGTCCAAAGGGAAGGTGAAAGCCCAAGTGCATGCTGGGAGTCTCTCAAAACCTGCAAGGCAACCAATAACTAAGAAGAGAAAAGAACCTGAGCCTACTGATTCTGATGAGCAGTCAGATTTTGAAATTGATACTGAAGACATTCCCCTCAGAAGGAAACTCCCTTCCAGCAAAATGGCTAGAGTTCCTGAAGTCCCCACTGACAACATTTCATTTCACCACCCTGAAAATGCCAACAGATGGAAGTATGTTTGCTTGAAGAGAATATCCTTGGAAAGAGAACTAAACAATGGTGCCATGGACTGCAAGGAAATCATGGACCTGATAAAAGATGCTGGACTAATGAAGACTGTGGTAAAATTTACCAAATGCTATGAAAATCTGGTCAAGGAATTCATAGTGAATTTGTCTGATGAATGTGCTGATGGAAGGTCAGCTGACTTTGAATGTGTATATGTGAGAGGAAGAAGGGTTAATTTATCTCCATCTGAAATTAACAAATTTCTTGGAAAATCAAATGAGGCCTGCCCTAACTGGAAGTTACTGACAATGAAGTTTGCCAAACCATCACAGCAAGACAAGTCAAGTACTGTCCCTCAAAAGGCAAGCTAAATGCTAGCAAGCTAAGCATAAAATTTGCCATCCTGCACAAGATTGGTGCAGCCAACTGGGTCCCTACAAACCATAAATCAACCATCTCTACAGGATTGGGGAGATTCATTTATGCTGTTGGTACCAAGACTAAATTTGATTATGGCATGTACATTTTTGATCAAACCTTAAAACATGCTGGTAGCTATGCTGTTAAAGGCCCAATTGCCTTTCCCTCCCTCCTATGTGGAATCATTCTTGCTCAGTACCCTGATATCCGTGTGGAAAGAGACACTGCTTGCAAAAGAGCTCCTGCTCTTGGGTTACACTACAAGATGTTTCAGGGATCTCATGTTCCTGACATTGTCATAACATCAGCTGAGATATCATCTGCAAAAACTCAGTCCAAAACATCTGATGTTATAGCTGTATTGAAAGAGACCTGCAAAGAGCTGGAGACCAGGAAAAAGACTCTAGAAAACCTAATTGCCAAGTTAGAACAGGAGGAGACTGAAGGAATCAGAAGGGAAGAGGTTGCTGCTGAAGATCAGCTCAATGCTGAAGAAAGTAGCTCCTCTAAAGGTGACAATGCTTAAAGTCTGGTGGAATTGTCAAGCCTGATGCTGATGCTGTTGATACAAGTGTCTTCAGATTTTATTTGTTGTTTTTATTACCTATTTTGGATAACTGTATAACATTTAAGTACATGTTTCTTTGGCCCATTTGTGGCTAAAGAGGGGGAGATATGTTAGAACAATGTTTGAATCTAGTACCCTATATTTAAGTTTTGATGATAACAAAGTGAAAAGATACAGTAGTTAAATATTTCATGATTATATGCTGCCTAAAATTACTATGCTCTGACTTGCAGATATGCTGATTAAAATAAGCAAGATCACTTATTCAGCATCAGAATATGAGTTTGCACACCAGCATCAGAAGTTGCTGAATCAGAACGTCAAGATCAGATGATCAACGTTTGCACATGCTAAAGCTTGATGAACAGAACTGCGCGTAAAACACTCTGATACAGAATCAAATTAGTTCATCAGCAGCGAAGCAGAATCAGAATGAGCCAAGCCAGAACGTGCATTGAAGAAGCAACGGTACTGTGCATTGAAAGCTAATCAATACCAACGGCATCATTCTAGACAAGATCTGCTCAAAAAGGAAAGCTTGTTAATAGCATTGAATCAAGAATATTTGCTTCAACGTTCATCTTCTCAAGTGCTATATAAACCAAGCTTCGAAGATTATCACGGCTAATGCTTCCAAACTCTCTACACGCACAAAGCTGAACAATAATCTTCACTCTACAAGTTTTGCTAAACCAACAAACTCTGATACTTTATTAGCGTTTAGCAACCTAGTATTCTAAGCTTCATTTGTGTAAACATCACAGTTGTGATATAGTTTTTGTAGAAAACATTCACACATTTGCTTATACCTTTGTAAGAAAGTGTTGCCTTGACAAACCGGATTGTGGTTTGAATCAAGAAGGTTTTAGCAGTTGCTAAAGCAGATTTGTATTCAGTTGAATATAGTGAATTAAGACCTCGTTGGAGAGAGGCGAAATCACCTTGACGGGTGGACTGGAGTAGTTTGAGATCAAACGAACCAGGATAAAAATACCTTGTCATTTGCTTTAAGATTCCAGTTTTTCAATTCAACCCCCCCTTCTTGTGTTTTTCACCCCTTCAATTGGCATCAGAGCGCCTGGTTCTGAGCTAAAACACTTAACCGTGTCAGTACAAGATCCAGCGTCAGAAAAACACAATGGCAGGAAACAACTCTCATTTCAGCAATGACACCAATGAGGACAGAGACAGATTCAGCGGCAAACCTCCAGTCTTTGATGGAGAAAACTTTGACTACTGGAAAGACAGAATTGAAAGCTTCTTTCTAGCACATGATGCTGATCTGTGGGATATGGTGACAGATGGATACACGCACCCTGTTAATGCAACTGGTCAGAAGATTGATAGAAAATCAATGACTGATCAACAAAAGCGTGATTTCAAGAATCACCATAAGGCCAGAACCATCCTCCTCAGTGCTATCTCCTATACTGAGTATGAGAAGATCTCTAACAGAGACACAGCTAAGAACATCTTTGATTCTCTCAGAATGACGCATGAAGGCAACGTTCAAGTCAAAGAAACAAAAGCTCTGGCGCTCATTCAGAAGTATGAGGCGTTTAAAATGGAAGAATCTGAATCCATTGAAACTATGTTCTCCAGATTCCAGATTCTGGTAGCTGGTCTCAAAGTTCTGGACAAGGGATACTCTACTGCTGACCATGTCAAGAAGATAATCAAAAGTTTACCCAAGCAGTGGAGGCCTATGGTTACTGCTCTGAAGCTGGCGAAAGATCTCAACAAAATCACTCTGGAGGAACTTATAAGCTCCCTCAGAAGTCATGAGATAGAGTTGGAAGCTGACGAGCCTCAGAAGCAAGGTAAGCCTATAGCTTTAAAATCTAACAGAAAATCTGAATCTAAAGTTTTGCAGGCAGTTGAAGAAACATCTGATGGATCCTCATCAGAAGAAGACGAGCTTTCTCTCCTCTCCAGAAGAGTAAATCAACTGTGGAAGCAAAGACAAAGGAAGTTCAGGAATCCCAGAAGATCTGATCAGAACGAGTCTTCTTCCAGATACAGAAGGACAGATTCTTCCTCTGGATACAGAAGATCTGAAGGCTCCTCAGGTAGCAAGAAGCCAAATACAAAAGACATCATCTGCTACGAGTGCAATGAGCAAGGACACTACAAGAGTGACTGTCCAAAGCTTCAGAGGGAAAAGCCCAAAAAGAAGTTTGGAAGAGAGAAGAAGAAAAGTCTCATGGCCACATGGGATGACTCTGACTCGTCTGAAGCTGACTCAGAATCAGATGATGAAAGGGCGAACATAGCGCTTATGGCTAACATTCCAGATGACAGTGAAGCTTCTGACTCAGACTCAGAATCAGACACAGAAGAGGTATTCCCTAACTTCGCTGTTAATTTTACAAAGGCTGAACTTGCTGAAAGCCTCAATGAAATTCTGGAACGTTATCAGCAGATTAGAGCTAAATTCAGAGACCTGAAAAGGACTCTTGAATCTGACTCTAATAAGTCTGAGAGTCTCAAATTGGAAAACTCTGAGCTGAGAGATAAAATTTTAAAATTAGAAAACTCTTTACAAAACTCTCAGAAGGAACCAATTGCTGAAACTCCCAGCAACGCTGATGAGATCATCAAGGAGTATGATCATAGTTTCCAGAAGTTTCTTGCTAAAAGCATAGATAGAAGCAGAATGGCTTCAATGATCTATGGAGTTAGCAGAAACGGCAGGAAAGGAATAGGATACCTAGGTAAGGGTCCTACACCTAAAAATGTCATGGATTTAACCATTAAACACACTCCTCTAAATTCACACTTTGTGTATGGTCACACACATGACATCAAATATACTAGTAGTAATCACTTTGTGAAACCAAAATTCAATCAGAGTTTTGGTAAAACTAACAAATCAGGACCCAAGAAGATCTGGGTACCTAAGGATAAAATAATACATGTTGCAGATATCTTTAGCAGCAAATCAGAAACACCAGTCATGGTACCTGGACTCTGGCTGCTCACGTCACATGACGGGAAGAAGGCATATGTTCCAAAGCCTGGAACTTAAGCCTGGAGGCCACGTTGGCTTTGGAGGCAATCAGAGGGGAAAGATTATTGGCTCTGGAACTGTAGGTAACGGAAATCTTCCCTCTATTAATAATGTTCTGCTTGTTGATGGATTGATGCATAACCTGTTATCCATAAGTCAATTAAGTGATAACGGTTATGATATAATCTTTAATCAAAAATCATGTAAAGCTGTTAGTCAGAAAGATGGGACTATCCTATTTAATGGTAAGAGGAAAAACAACATTTACAAAATCAAACTTTCTGAACTAAAGAGTCAGAACGTAAAATGTCTTCTGTCTGTTAACAACGAGCAGTGGATCTGGCACAGAAGATTGGGGCATGTTAGTATGAGAAGAATATCTCAGATTAACAAACTCAATCTGGTCAGAGGACTTCCAAATTTGAAGTTCAATTCAGATGCTCTGTGTGAAGCATGTCAGAAAGGCAAATTTGCAAAACCTTCTTTTAAATCCAAAAATGTTGTTTCTACCTCTAAGCCATTAGAACTTCTGCACATTGACTTATTTGGACCAGTTAAGACTGCTTCTGTCAGTGGCAAGAAGTATGGGTTAGTAATCGTAGATGACTATAGCAGATGGACATGGGTAAAGTTCTTAAGACACAAGGACGAGTCACACTCTGTGTTTGTTACCTTCTGTAACCAAGTTCAGAATGAAAAAGATCTTAGAATCGTTAAAGTCAGAAGTGATCATGGTGGAGAATTTGAAAATAAAGATTTTGAGTCATTCTTTAATGACAAAGGCATTCTGCATGATTTCTCTTGTCCTAGAACTCCCCAACAAAATGGAGTTGTAGAACGAAAGAACAGAACATTGCAAGAAATGGCCAGAACCATGATCAACGAGACAAACGTTGCTAAGACTTTCTGGGCAGAGGCAATAAACACAGCGTGCTACATTCAGAATAGAATCTCAATAAGACCTATTCTGGAAAAGACTCCATATGAATTGTGGAAGAACAGAAAGCCCAACATTTCGTATTTTCATCCATTTGGATGTACTTGCTATATGTTAAATACTAAGAATTATTTGAACAAGTTTGATTCTAAGGCACAGAAGTGTATTATGTTAGGATACTCTGAACGCTCAAGAGGGTACAGAGTATACAATACAGAAACACAGATTGTGGAAGAATCAATCAGTGTTCGTTTTGATGATAAGCTTGACTCTGAAAAGTCAAAGCAGAATGAAAATCTTGCAGGTATAGAAATTGAATTTGCAGGTTCTGAAGACAAGTCATCAGAAGCTCTCAACACAGACATTCCTTCAACGTCTGAAAGAAGCAATGCTAGAAATCCTACAACTGCTGATCAACCTCAGAAGAGATTACCCAGAAGCAGTTTGGATCACCCAGAAGAGATTATCCTAGGAAGAAAGGAAGATCCAATCAGAACAAGAGCAAGCTTCAGAAACTCTGAAGAAACTCTGATGGGACTTGTGTCTCTGATTGAACCTTCTTCTATTGATGAAGCACTTCTGGACAATGACTGGATTCTGGCAATGCAAGAAGAGCTGAATCAATTCACCAGAAACGACGTATGGGATCTCGTTCCAAGACCAAAAGGATTCAACGTCATTGGAACAAGATGGGTGTTCAGAAACAAGCTTAATGAACAAGGTGAAGTCGTCAGAAACAAGGCACGACTGGTTGCACAAGGTTATAGTCAGCAAGAGGGGATAGACTATACAGAAACCTTTGCCCCAGTCGCCAGGTTAGAATCTATCAGACTTTTAATCTCATTTGCTGTTAATAGAGGCATCACTCTGTATCAGATGGATGTCAAAAGTGCATTCTTAAATGGTTATATAGAAGAAGAAGTGTATGTTCACCAACCCCCAGGTTTTGAAAATACAAAACATCCAGAACATGTTTTCAAACTGAAAAAGTCACTGTATGGTCTGAAACAAGCTCCCAGAGCTTGGTATGAAAGGCTAAGTAACTTTCTGCTTGAAAACGAGTTCACCAGAGGGAAAGTGGACACCACTCTATTCTGTAAAACAGTTAAGAGTGACATTTTAGTCTGTCAAATTTATGTTGATGATATAATCTTTGGTTCTACTAATCCTTCTCTTGGAAGAAAATTTGCTAAGTGTATGCAGGCAGAATTTGAGATGAGCCTCATGGGGGAACTGAAGTTCTTTCTAGGAATTCAGATCAATCAAACTCCAGAGGGAACTTACATTCATCAGAGCAAATACATCAGAGATCTTCTGAAGAAATTTGACCTCTCAGAATGTAAGTCATCAAAGATTCCAATGCATCCCACGTGCATTCTGGAAAGAGAAGAGGTAAGCAAAAGCGTAGAACAGAAAGTCTACAGAGGTATGATTGGTTCTCTCCTTTATCTGACTGCTTCAAGACCTGATATTCTATTCAGCGTATGTATTTGTGCTAGATTCCAATCAGATCCTAGAGAATCTCACTTAACAGCTGTTAAGCGAATTTTCAAGTATCTGAAAGGTACTACTAATCTGGGTTTGTTTTATAGAAAATCTAGTGATTACAGTTTAGTAGGCTACTGCGACGCTGATTTTGTTGGAGACAGAGTGGAACGAAAAAGTACTTCTGGAAGCTGCCAGTTTCTGGGAGAAAATCTGATCTCGTGGTCCAGCAAAAGGCAATCAACTATTGCTCTGTCAACAGCAGAAGCTGAGTACATAGCAGCAGCAGGATGTAGCACACAGATGCTCTGGATGAAAAGTCAGCTTGAAGACTTCCAGATTTTTGAGAGTAACATTCCTATTCTTTGTGATAATACTTCTGCTATTTGCTTAAGTAAGAATCCTATTTTACATTCTAGAGCTAAGCATATAGAAATAAAACATCATTTCATTAGGGACTATATTCAGAAAGGAATTTTAAACTTGAAATTTATAGATACAGACCATCAATGGGCTGATATCTTTACTAAACCCCTTTCAGAAGATAGGTTTAATTTCATTCTGAAACATCTCAGCATGAAAGTATGCCCAGAATGAAAATGCTTTAATTCCATATTTTTATCTTTCAGAATGTAATTATATTACTGTGAACTTCTGATCAATCTTCCTTCAGAAAGTTAGAACATGCAGATTGTATCAGAGGCAAGTCTAAAGATCTGAGAGTCTAATCTCAAAGACAGACGTGCTGATCACTACATCAAACAAGTGTCATCCAATCATCAGCAAATCCCTGAAGCAGAACGCGTGCACGTTTCTGAGAAGGCAAAGCGCTGATTGGGTGCATTGAGACACATGTCTGGTAACCGTTTTTAAGTATCTTTCTCAAATCCCCCAAAATCAGCAAGCATTAAATGCAAAAGTAATCACGCTTGTTAATGGCAATCATTATTTTTTTTCTCTCTCTTAAAAACGTTTTATTTTTCAAAATAATTTTTGAAAATTCTATTTAAGCACATTACTCTTCATTCTTAATCTTTACGCTTTCTCATAATCTCTTAAGAATTTTTCTGCATATTTCTGAGTTTACCGTCTTCAAACCCTTTTCTCTCAAATCATTCTCAAGCTTTTTGTGTGAGAACAATGGCATCCTCCAGCATTTCTGCAGGAAATCAGAAGAAAGAAACCTCTGAGCAATATCAGGTGCCTACCAGAACTCTTCTCACACCGGTAAAGAATCTTGAGGTTCTCTCTGAGTTAATCATCGATTTCGAAAGTTTGAAGGATAATGGATTTGACCTAACTGAGGAAGTCAAAGCTCAAAAATGGGAGAGGTACTTTGATAGATTGGTTGGACCAACGTTCCCAGAGCTTGTCAAAGAATTTTGGA
Source organism: Vicia faba (assembly GCA_948472305.1). Classification (NCBI taxonomy): domain Eukaryota; kingdom Viridiplantae; phylum Streptophyta; class Magnoliopsida; order Fabales; family Fabaceae; genus Vicia; species Vicia faba. The sequence continues at coordinate 759,078,896 of OX451740.1, read as the reverse complement.
TTCACGCCAAGATTCATAAACATCTAGTCATCTCTTCTGTAATGGGAAAGAAGATAATAATTTCTGAAGACCTCATTGCTAGGTTAATAGGTCAAAGTGGTGGTGGAGTCCGTTGTGTGGACATGGCTGATAGATGCCCTGATATAGGTGTGGTAGCCAACTGCATTTTCACTCTTGGTTTTCCCAGCAGCAAAATCAAGGATCTGAAGGATCACTGCAGAGTGTGGGCCAAGATTGTTCTAGGCTGTTTCAATCACAGGAAGCCAACAAGCTCTCCTGACTATATAAACGTGGATCAGCAATTTCTGATCTACTTTATTGATCAGAGGGTGAAGATCAATCTGGCACACTTCCTGTTCAATCATCTGAAGACTAGTGTGAAAGAGACTAGAGAAGAAGAAAGGACCAAAAGGGACTGGATACCGTTTGGGAGGCTCATATCAGATATTCTGACAGAGAATAAGCTGATAGATTATCTGAGCGAAGCTAAAGTACTGGGCAATTTTGAACCAACTGTTGGAAAACCGCTGAACGCTAAGAACCTGAAAAAGATGAAGCTGATAGAAAATATTAGGAAGGAACCCAGAGCTGCTTCAACTGCTGACATCTCCAGAAGAAGAGTGCCTCTGAGTGGTTTCCCAAGATTTTCTGAAATGGAATCCCAACCTGATATGTTTATCAAGTATCCAGATTCATACAAGGAAGAAGATGCAGGTTCAAAGCTGAAGATCAAAGATCTGAGTCAAGTTCAACCTGAAGTGATTCAGAAGAAGTCAAAGAAGAGGAAAGCAGAAGGATCATCTCACCAGACTCCAAAGAAACGAGGTAATTCATCTGCTGCTCCTATTTCAATTTCATCTACTATTCCAACATCTGTTGCTCCTCCTCAAACCTCTCACAGAATATCCATTCCAATCCCCACTATTGATGAAACCATACCAGAAGACCCTTCTGAGGCCTTACAACTCAGAAGAACCAGAATTAAAATTCCCATTAAAATTCCCAAACAACAACCAACTGTTTCAACAACACCAGCACTTGATAGAGTGCTAGCTGATATTGAGCGTGAACATGCTTCTGTTCAACCTCACTCTGAACCACCAAATATTCCTCCTCCACAACCTGAACCAGAAATTCAACCTGAACCAGAAATACAACCAGAACATCAACCAGAACCAGAACCACAATCCCATCAACCAACCACAGAAGAACCTCTGATCCCTGAGCAATCAGAGATTCCACCCCCTCAACCAGAAAATAATCCTCCCTCACCTCAAACAGAGTTTCACCGCTATGAAACCCCATCTCCTCATCATTCTGATCTCCACTCACCTCAACCTTCACCGCTGGCAATACAGTTGCCATGTGGAACCACCATTGTCAGACCCCAGTTACCATCATCAGAGGAATCAACACCTCCAAAAACTCCAACCACTCCAATAGATATATCCTCTGACTCTGATAACCATCCACCAAAACAAACAGCACCTCAGCACACCTCTGAAAACCAATCCTCTGAAAACCCCAGCAAAACATTCATTGACTTAACAAGTCTTGAACGTCTTGCTGATTTAAGACACAAATTGGCCATTCCCAAACCAAAGCAACTAGATGTTGGCTCTGGTATTTTGGACTTTGAAACAGGTATGCTGCAATGGATTGCTTCCTTGAAGCAAGTCTGTCCGGGGATGATCGACCCAGCTGCTTCTGATCAGCTCTGGTCACAGTTCAGAGTATGGGTTCGTGCTGAAGCACTCAAGCTGCAGGACGTCAACTATGAGCAGGCTCAACAGAACTTTAGCAAGCTGCTGAAGGAAGTTGAGAGTCAGCTGCCTCAAGAAGTTGTGCTCCCTCTGGACTCTGAATCTTGGTCTGAGAAAGAGCAAGCTGCACAGGTGCAACCTTCAGAAGAAGACAAGACTCTTCAGGAAGAAAATCCAGCAGAAGATGTAGCTGAAAGTTCTGAGAAGCTTCCTCCTGCTGAAAGTTCTCAAGCTGCCTTGGACAGGCAGGCTCTGGAAGAATTAAGGCTGAATGACTTGCGTCTACAGCAGCGGATGGAAGAGAATGATCAGAAGATGGAAGCAAGAATGAATGTCCAGGACAGCAAGATTGATACTGTTGTCACCATGGTTCAAAAGCAGAATGAAACTTCTGAAAAGATTCAAGCAATGCTGGAAAGCCTGTTCTCACGCATGCCCCCACAACCTTGAAATCTTTTTCATGCATGACATTCTCTATATTTTCTTCATTTTCTGATGTACTTTTGACTATGTTTTGACTATGCTTGTGTAATGTTCTTTGCTCTGAACTATTTTTAATATAATTTGTTTTTCTGATCCAAATTGTTTTAGCACATCACTAACACTTTTTAATTGCTGACAAAAAGGGGGAGAACAAGAATGATATTTAAAATCAATAACGGCTAACTAGACAGAAATTCTCAAACATTCTAACTCTATTACTTGAAATGTTTTTCTGTTTTGTTGTTAAGTCTACAGGCACAAGGAAGCTCTGAACACTATGAAGACTAAGAACTAGAAGCTCTGATCAAAATGTAAAAGCTCATGTTGCTCTGATCAAATATGAAAGTTCTGATATATGAAGCTCTGATCGTCCTAACATTCTGATCCGAAGCAAAGCTCTGCTCTCTGATAAGTCAAAGACCTATAATCTGATGCTCAAAGATAGAAAAGGATCTGACTCTGAAGAACACGCATATCAAAGGGAAGTAACAAACTCAGGGGGAGTATCTCTTAACTCTGACTTCTCCGTACTTCTTATTCTGATACATAGCTCTGATAACTTTTCACGTTATTTTTTCATTTAAAATATCCTGTTTTTGTCATCATCAAAAAGGGGGAGATTGTTAGAACAATGTTTGAATCTAGTACCCTATATTTAAGTTTTGATGATAACAAAGTGAAAAGATACAGTAGTTAAATATTTCATGATTATATGCTGCCTAAAATTACTATGCTCTGACTTGCAGATATGATGATTAAAATAAGCAAGATCACTTATTCAGCATCAGAATATGAGTTTGCACACCAGCATCAGAAGTTGCTGAATCAGAACGTCAAGATCAGATGATCAACGTTTGCACATGCTAAAGCTTGATGAACAGAACTGCGCGTAAAACACTCTGATACAGAATCAAATTAGTTCATCAGCAGCGAAGCAGAATCAGAATGAGCCAAGCCAGAACGTGCATTGAAGAAGCAACGGTACTGTGCATTGAAAGCTAATCAATACCAACGGCATCATTCTAGACAAGATCTGCTCAAAAAGGAAAGCTTGTTAATAGCATTGAATCAAGAATATTTGCTTCAACGTTCATCTTCTCAAGTGCTATATAAACCAAGCTTCGAAGATTATCACGGCTAATGCTTCCAAACTCTCTACACGCACAAAGCTGAACAATAATCTTCACTCTACAAGTTTTGCTAAACCAACAAACTCTGATACTTTATTAGCGTTTAGCAACCTAGTATTCTAAGCTTCATTTGTGTAAACATCACAGTTGTGATATAGTTTTTGTAGAAAACATTCACACATTTGCTTATACCTTTGTAAGAAAGTGTTGCCTTGACAAACCGGATTGTGGTTTGAATCAAGAAGGTTTTAGCAGTTGCTAAAGCAGATTTGTATTCAGTTGAATATAGTGAATTAAGACCTCGTTGGAGAGAGGCGAAATCACCTTGACGGGTGGACTGGAGTAGTTTGAGATCAAACGAACCAGGATAAAAATACCTTGTCATTTGCTTTAAGATTCCAGTTTTTCAATTCAACCCCCCCTTCTTGTGTTTTTCACCCCTTCAAGATATGCTGTGGTTAATTACTTGATAGACACTATATTTTTCTGCAGTCATATTCATTATGCTGCTATCTATTCTCTGATTGCTTAGGGGCTTTAGCCAAAATCTGCCAAAGGGGGAGTTTGTAGGTGTTTAGTTATTGGCATGTATTTTTGGTAAAACCAGGTGTGTGAATGTCATGACTGATGTCATAACATTCTGGTTTATTAGGTACTGGTTTATTAGGTACCTCTGCAGAAAAATAATGGCATACCGGTGCTGCTGCTTATGAGTGTGTATCTGAGCATTTTGTAAAATGATCACATTTATTCCATCTACCAAAATCAGTAAACAAGAATCCTGATGTCATAACAAATGTTAAGACATCCTGTTCTGATCTAACAGTTATGCAGTTTGGTTAATTCTGAGATTTTTCAGGAAGATGACTCATTCTTTCCAGAACAGAATCTCACATGGACTTTGGGTTAACCTAGCTCAACCCTAACCTTGTTGATAAAGTCTTGTGACCAAGTCTTAAGGTCAAACAGAATTAACCCTAGCTTTTTGTGGAAACCCTAACTGAAGAAACAACTCCTATATATTCAACAGGACTGCTGTTTGGAATTCATCCCTTTTGACAGAAGATCAATTAGGAGCTGTATAGTTTTAATTGCTGTAATCCAAGCAAGTATCACTGTGATAAGTGACTTGGAATAGGTTTTAATTGTAAGGGTTTTGTATCACTCAAAGCTTTGAAGCAAGAGTGTTTTGTGTCTCTTGACTAAAGCTTTGAAGCAAAGTCAAGTTAGGTTTATGTATCACTCAAAGCTGTGAAGCAAGAGTGTTTGTGTTGCTTGATTAAAAAGCTGTGAAGCATAATCAAGTGTATGTTCTGAAGAGTGTCTTCATTAATTCATTAGTCAATTGTTTTAAGTATCACTGCTGTGATTGAGGGGGAGTGAGTAGGATCTCAGGTTTAAGTTGAACTTAGATTGAAGTTGCATTGGGTAGATCTTAAGTGAAGGAGATAAACTGGTTGGTTTATTCCTGAATTAATATCTCTTATAGTGGATTTCCTCCCTGGCTTGGTAGCCCCCAGAGTAGGTGTTGTTTCACACTGAACTGGGTAAACAATTGACTATGTTCTTTACTGTTTTTGTATTTACTGTCTTATAGAAAGTCAGATACGATGTCATAACATTGACTGTGACATTGAGTATCTGCAGCCAGAATTTCAATTGGCATCAGAGCAGGCACCCTGCCTGTATTACTGGGTGAGATCTAGGGATATCACTTTCTGGCACTATGGACAAAGAAGGAGTTTTTGGAAACAGACCACCCATTCTGGATGGATCAAATTATGACTACTGGAAACCTCGTATGATTGCCTTGTTAAAATCACTGGACAAAAAGGCCTGGAGAGCTGTTGACAAAGGATGGAACCATCCCACCATAACTGAGAAAGATGGGACAATCAGTCTGAAGCCTGAGGAAGAATGGAGTAAAGAAGAAGATGAGTTAGCCCTGGGTAATTCCAAAGCTTTAAATGCCTTGTTCAATGGAATTGATAGAAACATATTCAGACTAGTACATCAATATGAACTGGCCAAGGAAGTTTGGGACACTCTCAAAACTACCCATGAGGGCACTTCCAAAGTAAAAATGTCAAGGCTTCAGATGCTGACTACCAAGTTTGAGAATCTAAAAATGATGGAAGATGAAACCATTCATGAGTTTCACATGAACATCTTGGAAATTGCCAATACCTCAGAAGCATTGGGAGAAAAGATGTCAGAAGAAAAACTGGTGAGAAAGATTCTCAGATCCTTGCCTAAAATATTTGCAATGAAGGTAACTGCTATAGAGGAAGCCCAGGATATCAGCAAGTTGAAAGTGGATGAACTCATTGGGTCTCTTCAGACTTTTGAGATGGGGATCACTGAAAGTGTTGACAAGAAGAACAAGAGCATATCACTTGTATCCAACACTGAAGATAAAAACAAGGAGGATGAAGAAGAAAATATTTCAGAAGCTATAGCCATGCTTGGAAGACAATTCAACAAACTCATCAAAAGAATAGATCCAAAGTCAAGGTCTAATGTTCATAACATCCCCTCTGACATTGACAGTTCCAGCAGAAGACCAAGGTCAGAAGAGAAGGGAAATTAAGGCAGAGGAATTCAATGCCATGGTTGTGAAGGATATGGGCATATTCGAGCTGAATGTCCTACCTTTCTTAAGAAACAAAAGAAAGGAATGACTGTTACCTGGTCTGACTGTGATTCAAAAAGTAATTCTGAAGAAGAATCTGCCAAACTAGTTACTGCACTAACTGGTGTTTGTACCTTTGAAAGTGACACTAGTGATGAGGAAGTGACATTTGAAGAATTGGCTGATACTTACAAGAAATTGTGTATCAGAAGTGCTGAAGTCTGTGTGCAGAATGAGAAACAAACAAAACTCATCATAAAGTTGGAGGCTGAAAAAAGGGCAGACCTTGAAACTATAAGTCATCTAGAAGGGGAAGTTCAAATGCTGAACTCAAAACTGAACCAGATGACCAAATCTGTCAAGATGCTGACAAATGGAACTGACAAATTGGAAGAAATCCTTCAGATTGGACAAAATGTGGGAAACAAGTCTGGTCTAAGATTTGTGGAAGCAAAGAAATCTGGTGCAAACAAGAAGATCAGGCCTGATAAACAAATGTCAAAGCAGATGTCTCAACACAACTCTCAACATCAAGAACAAAGATATATGAAGAAAAGGTACCAAAGATGGAGATGTCATCATTGTGGGAGGTATGGTCACATTAAGCCTTTCTGCTTCAGATTGTATGGATACCCTAATCAGAACCCAGGTGTTAAACCTAAGTCTAAAAGGGTACCACATACTCCTCAATGGAAGAAAAAGGCTACTGCCCTGATAGCCCACACTTCCCTGAGAGTCTCTGCAAAGGAAGACTGGTACTTTGATAGTGGGTGTTCTAAGCACATGACTGGAATCAAGAACCTTCTCAATAATGTTAAACCTCACACCACTAGTTATGTGACCTTTGGAGATGGTGCTAGAGGTGAAATCAAAGGAGTTGGTAATTTGGACTGCCCTGGAGTTCCAAATCTGAATGAAGTACTATTGGTAAAAGGCCTGACTGCTAATCTCATTAGTATCAGTCAATTGTGTGATTATGGATTCAAGGTCAATTTCTCAAAATCTGAATGCCTTGTAATTAATGAAAAACAAGAAGTTATAATGAAAGGAGTCAGATCTAAAGACAACTGTTACTTGTGGGAGCCTGAGAACACTAATTTCTCCACTGTGTGTTCTATTGCCAAAGAAGAAAAAGAGGTGAAACTGTGGCACCAAAAACTTGGCCACCTTCATCTAATAGGAATGAAAAGGATTATCTCCATGGAGGTAGTCAGAGGGATTCAAAGACTGCAAATTGATGAAGGGAGAGTTTGTGGTGAATGTCAGGTTGGTAAGCAGACTAGGATGTCACATCCAAAGTCAAGACATCTGACCACCTCTAAAGTTCTAGAACTTCTTCATATGGATCTGATGGGACCAATGCAGGTGGAAAGTCTTGGTGGAAAAAGATATGTCTATGATGTGGTGAATAACTTTGAAGTTTTTAAAGAACTGTGCAAAAGAACTAAAAAAGAAGGGTGTATTGTCAGAATCAGAAGTGATCATGACAAGGAATTTGGAAACAATAAGTTTAATAAGTTCTATGTCTCAGAAGGAATTAGTCATGAATTCTCTTCTCCTATAACTCCTCAACAAAATGGAGTTGACAGAAGGAAAAATAGGATCATACAGGAATCTGCCAGAGCTATGATTCATGTCAAAAGAATTCCTTTTCAACTTTGTGCTGAAATAGTTGCAGCTGGTAGTAGCTGTTCTCAAATTATCTGGACAAAACAGATGCTCACTGAGTATAATGTCTCACAAGATGTTGCGACATTGTATTGTGACAATCTGAATACAATCAATATTTCCAAGAACCCTATTCAGCATAGCAGGACCAAGCACATTGACCTTAAAAATTACTTTATCAGAGACCTTGTAGAGGAGAAGACAATTAAACTGGAACATGGTGCCATTAAGCTACAGTTGGCTGACATTTTTACCAAGGCTCTTGATGCAAATCAATTTTAAAACTTGATGGGCAAGATGGGTATTTGCCAACATGAGAAATTATAGCAATTAATTTTGCTCAATACAAGGGTTGAAGGAGTTATTTTTGTTAAGTCTATTTTAAGTGGGTTAATCATATATTTCCCAAATTATTTCAAAATTACTAAGAAGTTGAATAGACACACATTTGCCTCCTTCCACTCTCGACTTTGCAACATCTTTTTTCTCTCAATCAAAGTTTTCTCCCTAGTTGCTACTGGTTTTCCAAGTCAATCAAAATGTCTCAAACTTCATCCTCATCCAAGACAACCGTTTCATCTTCATCATCTGATCAAGATTCTCGAGCAATCACCTCATGCATGGATTCTGAAGTCCTGGAGATTACTCCTCTCAGAGAAATAGCAACTAACCCTTCCAAGGTCAAAAAGCTGAGAACAAGGCATGCAGGAAGGTCTCAGGCGACGTCTTCCGGTAATCCCTCTCAACCTTTATCTTTTGTACCTAATAGGGAAGGATCAACTTATGTACATCAAGAAATATCTAGGCTTGTTACAAGAATCCTGAGTGAGAACCACTCTGTACCTGGGATTTCTGTTCCATTAAATCAAGAATCATCAAGCCCAAATGTTGAAGCAAATCCAGATGTCTCTGAGAATGTTGAGACACCAAATGACAACATTAGAAAACCATCTGAAAACCTGGATGACATTCAGAATCCTTCAGAGAAGAATGTTGAACCACCTGTTATTGATGTGGATGAGGAATACTCAGACAATGACCTGATTGCAAATATCAACCCTAGCATAGCTAGGAGAATGATGAACAGGAAGGGTAATCAAGATGCTGCAAAAGGTCTGAACAAAGAGAAACCTGCTGATAAGAAAACCAGGTCTGAAGGGAAGACTGGTACTGTGAAGACTGGACTGTCCAAAGGGAAGGTGAAAGCCCAAGTGCATGCTGGGAGTCTCTCAAAACCTGCAAGGCAACCAATAACTAAGAAGAGAAAAGAACCTGAGCCTACTGATTCTGATGAGCAGTCAGATTTTGAAATTGATACTGAAGACATTCCCCTCAGAAGGAAACTCCCTTCCAGCAAAATGGCTAGAGTTCCTGAAGTCCCCACTGACAACATTTCATTTCACCACCCTGAAAATGCCAACAGATGGAAGTATGTTTGCTTGAAGAGAATAGCCTTGGAAAGAGAACTAAACAATGGTGCCATGGACTGCAAGGAAATCATGGACCTGATAAAAGATGCTGGACTAATGAAGACTGTGGTAAAATTTACCAAATGCTATGAAAATCTGGTCAAGGAATTCATAGTGAATTTGTCTGATGAATGTGCTGATGGAAGGTCAGCTGACTTTGAATGTGTATATGTGAGAGGAAGAAGGGATAATTTCTCTCCATCTGAAATTAACAAATTTCTTGGAAAATCAAATGAGGCCTGCCCTAACTGGAAGTTACTGACAATGAAGTTTGCCAAACCATCACAGCAAGACAAGTCACGTACTGGCCCTTAAAAGGAAAGCTAAATACTAGCAAGCTAAGCATAAAATTTGCCATCATCCACAAGATTGGTGCAGCCAACTGGGTCCCTACAAACCATAAATCAACCATCTCTACAGGATTGGGGAGATTCATTTATGCTGTTGGTACCAAGACTGAATTTGATTATGGCAGGTACATTTTTGATCAAACCTTAAAACATGCTGGTAGCTATGCTGTTAAAGGCCCAATTTCCTTTCCCTCCCTCCTATGTGGAATCATTCTTGCTCAGTACCCTGATATCCTGGTGGAAAGAGACACTGCTTGCAAAAGAGCTCCTACTCTTGGGTTACACTACAAGCTGTTTCAGGGATCTCATGTTCCTGACATTGTCATAACATCAGCTGAGACATCATCTGCAAAAACTCAGTCCAAAACATCTGATGTTATAGCTGTATTGAAAGAGACCTGCAAAGAGCTGGAGACCAGGAAAAAGACTCTAGAAAACCTAATTGCCAAGTTAGAACAGGAGGAGACTGAAGGAATCAGAAGGGAAGAGGTTGCTGCTGAAGATCAGCTCAATGCTGAAGAAAGTAGCTCCTCTAAAGGTGACAGTGCTTAAAGTCTGGTGGAATTGTCAAGCCTGATGCTGATGTTGTTGATACAAGTGTCTTCAGATTTTATTTGTTGTTTTTATTACCTATTTTGGATAACTGTATAACATTTAAGTACATGTTTCTTTGGCCCATTTGTGGATAAAGAGGGGGAGATATTCTATGGTTAATTACTTGATAGACACTATATTTTTCTGCAGTCATATTCATTATTCTGCTATCTATTCTCTGATTGCTTAGGGGCTTTAGCCAAAATCTGCCAAAGGGGGAGTTTGTAGGTGTTTAGTTATTGGCATGTATTTTTGGTAAAACTAGGTGTGTGAATGTCATGACTGATGTCATAACATTCTGGTTTATTAGGTACTGGTTTATTAGGTACCTCTGCAGAAAAATAATGGCATACCGGTGCTGCTGCTTATGAGTGTGTATCTGAGCATTTTGCAAAATGATCACATTTATTCCCTCTACCAAAATCAGTAAACAGGAATCTTGATGTCATAACAAATGTTAAGACATATTGTTCTGATCTAACAGTTATGCAGTTTGGTTAATTCTGAGATTTTTCAGGAAGATGACTCATTCTTTCCAGAACAGAATCTCACGTGGACTTTGGGTTAACCTAGCTCAACCCTAACCTGGTTGATAAAGTCTTGTGACCAAGTCTTAAGGTTAAACGGAATTAACCCTAGCTTTTTGTGGAAACCCTACCTGAAGAAACAGCTGCTATATATTCAACAGGACTGCTGTTTGGAGTTCATCCCTTTTGCCAGAAGATCAATTAGGAGCTGTATAGTTTTAATTGCTGTAATCCAAGCAAATATCACTGTGATAAGTGACTTGGAATAGGTTTTAATTGTAAGGGTTTTGTATCACTCAAAGCTTTGAAGCAAGAGTGTTTTGTGTCTCTTGACTAAAGCTTTGAAGCAAAGTCAAGTTACGTTTATGTATCACTCAAAGCTGTGAAGCAAGAGTGTTTGTGTTGCTTGATTAAAAAGTTGTGAAGCTTAATCAAGTGTATGTTCTGAAGAGTGTCTTCATTAATTCATTAGTCAATTGTTTTAAGTATCACTGTTGTGATTGAGGGGGAGTGAGTAGGAACTCAGGTTTAAGTTGAACTTAGATTGAAGTTGCATTGGGTAGATCTTAAGTGAAGGAGATAAATTGGTTGGTTTATTCCTGAATTAATATCTCTTATAGTGGATTTCCTCCCTGGCTTGGTAGCCTCCAGAGTAGGTGTTGTTTCACACTGAACTGGGTAAACAATTGACTGTGTTCTTTACTGTTTTTGTATTTACTGTCTTATAGAAAGTCAGATACGGTGTCATAACATTGACTGTGACATTGAGTATCTGCAGCCAGAATTTCAATAACATAAACTGAAAATTGACACACTTGCACATGCCACTCTTAGGGTACACCTCACTTGGTTACCTCAAACGTGGTCATTAAGTATAGGATGTTTTAGAGGTCGTCCTTCTGTCCAAAGATCAAAGTTGCCTCGATAAAAATGATCTAAGACATTAGGATTACCACTAAGACGTCCTAACGTTGCTTTAGTGACCACACGTCCCTAAAATCGAATTGACCCGAAAACTCCAATGACGGTGCTACCTACTCCTCAATAGTGGGATAGCACTGTCTAAAGGACATTTGCACAATTAAATTCCTTTTTGAGTAGGTAGAGGTTCTTAAGTACTTGCTCCTTTTAAAAACAAAACAAAACTTTTCGCACGTACACTCTCTTCAAAGACAAAACTCTTTTCAAAACCCACAAACACAAAGAAAAGCAAACTTTTGAAAACATAGTGAGCAAGTACCTAAGAGCCCGTGGATAACCACGGATAGAAAGGGTGCTAACACCTTCCCTTTCTATAATCTACCTCCTGAACCCGAGAAACAATCTCGAAAAGGAATTTTTCTGTGCTTTTGTCCTTTCCTTGTTGGATAAAATAAAAGACGGTGGCGACTCTTGCTTACCGCGACACTTTGCGAAAACAAACGCAAACGCGAACCAGCATTAAAAATAGTCAGTTCTCATTCCCACCGATCACAGAACTGACGACTCTGATGGGGACTTGATTAATAAGTGAGGTATACCTTGGGATTAGATCACTTGTGTTTTCAATTGTATTGCTTTGTATGCTTTTAATTTTGTGGGCTTGTATCGGAGTTCTATAGATCCTAACCCGGATCTGGGGGTACCCTTTTTAGGTAAGTAGCAATAAACTGTGAGGGATCTGTCTGGCGTAGACCGACACGGATGAAGCAGTAGCTACGTTGGTGTGGCACCTTGGTCTGTACCGATATCCCTTGTGTTGAAACGAGGAGAATATGGGTCTTCTGAGGAGTCATTAAGCACCAACTGACCTTAGAACCTTAAATTGACCAACTTGGCCATAGAACAGTAGCAGTATGCTACACTCATTGAGACTAAACTCTCGTGATGGTTCCGGCCGCAAGACAAGGTTGCTAAGCTGGAATTATGACCGATTGAGGGTAGTCAGTGATATTGAGATCCTCTAGAACCCGGTTACTATTTTTTTAGGACAGGTTTAAACCAACTAAACTGAAAGAGGGTAATGCCTAAACTCCATGCCAGCCTAAACTTAAGGCTATATGTGTGACTTGTGTGCCTTCAAACTTGAACTACTTCTTATCTGACAACAGGGGTTTCTTGCAGGTTTTGTTTACAGTCCTTATCCAACAAATTGGATTTATTGCAGGGCTTACTTACACCTCACACTTTTGCATACCTGTACATAACATCATAACATCATACCATAGCATTTTCCTTAACCATTTCAAGGATCTCAAGGGCTTGTGATGCAGGTTATGATAAATCAATTGTCCAGCAAGGGGCAAAGGGGATTTATTTTCCTCTAGCAAAAACTGTCTAGAAATCCAAGCATGATAACTTGAGTCAGGGGCTATGAGCCACTCGATATGGTGAGCCTGACTCTTGAAGAAGGACTCTCAGCAACATAAAGCTCCTTCAATAAAGCTACCAGTTTCAGATTCTAACAGTTTATTGTTTACCCCGCGAGATCCTTGAAAACATTGCATACATATATCATACCTATCATTGCATAACAGGTCTCCCAGTACAGGTCTCTTATCTTCTTCGCTGTTTATTTCAGTAATCATCATGTCTACTGAACCTTCCACTGAGCAAGCTATCAAGGCCCTCCAGGCCCAGAATGCCCAATTTCAAGAGTTGGTCATGAGCCTAGCCAAGGGTCAGCAGGACTTGAAGACCCTGATTCTGAAAGAGAGGAAGAAGAATAAGAAGAGGATCATCCTGTTCAATACTGGACGCAGGTTTGGAAATGGGCTGCAGAACAAAGTTGATCTGACCATCCCATCTGAAGGGAAAGACAATCCACAAGAAAGGAGGGTACCTAGCCCTATAGTCTCCGACAACGAGACAGACTATGATGAAGAACAGTATCCTCCTACTGAGGATAAGTACAAACAACTGGAAGACCGTTTGAACGCTATGGAAATATAGAAGGTGCCCGGTCTGTACTTCGGAGATCTAGGTATATGCTCTTAGTATCTCCTTGACCAACCTTTTCACGTCCCAGTTTAATACCTGTAACAAGCCAGGAAAATATCTGTGGATGACTGATACCTGTAACAAGCCAGGAAAATATATGTGGACGACTGATACCTGTAATAAGGCAGGAAATTATCTACATGAAGAGATTGAAGATGAATACTTGTAACAAGCCAGGAAGACCATCTTTCTTTCAACAGGTATGCAAGTTCTCGCTAAGGAATCTCTTATGCGATCGACACTCCTGCAGATGGCATCTATAAGCCCATCCTCCTACCAACAATCCCCAAATGGCATCTGTAAGCCCATTCCCGACATCACAATGCTGATACTACACCACGCGAGTGCAAATTTCTAGGCACTCTAGTGTTCAATTATCTTCCACCCTCGGATCACGAAAGGCTCGAAAGCCAATCTATATCCTCAGGTTTAAGAAAATTGAACAGGGGCAACTATTGCACCCCAAAATTTGCCCTCATGTTTTCCAAAGTCTTCCCCCTGCATGGTTGATCACAAACCCTTGACTAAGGAAAAAGAAAATTTTTGAGTGGTGCTTTAAGCATTTCGATTGGCATTCTTTAAGACCCTTCAATTGGCATTCTGAAGGAGCACTTCGATTGGCATTCTGAAGGAGAATTTTGATTGGCACTCTGAAGAAGCATTTCGATTGGCATTATGAAAGAGCCTTTCAATTGGCATTATGGACAAGTATTTCGATTGGCATTATAATAGTGTCCTTCGATTGGAATTCCAAAAGGTCCATTCGAAGAGGCATTCAAAGGGTCCATTCGAAGAAGCTTTCGAAAAGAATTCGAAGGAGGTCATCAGCCCATTCGAAAGGGAGCATTCGAAGGGTGCCATCAGCACATTCGAAGGAGGTCATCAAGAGGGCACTCAAGTCAAAAGTGTCCAGTTTCATTCAAGAGACACAAATGTTTCAAAAAAGGAAATCATTTAATGTGTCCGTTTCTTGTCTCATGGCATTTAATGGCCTGTTTAATGGCTGTCTCTTGCCATTACTGCACCTTCACACCCCTATAAATACAAGGGCCAGTGACACATTACAAGGACACAAAAATCGGAGGAAAATCACACAAGAAAATGCACACAAACCTCTGCAGGAGAACATATAGAAAAATTGCCTCAAAGAGCCAAAGCAGTCCTTCAGATCAAAGGTGCCCACGCCCAGAAGCCCAGATCGAAAGTGCCTGCATCCAGGAAGTGCCCAGATCGAAGGTGCCTACATCCATCTAACGTCCAAATCGAAGATCCAATCTACTAGTAAGAAAGGGTAAACTATCCAACCTCATATTTTCATAATACATTCATACTTGTTGTTACTTTCGATTTGCCATCCTACACAGGATCAAAGGGCCTGGGTTTGGCACCCAGGTCATGTTTTTTCGTTTGCTAACACTTGCTGCAGATTTAGCCTGAAGAGACCCCAACAAGTGCAGGATCGAAGGGCCTGGGATACAATACCCAGGCCCTGCATTTTATTTCACTAACATGCTTTTGCAGGTATAACATCCCAGATCGAAGGAGAGCCCTTCTCTGGATCGAACCCATTAGCATGCTGGATCGAAGGAGGCATCTCCTTCCTGGATTGAAATCCATGACCTCCATGATCGAAGGGCAACCCTCTTCCCTGGATCGAAGGCTACTCACGCCTTATTGTCTGGCCCAATCGAAGCTTCCATTCCCTCCCTGGGTCGAAACTCCATTTTCCTCGGATCGAAGGATCCCATTTGCATTTTATTTTTGTTTTTCATAGACTTCTTTTTATCCTTTTAATTAACATTAAAATAAAAAAACCACAAAAACATTAGGCTAGTTCTTTTTCTATTAAATTAACTTTGTTAATTAACCTTTTATTATCTTAACATTTTTCCAAAACTAAAATTAAATAGATTTAGATTATTCTTCCCAAAATAAGATAAAACAACAAAAAGAGTTCTTATTCTTAGGATTTTTTAGATTCGCGCGCGTTTATTTTACTGGGATGTAATAGCTTAAACTAAGACCTTCTTTACTGCTTTATTTCCCCAATTTTTGGACATGTAAATAATCCCCCTCCTCGAAAGCCTTGTAATAGTGTAGGATTTACAATTCCTGCACTTTAAATTTCCGTAAATATATTAACTGTTTAGATGTATGCTAACTAGGATTGCATGGCAAGATCTATATTAATTTAAAATCAACCACAACTCACCATAACATGTACAAAGATAACATAAACTGAAAATTGACACACTTGCACATGCCACTCTTAGGGTACACCTCACTTGGTTGCCTCAAACGTGGTCATTAAGTATAGGATGTTTTAGAGGTCGTCCTTCTGTCCAAAGATCAAAGTTGCCTCGAAATGATTGCCTCGATAAAAATGATCTAAGACATTAGGATTATCACTAAGACGTCCTAACGTTGCTTTAGTGACCACACGTCCCTAAAATCGAATTGACCCGAAAACTCCAACGACGGTGCTACCTACTCCTTAATAGTGGGATAGCACTGTCTAAAGGACATTTGCACAATTAAATTCCTTTTTGAGTAGGTAGAGGTTCTTAAGTACTTGCTCCTTTTAAAAATAAAACAAAACTTTCGCACCTACACTCTCTTCAAAGACAAAACTCTTTTCAAAACCCACAAATACAAAGAAAAGCAAACTTTTGAAAACATAGTGAGCAAGTACCTATGAGCCCGTGGATAACCACGGATAGAAAGGGTGCTAACACCTTCCCTTTCTATAATCTACCTCCCGAACCCGAGAAACAATCTCGAAAAGGAATTTTTCTGTGCTTTTGTCCTTTCCTTGTTGGATAAAAAAAAGACGGTGGCGACTCTTGCTTACCGCGACACTTTGCGAAAACAAACGCAAACGCGGACCAGCATTAAAAACAGTCAGTTCTCATTCCCACCAATCACAGAACTGGCGACTCTGCTGGGGACTTGATTAATAAGTGAGGTATACCTTGGGATTAGATCACTTGTGTTTTCAATTGTATTGCTTTGTATGCTTTTAATTTTGTGGGCTTGTATCGGAGTTCTATAGATCCTAACCCGGATCTGGGGGTACCCTTTTTAGGTAAGTAGCAATAAACTGTGAGGGATCTGTCTGGCGTAGACCGACACGGATGAAGCAGTAGCTACGTTGGTGTGGCACCTTGGTCTGTACCGATATCCCTTGTGTTGAAATGAGGAGAATATGGGTCTTCTGAGGAGTCATTAAGCACCAACTGACCTTAGAACCTTAAATTGACCAACTTGGCCATATAACAGTAGCAGTATGCTACACTCATTGAGACTAAACTCTCGCGATGGTTCCGGCCGCAAGAAAAGGTTGCTAAGATGGAATTATGACCGATTGAGGGTAGTCAGTGATATTGAGATCCTCTAGAACCCGGTTACTATTTTTTTAGGACAAGTTTAAACCAACTAAACTGAAAGAGGGTAATGCCTAAACTCCATGCCAGCCTAAACTTAAGGCTATATGTGTAACTTGTGTGCCTTCAAACTTGAACTACTTGTTATCTGACAACAAGGGTTCCTTGCAGGTTTTGTTTACAGTCCTTATCCAATAAATTGGATTTATTGCAGGGCTTACTTACACCTCACACTTTTGCATACCTGTACATAACATCATAACATCATACCATAGCATTTTCCTTAACCATTTCAAGGATCTCAAGGGCTTGTGATGCAGGTTATGATAAATCAATTGTCCAGCAAGGGGCAAAGGGGATTTATTTTCCTCTAGCAAAAGCCGTCTAGAAATCCAAGCATGATAACTTGAGTCAGGGGCTATGACCCACTCGATATGGTGAGCCTGAATCTTTAAGAAAGACTCTCAGCAACATGAAGCTCCTTCAATCTATCTACCAGTTTCAGATTCTAACAGTTTCTTGCTTACCCCGCAAGATCCTTGAAAACATTGCATACATATATCATACCTATCATTGCATAACAGGTCTCCCAATACAGGTCTCTTATCTTCTTCGCTGTTTATTTCAGCAATCATCATGTCTACTGAACCTTCCACTGAGAAAGCTATCAAGGCCCTCCAGGCCCAGAATGCCCAATTTCAAGAGTTGGTCATGAGCCTAGCCAAGGGTCAGCAGGACTTGAAGACCCTGATTCTGAAAGAGAGGAAGAAGAAGAAGAAGAGGATCATCCTGTTCAATACTGGACGCAGGTTTGGAAATGGGCTGCAGAACGAAGTTGATTTGACCACCCCATCTGAAGGGAAAGACAATCCACAAGAAAGGAGGGTTCCTAGCCCTACAGTCTCCGACAACGAGACGGACTATGATGAAGAACAGTATCCTCCTGCTGAGGATAAGTATAAACAACTGGAAGACCGTTTGAACGCCATGGAAATACAGAAGGTGCCCGGTCTGGACTTCGGAGATCTAGGTCTATCCTATGGGGTGGTGATTCCCCATAAATTCAAGGCACCTACCTTTGCCAAGTATGACGGAGCTTCCTGTCCCAAGCTGCACCTCCGGTCGTATGTGAGGAAGATCCATCCTTACACAGCTGATAAGAACTTGTGGGTTCATTTCTTTCAAGATAGTCTGTCAGGGACTCAACTTGAATGGTTCTGTCAACTAGAAGGAGCTAGCATCCGCAACTGGGAGGATCTTGCTGCTGCTTTTTACAAGCAGTACCGGTATAATGCCGACCTTGCTCCCACGCGTACTCAGCTTCAGGGTATGACTATGGGTACAGGTGAAGGCTTTAAGGACTACGCTCAGAAGTGGAGAGATCTTTCCGGAAGAGTTCAACCCCCTCTATCTGATAGGGAGTTGGTGGACATGTTTCTTGGGACTTTGTCTGGTCCATATTTCAAACATTTGATCGGAAGCTCTTCAACCGGATTCACCGAGCTTATACTGACCGGCGAAAGGGTCGAAGATGGCATCAAAAGTGGGAACACCTTCTGATGCTCAGAAAAAGCCCTACAATGGGAAGAAAGAGTCCAATGCAGTGACTGGTCAAAAGAGTCGTCATGATCAACAGGTAGGGGCAACCCTGATCTCCGATCCCACGCCTGTTCAACAAAGATAGAGCAATAAGCGTAGGGTAAGATATCAAGAAAGGCAGTATACTAACATCAACATGCCTTTGTCTCAAGCGTTACAACATTTGCTGGAGTTGAAGCTAATCACGCTAAAGGATCCTCCTCAAAATCCTGATACTTCCTCTTCCAAGTATAACCCGGGTGTGAGATGTGCCTACCATTCTGACAGTCCTGGACATGACACCGACGACTGTTGGACCTTGAAGAACAAGATTCAAGACTTGATTGATGTCAAGGAGATCAAGTTTGATCACTGATCCTACACCAAATCATTGAGAATGTCTTTGTTTCATTTTGAATTTTCAAGTTGTAATCTCTTTGATATTCAAACAATTATCTATTAATGCCAAACTTTGTTTCATTAATGCATTGCATATGTTCGTCTTGAATTCATCCTTTCATTACATTTAAACTATGCTTTTTTTTTTACATTCAACTCTCAAAAAAAAAACTAAGCCTTTAGAGGGAGGATGACGAAACAATGCCATAATCTCATACAGTCTGCTTTTGGACAGAACTTGCTGATGATGTACAGGTATTTCTTTCAAATCCTAAACACTGGAGTTATAAGGAAGATAATCCCTAGTCAACCCCTTCGAGCCAAAGAAGTAGAAGTTTTTTGTTTTAAACACAAATTGAAACCTTTAATTTAAACTTGGGGCAGGGTAGTCTCTCAGTTAATTCAAAAAGATGCGCATTGAAGTCGCAAAACTCTCAGTTCATAATACAATGAACGACATCAAAAGCATTCCTCTGGAATCAAAAGACAGTGATGGTTCCTTATCTCATAGGCAGTCAATCTCTCAAAAGAAAAAAAGCCCATTGAGCCAAAACCTATAAAGGAGGCTTAAGAAAGCTGGGGCATCCCGCTGACTGTAATCTCGAAAACAGGAACAGTCAGGCAAAAATAAGGGATAACAAATCAAAAGAACGAGGTCATTACAAATCCTCGACAACATGAAAAATGTTGCAAAAATGTCTGCCTTCAAAAATTCAACTTGTGTGAACCATCACCAATAACGTCGTTCCAGACTCATTTGGAGTTCAAATGCACAATTAACTGAGTTTAGGATTGAAGAACATCACGAAGAGCGGGTGGGTACAAATATACTTTGAGCCTTTATCCTTTGTTTCTTAAACCGTGAACCAGGCCACGTTATAACCCTTCAAAAGTCCTAACTGAAGCATGGGTTAGTCCGAAAGCATACTGTTACAAAAGGTATCCTGACTCCTGTAGGGCTTGCTGTAAATCCTGAGTTGACATCACATTTTACAAAATTTTCCTATCTTACTGAAAAAATGCATTTTCAAAAACTTCAAGACAGACATAAGCTTTGCATTCTTAAAACAACATTGTTTGCATATGACTATTTGTTCAAATAACAGAGAAATTCGCACGACGAATATCTAGTGAACAAAAGCCTTCTCAATAAAAAGGGTCATCTCAAGTGGAAGAAACACTTTCAACCAAGGGGCAGACATGATCATCTTTCACACCTGGGGCAGTCTAGTCAAGATTCCAGGAAATCTCTGAAAAAGGCCAAATAACCAGGGGCAGACCTCCATCTGAGTCACTTGGGGCATTGAACATAAATTCCAGCAACGAATATTGCATGATCAAACAAAGATTTTCTGGTAGTATGGCAACACTACAGACAGTGACATCTCCTTACATCCTGAGAGCATGGACATAGTCAAAAAATACCACACATGAACAAAGACCCACTAGGTTGACTGGCCTAGGAAAAAATAAGGGCTTCCCGGCGAACCAAAAGGGTTCGGGCAAAAATAAGGGATGAAAATGAAAAAATTGTACACCGGGCAAGTCGAGAACCTGAAAAGGCGGCTTGGGCAAAAAAGGGTATCCCGATGGACTGAAAACCCGAAAGGGCGGTCCAAGCAAAAATTAGGGATCAAAGCGTACGACTATGTCCCGTCATCTCATCACTTGCCTACCAGAATAAGATTTGTCACTTCAATCGGCAATTACCAAGCACCTCATAAGTGGGGATAATACTAGATTCATAGGGCCTCCGCAGGCACCTTCTCCCACAGAAACAGGGGCAATAAAAACTGTCCAAACTGTACAGCTGCTCGGCTCACCAGGTACAGAGGTATATTCAGCTGAAGAATATGGTTACGATACCTTCACTCCCCGCAAAATAAGACAGTAATGGTAGCTCTCCCCACCGAGACTTGCAACTACGAACAAATCAACGGTGCTCTCCCCAAGCAGAGTTCATCCACCATCAGCGCTAAAAAGGTTGGGTATCCCCAGAAGGTCTTAGTATTCCCCCAACGGAGTATAAGGACATTCCCCAGCAAGCATAAGAGTATCCCTGGCAGTCTTAATATTCCTCAACGGAATATAAGAATGTTCCCCGGCAGAATGCAACGTACCCCCAGTGGAGCCATTTCCCCAGCGCAGTCTAAAAAAGCTTCCCCGACAAAGTTGAATCGTCTTCCCCAGCAGATTTTGGAAGCTTATCCCCTGCAGAGTACAAATAAGTCTCCCCAGCCAATTTCAGAAGGTTATCCTCAACAAGTTGCAACTGAAAGATCATCCCCAACGAAGTTCTTTCTTTCCCCAAGTAGGACTTCTATCCTCAACAGATTCAATCCCCAGCGGAGTTCATCATCAAAATCCCCAACAAAGCTTATCAACGGAATCCCCAGTGGAGTTTATCGTTAAAATCTCAGCAAAGTATCTCTCCCCCACAGAGTAATTCCCTTCAGAGTAATCTCTTCATCAAGTTTATTCCCCAACAGAGTCATCCTCTTCTGCAGGTTTATTCTTGCAATCATCTTCGTTCATCATCCCCAGCGGAAACGAAGAACTCAACTCTATTCTCCAGAAGCTATCCGGTATTTATTTTCCCCAGCTAAAACATTACATTTCCATACATCATGATACATGCACATACGCATCATACAACACAGATCTCATTTATTTTGAGAACATCATGACATCATGCATTTCATACATCATGACATTGCATACAACTAAGATTTTACCTTTTTCAGGAAAAGGTCAATCAAAAGATGGCTACCATCAACCTTTTCGAGTCCCAGTTTAATACCTGTAGCAAGCCAGGAAAATATTTGTGGATGACTGATTGTAGATTAATACCTGTAACAAGCCAGGAAAATTATCTACATGAAGAGATTGAAGATTAACACCTGTAACAAGCCAGGAAGACCTTTCTTTCTCAGGTCAGAGATCAACACCTGAAACCAGCCAGGACAGTATCTCCTTGACCAACCTTTTCAAGTTCCAGATCAATACCTGTAGCAAGCCAGGAAAATATCTGTGGACGACTGATTGTGGATTAATACCTGAAACAAGCCAGGAAAATTATCTACACGAAGAGATTGAAGATTAACACCTGTAACAAGCCAGGAAGACCTTTCTTTCTCAGGTCAGAGATCAACACCTGAAACCAGCCAGGACAGTATCTCCTTGACCAACCTTTTCAAGTTCCAGTTTAATACCTGTAGCAAGCCCGGAAAATATCTGTGGATGACTGATCGTAGATTAATACCTGAAACAAGCCAGGAAAAGTATCTACATGAAGAGATTGAAGATGAATACCTGTAACAAGCCAGGAAGACCTTTCTTTCTCAGGTCAGAGATCAACACCTGAAACCAGCCAGGACAGTATCTCTTTGACCAACCTTTTCAAGTTCCAGATCAATACCTGTAGCAAGCCAGGAAAATATCTATGGACGATTGATCGTAGATTGATACCTGTGATAAGCCAGGAAATTATCTACATGAAGAGATTGAAGATGAATACCTGTAATAAGCTAGGAAGCCTTTCTTTCTCTGGTCAGAGATCAATACCTGAAACCAGCCAGGACAATATCTCCTTGACCAACCTTTTCACGTCCCAGTTTAATACCTGTAACAAGCCAGGAAAATATCTGTGGACGACTGATACCTGTAACAAGCCAGGAAAATATCTGTGGACGACTGATACCTGTAATAAGCCAGGAAATTATCTACATGAACAAATTGAAGATGAATACCTGTAACAAGCCAGGAAGACCATCTTTCTTTCAACAGGTATGCAAGTTCTCGCTAAGGAATCTCTTATGCGATCGACACTCCTGCAGATGGCATCTATAAGCCCATCCTTCTACCAACAATCTCCAAATGGCATCTGTAAGCCCATTCCCGACATCACAATGTTGATACTACACCATGCGAGTGCAAATTTCTGGGCACTCTAGTGTTCAATTATCATCCACCCTCGGATCACGAAAGGCTCGAAAGCCAATCTATATCCTCAGGTTTAAGAAAATTGAACAGGGGCAACTGTTGCACCCCAAAATTTGCCCTCTCATGTTTTCCAAAGTCTTCGCCCTGCATGGTTGATCACAAACCCTTGCCTAAGGAAAAAGAAAATTTTTGAGTGGTGCTTTAAGCATTTCGATTGGCATTCTTTAAGACCCTTCGATTGGCATTCTGAAGGAGCACTTCGATTGGCATTCTGAAGGAGCATTTCGATTGGCACTCTGAAGAAGCATTTCGATTGGCATTATGAAGGAGCCTTTCGATTGGCATTATGGACAAGTATTTCGATTGGCATTATAATAGTGTCCTTCGATTGGAATTCCAAAAGGTCCATTCGAAGAGGCATTCAAAGGGTCCATTCGAAGAAGCTTTCGAAAAGCATTCGAAGGAGGTCATCAGCCCATTCAAAAGGGAGCATTCGAAGGGTTTCATCAGCCCATTCGAAGGAGGTCATCAAGAGGGCACTCAAGTCAAAAGCGTCTAGGTTCATTCAAGAGACACAAATGTTTCAAAAAAGGAAATTATTTAATGTGTCCGTTTCTTGTCTCATGGCATTTAATGGCCTGTTTAATGGCCGTCTCTTGCTATTACTGCACCTTCACACCCCTATAAATACAAGGGCCAGTGGCACATTACAAGGACACAAAAATCGGAGGAAAATAACACACGAAAATACACACAAAACTCTGTTGGAGAACATACAGAAAAATTGCCTCAAAGAGCCAAAGCAGTCCTTCAGATCAAAGGTGCCCACGCCCAGAAGCCCAGATCGAAAGTGCCTGCATCTAGGAATTGCCCAGATCGAAGGTGCCTACGTCCAACAAACGTCCAAATCGAAGATCCAATCTGCTGGTAAGAAAGGGTAAACTATCCAACCTCATATTTGCATAATACATTCATACTTGTTGTTACTTTCGATTTGCCATCCTAGACAGGATCAAAGGGCCTGGGTTTGGCACGTAGGTCATGTTTTTTCGTTTGCTAACACTTGCTGCAGATTTAGCTTGAAGAGACCCCAACAAGTGCAGGATCGAAGGGCCTGGGATTCAATACCCAGGCCCTGCATTTTATTTCGCTAACATGCTTTTGCAGGTATAACATCCCAGATCGAAGGAGAGCCCTTCTCTGGATCGAACCCTTTAGCATACTGGATCGAAGGAGGCATCTCCTTCCTGGATCGAAAGCCGTGACCTCCATGATCGAAGGGCAACCGTCTTCCCTGGATTAAAGGCTACTCACGCCTTATTGTCTGGCCCAATCGAAGCTTCCATTCCCTCCCTGGGTCGAAACTCCATTTTCCTCGGATTGAAGGATCCCTTTTGCATTTTATTTTTGTTTTTCATAGACTTCTTTTTATCCTTTTAATTAACATTAAAATCAAAAAACCACAAAAACATTAGGCTAGTTCTTTTTCTATTAAATTAACTTTGTTAATTAACCTTTAATTATCTTAACATTTTTCCAAAACTAAAATTAAATAGATTTAGATTATTCTTCCCAAAATAAGATAAAACAACAAAAAGAGTTCTTATTCTTAGGATTTTTTAGATTCGTGCATGTTTATTTTACTGGGATGTAATAGCTTAAACTAAGACCTTCTTTACTGCTTTATTCCCCCAATTTTTGGACATGTAAATAATCCCCCTCCCCGAAAGCCTTGTAATGGCGTAGGATTTACAATTCCCGCACTTTAAATTTTTGTAAATATATTAACTGTTTAGATGTATGCTAACTAGGATTGCATCGCAAGATCTATCTTAATTTAAAATCAATCACAGCTCACCATAACATGTACAAGGATAACATAAACTGAAAATTGACACACTTGCACATGCCACTCTTAGGGTACACCTCACTTGGTTGCCTCAGACGTGGTCATTAAGTATAGGATGTTTTAGAGGTCGTCCTTCTGTCCAAAGATCAAAGTTGCCTCGAAATGGTTGCCTCGATAAAAATGATCTAAGACATTAGGATTACCACTAAGATGTCCTAACGTTGTGTTAGTGACCGTACGTCCCTAAAATCGAATTGACCTGAAAACTCCAACGACGGTGCTACCTACTCCTCAATAGTGGGATATCACTGTCTAAAGGACATTTGCACAATTAAATTCCTTTTTGAGTAGGTAGAGGTTCTTAAGTACTTGCTCCTTTTAAAAACAAAACAAAACTTTTCGCACCTACACTCTCTTCAAAGATAAAACTCTTTTCAAAACCCACAAACACAAAGAAAAGTAAACTTTTGAAAACATAGTGAGCAAGTACCTAATATCCCGTGGATAACAACGGATAGAAAGGGTGCTAACACCTTCCCTTTCTATAATCTACCTCCCGAACCCGAGAAACAATCTCGAAAAGGAATTTTTCCGTGCTTTTGTCCTTTCCTTGTTGGATAAAATAAAAGACGGTGGCGACTCTTGCTTACCTCGACACTTTGCAAAAACAAACGCAAACGCGAACCAACATTAAAAACAGTCAGTTCTCATTCCCACCGATCACAATAAGGCTACCATCCATTGGAACAACAAAATCTCATTAACGGACTACCTTCCATAATGACAAGGCTACCATCTATTGGAGTAACAACATCTGAACTTCTCTGGGAGCCATCAGATTCACTAGGGAAATATAGGTTGCTCAAATAAAGAGTCCTGCCACTTGCTGTTATAAGGAGGAATTGTGATAAAGATTTCTTGAAGAAGAAATGGCTTCTTGGGAAAAGAGATAAGACTTCCTGGGGAAATGCCAATATAATTTTTATTAAGGAGATATAAATTTATTGTGCAAAATAAATGCACACTCTCAAACTAGGGATCGAAGCTTGCAGAAATCTAAATAATATTACTTCTAGGAACCAAGATTCAAACCAGAAATAACCGGAATGAAACAGTCAACTGTAATATATCCTTTGAGAAATAAACTCAAGAGGTAAACCCCATCCATCCAAAAAATGAGCTGAAGAGAAGATTGAAACAAATTTTTCTACGAGGGATAACTCAGTGGGGAAGTTGAAAGAATATACACTTTCTTCTTAAGGTTGACATTTTATTGGAGGGAGTGTAACACAACTCTGCAACACAAGGTAATATGTTAGAAACATATCAATGAATGCAAATGAGCAATGATTTTCTAAATTCAAACATGAAGATGTATGTCTAAATGTCTGAATGTCACCATGTATGCTGATAGAACAAACACAAAATACTGGGGATAAATAAGAAGGGCCACAAGTGTGTATAATCAATAGTTGACTAAATCAAAATTAGAATGGAATTTCCAAAAGGAAAGGTTAGCACCAACTGAGGAACAAACTCCTACTTCATAGCTTAACCTTACCGCGGAAGAATAATATCGACTCAAACGATGATGTAACATCTTCCTTTGAGCTTTAACTGGAAACCAACCAAACTGGACAACAGAGGAGAGTTTGAAGTTCAAATTTCTGCCAGGGTTGACTTCACTAGAGAAAAACAAAAACATTTTGTGGAGACAAATATTGGGGCAGCATACTAACTTCATTGGGGAGGATAGTACCACATTGGCAAAGAATACTTCAAGTTGCATCTTCAATAACGAGAGTGATAATTGCACCAACTTCTCCAGGGAGAAAGTACGAAAACCCCACAGGGAAACAATTTCAGAAAATATATCATCTTAACTTCACCTGGGGAATTCAAGGAATCAAACATTATAGAAAGAAACTTATGGGGATTTTAAATCCAATCCAGCACTTGGCGGGAGAAAATCTAAAAAGTTGATAACCAATTCCAAACTTCTTTAATTAAAATACTACCATTGCATGGATGCCGAGCAGATAAACAAAAAGCCAATGCTACCAAAAGGAAATGCTTTGTGGATGAGTCCAAACTCAGCAAGTACGGGAGACAAGACTTGTCACCAAATGAGTGAAGCTTTCATTGGGAAAACTTGGATAGAGTCCTTATTTTATGCAAACCTTTGAGTTTTATCCGTCCCTGAGATCACTAATTTTGTCCTCCTTGAACCACAAAATTTAAAGTACTTTGTAAATTCTTTTCAAAAAATAATTTTGTTATTTAATCTGTTTTCTTTGATCATTACTATCAATAATAAATGAAATCTCTATAAGCTGAATAGAATAAGAATTGTAAAGAATTGGATAAAAGGCTCAAATTTTATTAATAGAATGGTAGTCTGCAAATGGAAAGACTCCATGGATGATTACAAAGTTTGGAACATGGTAATATATATTGGAAAAGATACATTGAATTACAATGACCACCATTCTCTCTAGCAACTTTGAATTCCTGAGCTGAAACTTTGGTTGAAGAGTAGCATGATCTAAGTAGATTGATGCTCCATTGATCAAGCCTTGTCTGATGCAGTTACTTTCTAGAAAATCCATAAATTTTCCTAGTTTGCCCCGCGGGTTTTCAACCTACCGGGAATCATTTATTCTGTTTTTGTCTCTAACTTTGGCCTAGACCGCCCTTTCGGATTTTTGGCCTACCGAGACGCTCTTTTTTGCCTAAGCCACCCTTTCAGGTTTTCGTCTTAGCGATCTGTTCTTTAATTTTTCTAGGCGAAGTATTTCTTGACTACATCAGCATTCACAAGACGTGGGAACTCTTTACCGTCCATTGTTTCAAGAATTAAAGCACCGCCAGAGAAGGATTTCTTGACAACATATGAGCCTTCAAAATTGGGAAAACACTTACCCCTAGAATCAGTGCTGAAAGACATGATCTTCCTGAGCATGAGGTCACCTTCTCTGAATTCAAGAGGTTTGACCTTCTTATCAAAAGCTTTCTTCATTCTCTTTTGGTATAATTTACCATGACATAATTCCGTCATTCTTTTCTCTTGAATCAAATTCAACTAGTCAAACCTGTTCTGGATCCATTCAGCCTCCGACAGCTTGGCTTCCATTATTACACGCAAAGAGGGAATTTCAACTTCAATGGGGAGTACTGCTTCCATGCCATATACAAGAGAGAATGGGGTTACCCCTATTGAAGTGCGTACAAATTTTCGATACCCATGCAAAGCAAAAGGGATCATCTCATGCCAGTCTTTATAAGTAATCACCATTTTCTGGATGATTCTCTTGATGTTCTTATTGGCCGCTTCAACAGCTCCATTCATCTTTGGCCTGTAGGGAGATGAATTATGATGGACAATTTTAAATTCTTCGTAAAGTTTAGACATCATTTTGTTATTCAGATATAAGCCATTTTCGGTGATAATCCTTCTTGGCACACCATACCGACATATGAGGTTGTTCTTGATAAACCGTACCACCACTTGTTTAGTGACATTAGCATATGAAGCCTCCTCCACCCATTTGGTAAAGTAGTCAATTTCCACCAAGATAAAACAATGCCTATTTGAAGCTGTGATACGGTGGCAGAACCGACTGTTATACTGGTTTGCATTTTTTTGTTTGCAAATGTTGCGGTAAGCAAGAGTCACCACCGACTTGTATTTTATCCAACAAGGAAAAGGAAAAAGAACAGAAAAAACTTTTTCGAGATGTTTGAGTACGGGGGGTAGATTATAGAAAGGGAAGGTGTTAGCACCCTTTCTATCCATGGTTTTCCATGGGCTCTTAGGTACTTGCTCATTTTTAAATTGCTTGTGTGTGTGCTTTGTTTTTGAAAAGTTTGACTTCGTGATAACCCTTGTATCAGTCCTCAAAGGTGTGACGAAGTTTGTTTTTGAAAATCGTTTTGAAATGTGTAAGTGTGAAAAGTTTCGATTTGAGAAAGTTCCTACTAGCATCTACCTACTCGAGAAAAAGATCGTTTATATTCTTGTTTCCTTTAGACAATGTTATCCTAATATTGAGAAATAGGTAGCACCATCATTAGATTTGTAAGGGTCAATTCAAAAGGGACGTACGATCATTAAAGCAATGTTAAGACACCTTAGTAATAACCCTAGAGTCTTAAGATCATATTCGAGGCAACATTTCCGAGGCAACATCTCTAAGGCAACATTCGAATGGGACATTTTATCTTTGTTAGACAGGAGGGCAACCACTAAGACACCCTATGCTTAATGATCGTTTACCGAAGGCAACCGAAGTGAGAGTATACCCTAAGACTGATATGTGCGAGTGATTTGTTTCAGTTATTTATATTTGCACATTAGGGTTTTCTAACTATATTAAATTTGTCATGCATTCTTGTCATACAATCCTATTAGCATAAATCTAAACAGTTAAATATTTGCGAGAATTAAAATGCGAGAAAATAAATCTACGCTATTACAAAGCTTCAGGGAGGGGGATTAATTACATAGCCAAAAACCCAGGGAAAAAGCGATAAGTAAAAGCCCTAAATTAACTATTACAAACCAGTGAGCAGTTAGAAAAATATTGTCAAAAATAAATATCAAGCGCACGGCGAATTAAATACGAGACAATTAGGGTTTTGACCCCCGACTAAACCTATTCGCGATTGATTAAAAAAAGATGTTTTTGTTATTTAATAAAATAATGAAATAGTTAAAAGAAAATCCTAAGTTATAATTAATAAAAATAAATTAACTCAATCTAAAACCTATTTTTGTATTTTTATTTTATTTGAGAAAGAAAGAAAAATTAAATCAAGAATTAACCTAATTTTCTAATTGAATTTTAATTATGAATGAAATTAAAGTTTCCCTAAATTAATTAAAATAATTAATTAGAAAAACATTTATTGAGAAAATAAGTCATTTTTTTATGATTTTTGGTGGGTTAATTTTAGAAAATAATTTTGGTGTTGATGAAAAAACAGAATAATTAAAGAAAATAAATTAAAGAAAAAAAATGGAAATAACCGAGTGGGCCTGCTATCAGCAGATCTGGTTTTGGATGATGGGTCCAGAAGATGGTGACCCTTCAAAATGAGCTTCAGATGGGTCATTTTTGATAAAGTATGAGAAAGTTATGCTTGGTCAAAGTTGAGTTGACTTTTCCTACAAAACCCTAATTTGACAACTTTTGGGTTTTGATGAATTGTGAGAAATCCTTGATGAATCATGATCAACCCTTGATCAAATGATGAATGATACTTCAAAATGAGGATGTTGACCAAAAATCTTGAATTTTGACTGTATGTGGGCCACAATTGAATTTTGACCTAGCACAGTCGATTTTCAGACCTTTGAGCAATTGGCTGAGCAAACTTCTTCTGCAAGGTTTGAAACTTGACATGGATGATCTTGAGAACATATTAGGACAATGGTGAGACTTTGGGATCCTTTGGACTTAAGCATCTTGGTGCAAAATGAAACCCTAATTTGAGGTAGACTGCCTTAGGAGAGAGTTTGTCTGGTCAACTCTTGAACTTCCTTGAGCAATTTGAGGACCTCACTTGACATGTATTGAGAAATATGGGAGGGAAAATTTTAGGGTACAACAGCTGCCCCTGTTCAATATTCTTAAACCTGAGGATGTAGATTGGCTCGTCTGCCTTTCGTGATCTGAAGGTGGAAGATGATTGAACACTAGAGTGCCCAAAGAATTTGCACTCGCATGAAGTGATACTTGATTTGTGATATCGGGAATGGGCTTATAGATGCCATTTGGTAGTTTCTAGAGAATTGTCGGAGATGGGCTTAAAGATGCCATCCGAAGAAGTGTCGATCGCATAAGAGATTCCTTTGCAGGAACATGTATACCTGTTGTTGAGGAGGACTTCACTGGGGAATGCGAAACCAATCGTGTTTGATCGGGTCCCAGTCTTACAGTGTTGTGGACTGCTGTCTGGGGATAAGGGAGGAAGAACTCGGATAGTAAGGTTATGAGAAGGAACCTGGATAGTAGCGTTACTTCGAAATGAAAGCCGGGATAGTAGGACTGTGAGATGAACCTGGATAGCAGGGTTACTTCAAGATGAAAGCCTGGATAGTAGGGCTGTGAGAAGGAACCTGAATAGTAGGGTTACTTCGATATGAAAGCCTGGATAGTAGGGATGTGAGAAGGAACCTGGATAGTAGGGTTACTTCGACATGAAAGCCTGGATAGTAGGGCTGTGAGAAGGAACCTGTATAGTAGGGTTACTTCGAGATGAAAGCCTGGATAGTCGGACTGTGAGAAGGAACCTGGATAGTAGGGCTGTGAGAAGGAACCTAGATAGTAGGGTTACTTCGAGATGAATGCCTGGATAGTAGGGCTGTGAGAAGGAACCTGGATAGTAGGGTTACTTCGAGATGAAAGCCTGGATAGTAAGGATGTGAGAAGGAACCTGGATAATAGGTTTACTTCGAGATGAAAGCCTGGATAGTAGGGTTGTGAGAAGGAACCTGGATAATAGGGTTACTTCTAAATGAAAGCCGTGATAGTAGGGCTGTGAGAAGGAACCTGGATAGTAGGGTTACTTTGAGATGAAAGCCTGGGTAGTAGGGCTGTGAGAAGGAACTTGGATAGTAGGGTTACTTTGTGATGAAAGCCTGGATAGTAGGGCTGTGAGAAGGAACCTGGATAGCAGGGTTACTTCAAGATGAAAGCCTGGATAGTAGGGCTGCTTCAGAATGAGTTTGGGTAGAACTGTAGAGTGAACCTGGGTAAGGTTGTTCTTGTCGCGCCGATGATTACTCTGTTTAGCTTCGAGTGTTGATCATGGATCTGTTGGAAGTTGCTGATAATAACTGTCTTTCCTGAAAGAAATACAGGGTTAGTTATGTGCGATGCATGAGATGCATTGTATAATGACGTTCTAAAAATAAATGAGACTATGTTACATGTAATGTATGCACATGTCATGATGTATGAACATGAAATGCTATCATAATAATATGAGTTTGGGAAAATAAATCCCTGACTGCTGCTTAGAGGATATGAGGAATAGTATTCTCGACTGCTTGTAAATAACCATAGTCCCTCTACTTCTGTTAGGGGATGGTGAACAATGATGATTGTGCTGGGGATTTTCCCCTTGTTTACAGATGTTTTGCCGAGGAGACCTTGTCTGAGGGTAATTCTGCGGGGAATAACCCCGTTAGAGAGGAGATACTATGTTGCTAGATCTGCTATCTTGGAGAAACAACTAAGCTGGGGATGAATTTCTGCTTCTGGTGATAATGAATTCTTGTTGGAGATTGAAGTTCTGCTTGTGAGAGAAATAAACTTTGCTTGGTGAAAAATTTACTGACTTACTCGTGATTGTGAACCTCAACTGGGGGAGTTATGTCCCGTTCGGGAAAGCTAACATCACTGTCTTTGGACACTTCTTACTCTGTGGGGAGTGTATGTACCACTACTCATTGTTCTCCAGCTGGCTCTGTCCTGATACCTGATGGGCAGAGTGACTGTAAGGTTTGGGCACTTCTTGTTTGTCCATGTTCTTAGAATTACGAGTAATCGTCTTTTGTTTCGTATGTAAACATTTATGAGCAGCAATTATTTTCGAATGCATATATCAAAAATGAATCATTGGACGTTCTTGCAAAACAAAACGGAAAATAGAAAAACGGATTGAAATTTCTTGTGAACATGAATTGTATTGATTTTTGAAGTTGGCCTGTAAAAGGCGTTTTGTACAAAGAGGCTGATGCTCTAGTAAGAGAACGCCGTCGAAAGATAAAAATTACAATTTGAGTAAAAGAAATAAAAACAACTATGTAAAGAAATCCCATTGGGTTCCAACTCTACTATTTCCTTTATATCTTCAAGCGTCTCATCACTTTGCTACTTGGCTGAAGGTGGATCAGATTGATTGGAACCGTTTGAGCTTGATAGTCGATACCGAAGTCTGGTTGCGAGATGATCCCATGAGACATAGTGTTATGCTTCAATCCCTAATTTTTTCCTGGACCGCCCTTTCGGGTTTTCGGTCCACCGGGATACCCTTTTTTTTCCCAAGTCGCCTTTTCAGGTTTTCGACTTGCCGGGTGTACAGTTTTTTTCATTTTCATCCCTTACTTTTTCCCGAACCCTTTTGGTTCTCCGGGAAGCCCTTATTTTTACCTAGGCCAGTCAACCTAGTGGGTATTTGATTATGCGTAGTATTTTTTCACTATGTCTGTATTGACAGGGTGAGGAAGGTCGTCACCATCCATGGTGGTTAGAATCACAGCTCCTCCCAAGAAAATGTTCTTAACCACAAATGGCCCTTCGTATATGGGGGTCCATTTTCCCCTAGGATCACCTTGCGGTAGTATGATGCGCTTGATCACTAGATCCCCGACTTGATATTCCTGACGTCTAACTTTCTTGTTAAAAGCCTTGATCATTCGCTTTTGATACGTATGACCATGACATATAGCAGTAAGTCTTTTTTCATCGATTAGGTTCAACTGATCAAGTCGGGTTTGTATCCAGTCGTCTTAGTTCAAACCCGCATCCTTCATAATCCTGAGAGAGGGTATATGGACTTCGATGGGTAGGACTGCCTCCATGCCATATACCAAAGAGTAGGGTGTTGCCCCTCTCGACGTCCGTGCTGAGGTAGGATACCCATGAAGAGCGAATGGTAACATTTCGTGCCAGTCTTTGTATGTCATCATCATCTTCTGCACAATATTCTTGATGTTCTTGTTAGCCGCTTCAACAGCCCCATTCATCTTCGGCCGGTAGGGAGAAGAGTTATGATGCTGAATCTTGAACTGTTTGCAGAGCTTGGTGATCATCGTATTGTTGAGATTTGTACCATTGTTAGTAATAATCCTTTCTAGGACACCATATCGACAGATCAGATTGTGTCGAATGAACCGCGCCACGACGTTCTTGGTTACTGTAGTGAAGGAAGCTACCTCAACCCACTTTGTGAAATAATCAATAGCCACTAGAATGAAATGATGCCCGTGAGACGCAGTAGGTCTGATCTCGCCGATCATGTCGATGCCCCACATTGCAAAGGGCCAAGGAGCTGTCAATACATTCAGAGGGACTGGAGGCACATGCACCTTATCAGCATAGACTTGACACTTATGACAGGTTAGAGAATGCTGATAACAATCGGCTTCCATAGTGGACCAGTAATATCCTGCCCGTAGGATTTTCTTTGCCATGGTATGTCCACTGGAATGAGTTCCGAATGTACCTTCATGTAGGTCTGCCATGATTCTTTCTGCCTCGCTCTTGTCCAGACATCGTAGTAAGGTTGAATCATGGTTACACTTATAGAGGATTCCATTACTGATGAAGAACTTCGCAGTGAACCTTCTCAAAAACTTCTTATCATTAACAGATGCCCCCTCGGGGTATACTTGAGCCTCCAGATATCTCTTTACCTTGTGAAACCAGGGTTTATCTACTACCTCTTTAGTCTCAATGTCACAGCAATGTGCGGGTTCATCCAACCTCTCAATGGTAATCTGGGGAGCTTCATTGTCCCACCTAACTTTGAACATAGAGGACATCATAGCTAGTGTGTCCGCCAACTGGTTCTCTTCTCGTGGGAAATGTTCAAAGGTTATTTCCTCAAAGTGTGGGAGCAATGTAAACA
The DNA here is from genome assembly GCA_948472305.1 of Vicia faba. Taxonomy (NCBI): domain Eukaryota; kingdom Viridiplantae; phylum Streptophyta; class Magnoliopsida; order Fabales; family Fabaceae; genus Vicia; species Vicia faba. The sequence goes on along the minus strand of OX451740.1, from coordinate 759,044,511 downwards.
CATACTCTTTGTAGGGAATAAGATTCGGGTGCTTCGTATCCCACTCGCCTTTGATCTGACTTATCACCAGAGCGGAATCTCCGAATACACTCAAGAACTTAATCCTCAGGTCAATAGCAGCTCAAAGACCCATGATACACGCTTCATACTCCACCATATTGTTGGTGCAGTTAAAACATAATCGGGCGGTGAACGAAGTATGACAACCCTCAGGAGATATAATTACATCGCCAATTCCATTACCCAATGCGTTCAAGGCTCCGTCAAAATACATAGACCATCGGGATCCTTCCTCAGGTCCTTCACCCGGTCCAGGTTCTTCGCATTCGGTTACCAACATGATATTCTCATCTGTGAACTCGAAATTCATGGACTGGTAGTCATCCACGGCCTGATGTGCTAAATGATTCGCCAATACACTCCCCTTGATTTGTTTTTGGTTGTGTATTGGATGTCGTACTCGGTTAAGATCATCTGCCATCTTGCTATCCTTCCGGAGAGAGCGGGCTTCTCGAAAATATACTTGATTGGATCCATCTTTGATATCAACAAAGTGGTGTGAGTCAGCATATACTGTCTTAGCCGGCGAGCATCCCATGCCAAAGCGCAGCAAGTTTTCTCGAGCAATGAGTATCGTGTCTCACAGTCGGTAAACTTTTTGCTAAGGTAATAAATGGCGTGCTCTTTTCGGCCAGACTCGTCATGCTGCCCCAGCACACACCCCATTGAATTGTCTAGCACTATCAAGTATAAAATCAAAGATCTTCCTTCAACTGGAGGCATCAAAATTGGTTGTTCTTGAAGGTATTCCTTGATTCTTTCGAAAGAGTTCTGGCATTCATCATTCCACTTTACCACTTGATCTTTCTTCAGCAACTTGAATATTGGCTCACAAGTAGAAGTCAGATGCGAAATGAACCTGGAAATGTAATTCAGGCGTCCCAAGAAACCTCTAACTTCCTTCTCTGTGCGGGGAGCTGGCATCTCTTATATGGCTTTTACCTTTGCGGGGTCTACCTAAATACCTTTGTCACTGACAACGAAACCCAGAAGCTTACCGGTCCTTACCCCGGAGGTACACTTGTTCGGATTCAACCTTAGCTTGTACGTCTTCAACCTGTCAAACAATTTCTGGAGATGATCAAGGTGCTCTTCCTTAGTCTGGGACCTGGCTATCATGTCATCAACGTAAACCTCGATCTCGTGGTGAATCACATCATGGAACAAGCCGACCATGGCGCGCTGATAGGTTGCCCCATCATTCTTCAACACAAAAGGCATTACCTTGTAACAGAAGGTGCCCCACTGTGTAACGAAGGTTGTCTTCATGTCTTCTGGAGCCATCTTGATCTGGTTGTAGCCAGAAAAACCATCCATGAAGGAGAAGATTTTGTGTTGCGCGTTGTTGTCGACTAGAACATCAATGTGAGGAAGTGGGAAGTCGTCCTTGGGGCTTGCCCTGTTCAGATCTCTGTAGTACACATACATCCGTACCTTACCATCCTTCTTAGGCCCTGGAACAATGTTGGCAACCCACTGCGGATAAGAAGTGATAGGTAAGAACCCTGCGTCGAACTGTTTCATGACCTCTGGCTTGATTTTCTCTGACATTTCAGGGCGCTTACGGCGGACCTTCTGCTTTACCGGAGGGCAATCTTCTTTAGTCGGAAATCGATGTACCACAATATCAGTGTCCAAACCAGGCATGTCTTTATAGGACCAGGCGAAGATCTCAACATAATCGTGTAGCATCTGTATTAACTGTTGTTTGACACTAGGCTCCAGATTCACACCTATCTTAACCTTTTTCCTGTCTTCCTCTGTACCCAAATTCACTGACTCAACTGGCTCTTCATGAGGCTGTATGGCCCTTTCTTCCTGCTGTAATAGTCTATCAAGTTTTCCGGGCACCTCATAATCATCCTCACCTTCGTCCTTGTCTTGGATTATTGGAATTTTGAAGTCATAGCTGGCAGTAGCAGAGTTGTTATCAATGGGATCCAGAGTGGATATGGATCTGCATTATGATACGTGAGTATGTGTAAGAGAATAGTTGCTTTGATAAAGTGAGAGACAGAAAAGAAAAACAAGGAGCGCAAAATTTGAAATGCAAGAAACGTCCAATGCTTTATTAATGATATATGAAATGATGAATAATAGCCCTCACAAACAAAGCCAAAGTGCCTTGGGTAAGGCACCGGGCCATAAAGTTTCAAACTGTTAATTACAAATCTTAAAACAAAAAGTCAATTACTGCGGAATAAAAGAAACATGTATGAAGTCCTTCGCCGTCAAGTTATTCAGTCCACCGTTGGTCGTTGGGTAGATCCATCTATCGATGTCTGAATCTTCTTCACTGTCCTCAATTGCATTAACTCCCTGATTGCTGATGTGTAGAGGAGGTCTTCCAGCCCGCGCATGCCTAACAGCCCTTTGAGCCCCTGTAGTAAATCCCAAACCAAAATTTTCATTTTTGTGAGTGAAATCAGGGAGCTGGACCCAATTGGTATACCCACCTTCTTCAATTACTGCCCTGGCGTCCTTGAGAGAAGTCATCTTCAACGGAGGTTTGTTGGTAGTAACTTCATTTGACGCCAAAGTCTGAGGGACCTCTTCGAAATTGTGACAAGGGGTTTCTATGAATTCCCCGTCCATCTCTATATAGCGGAAGGAATTGAGATGACTCACCATATACTCTTCTTCACCCGCACCGTGACAATCTTCCCCTTCACCGGGTATTTCAGTATTTGATGGAGTGTGGAAGTAACTGGCCCAGCCTTATGAATCCAAGGGCGACCCAGCAAGAAAGAATACGATGGTCTGATATCCATTACGTAGAAGGTGGACCCAAAGGTTTGAGAACCCACTTTGACAGAGATGTCCACCTCTCCCTGCACCATTCTCTTTGATCCATCAAAAGCCCTTACCACAATGTTACTCGGCTTTAAGGTCAAACCTTCACAATCTAGACGGTCTAACGCTTTCTTTGGCAGAACATTCAATGAGGACCCAGTATCTACCATCACATGGGCCATAGTGGTGCCTTTGCACTCGATCGAGACGTACAGAGCATCATTATGATTTCTTCCTTTCGGTGTCAGATCCGTATCTGAAAAACCCAGCTCATTGTCAGCAGTCAGGCTGGCCACACAATCTTTGAGCTGATCTACGGAAGTTTCCTGCGGCACATGCGCAGTCTTGAGAAATGAAATCAAAGCCTTCGCATGGGCTTCAGAACACAATAGCAGGGACATTATGGATATCTTTGACGGGGTCTGTCCCAGCTGCTCGACCACATTGTAGTTTCTCTTCTTGATAATTTTTAGGATTTCCTCCATTTCTTGTTTAGAGGCTTCCACAATGATTTTTCTAGGCACCTCCATCCGGGCAGGCTCACCTATAATTTCCTTGCCCCGAGCCTCAGATGGCTCAGCAGTAGGGATGATAACTGGAGTAAGAATAAGAATAGTAGCAGGTGTACTAACTCGAGTAGGAACAAGAGGAATGTCAGGAGTGCTGGTTGGAGCAGCAATTGGAATAACAGTAGGCTTGATGATAGTCTTCGGGGAAATCTCAGGAGAGAAGACCCTTCCACTTAGGGTAATTTTACTAGTCCCGACAATATTACTGACATCAGTATCAGCTTCTTCATTCTTCAATTCTTTCTTAACACCACGGTAATACACATCGGCACCATAATTCAATGGGATAGCCTTATCGGAGGTGTACGGGATGGGACCAGGAGCGGTGATTATTAGTGGAGCAATTCTTGGAACAAGTGTAATCCTAATAGGTTTTCTCGAGGAAACCTTGGAAGGATTGGAGGAGATGGTTATAATGGCAACATCTTCAGTGGGAACAACAGGGATCACAATCTTCTCGAACAAATTTTCTTTATTATCCATCAGGCGCTGAACACCTGACTTAAACAAATAACAATCGGAAGGCAGAATCGAACACATATGGCAACCTTCACCACAACCCGGAAATAAACTGGCCAACAGAAAATTCTTCTTAACAGTCATAAGGGGAGTGGAAATTTCTTCAACATAGGTCACAAACAAATCAGTGTCAACAACATTAAATCCACGACCATGTTTGGGCATGGGAGCAGTTATAACATTCGGCTTTTATAGAGCATCAATCTCTATCTCCTTGGCTTCGAGCAAATCTTGTACCTTGTTTCTCAGAGCCCAGCAATCGTTTGTATCATGGCTTAGACTATCAGAATGGTAGGCGCACCGCGCGTTAGGATTGTATCTGGGAGAAGTAGTGTTTGGATTCTTGGGAGCCTCTCTCAAGGTTTCCAAGTTGGATTTCAGCAGATGAGGCAGAACTTCAGCCAAAGTGATGTTGATGCGGGTAAATTGTCGCTGTGGTATTTCCACCCTTTTTTGATTGTTGCATTGTGGAGCAACTATGGGTCTTGGTATAAGTACAACATTTACCGTTTGATGGTGTTCAGATCTGCTTTGGCCCCTCGGGCTATAGACTGCACTAGCTTCCTTCTTACTAGTGAAAGGATTTTTTACCGAACTCGAAGAGACATCCTTTTGTATTTTACCACTTCGAATTCCAGCTTCCACTCTTTCTCCAGTTAAAATCAACTAAGTGAAACCAGATGACGAGCTACCGATTAAGTGATTGAAAAATGGACCAGATAGTGTCCATAGAAACATGTCAGCCAACTCCCTATCAGACAAAGGGGGTTGGCCTCTTCCAGCAAAGTCTCTCCACTTCTGAGCATAGTCTTTAAAGCCTTCACCTGCACCCATGGAAATACCCTAGAGCTGAGTACGAGTAGGGGCAAGGTCGGCTTTGTACTGATACTACTTGTAGAAGGCAGCATCCAAATCTTCCCAGTTTCGGACACTGGCTCCTTCCAACTGGTAGAACCATTCAAGCTGAGTCCCTGACAGACTATCTTGAAAGAAGTGAACCCACAAATTTCTATCAGCAGTGTGGGGTTGAATCTTCCTGAAATATGAGCGGAGATGGAGCTTTAGACAAGATACTCCATCGTACTTGGCAAAAACCGGGGCTTTGAACTTATGAGGGATGACCACTCCCGACACCAGTCCCAATTCTCGGAAATCCAAACCAGGTATTTTCTGAATCTCCATAGCGCTCAAACGGTCTTCTAGCTGCTTGTACCTATCCTCAACAGGAGGATATTTCACATCATCGTAATCATTACCGTCTTTAGAAACTGCAGGACTAAGGTTCTTTTCCCTTTCTTGGTTCTCCCCATCCTTGGATGAGGAGGTCAGATCAGCTGGTTGTCTCAACCTTTCTCCGAATCTTCTACCCATGTTCAGAATATCGACCTTCTTCTTCTTCTTCTTCTTCTTCTTCTTCTTCTTCTTCTTCTTTTTCTTCTTCTCTTTCAGAATAAGGGTCTTAAGATCCTCTTGCCCTTTAGCCAGACTTATGAACATCTGTTGGAATTGGGCGTTCTGCTCCTGAAGATCTTTGATGGCTTGATCGGAAGACATTTCTGCTAAAATAAACAACGAAGAAGATGAGAAACCTATAAGGGTACCTGTAATGATGTGCATGATAATTGGATGCACATGTAATGATTTCAAAGACTTTGGGAGATTTAAATTTGTAAACAAAAAATAAACAAAACTTTATTAGCTTAACTTTGAAAGGTTCAACAATGCCTTTAAGGCGTTACAAATAAGTAAATAAAACAAATCTAAAACTAGTAAAAGCAAAATCAAAAATCCCATGGACGCTTCCTCTTTGTGCTGATGTAGTCATTGATCACTCTTTCTTTCTCGAGCTACCTGGTGAGCTTTAAAATCTTCCTTTCTTGCTCATGGTACTGTTCCCGGTAAGTATTCCGCTCATTCCTCAGCTGAATCCAAGACCTCTGTAACTCCCCAGGATCAGTAGGCATGTAAGGATAGAGAACCGTGTAAGGAATGCCTTCTTCATTAGTGGGCTCCACAATCACTGGTAATACGGCCTCATAAGACATCCCCAGCTTCTGGGCACGAGCTCGGACCCATTGGAGATAAGGCTGCATAGGAAGGGAAGTCTTTGGTCCCAATTCTTCAGGGTCAAATCTGTTCACCATGCCCCAGGCTCGTATGAACCTCCGGTGGTGCTCCTTAACATCCTCCTTATAGTCGAATACAATGTCCTCGAGAAGTAACTCATGGGGACCATCTCTCCGAGCACGACCAAATTGTCGTAAAGCTAGACAAGGATTGTAAGTTATACCCCCTCTGATTCTAAGCAATGGGACATTAGGGTATCCCCCACATCGGTCAATAACAGGGGTGTCTTCCATAGCCCGGGAACACCAAAGAATATATGTATGAGCAAGTGACATTATTCTGTAGGACCAACCTGAACCTTTTTCGTTCTTAAGCACAGACTTAGGGAGGTGCAAAATAAACCACCTCGATAGCAACGGAATGAAACACATAAGAGTCCCTCTTCTCCTCATAGTACGGTTGTGGAGAGCATGCAAGATATCTCCCAGCACGGTAGACACAGGGTTGCGAGAGAGGAAAATCTTGACAGCATTCACATCTACAAAGGAGTCCGGGTTAGGGAAGAGCACTAAACCATAGATAAGAAGAGACAAGACATCTTCAAAAGCCTGAAAATCCAAATCATCCCAGAATAGCTGAGCCCGGTCTATCAGAAATTTGGATAGAAAACCTTCGACCCTGCTTCAAGTTTCCTAATTAGATACTACATCAGCCTGTTTCAAATGCAGAGCCGAGGCAATGTCTTTTGGTCTTGGAACTTCTTCCATACCTGTGAAGGGTACCTGTTCAAGGATGGATATGCCCAATAGATGAGAGAACTCTTCCAAGGATGGTACCAGCTGGTAATCTGGAAAGGTGAAGCAATGATGCACGGGATCAAAGAACTGAAATAGTACGCTCATCATCTGCTCATCAAGATTTGAAGTAACCAGGCTGAGGAGTTGACCGTGTCTCTTAATGAACATAGAAGTCTCAGAAACTCTTGAGGCTAGCTCTTTAAGTTGGGCAGGTATTTGCACAAAGTTGACTCAGATGGTATTTCTGTGCACGGAAGCCATGATCTGCAAAACAGAGTAAAGATAAATTCCCTTGGTCTTTGAAATGGTTAGTGTAATGAAGCATGAATGCCATGTTATGATGCATGATGTCATGATAAACCACAGGTATAGCAAACAACATGTATTGCACACACAGTAAATATCACACACAACCCTTAGGTTTAAGGCTTGCATGAGGCCAAAGGTAATACCCTCTTGAAGTTAAGTTGGTTTCAAACCTGTCCTAGAAAAGAGTAACCGAGTTCTAGAGGATCTCAATATCACTGACCATCCTCCATCGGTCATGGTTTCAGCTCATGCAATCTTTTCTTGCGGTCGGAACTATCTCAAGAGTATGGTCCTAATGAGTGTAGCATCGAGTATCAACCAGTTCTCAACTTTACACCGAGGCCGACTATCTCACTACTTTCTAATGGCCAAGTTGGGCGATTAAAGGTTCTAAGGTCAGTTGATGCTTAATGACACCATGCAACAACCCCGTATTCTCCTCGTTTCTCCATAAGGGATACCGGTACCAACCAATGTGCCACACCAACGTAGCTACTGCTTCAACCGTATTGGTCTACACCGTAAAGTTCCCTCACAGTCTATTGCTACTTACCTAAAAGGTATTCCCCAGATCCGGGTGTAGGATCTATAGTAACCCCAAACAAAACCCTTAAAAGTAAAGCAAACAAAGCAATCAAGAGAAGCAATTATGATGACCTAGATCCTAAGGTATACCCAACTTATAAAATTCCCCAGCAGATTCGCCAGTTCTGTGATACGATGGCAGAACCGACTGTTATACTGGTTTGCGTTTTTTGTTCATAAATTTTGCGTTAAGCAAGAGTAGCCACCGACTTTTATTTTATCCAACAAGGAAAAGGAAAAAGAACAGAAAAAACCTTTTTCGAGATGTTTCTGAGTACGGGGGGTAGATTATAGAAAGGTAAGGTGTTAGCACCCTTTCTATCCATGGTTTTCCATGGGCTCTTAGGTACTTGCTCATTTTTTAAATTTCTTGTGTGTGTGCTTTGTTTTTGAAAAGTTTTACTTCGTGATAACCCTTGTATCAGTCCTCAACGGTGTGACGAAGTTTGTTTTTGAAAATAGTTTTGAAATGTGTAAGTGTGAAAATTTTCGATTTGAGCAAGTACCTACTAGTATCTACCTACTCGAAAAAAAGATCGTTTCTATTCTTGTTTCCTTTAGACAGAGTTATCCTACTATTGAGAAATAGGTAGCACCATCATTAGAGTTGTAAGGGTCAATTCGAAAGGGACGTACGATCATTGAAGCAATGTTAGGACAACTTAGTAATAACCCTAAAGTATTAAGATCATATTCGAGGCAACATTTCCGAGGCAACATCTCCGAGGAAACATTCGAATGGGACATTTGATCTTTGTTAGACAGGAGGGAAACCACTAAGACACCCTATGCTTAATGATCGTTTACTGAAGGCAACCGAAGTGACAGTATACCCTAAGAGTGATATGTGCGAGTGATTTGTTTCAGTTATTTATCTTTGCACATTAGGGTTTTCTAACTGTATTAAATTTGTCATGCATTCTTGTCATACAATCCTATTAGCATACATCTAAACAGTTAAATATTTGCGGGAGTTAAAATGCGAGAAAATAAATCTATGCTATTACAAGTCTTCGGGGAAGGGGATTAATTACATAGCCAAAAACCCGGGGAAAAAGCGATAAGTAAAAGCCCTAAATTAACTATTACAAACCAGTGAGCAGTTACAAAAATATTGTCAAAATAAATAACTAGCGCACGACAAAATAAATACGAGACAATTAGGGTTTTGACCCTCGACTAAACCTATTCGCGATTGATTAAAAAAAGATGTTTTTGTTATTTAAGAAAATAATGAAATAGTTAAAAGAAAATCCTAAGTTCTAATTATGATAAATAAATTAACTCAATCTAAAAACTATTTTTGTATTTTTATTTTATTTGAGAAAGAAAGAAAAATTAAATCAAGAATTAACCTAATTTTCTAATTGAATTTTAATTATGAATGAAATTAAAGTTGCCCTAAATTAATTAAAATAATTAATTAGAAAAACATTTTTTGAGAAAATAAGTCCTTTTTTTATGATTTTTGGTTGGTTAATTTTAGAAAATAATTTTGGTGTTGATGAAAAAACAGAATAATTAAAGAAAAGAAATTAAAGAAAAATAATGGAAATAACCGAGTGGGCCTGCTGTCAGCAGATCTGGTTCTGGATGATGGGTCCAGAAGATGGTGACCCTTAGAAGATGGGGGGGGGCACTGGATCTGATCCTGGCTAGTGGGTCAAAAGATGATGCTCTTCAGAAGATGAGGTGCACTGGATTTGATTCTGGCTGATAGATCCAGAAGGTGATGCGCTGGATCTGGTCTTGGCCAGTGGATCAGAAGATACTGCTCCTCAGAAGGTGCACGTGCACTGGATTTGATTATGGCTAGTGAATCCAGAGGATGATGCGCTGGATCTAGTCCTGGCTAGTGGATCAAAATATGTTGCTCCTCAGAAGATGCACGTGCTGGATCTGGTGAAAACAAAGGAGAAAATACCAAAAGCTCACGCTTGGGATCAAACCCAGAACAATGAGCTTCTGACTTCCTTCTTCTGACCAACTGCGTTGGATGTTAACTTCTTCATACAATAAAAACAAACAGTATATCAGAGAAAAACAGTTTTTGGCTAGAATAACGCGCCAGAATTTAAACTGGCCAGTCAGATTGTGACACGCTGTTGTCTTTTTCCCTGGAACCATCGTTTTAGGTTCTTAACCTTTACCTATAGACGTAGGCCTGTTGCTGCAACCTGTGTCATTCAAGAATCAAGCATATGCAATATAAATTCAATTGGGGACCATGGGTCAGCTGGGTTTGAAATTCTGATCATCGTGGTATCCATTATCCGGTCTAATTTCGCTTGAAAACCGAAACCCCAAATGGGAGAACGAAACCCTAACAATGGCAAAAGCTTATTCCTGCACTATAACTCAAATTAAACTATCCAGAAACATTACAAACATGATGATGAATACAAATATGTAATTTAAACATGCCAAATATGCAAGAATTACAATAATCAAATTTGGATATTTGTGCAAACTGTAAGAATGCTAGGCAGTGATTCTGGATGTTCTGATGCCTGCGAACGATTGGCAATGCTTCCCGAAACGTCTAGGAATTGATTTCTGGCCTTGAATTGCTCTCCAAGGTCCTCTATTCCAGAATTTGGACCTTCAATTTTTCTTGAAATTTTTAGTTTTGCTCTTGCTCTGCACGACTGTTCAACCTTTTCCTTGCCTTGGATTCCTTCTGTATATGTAGTGCAACATGTTAGGTCAACAAAAACGAATTGAATCTTGCCCATTATGAAGATTTGATTTGGTCTTTCATGGAATATGATATCTTTCCAAATTTTCTTCAATCCAATCTTTTTCCACCCAAATCATTCTTGCACGAATTGGTTCTCATTTGACAACACATAAGTTCTTCATTCAATGCAAAAATCATCCCTAAAACACATTATATGATTTATTTGATTTTATTTGACTTTTAAATGAATACAAATCAAAATAAATTAAATAAATAATTAAGTAAAGCATGGAGGGTCCTATAGGTCGTGGACTATGCTAGGAATGAGATGCAATCTTGAAAAGATGGGCCCATTTAGCAAAAAATGCAAATTTGAGCACATTTGACTTTTGGCAATTTTGCAAACATGGTCAACTTGGCCAATGCATAACTCTCTCAATTTTGACCCTAGAGAGATGTTGTTGGACTTTTTAGAAAGATTAGGATGTCCTCTAATGAACTATTTTGGTATCATATCAATTGAGTCTTCCATGTTCATGTATGAAGCTTTGACCCAAAAGGTGTTTTTGTTGACTTTCCAGAATGACCTATAATGTCATAATTCATATCTTCTTGTGAGTGAATATTTTGAACTTGGGGGGGATGAAGATGAATTGTATATAATTGCATCCCCTCCAGATGAGATTTATATGGGTAATTTCTGATAAAGTATGAGAAAGTTATGTTTGGTCAAAGTTGAGTTGACTTTTCCTGCAAAAGCCTAATTTGGCAACTTTTGGGTTTTGATGAAATGTGAGAAATCCTTGATGAATCATGATCAACCCTTGATCAAATGATGAATGATACTTCAAAATGAGGATGTTAACCAAAAATCTTGAAGTTTGACTATATGTGGGCCACAGTTGACTTTTGACCTAGCATAGTCGATTTTCAAGCCTTTGAGCAATTGACTGAGCAAACTTCTTCTACAAGGCTTGAAACTTGACATGGATGATCTTGAGAACATATTAGGAGAATGGTGAGCATTTGGGATCCTTTGGAATCAAGCATCTTGATGCAAAATGAAACCCTAATTTGAGGTAGATTGCCTTAGGAGAGAGTTTGTCTTGTCAACTCTTGAACTTCCTTGAGAAATTTGAGGACCTAACTTAACATGTATTGAGAAATATGGGAGGGAAAATTTTAGGGTACAATAGAAGCCTGTGGTTCAATCATTTAGATCATATCAATACCCCATATAGAGGAAGGCCATGGGGAAGAAATAACATTGAGAAGTGTAGGAGGTACATGAATTTTATCGGCATAAATTTGGCATTTATGGAACTTCTTCGCAAATTTGCAACAGTCAGATTCCATTGTTAGCCAATAGTAACTTTCCCTAAGCATCTTCTTTGACATTGAATTTCCATTGGCATTGGTACCAAATGAACCTTCATGAACCTCATGCATCAACATGTCTACTTCATGTTTATCCACGCATCTAAGCAAGACCATGTCATAATTTCTTTTATACAATACATCTTCATTAAGGAAAAAGCTGTCTGCCAACCTTCTCAATGTCTTTCTATCTTTATTTGATGCACAAACTGGGTATTCTTGGGTTCGGAGGAAATGCTTGATATCTAAATACCAAGGTTTTTCATCTGCCGTATCCTCTGCTGTAAACACATGAGAAGGCCTATCCAAACGCCGCACTGTAATACGAGGCACATCATTCCAAGTATTAACTTGATACATAGAAGCCAGAGTTGCCAAAGCATCCTCCATTTGATTTTCATCTCTCGGGATATGATGGAATTTAACCTGGTTAAAGAAAAGTAATAGTCTTCTAGCATAATATTTATAAGGGATCAAGCCAGGGTGACAAGTATCCCATTCACCTTTAATCTGATTAATAACCAAAGCTGAATCACCATACACATCTAGAACCTTGATCCTAAGGTTAATGGCCTCTTCGAGACCCATAATACAAGCCTCATATTCCGCCATATTATTAGTGCAATCAAATGTCAGCCTTGCAGTAAAAGGAATGTGTGACCCATGTGGAGTAATGATCACCGCGCCAATTCCTTTTCCGTAAGCATTCACTGCTCTATCAAATACCATGCCCCAGCGAGATTCAGGATCTGGACCTTCCCCAAGCAAAGGTTCATCATAATCTTTTGCTTTTAAAAACATCACATCCTCATTAGGGAAATCAAACTTGATATATTGATATTCTTCTACCGGTTAGTGAGCAAGATAATCCGCCAACACACTTCTTTTTATGGCCTTTTGAGTGTGGTTATCGATGTTGTATTCATACAATAACTTTTTCCAGCGGGTGATTCTCCCAGTGAGAGCATGCTTTTCAAAATATACTTAATTGAATCCATTTTGGAAATCAACCAAGTGGTATTATTCAACATAAATTGTCGCAACCGTTTTTCCGCCCAAGCCAAAGCACGACATGTCTTTTCCAACATAGAATACCGCAATTCACAATCAGTAAATTTCTTACTGAGGTAGTATATGGCATATTCTTTCTTTCTTGTTTTGTCTTGTTGTCCCAAAATGCAACCCATAGAACTATCCAACACTGTTAAGTACATGATCAACGATCTTCCTTTAACAAGAGGGTTCAAGATAGGAGGTTCAAGTAGATATTCTTTGACAATTTTAAATGCCCTTTGGAAATCATCTGTCCATACACAACCTTGATCTTTCTTTAACAACTGAAATATTAGTTCACATGTTACAGTCTTGTGGGAGATGAATCTGGAAATATAATTCAGATGCCCAAGGAAGCCTCTAACTTGCTTCTCAGTCCTTGGAGCATGCATTTCTTGGATTTCCTTGACCTTATCTGGGTCAACATTAATCCATTTCTGGATAACAATAAAACCCAACAACTTCCCTGATCGGACACTGAAGGTGCATTTATTTAGATTCAGGCGGAGACAATACTTTTTCAAACGCTGAAACAACTTCAACAAATCTTCCACATGCCCTTCTCCGGTATGTGATTTGAAAATCATGTCGTCAACATGTACCTCAATTTCATTATGCATCATATCATGGAATAGGGTTACCATAGCCCTCTGGTACGTCGCACCAGCGTTCTTCAACCAGAAGGACATCACTCTATAACAGAATGTTCCCCAGGGTGTGATAAATGTTGTTTTTTCCATGTCCTCTAGAGCCATTCTTATTTGATTATATCTGGAAAATCCGTCTATGAACGAGAATACCTTGAATTTTGTTGTGCTATCAACCAACATATCAATATGCAACAATGGAAAATCATATTTTAGACTAGCTTTATTTAGATCTCTGTAATCTACGCACATGCGGACTTTCCCATCTTTTTAGGTACAGGCACAATGTTGGCTATCTGTCGTACCCCAAATTTGCCCTACCTCTTTTATTTTTGTCTGGCTTTGGACTTTGCATTTCATTTGCATCATTTTATTACTCAATCATTTGCATCATTTTATTACTCAGTCATTTGCATATCCCGCATCTCATGGGATCAGGCGCTTTGGTTAGAGGTATTAGGGTTGCGCCTTCTTTATGTATAATTTTGTTTTGAGGTTTTCTTATCAGGTAAAAGGGAAACGCATCTGGTTCTCAATTAGTGGATCGTGGAACGAATTTTTGTCATCACTTTACAAGGCGGGTTCTCGCTCAAATTTATCAGAGCCTGGATTAGGGTTTATTTCCCTATGTGTGCTGGTCAAGATGCTAGGGTTTTGGGTCTTTGGTTTCTGGGAAGATGTTTCTCTCGCCTGTCTCGAAGATGGCTCAAAGCTCAGTGCATTAGGTCAAGAATTTCACCTCCTCGCATTTCAAGTTTTTTCTTAAAGCCTCTAAGCCATTGAGTCGAGAGTTTGAAGTTTAAATTGGAAAATGTGGAGTTTAGGCACAAGAAATGAGGTTGAGGGTTCATGATGATCAAGACATGTTTTGGGTTGCTTAAGTTGCAAGTTACTTGCGATGTGAATATCAAAAATTAGGTTTCTGGTCGAGAAGTGCGAGTGTGGTTCAGGCATGATATGAAGATCAAGGTTCAAGCGACCGGTGTTTTAGGGTTCGAATTAACCAGTGGAATTAAATTCTTAAGCATTTATTTTGTTTGAGAGTTTGATTGGATTTTGAAAGATAAGGCGCGTGATTGTTTGGAATACAAGTTATAACAATTGCTCACAATTTCTTGAAGTTTAAGTTACAAAGTCAAAGAGTGCATTCAAAATCATTCAAGTGGAAATTGCCACTTTCAATCAAAGTTCAAGAGTTGTTTGATTTCCATACAAAAAAATTCATTCAAAAATATATCATTCAAGTTTTCGTGTTCATTACATTTTTGGGACAGATTAGAGAGCATGTGAAATCATAAATTACAATTATTGAAATACAAGTTACATTTGTTTTGTTTACAAAGAAAGAAATAATGTGTGTTTCTTCAAGTCTTCATCTTCAAGCCATTCGTCCTCACTCCTCGCCATGGTATTTTTTTTATCGTTCAACATCGCTTTGATCGGCCAATTCTCGTGTTCATGAAACAAGACAAAGAAAAAAGAAAATTAGCAAGCAATTGATATGTAAAAATTTCCCAAACAATTATTTGTTAAAATAAAAATGTTCATCATCAGGGTTGGTATTTGGAATCAGAAATCAAAAGGGGTCTATCTTTAATCATGGACCATTTCTCCCAGTTGCAAATCAGCCCAAAGGCCAAGCGCACAACATAGCAGAACAACACAAAAAAAACCAAGCTGCAGAACAAGGCAGCATGCTGCCTAAGCAAAGCAGCAAGCTGCCCGTAGCTGCAACCAACTAGCAAACACGGGCAGAAAAGAAAAGGCAACAACAGGCATAACAAAACAATGTTGTAATAAGGCAACATAAAGACAACAGCGACATAAACAAACATCGCTGTAACAATGCAGCAGCAAAGCCAAAACAATAAGAAGCATGGCAGCAAATAACAATAGTAACAATTCATAATAAAGCAACAAGCCAACAATCAAAACCTCTATGTCATCATGTTCCAAAAATAGCCAACCCTTCAGAATTTTCAAAAAGAAAAAAATAGTTTGCATCATAGAAAGATGAAAGAGGAAAGATAGCACCTGCACATTACTGCCCAAGCCTGCATATAAAACTGTCCAACAGAACAAGCCAAAACCTGTGCAAAACCTCACAAACTCAGTAAAAACATAACCTGCACCAAAAAGTATTCAAAACAACATCATAAATTGTTCAAAACCTCAGAAAATTCCCCCCCCCACCCAAAACACCCATCAATCTGCCTATAACTTGCTTCATTCATAGTGAGAAGGGGTGGATTTTTTCACACACAACCAACATAAAAAAAAACCAGAGAGAAATTTTGACACAGCCTAAAACACAAAAAGAGGATTTTTGGAGAACACACAACAACCTCTCACTTGATTCCTCATCAGAACTTGCGACCAAAACCTTTGTCAGAAGCAGATCTGCAAAGCTTTTCGACCATTAGCTCAATTGGCATAATTCTCACCACAACAATTCTTCAATAACCTACAAAATCTGATCCACATCACATACTTGCAATATTCAATATCCTTCTTCAAACAATCCAGATCTGTAAGCCGCAGTCCAACTTCGACCTCCCTCTGTGAACATTCTCACGCCAGAAATTCTCACTCCTAGTGATCAACATCTACTCTACCACAGCAAAAAACAAGAAATTCGCATACTCAAAATACACAATACGCAAGAGAAGTGAACTGAAGAATAAAAGAAAAGCCACAAATTGAAGAAGATCAAACACATACCTCAGTGAATCTTTTTCCTCTAGATTTCTTGCCATTATCGCAATCAAATATGGAACCGGACCGTCTGCAGTAGGTACCTTCTTCTACCTTATTTGCACTTCCACTTTTGTTTTGGAAATTGATGTTGTTGCCGCCGATTCTGAGACTGAGAAGATGAGTATATTTATTGTTGTTGATGTTTAATCATGGAATTCCGAATCTGAGATTTTTTTTGTTGTTAAGTCATGAACAATATTCATTTTTGTCGTGCTTTTTAGTCTGAGAACCTCGAGAGAGTGAGTGGAGTGATCAATCGAGATAAGTTGTTGTTGCCATCATTGAGGAGTAATTTTTATCGTTGATTTGGAAAGAGAAGGAGCCAGAAGTAGAGATGCAAAAGAATAGCGATAAGGTTTAGTTTTTTATTGTTCATTTGAAAAGGAAAAGATGATGAAAGATTGTGGGATTGAGAAGCAGAGATGTGGGAATCGGTTGAGAGATTAGACCGAAACAGAGGGAGAAAGAGATGATCTAAGGTGATATTGTTGATGTTTGCCATTGAAGTAGAGAGAACATGCAGATCGAGAGGGAGAGAGAATCGCTTTTTATCGTTTCACCCGTTTTTCTTTTCTTCTTCTTTTAATTAATCTTATGGGAAATAGTGAATAACCTGACTTCTTCCCTTCCTAATGCAACACCAATTCGGCGCCTCTTTTGGTATTCTAGGGTTGCAAAAGCTTTCCATTTGTTTTTCTCCAAACCCGAGTCCACTTTAATGGGCCGGTTGGCCCAATCACTATCATCATCACCCTTCTTATTTTACTTAAAACGTAATAGTAACAGTTAAACAACATAGCTCCTTTGGCAAGGCAGTTGGCATTAGTTCAAGAAGGACGCGATTCAAGTCCAGTTTGGGACGTTTTTTTGTCCCTTTAGCTTTATTTTCTCCATTTTTCTAACTTGTCATGTGTTTATAATTATTATAAATAACATAAAAAACATGCTTTTTATAATTTAATCTTTATTTAATTTTTGTTAATATGTTTTTAATCTTTGATTATCCAAAAATTATATGTTTTAGTTTTTATTTAATTTTTGTTATTTGTTTAACTGTAAAAAAAAATGCTATTGTGAGTTGGTCTTTATGTAATTCTGGTTATTTACTTAATCTATTAAAAGGTATGTTAGTAAATTTTCATTATTTAATTTTTCAATTGCCATTTTAATTAATTTTATCATCGATCGTTTAATCCTTACATCTTTCGTCCGTCTCAAATTCAAGGGAATTATTTTGACTTTGTTGACTTCACGTCGTCAAACACGTATCGTCTAATCATGTGAATACCCTCATTCCTCTTTCATTTGTTTATTATTTTGTTAAAACTTGAGATAATTTCCCCGAAGATTCAATTTCCAAACTCATACCTTTTCAGTCAAAGCTTCGACTTTAGGCCGTTGTGTTTTCAAAATCTCATCCGCCTCCATTCTTAGCCAAACCCATCTTTTTTTTATCAAGTCAAAAATCCAAAAACACTTTTTAATCATTACTTGAATTTATTTTAAAACTCGCAAAAACACTCAACAAATCAAAATTCCCCCCAAGGGCATGTTATCTCCGTTCTACCGCGATACCGGCCGTGCCTATTGCTAGAATGCGTGCGTTAACGTTGCCCACTAAAAAACACAAACAAACCAACCATTTTCTAGAGGAACTACGGTGTTCTGATTCATTGGATACGTAGGAAAAGGGTCACGAAACCCTCACGAACGCAATAATCAAAAACCATCCATTTCCCTTTAAGCAGGCATAGTTGTAGATAAACACACCCTTTAAGACAAGCAAACAAAACGAATCCCGTTGAGTACAAAGGATTTGAGGGGTGCTAATACCTTACCCTCGCATAACCGACTCCCTTACCCTTTCTCTTGGTTGCAAGACCATCTTATCCATTCCCTTGTGGTTTTATCGATATTTCCCCTTCCTCCGGGATAAATAAAGTTCGGTGGCGGCTCTTTGTTTTCTGCCGGTGGCTTCACTATCCATTGAGGATACACTGATATTACAAGAAAATCGACATTTATCTGCTTTAGTACTTCTTCTTTGATTTTTATTGCCATATCACGGTGAGTTCTTCTCAACTTTTGCTTGACGGGCGGGAACTACGACTTCAAAGGCAAATGATGCTCCACGATATCGGTATCTAGACCCGGCATATCTTGGTAAGACCAAGAAAATATGTCCACATACTCATTTAATAGTTCAATCAACCTGTTTTACACATCAGGATGTAACGATGCTCCAATCTTGACTTCCTTTGGCTCCTCTTTTGAACCCAAATTAATTTTTTCCAGTGACTCTTTATACGGATGAATGGCATTTTCCTCGTGATCGAGCAACCGTAAACCTCTTCTGGAATCTCATCATACTCTTCTTCTTCTGTCCCAAACACAGGATATTCAAAGTTGGGAGAGGGTGCAGGGTCATTGTATTCAACGAGTTTATTAATTAATCTGCACATGCGATTTGTGATTCTTTTTAGAAACTGAAACACACACATATATCGAATGAGTATGCAGATTTAGTCACAAACATATTCTGTTCAAAAAAGTTTTTTTTATTTACCATTTTCCATGAAAAATAAAACAGAAAAATAAAAGACACAATTGTTGAGAATCAAAGATAACTTTTATTTATGATTTAAATGATCACAACAAACAGATAAGCCCATACAATATTAACTTTCATCTTGGGCAGAATGAACGCTTTTTGCAAAGAAAAAACAAATTACTTTGAGACATGGATGCAAGAGGGATCATAAGTGACCCAATTCTGGATTCTGACTCTAAGTGTCACATAATTCGCCACTTCTTGATCTTCTTCACCCTTCTCAAAAGAGTTAACTACATAGACAGTTGGATGGAGGTAGCCTCCGCTGCAGAAAACATCATGATAACTGCTCATAGTAGTCTTTGGCTTCAAAATTTCATTCTTGCCATTCTTAGCAGAGAATCCTAAACTAGCCATGTTCTTGTTTACTGGAGTATCAATGAACTGTCCCCATACCTTACTCGAACCACTGCGCACAACATGCTGAGCATCTCTTAATGAAACCATACAATTCCTATTCCATCTGACATTATCAATAGATAGAGCCTAGAAGCGCGTCCCCACAACAACCTCATATGCCTCAACAACACTGAAAGATGATAGGTGAGATACCAGCAATGCTTGCCTCCGTTTATAATAAGCACTTTGCCTTCACGCACAAACTTCAACTTTTGGTGCAGAGTGGAAGTGACAACCCATGATTCATGTATCCATGGTCTTCCCAGTAGACAACTATATGCGGGCATAATATCCAAGACTTGGAAAGTGATCTGGAACAGATGCGGGCCTATGTGAATAGGCAAATCGACCTCCCTAATAACTGACTTCCTCGACCCATCGAAAGCTTTGACAATGATACCACTTGGGTGAATAGGAGGCCCTTGATATTTCAACTTCATTAGTGTACTCCTCGGTATCACATTCAAGGAGGATTCATTATCAATCAACACGTTTGATAATGAATCACTTTTGCAGTTCATGGATATGTGGAGGGACAAATTGTGATTCTTCCCCTCGTCAGGCAATTCATCGTCGCCAAAGATTAGGTTATTACATGATGTAATATTACCCACCACACTGTTGAATTAATCTAACGACATATCATACTCCACAAAAGCCTGGTCCAACACCCTCATTAAGGATTCCCTATGAGCGGTTAAAATCATTAATAATGGCAAGATAAATATTTTCGAAGGAGTCTGCAATAATTAATCCACAATTCGATCGTCGTTGATTTTGATTATTTTCAAAATATCATCTACGTCTTTCTCTAGGGTATCACCACTAGACTCCTCTGTAATCTTCTTATCTTCAACACTTTCCACAACCTTCTTTCCAGTATTATCATTTCGTCGAACAAGTGGTGCAAATACACGACCACTAAGGGTCACTCTACTAGTCTCAGCAATATTTCCAACACTAGACAAAGGCTGGATGAGAACTTCCACACCATCCTCTAAAATTGTAGCATTGTATTTGTATGGTACAACTTTGTTAGATTTGTAAGGAACCGGCCCTGGTAAGCAAATCACCACAAGGGCAACAACTGGCTTACTAGAGTATTCAATTTGAATAGGGGAAGAATCATTGAAACACGGAACGATCACATTCACACCTTCTTCAGACAATCTTGTCATCAAAGAGTCATCACCAGAGGACAAATCTTCATTTGAGGAGAAGAATTCATCTGGGAAAGCATACTCATCATCATCTAATTCTTCCTTAACCTCAATCTCGTTAACCTCATAGTAATTGTCTCTTTGCCATAAAACCTTGATGGTTCCATTATCTAACAACAATTGAATACCTTTTCTCACAATTTAACATCCTTGGGAATCCCTGCAACAAACCCGATAAGACCCGTAATAGTGCTCTGCCTGACCAGCCATGTGGAAGAAAGT
The DNA here is from genome assembly GCA_948472305.1 of Vicia faba. Classification (NCBI taxonomy): domain Eukaryota; kingdom Viridiplantae; phylum Streptophyta; class Magnoliopsida; order Fabales; family Fabaceae; genus Vicia; species Vicia faba. The sequence goes on along the minus strand of OX451740.1, from coordinate 759,023,846 downwards.
AGCATGCATTTGTACGAGATCATCATTCATATGTTCCATATCAAAAATTCTGAATTCTCCACGAGATCCAGAAACCATGTTTATTTCTTCTTCATACTCTTCTCTAGGCCTGATTATATGGATGAGGCCCTCATCCATCATTTCCTACAAATCAACCTTTATCTTATCGCAACCTTGTATATTAGTACTACATACACCACAACCAGCATGGTCATAAGTATAGTAACTAAAATCGCAAAGGTCTGCATGCATCTTTACCAAGTCCTCTCTTACTAGGTTAATATCATAAATGAGGAAGTCCCTTGGACAACCCACAACCATGTTAACAATATTCGTTCCTCCATGTTTTGGGAGAGGATTATCTTTTACATTCAGAATGACATCTTTGAAGGACAAAAGGCCATATCTAACCATTTTCTGTACCTCGGATTTATGAGGATAACAATTTTCCACGTTATGTCCTGGTGCACCCTGGTGGAAAACACATGTATGATCTGCCTTGTAGTACCAAGGTAAAGGGGATTGTACAGCAAGAGGTGGCATAGTCTGGACCAAATATTTCTAAATCAATGCTAGAAGTAGCTCTGCATAACTCATAGGGATAAAGTAAAAAGGTTCTCTTCTCTGACTCTGCCCTTGGCTTCCCTTAGGGGATGGCCTTTGATAAGAAACTGTAGTCGGAGCTGTATTTACACCCGGAGTTACCGAGGCAACCTGTTGAGGGTGCTGATGATTTCTTCTAGAGGCGTTAACCCTTCTTTCTTGAATCACAACATTTTCTCCCCCCTGTTTCTTCTTAATAAATCCATAAGATGGCTTCTTCAAATTGTTGGAACTTTCACTTTTTGTGAGCCGACCTTCTCTCACAGCCTCTTCCAAACGAACACCCATTCCCACCATTTAAGTAAAATCACTGGGTGCACTCGCCACCATTCTCTCATAATATAATGCCCCTAGTGTTTTCAAGAAGATCTTTGTCATTTATTTTTCTTCCATAAGAGGAATCACCTGGGCAACTACCTCACGCCATATCTGTGCATATTCTTTGATGATTCCTTGTCCTTCTGGACCATGGCCCTGAGTTGATCATGGTCAGCTCCATGTCCACATTGTATTTGTATTGTCTGATAAATGCTTCACCTAAGTCATTAAAAGAATGAATACTGACACTGTCCAAGCTCATGCACCATTTTAACACTTCACTAGTTAGACTGTCTTGAAAGAAATGGATCAACAGACGTTGATAATCTGTATGTGTAGACATTCTTCTTACATACATAACCAAATGAGCACGAGGGTAAGTGTTGCCCTTATGCTTTTTGAACTTCGGTACTTTAAACTTCACAGGTACCTTGACATTGGGAACCAAACACATGCCATTCACATTCTGCCCAAACAGCTATTTTCCCCTGAGGGCCTTCACTTCCTTCTGCATTTTGTCAAACTGGTCTTGAAAATCATCCATTCTATCATAGAGACCCAAGCTTTCACCGAGGGAGGTGGAGCATAGTGAATCTCATTTCTAGCAGTAGGGGTAACATGCACCACAGGAGGTGCGGGAGCAGAAGCAATCTGAGTAAGCAGAGAAATCTAAGGATCCTGGTTAAAACCTTCTGGCCCAAAGTTTTCTGGCCCAAAGCTTTCTGGCATCCCTCAAGGATATCCCGGAGACATACGATTCTGAAGAACAACTGGAGTAGCAGATATGGGAACAATTGGAGCTTCAGTAGTAACCATTGTTTGTTGAGGCTGAACACTCGGTGGCTGATTCTGAGCAGCCACCAGAGATTCTATCATAGTAGTGAGATTGGCCATGATGGTCTTCAATGTAGAAACTTCCTCTCTTAGCTCGCGATTCTCTTGTTCTAGGTTGTCCATCTTCCTTCTGAAATTAGCTCGAGTATCATAATGGTGAGACAACTTGCTGAACAAAGTAAACAAGCTCAGTAAGACCCCTGGATATGCATAAAAAATGAAAGAAGTATGTACAATATGAGGCATTATATGCAATTCACATGATTTATTTTATTATTATCATTTCAAGGGACTTAAAGATTTCTAGACACAAAGAAAGCTGAAAGTAATCCCAAGTACAAATTTTTTTGATGCACATGATTTATTTTATTATTATTATTTCAATGAAATGTACAAATTTGTTTTATTAGAACTTCAAAATAGATTATAAATTTCAATAATCCCAAGTACAAGATGAAAGTAAAGTCTAAAACACAAAGAAAGCAAAGCTGATAGAGATCACTCTATACGCTGACGTTTCCCTGTAGGTTTAGCAATCTGAGCCTTCAACCCTTGGTTTTCTTTTGCATACCTGATGGAAACCTAATTCCAATCACCTAAATAAGTGAGCAACTAGCATCTGAGCAAGGCTCAGGGGAAAATAAATACCCTTTCTTCTCCATGATCTCTACAACCTGACTCTCAAGAATTTCAATCAAGTCATCTTTCTCCTTCAATTCTGCTCTGTAGGAAACCTCTAAAGTTTGACACTTATTCTTCCTAGCTTCCTTATCCTGCTGCATCCTAAAATCAACCAACAAGTGTGTTGGTTGATTTTATGAGATACGACATCATCATTATTGTTCGTATGGAAAATATACTTACTACCCACAATCATGAGAAAGGAGAATTTACATCATCTCAAAGTGGAGGATATGGCTTGGATTTTTAAAATCAACAATGCCTCACTCAACACCCAAGTGGAAAATATCTCTCTTCACTACATATTGTAGAAGTATAGTTATTTGCATCACTGCAAAGATTGACAAGAGTCTAATCTTTTGAGAAATTTTTTAAAGATAAGAGCCAAAATGGCAAAATGGTTTGAATGAGATTGATTGAATTTTAGTCTTCTCACAAAAATGTCAAGGTATTGTTAAGTTGATTGAAGTTTATTTATGAAAATGTTTTGAAAATGCATGGACCTAAGTCCATTTTTATTATGAAAGTGGTTCAAGTTTAGAAACAAGAAGAGTTTTCAAAATGAGGGAGAAGATTTTTGGAAATTAAAGAATATGGGAGGAGATGAAGAGACTATCCTAAAGCATAAGGTAAAAGATAGGGAAGAGAACCGTCTAATAAACAAGAAGCCAACACTTGACATTATGAGTCAAGATAGAATTCCCATTCTTTGGATTGAAACCAAGCAAGCAAACAGACTAGACCTCTTGAGAAGACCAAACTTCAAATGTATTAAGTCTTCACAAAACTTGGGCAGAGTAACGACTGTATACAGATGAATTCCACATTACAGATAAAGTATGTAATCACAATAACCTGCACAAAAAACAAACAATCAACCCAATGTCTTGAGGTAAACCCCAAGAACTCCAGACAAAATATTAATTAAGGTCACAAGGTCTCCAACATAGGTCAAGGTCTCTAATCCTATGTCCAAGAAGTCCAATACTCCATAATGCCAAGGATAGTAACCAAATAGTCCAAGTATCATTAAAGTTTTTAGGGTTCAAGTTGATTATTAAGTATCTTCAAAAAGGAAATGAAAGCTCAAGTGAACAAAATAAAAAGACATAAAAGTAAAAGGCTCAAGTGAACAAAGATGAAAATAGGATGAAAGGTAAATGTTAAAGTAAATGGTACATAAAGTAAAATCATAAAAAATAAAAGCATAAAATAAAGTCAAATGATAGAAGTTAATGGTTAGTTGGATGATCATCTTAAAACTTGCATTTGGAACTCATTAGAGATTTGGTAGAACCAAAGCCTCTCAACAACAAGTTGGATTTTCTTTTTGTCAAGTATATCATCCATTTTAAGGATCTCAAAGTAACTTAATGATCAATGATGTTTAAGTGATCCACTTTGACCAAAATTGATGAAGTTCCATTAGAGGATTGGTAGAACCAAAGCCTCCTAACAATGGATCTCAAGGTTATTGGATCATAGGGATCAAATTGACATACTTGGGCTTGAAAACATAGTTTTGAGCCACAAATTATCATTTTCTCAAATTGGGAAAAAATTTAGCGCTATGTTAAGCAATCATAAGTGGACTTATATAGAAGTCACACCTATTTTGATGCCGGTCAGTAACAATCTATGTACCTCATGTTTGGATAAATGATATAGAGATCATAATACCATAACATGTAATACAATACGTCAAGGGGTAAGATGAAGAGGGATGGGGAAAATGAACAAAGCACATTTGAACCAAAATTTTAATTCAAACTATTATTAAAATCATCCATCCATTTTTATGGAGTTAGACTCAACACCATGGATCCAATGATGTTAACAAAGTTCATGATCAAAATTTCAACCCAAGATCAGTCAGAAAATATACACAAATAAAAATTGTATTTAACATATAAAAATTAAGGTTTTAAAAATGATTAAAAATTAAAATAAGAGAGAAAAATGTTAACTATGTTCAAATTAATCAAGAAAAAAATAGGTAATACCATAGAAAAATCAGAAATGAACTCAAATAATTTTATAAATTTTTTGGTAATTTTTAAAAGTCAGAAACTATTTATAAAATTAAAAGAAAAGGGTAAAATAAACAAAAAATGGTGAAAAATAATAAAGTCCTAAATAAAAAATAAATGAGGTCACCAATATTTGTAACAATTTTATTGGATCCTTCCCTATTTTTTTTCAGAATTTAAAAATGCATAAAAGTATTTTTAAACATTTAAAACAATTCAAATAAAGTGGAAAATTATAAAAAATATCAAAACAAAATAAAATGTGAAAAAATAAAAATCAGAAAGAGAAAAATCAAAAGTATTTTCCAAATTTTTTCCAGATTCTTTGGAGTTAAAATGAATTTTTGAAATTTAAAACACTTAAATATAAAAATCAGAAATAAAAAATAAAGCCAAAAATATGTGGACCATTGGATGAGAGTCAAAACACATTAGTAATCAAATCCAAGGGATCTGGTGCACTGTGCATATCATGGTCATTACTGAATAATGCACAGGATTTAATATAAAATCAGAAATTCAAAAATTCCAAATGGTGTTTTTTCATTGGTTGAAGGATGACACGTTGGTCATCTTCAACCTCCAGCCAGTCTTAAAACCAGGTCACTCAAACTGTAAAATTAGAGCACGAGACCGGTACCATTCGCTTCGTCTCATCAAGACGAAGACAACCACACCTTCGCGAAAATTTTATATAAACTTTAGCTCAAGCAATTTGGTAGAGAAGTTTTGAAAAGGAATTTAAAATAGCATGGTTAAAACATGCTTCCAATTAATAACAAATGTTACGACTAGAACCAGGGTGATGAGAGCTTCACAATAGTGTCAAAGTTTGAGAGAATTGGTGAAGGAATCTACCTATTGAAGTTAAGTTGCAGAGCTTTGAAACTAGACTTTGTGGATCAATATAAGTCACAATTCTTAAAGGTAATTGAATGGGTAACTTCAGGGAAGTTCAATGAAGGTGCATTGACAAAGAAAAATGATTGAGGGATGCTGCAAAAACAAATTCGAAGTAGCTGGAAATTGGGTTCAAGAGAGAGTTTGGCAGGGTGATCTTGGCTGTTTAAGCTTGAAAAAATTAATTAGGGATGATCCTCTATTTATAGGAGAATGAATGGGATCCTTAAGTGTGTGAAATGATGCAATTTGGAGGGAAATCGCGTGGGTCTGTAGAATGATCAAAGTGTGACTTGTTTAGCATAAAAAATCAGCTAAATCATGCGTTTCATGATGCTAAATGCCTTTGGTGAGTTGCTAAACATGATTAGAAAAAACGAATGGAAAATATGGGATTAGAAGCCAAAACAAAGATTTCAAAATTTGACTTGTGATGAAACTTCAGTTTCAAGTTACTAAATTCAAATCAATGGCATGCTCAACTCAAGGGGTCTTAGGGCCTGATTCTTGAAGCTTTAGAAATATGAGGTAACAAGCTTTGGAATTGAAAAAGAATGGGAAATAATGGTTGCTTGAGGTGAAAATTGCAATGAGTCAAAGTTGGGAAAAAGAAGTTGACTTTTCATACTTAGAAAATTTCTATGTTTTTCTTCAAAAATGACTTATAATGTTTTGTATCCAAACATGGTCTTCCACTTTGAATTTGTTCTTGACCAAAAATATGGCATGAATTAGGTCTCTTGAAAGTCATCTTGAGACTTGAACCATTCAAAATCTCCAAAAATTGAGAGAGTTAGGACTTGTTGAAGTTTGCAAAAATTCATGAAATGACCTATAATCTTTTGCATCCTTAGGGAATCTTCTATCCATTTTAACACTTTGAACTTTGAAAATGGGTTGAAGTTCACACATTCAAGATCATTTTGGAAAAATAATGGGTTCAATATGATAAAAATTAACCAAGTTATGATCATTTGAAGTCACATAAAGGAATTTTAGGTTTCATCTGGAGGACTTGTAATCTTTCTTCATCATCAAGTTTCTTACACACAATATTTTTTTGATACTTTTGAAGTGATTTTTTAATAACCCTTTAAATATAAAGATGTCCTTGGAATAACTCAAAAATACCAAAAGATGAGCAAGATATATCCCTTTGAAGTTCAAAACCCTAGCTCCTAGAGTAACAAAATGCCTTGAGAAATCTTTGCAATTTTGATAAACCTTATTGCACAAATACTTTTGTCATGTGATTATAAGTTGTTTAGGATGTTAATGAGAAAATATTTCAACCAAAACCATTTCCAAATCTTGAGAATTGAAGGAGATATGCACTCCTGATCATTAAAACCAAAGATTTGTCCAATTGAGTCAAACTTCTTTAGCCAACCCTTGTACTCTTTAACTAAATTTGACAACTTGAGGTATAATGAATCATGAAATATTTTGTCATGATGTTAATTCAAAGTATCTTTCATATAGGCTGGAATCCCAATGAAGCTTTGTTGAGGAAGGTACAAAGAAGGAACTCATGAATCAAAAAGTTGACTTTGATGGAATGCAATGTGCTTTCACCTACATCATCAACAATTAGGATACACATATATTGTATTTGTTAGTTAAAGAGTAATGAAACATAGATGATCACAAAATACAAGTCAAGGTGCTTGGTGATTCCCCATAAGCAAGAGTAAAGATAGGGAGAGGAAACAAACCCTAGTTTGTGACTTTGTTGTGATTAAATTGATATGGTATGATGAAGGAATATTAGGGGGGAAATTTGGGGTACAACATGGCCCTTCTTTTGAAAGGTAATGACTTCCTATTTTACGAGGAACCATCACTGTCTTTTGATTTGGAAGGACGTCTCTGATGCTATTTGTTGTGTACGAAGTGAAAGATTGCGACCGAATACGCATTTGAATTAACTGAGAAACTACCTTGCCCCAGGTTATGATTAAAGGTTTCAATTTATACGAAAAAGAAAACTCCTACTTATTAGGATAAAATGGGTTGAGTAGGGATGATCTTCTATATAACTCCACTGTTTAAGATTTGAAACAACACCTGTACATCGTCAGCAAGGTCTGTTCAAAAGCATACTGTAGATATTACATTATTTTTTCGCCATCCTCCCCCTAAAGGCTTATGACTTTAATAGAGATATGAATATCACAAAGATGTCAAATCATAGTTTAAGTATAGTGAAAACAAATGGACTAATTCAAGACAAACATATGCAATGCATTAATGAGGACGACCAAAAGTCTGACATAAAGATAAATGTTTGAATCAACTAGAGAAATTACAAACGAAAATTCGAATAAATAAAAAGCTTCTACACTTGAACTTATCACTTTAGATGGTGTGCTTTGCAGCCTCTTGCATGAACTCGACTATTCCTTCGTCAATCAGGTATTGAATCTTATTTTTTAATGCCTAAGAGCTATCATTGTCATGCCCAGGACTGTTGGAGGGGTATGCGCACCTTACATTAGGATTGTGACAAGAAGAAGTAGCATTGGGCCTAGGATGAGGATTATTTAATGTCACTAGATTGGCCTTCAACATATGTTGCAATGCTTGAGCCAATGACATGTTGATTTTGGTAAATCGTCTTTTAGGTGTATTCTGCTTACACTGATTCCTCTGTTGTTATTCGCGAGGACGTTATTAGCCTTGTGATGTAGTAGCAATCAAGAAAGGCCTACTTTTAACCTAGCCAACTTCATGTCTCATAGGAGGTTGATTAATGATTTGATCCCTAATTCTAGTCGTTCGTCCCATACAATTGTATTTGTCTTGATGAAGTTTGTTGATGAGAGTTCTCAGCTCTTCTTGTCCCCGAGCTAAGTTTTTGATAAGAGCCATCTGTCGTATCATCTGGATTCTCATCATTTCCATCTCAACTTGCAATTGTTCCAACTGGTTATCCTTTTTGTCTTTAGGATTCTTCTTGGTCATGCTCTCAGTGAGGCGTGCCTTCAATTCTTCATTCCCCTTGGATAGGTTTAGGAACATTTCTTTGAACTGAGCATCTTGGACATGGAGATTTCTGATGGTCTGTTCGAGAGCCATTTTTACTGAAATAAACAGTAAGCAGATGAGAAAACCTGTATGGGGAAAACCTGTTATGACATGATGCATGATATGTAGATGCAATGTTTTCAAGGACCTTTAAGAAATTTAAATTTGCTAGCCAAAAGGAGACAGAAACAAAGATTTCATTAGTAAGTTCAAGATTACAAATTGCTTATTAAGCTTTACAATGAAAACAAAAGACAACAATATGAACTTTTAAAGCCTAAGATTTAAGTCTCCCATGGGCGGCTCCTCTTTGTGTCGATGTATGCATTTAGGCTTTGCTCCTTGTGAAATTGCTTTGTGAGCTCCAACACTTTCTTCTCGCTTGCCTAAAATCGAGCTTCAAAGGTGTCTCGTTCTCTTTTGATTTGAATCCAAGATCTCTGTAACTCTTCAAGATTGGTAGGCATGTCAGGATGGAGAATGGTATAAGGGACATCCCCTACTGCAATGGGCTCCATAAACACTGGTAGGATGGCTAGATACAACATCATGATCGTTTGAGCGCGAGCTCGCACCCATTTGAGATAAGGCTACTAAGGCATAAAATTATTATGTCCCAAATTCTTGCTATCGGCCTTGTTTACCATTCCCTAAGATCGTACAAAACTTTGACGATATCTTTGAACATCGTTCTCACAGTCAAATACAATACCCTGGATAAGCGCGTTATTGGGACCATCTCTTCGAGCATAACCAAATTGTTGCAGAGCAAGAGAAAGGTTGTAAGTGATACCTCCCCTAATGCCAATGAGTGGAACATTAGGGAATTCCCCATAACGGTTAATGATAGTAATGTTTTCCAGAGATCGGGAGCACCAATAAATATCCGAATGAGAGAGCGACATCATCCTTTGAGACCACTTCAAACCTTGTTCATTCTTCAATACTGATTGAGGAAGGTTCTAAATAAACCACCTAGACAACAATGGTCTGCAACACATAAGAGCCTCTCTCCTCTTCATGGTGCGAGTGTGAAGAGAATGCAAAATGTCTCCGAGCAAAGTTGGCACAGGGTTACGAGAAAGGAAGATTTTGACAGCATTCACATCTATGTGTTGTTATAGATTAGGGAACAATACCAAACCATGGATTATAAGAGCTAGGAATTCTTCAAAAGCTTGCGAATCTAAAGCATCCAGAATTAGTCGAGCCTTCTCTAACAGAAACTTAGCTAGAAAACCCTTGACTCCTAATTATCTATAATGTCTGACCTCTTCAAATGTAAGGCTGTTGCGATTTCTTCAGGTTGTGGATCTTTCTCTAAACCGGTGAAGGGAATTTGATAAAGAACATGTATTCCTAATAGTTTAGAGAACTCTTCCATTGTGGGCACCAATTGATAATCGGGAAAAGTAAAAAAATTATGTATCGGGTTAAAGAACTGAAAGAGCACACATCATGTCTTTGTTAAAACCTGGGGTAACCAAACTGAGTAGTCGACCATGTCTTTTTATGAATGGAGAACATTCGGGAACCTTTGAGACTAACTCTTTATGTTGTGGAGGCACCCTTATAAAGTTGATTTGGATAGTGTTTCTGCGAGCGGAGGCCATAACCTAAAAAACAGAACAAAGATATATCTCTTGTTCCTTGAAATGGTTAGTAAAAATAATATGGTATGATGTCATGATGTTATGATGTCATGTTCAAGAAATTAATCATACACAAACAAAACACACAAGGCCTTAGGTTCGGGCTTGCATGGAGTTTGTAGGTAAGTACCCTCTTGAAGTTTTAGTTGGTTCAACCTTCCCTAAAAGAAGTAATCGGGTTCTAAGGAATATCAATATCAATAATCTTTCTTCATCGGGCATTATTTTAGCACAAGCATCTGTTTTAGCGACCAAAATATGCCGAAAGTACGATCTCAATGAGTGTAGTATAGAGTATCAACCAACATCAGTCTGCACCAAATCTGGCTATCTCACTACTTTCTAATGGATAAGTTATTCAACTAAGGTTCTACAGTCAGTTAATGCTTTATGACACCACACAACAGCCCCATATTCTCCTTGATTCAACACAAGGGACATCGGTACCAATAAATGTGTCACACTAACATAGCCATCGCTTTAACCATATCGGTCTACATCGTACAGTATTTACAATCTATTGTTACTTACCTAAAATATCCCAGATCCAGGTATAGGATCTATACAAAAAATAAACCCAAGCATAACCCAAATATGTAAAGCAAACAAGGAAAACAAGTAAAGCAATAAAGGTGATCTAGCTCTTAAAGTAAATTCACTTTTAGTATTCTTCCCCAGCAAAGTCGCCAGTTCTATAATACGGTGGGAGAACTGACTTGGTGTTTTTCGTTTTATCATAAATGTTGCGGATAGCAAGAGACGCCACCGACTTTTCTTTTATCCAATAAAGGAAAGGGTGAAAAGAACATGAAAGACCTTTTGATAATTTTCTTGAGTTCCGGGGGTAGGTTATGAAAAGGGAAGGTGTTAGCACCCTTTTCATTCTTAGTTATCTATAGGATCTTAATTGGTAGCTCACTTTGAAATGGTTTTGTGTTGGTGTATGTTTGAAAATGTTTGAAGATGTTTTGAAAAATGGTAATTTTGTAATGATTCTCGTATCGTTGAGAATGTATACAAAATGTTTGTTTTGGAAATATTTTGAAAACGCCTTGATGCGGAAAACTTTGTAATGATTCTCGAATCGATGAGGATAAATACAAACTGTTTGTTTTGAAAATATGTGTTTTAAAGGAGAGTGTTTGAAAATATGTTTGTTTTTGAAAGTGTGAGGTGTGAAAATGATTTTAGTTTGTGAGCAAGAAATTACAAGCAATCTACCTACTCAAAAAGTCTTTGTTCTTTTCCTCCTCCTTTAGATAGTTCTATCTTACCATTGGTTGGTAGGGATCCATACTAGTGGATGTGAGGGATAGGTACCAGTCATCATACAGTCTTATAAGGAAACTTGTAGGACGCTTTAGCAATTTTCGTAAGGGGCTAAGGTCATTTTACCAAAGGCAATATCGAAGGGTCATCGAGGGACTACGATCTATTTTAATCAAGGGAATTTTGCTAAAGCGTCCCATATTCGAGGGACATGACGGTTTTTCCGAGGCAACAAGTGAGGTTATCCTAGAGGTGCGCGTGTGAATTGTGTTTTGATTTCAATTAATTGGTCTTAATTAGGGTTATCTAGCGGTTGATTTTACATCTTGCCATACACGCATAATTACTATACAATATAAGGAGATGCGATAAAGTGCGAAAAAGAAAGTTCTACGCTATTACAACGCTTCGGGAATGGGGGTACAAATTTATGAATGGGGGTGTATCAGACCGAAAGCTCGATTAAAAGTATAAATAAACAATCAATACAACCCAATCGAACTGATTTAAATAAGTAATTAAATTAAATAAATTTATTTAATAAAATTAATTAATAAATTAATTAGTAATATTAAATATAATTTGTCAACCTAATTATTTATTCAAAACAAATGTATTTTTGTAAATAAAATCAATTAACAAAGTTAATTAACAATACAAATTAACAAAAATAAAACTAAAACAATTAAAGGGACTAAAATAATTAACAAACTAATTAGCATTAACAAAATAAACAAATAAAGAAACAGTAAAAAGGAGAGTGTGATATGGAATTTCGGAATGGGCTAAGACATTCATTCAAGCCCAATAACACACAAAAAAAACAAATGTAACAGAAAATAATAATACAACCAAAAAAAGTAAACTGGGTTGGAAACATTAATAAATAGGAAGGTGTACTAAGTAGTTCGGTGGTGGGATAAAAATTAGGTGAAAATCAGATTAAAGCCCAATACAGTTTTTGTTGAAATAACAAAATAAAATAAAATGAGAGTGTAGGTGGATTGGGCTTGAAGGAGGTGTAACCCAGATTGGGCTTAAGGGCTAGAGCCCATATGTTGTTCCAATTGAACAAACAAAATAAGTAAATAAAAAAGATAAATTGATGGGCTGGAGCCGGTCGGGTCCGGACCCAATCCCGTTCTTAAACCCTTACGGGTTATCAAAACCCTAAAAAACTAAACAGACTCAATCAACCATAAAGGGAGTAAAGAAACACATAAATTCCCTCTCTTCTATCAAACAGAAAATCATGTTCAATGAATAATCATAAACTATCTCGACCAATATCTTTCTCTTTCTCAAATCATTTAATCTCATATGAAGCTACGGGCAGAAAACACAGAGCCGCCACCGAACGTTATTTATCCCGAAGGAAGGAGAAATATCGATAAAACCACAAGGGAATGGATAAGATGGTCTTGCGATCAAGAGAAAGGTTAAGGGAGTCGGTTATGCGAGGGGAAGGTATTAGCACCCCTCACATCCGTTGTACTCAACGGGATCCATTTTGTTTGTTTGTTCTTAAAGGGTGTATTTATCTACAACTATATTTGCTTAAGGGGAGATGAATGGTTTTTATTATTGCGCTCGTGAGGGTTTTGCGACCCTTTGCCTACGTATCCAATGAAGGAATCAGAACACCGTAGTTCCTCTATAAAATGGTTGGTTTGTTGGTGTTTTTTAATGGGCAACGTTAACGCACGCATTCTAGCAATAGGCACGACCAGTATCGCGATAGAACGAAGATAACATACCCTTTGGGGGAGTTTTGATTTGTTGAGTTTTTTTGCAATTTAAAATAAATTCGAGTAATTATTAAGGGTGTTTTTTTGGATTTTTGATTTGTGAATGTTATGTTTTAATTTTAATTACAAAAGAAAAGTCAAAGGGGAAAGTCTACCCTAATGTTGTCATGCAGTTATTGGGCCTAAAATTGAGTGTAAAAGGGAAATTCTATCCTAAAATTAGCATTCATGATTTCGACCCTAATGTCTAGTTCAACACGAGACAATCAAAGTAAATTTTATCATATCACGGAACTACCTAAGGGAACATGCTAATAAGATTAACCAAGCAAACATGATAAAAAGAAAATAATGTATACTTAAATGAAGAAAATTTTAAAATTAAAAGGAAAGTAAAAACTTAATCCACTATTTTAGTGATTATTATTAAATAAACAAAAATAGATAAATTTACCAACTTACTAATGTGACTCTACAACTACACTAATTAATTAAAAATTATAAAGTGAAGAAAATTGAAATTAAACTAAACAAAAATAAAGTAAATCGTGTAAAATACAATATCGGGGGCATGGAGTAAAACTGACTTGGCTGGCTTGAAGAAAATTCGGATGGATTATGAGCCCATATGCTACAAAAAGCAATTTAACAAAAATAATAAAAAAACACTGCTGGGCCGGACCGGGTCAACAGGGTCCGAACCCAGCTCATATAAAACAAAACAAATGGGTTGATGAAACCCTAATATGATGCCTTTTATCCCCTTTTCCACTCTCTTACGCTCATCTTCCTCACAACCGTTTGCAACACCACTGTTCATCACTCACTGTAAAAGCACCACAACAAATCTCATCGCACCAACCTCCGCTCAATCTCACTCGTTCCCCATCTCAAATTCTTCGATTTCGTCGACCGCCTCCACCATTTGAGACTTTGAATCAGTTCGTCTTTCGTTTTCAAAACAAAATACGTGTTCACAACTACTCATAGATTTAAAAGAGATGGACGAGTTCAAAGATTATATGAGTTTCGAAACTTACCGACCGGAAGAAGTCTTATGCTTCTTTAGATTGACGGGAAGAGCACAAAAACCCTGAAGATCTTCAAGATAACAAGGTAATAACAAGCATCCCGAGTTCTTCTTGTCTCACTTGTTCCATTCTTTTTCGCTTTCTATTACTGATTTATGTGCCAATTTATTTCTGAAGTAGAATCTTCTGTCTTCGTAAATAGGTTATTGTCGGTGTTGTGTATTGCAAGGTGTTGTTGGAACTAAAGTTTGTTGTTCTTCTATAGCAAAGTTGCAGTGAAGTTGTTATGGTTGCAACCCAAAGAACTAAGGTGATGATGGGCGTTGGTGCGTGAGGAGGTTGTGATTGAGTAAGTCGATTTGGTAGTTTCTGATTGATGATAACGATTTTGCATGTTGCAGAGATATGATTTTCTGCAGGTTAGTAAGGAATTGGTTTGCTGAGGAGATGATGGGTGTAAGAAAGTGTTTTGGTGAAGTTTTATGAAAAGTTAATGCAGGTTCACTTCTGGAAAATGCAGAGTGTATTGAAGGGATGGTTTGTAAGGTGAGGTGAGGTGAGTGTGTGGTTAATGAAACAATAGTTTTGGAGAGATTTGGACAGAAATATGGTATGAAATTGGTGGTGTGTGGCAGAGATTTTGTATGCTTATCAAGTGTATTTTTCTCTGTCTTGTGTACTGATCAGTTGGTATCTTTTTCTAGTTTTCTGGCTTTGTTATCTCACTTTTGTTTTTCTCGCTCTGTGAAAAAAAATCCCCCATTTGCTTCAATGAAATAGTGGCTTTTATAGTGGAATGGGGATAGGAATTGGAGGGAAGGATTATTGGTGAATTTTGAATATGTTTGGAAAACTGATTTTGAACCTTAGGATGCAGGTTTTCTTTTTAGTCATTTTGGTGTAAAACTTGGATTGACGTGCTTGGATTTTTTGTGGCTTATAATCTCAGGTTTTGGACAGAGTTATGCAGACTATTTTGTAGGATATGCAGCAGGTTTTATGCTTTGTTTGTAGGTATGTTTTTGGCAATTTTGCCGGATTGGCCTGTGGGGCTGTTTTGGTTTTTGTATGATGCAGGTTTTTTCTTTTTTTCTTTCATCTTTCTATGATATAAAGCTAATCTGCTTTTTATTCCAATAAATCTGAAGGCTTGGCTATTTAGGAACATGATGATGCAGGGTTTTGACCATGAACTAATGCAAGCTTGCATTGCTATTTTGTTTTGCTACTACTGTTTTTTTTCATGAATTATTATTGTGTTATACTTGTTTTTGCCTGTTGTTTTGCAGTATCAGTTGGCTTGTTGTGCTTGTTGTTATTATTTGCTTTTGTTGCATTTTTTAGCCCATATACTTGCTGCAGTTTGTTGTGTTGCTACTGTTTGTTGTGTTGCTACTATTGTACTTTATGATGGTCTGGTGTTTTGCAGTGTTATTTAGGCTGTCTGGTTTGCAGCTTTGGGCTGCATTGTTGCTGTTTGTGCTATTTTCCTTTTCTCCTTTTTGTGAACCAAAAGGGCAACCTTTTGTGATTTGCAATTTGGATAAAATGGCCCATGATTAAAGATAACCCCTTTTGATATCTGATTCCAAACACCAACCCTGATGATGATCATTTTTATTAGCAAATAATTCTGGCTTGCACTTGATGTTAACTAACTTCTTTCTTTTCTTGTTTCATGATCAACAAGAATTACACGATCAAAGAGAGGTTGAAAGATGAAAAGGGCATGTCTATCAAAGACTGCAGACGAGTTTCTTGAAGAGGAAGCAACAGAAAATTGAAGAAGAAACATTTAATTCTTTTTTTTTGTAAACAACAACTGTAACTTGTGAGTTCATATCTGTAACATGCCTTGTAATTTGTCTCAAAAATGTAATGAGCACAAATTTGGACAAATTTTATTAATGATGAACTTTGTTATAAGAATTAAATAACTCTTGAATCTTGTTTGAACTTTGAAATTATATCTCGAATGATTTGAATGCGCATCTTAACTTTGTAACTTAAACTTCAAGAAATCATGAACAATTATTGTAACTTGTATTTCAAGCAATCATGTGCCTTATCTTTCAAAATCCAATCAAACTCTCGAACAAAATAAATGCTTAGAAATTTAATTCCACTTGGTTAATTCGAACCCAAAACAATGGTCACTTAAACCTTAATCTTCATATCACGCCTGAACCAAACTTGCACTTCTTAAACAGAACATTAAATTTGACACTCACATTACAAGTAACTTGTAACTTATGCAACCAAAACATGTCTTGACGGTCCTTAACCCCCAAACTTATTTCTTGTGCCCAAACTTCACAGTCGTCAACTTAAACTTCAAACTCTCGAATCAGTGACTTAGAGACTTTTAAGAAGAAAGCTTGAAATGAGAGGAGATGAACTCCTTGACCTAATGCACTGAACTTTGAGTTATCTTTGAGGCAGGCGAAAGAAACATCTTCACAGAAACCAAGGAACCAAAACCCTAGCCTCTTGACCAACAAATAGGGAAATAAACCCTAATCCAGGCTCTGATAAATTTGAGCGAGAATCAACCTTGTAACGTGATGACAAAATTCATTCCACGATCCACTAATCGAAAACCAGAAGAATTTTGCTTTCACCTGATAAGAGAACTTCAAAACAAAATTAGACATAAAGAGGGCGCGGCCCTAATACATCAAACCAAAGTGCCTGATTCCATGAGATGTGGGGTATGAAAATGACTGAGTAAAAAATGGTGCAAATGTGATGCAAAGTTCAAAGCCAAACAAAAGTAAAAGAGATAGGGCAAATTTGGGGTACGACAGCTGCCCCTATTTAATCATCTTAAACCTGAATGTGAGATTGGCGTCAGCCTTTCGAAAGTTCAAGGTGGAAGATGATTAAATACCAAGACCCGAAATTAGCCCTGAAGAGATGGTGTGAGTGTCATTCATTGGTGTGAATGTCTGTTGGGGAAAGACAAACTGGTCTTCTGGTGGACTGGTTATGAGGGATAAACATGGTTGAATAATGGTAGCTCGTACTGGGGTAATGATGGCAATACAATGTTCTTGAGGGAGTGGGTGGTAGAATGACTGAAAGGATATGGTTGACAATGTCGCGATGACTGGAGGTAGGATTCATGAGAAACTTAAAGATAACACTAGGGTAAAGTCTGCGGAAGACTTACGACCCTAAAAAGATAACGTAAGGGTAACACCTACGAACGACCCACAACCCTAAAAGAGATATAGCGAAGGTAGGATCTGAAAATTCTGGCAGCAGATACTCAATGTCACAGTGAATGTTATGACACCGTATCTGACTTTCTATAGGATAGTAAATAAAAACAGTAAAGAACACAGTCAATTGTTTACCCAGTTCAGTGTGAAAAAACACCTACTCTGGGGGCTACCAAGCCAGGGAGGAAATCCACTATAAGAGATATTAATTCAGGAATAAACCAACCAGTTTATCTCCTTCACTTAAGACCTACCCAATGCAACTTCAATCTAAGTTCTACTTAAACCTGAATTCCTACTCACTCCCCATCAATAACAGCAGTGATACTTAAAACAATTGACTAATGAATTAATGAAGACACTCTTCAAAACATACACTTGATTATGCTTCACATCTTTTTAATCAAGTAACACAAACACTCTTGCTTCACAGCTTTGAGTGATACATAAACCTAACTTGACTTTGCTTCAAAGCTTTAGTCAAGAGACATAAAACACTCTTGCTTCAAAGCTTTGAGTGGTACAAAAACCCTTACAAACAAAACCTATTCCAAGTCACTTATCACAATGATAATTGCTTGGATTACAGCAGTTAAAACTATACAGTTTCTGATTGATCTTCAGTCCAAAAAGGGATATTTTCCAAACAGCAATCCTGTTGAATATATAGCAGCTGTTTCTTCAGTTAGGGTTTCCACAAAAAGCTAGGGTTAATTAGGTTTAACCATAAGACTTGGTCACAAGACTTTATCAACCAGTTTAGGGTTGAGCTAGGTTAACCCAAAGACAACGGGAGATTCTGTTCTGGAAAGAATGAGCCAACTTCCTGAAAAAACTCAGAATTAACCAAACTGCACTACTGTTAGATCAGTACATGATGTCTTAACATTTGTTATGACATCAAAAATCCTGTTTACTGATTTTGGTAGAAGGCAATAAATGTGATCTTTTGCAAAATGCTCAGATACACACTCATACACAGTAGCTACTGTATGCCATAATTTTTCTGCATAAAGTACCTAATAAACCAGAATGTTATGACATTAGTCATGACATTCACACACCTGGTTTTACCAAAAATACATGCCAATAACTAAACACTTACAAACTCCCCCTTTGGCAGATTTTTGGCTAAAGCCCCTAAGCAATCAGAGAATATAGAGCAGTAGAATGAATATGACTGCAGAAAAAATATGTGGTCTACCAAGTGATTAACACAGAAATTATCTCCCCCTCTTTAGCCACAAATGGGCCAAAGAAACATGTACTTAAATGTTATACAATTATCCAAAACAAGTAATAAAAACAACAAATAAAATCTGAAGACACTTGCATCAACAACATCAGCATCAGGCTTGACAATTCCACCAGACTTTAAGCATTGTCACCTTCAGAGGAGCTACTTTCTTCAGCATTGAGCTGATCTTTAGCAGCACCCTCTTCCCTTATGTTTCCTCCAGTCTCCTCCTGTTCTAACTTGGCAATTAGGTTTTCTAGAGTCTTTTTCCTGGTCTCCAGCTCTTTGCAGGTCTCTTTCAATACAGCTATAACATCAGATGTCTTGGACTGAGTTTTTGCAGATGATGTCTCAGCTGATGTTATGACAATGTCAGGAACATGAGATCCCTGAAACAGCTTGTAGTGTAACCCAAGAGCAGGAGCTCTTTTGCAAGCAGTGTCTCTTTCCACCAGGATATCAGGGTACTGAGCAAGAATGATTCCACATAGGAGGGAGGGAAAGGCAATTGGGCCTTTAACATCATAGTTACCAGCATGTTTTAAGGTTTGATAAAAAATGTACCTGCCATAATCAAATTCAGTCTTGGTACCAACAACATAAATGAATCTCCCCAATCCTGTAGAGATGGTTGATTTATGGTTTGTAGGGACCCAGTTGGCTGCACCAATCTTGTGCAGGATGGCAAATTTTATGCTTAGCTTGCTAGCATTTAGCTTGCCTTTTGAGGGCCAATACTTGACTTGTCTTGCTGTGATGGTTTGGCAAACTTCATTGTCAGTAACTTCCAGTTTAGGGCTGGCCTCATTTGATTTTCCAAGAAATTTGTTAATTTCAGATGGAGAGAAATTAACCCTTCTTCCTCTCACATATACACATTCAAAGTCAGCTGACCTTCCATCAGCACATTCATCAGACAAATTCACTATGAATTCCTTGACCAGATTTTCATAGCATTTGGTAAATTTTACCACAGTCTTCATTAGTCCAGCATCTTTTATCAGGTCCATGATTTCCTTGCAGTCCATGGCACCATTGTTTAGTTCTCTTTCCAAGGCTATTCTCTTCAAGCAAACATACTTCCATCTGTTGGCATTTTCAGGGTGGTGAAATGAAATGTTGTTAGTGGGGACTTCAGGAACTCTAGCCATTTTGCTGGAAGGGAGTTTCCTTCTGAGGGGAATGTCTTCAGTATCAATTTCAAAATCTGACTGCTCATCAGAATTAGTAGGCTCAGGTTCTTTTCTCTTCTTAGTTATTGGTTGCCTTGCAGGTTTTGAGAGACTCCCAGCATGCACTTGGGCTTTCACCTTCCCTTTGGACAGTCCAGTCTTCACAGTACCAGTCTTCCCTTCAGACCTGGTTTTCTTATCAGCAGGTTTCTCTTTGTTCAAACCTTTTGCAGCATCTTGATTACCCTTCCTGTTCATCATTCTCCTAGCTATGCTAGGGTTGATATTTGCAATCAGGTCATTGTCTGAGTATTCCTCATCCACATCAATAACAGGTGGTTCAACATTCTTCTCTGAAGGGTTCTGAATGTCAACCAGGTTTTCAGATGGTTTTTAAATGTTGTCATTTGGTGTCTCAACATTCTCAGAGACATCTAGATTTGCTTCAACATTTGGGCTTGCTGATTCTTGATTTAATGGAACAGAAATCCCCGATACAGAGTGGTTCTCACTCAGGATTCTTGTAACAAGCCTAGCTATTGCTTGATGTACATAAGCTGATCCTTCCCTATTAGGTACAGAAGATGAAGGTTGAGAGGGATTACCGGAAGACGTCGACTGAGACCTTCCTGCATGCCTTGTTCTCAGCTTTTTGACCTTGGAAGGGTTAGTTGCTATTTCTCTGAGAGGAGTAATCTCCAGGACTTCAGAATCCATGCATGAGGTGATTGCTCGAGAATCTTGATCAGATGATGAAGATGAAATAGTTGTCTTGGATGAGGATGAAGTTTGAGACATTTTGATTGACTTGGAAAACCAGTAGAAACTAGGGAGAAAACTTTGATTGAGAGAAAAAGAGATGTTGCAAAGTCGAGAGTGGAAGGAGGAAAATGTGTGTCTATTCAACTTCTTAGTAATTTTGAAAGAATTTGGGAAATATATGATTAATCCACTTAAAATAGACTTAACAAAATCAACTCCTTCAACCCTTGTTTTGAGCAAAATTAATTGCTATAATTTCTCATGTTGGCAAATACCCATCTTGCCCCTCAAGTTTTCAAATTGATTTGCATCAAGAGCCTTGGTAAAAATGTCAGCCAGCTGTAGCTTAATGGCACCATGTTCCAGTTTAATTGTCTTCTCCTCTACAAGGTCTCTGATCAAGTAGTTTTTAAGGTCAATGTGCTTGGTCCTGCTATGCTGAATAGGGTTCTTGGAAATATTGATTGTATTCAGATTGTCACAATACAATGTCACAACATCTTGTGAGACATTATACTCAGTGAGCATCTGTTTTGTCCAGATAATTTGAGAACAGCTACTACCAGCTGCAACTATTTCAACACAAAGTTGAAAAGGAATTCTTTTGACATAAATCATAGCTCTGGCAGATTCCTGTATGATCCTATTTTTCCTTCTGTCAACTCCATTTTGTTGAGGAGTTATAGGAGAATAGAATTCATGACTAATTCCTTCTGAGAAACAGAACTTATTAAACTTACTGTTTCCAAATTCCTTGTCATGATCACTTCTGATTATGACAATACACCCTTCTTTTTGAGTTCTTTTGCACAGTTCTTTAAAAACTTCAAAGTTATTCACCACATCATAGACATATCTCTTTTCACCAAGCCTTTCCACCTAATATTCACCACAAACTCCCCCTTTATCAATTTGCAGTCTTGGAATCCCTCTGACTGCTTTCATGGAGATAGTCCTTTTCATTCTTCTTAGATGAAGATGGCCAACTTTTTGGTGCCACAGTTTCACCTCTTTTTCTTCTTTGGCAATAGAACACACAGTGGAGTTATTAGTGTTCTCAGGCTTCCACAAGTAACAGTTGTCTTTAGATCTGATTTCTTTCATTACAACTTCTTGTTTTTCATTAATTACAAGACATTCAGATTTTGAGAAGTTGACCTTGAATCCTAGATCACATAATTGACTGATACTAATGAGATTAGCAGTCAGGCCTTTTACCAATAGTACTTCATTCAGATTTGGAACTCCAGGGCAGTCCAAATTACCAACTCCTTTGATTTCACCTTTAGCACTGTGATCGGTGGATCTGGAACTGACTGTTTAACGCTGGTTCGCGAAATGTCGCGGAAGCAAGAGTCGCCACTGTCTTTTATTTTCTCCAAATGGAAAGGACAAAAGCACAGAAAAATTCCTTAAAGAGATTGCTCTCGGTTCGGGAGGTAGGTTATAGAAAGGGAAGGTGTTAGCACCCTTTCTATCCATGGTTATCCATGGGCTCTTAGATACTTGCTCAATGTGTTTTCAAAAAGGGTTGTTTGCTTTTCAATGTGGGTTTAAAAAAGTTTCTTTGAAAATTTTCAGTTCGACTCGTACGTCAGAGTGTTTGAAAAATTTGCTTCGAAAGCTTTTGAAAATGTGTTGGTGTGAAAAAGGTTTTTTTGTTTGTTTTTGAAGAGAGCAAGTATCCTTGAGAACCTACCTACCCTAAGGAATTCGTCTGTGTAAATGTCCTTTAAAGTAGTGCCATCCCACCATTGAGAGGTAGGTAGCACCACCGTTGGAGGTGTTCGGGTCAATTCGAGGTTCGGGACATGGTGATCACCAGAGCAATGGGAAGACACCTTAGAAGCTACCCTCATGCCAGGTTCCCGGATCATGAGGACTTACTAAGACATCCTCTACTCGACGATCACCTTTCGAAGGCAAGGCAACAGTGAGGCGTACCCTAGGGGTGGTGTGTGCGGTTCGTGTGTTGTTTTCATTGATATTTGTCTTGTTCATGTTATTGGTGTTCTACGCTTGATTTTATTATGGTCATTCATTCTTTCATGCTTGGTTAACAGTTAAGAGTTTGCGGGAAAAATAAATCTAAGCTATTACAAATGGCGCGGGTCCACATCGCCGAAATTAAACCGGACCCGATTTGACGGAAAATAAATAAAGAAAATAACGGTGCGAAAAGTTAAATTGTTACAAGGCTTTGGGACATGTACATAATTATAATAAACGAAATAAAATAAATATGCGGAATAAAAGAATTAAAAACATGGGCGTTGGGCCCTTTTGCAAAAATTAAAGTTAATGAGGAATTAAAATTAAAAAAACGTTTTTGGTATTTTTTGTATTTTTTAAGATTTAATAGAAAAAGGATTAATTAAAATGAAAATTGGATGCAAACCCTAATTCTAATGGTTTTTAAGTTTATTGAGAAAATATTGAAATTTGACCTAATTTAAACCTAATTATTTTTATGTACAATTTAATTATGAAAATAATAAATAAATAAGTATTATGATAAAAAAGAGAAAATTAAAAAGGAATAAAAAGTTATTAAACCTAATTCTATATTTTTGGATTTTTAGTTATAAAAAAGAATTAAAATTAAAACCTATTTAATACTAAATATTTACATGCAATTTATTTATGAAAATAATAAAATAAATATTATATATTTTTCATCTTTTTCTGATTTTTTTGTGATGTTTTTATATTTTTGTAAAAAAGAAAATTAATTAATTTGATTAAAACAATAAAGCAAAAATAAAACAATAAATTGAAAAATAAAATATAAAAAAATGTATAGAGAAGCAAACCAGGGGGGTTTTCTGTCCCAACATGGAGGTAAGGGCTCAGCAATTTGGCCCAACAAGCATGGAAGTTCGCTGACTTTTTCAATTCGTGTATTAGTGCATTGACCAGGACTTAACGTGTTCTTCAGATCCATGCCGTTGGTTTAATCTTCAGGGGCACGTGGACCTCTTGATTGTGAGGGAATATGGTGAACCATAGCACTGAAACTGCATGGGAATTATTATAGCAAAATAATATGGAAATATGCAAGACCTGGGATTCGAACCCAGGTCACTAACATCACCAAGCAATACCTGCACCACTGAGCCATATTAACGCGTTTATTATATAATTAACGAATAAACAATATAAATGGACACAACGCGTTAGTGGAGAGAAACGCGCCAAATTCAAACCAACGAATCACTGATTGACACGATGTCGTCTTCTTCACGTCCCCTGTAACACAAACTCAAAGGCAACAGTTTTCATAGCGTTTCATTAGGTGGGCTATTGGAAAATAGCGAATAGCTCGTCTCTCAACATAAATTAGGCGCGAGTATATGTTCATGATCGTCCCAATCTGCTGAGTGCAATGGTAGTGGCCTTGAGTCTTAATTTTACCTCGTTCTAAAAGCCCCAAATTTGCAAACCTGTAACCCTAGAAATCGCGCATGGTGAAATCTTATATACAACGTTATAATCAAATCAAAAGCATTGGTTAGCTTCGAAACATCACACTGAACAAGAATCCATAAATAAAAATGCAAAAGGATGCGTGAATTATGATATACGTTTCTGAAAATTGTTTGACACAGTTTGAGTTTAATCTACCAATTCTTGGAGCTTTGGTTGTTGTTCTTGATTGGCACACGTTCAGAGAACCACAATGAAGCTATTGGAATCAAGATTAAGGCTTGAATCGTCCTCCAACAATGATTTCAGAATTTGGTTTTCTAGGAATTTTTTCAAGTTTCCAATCTGTTCTTTAGCGCAGCTTAGAGTCTCTAAGGATTAGGTTTAGGTTCAGGCCTTTGTAGTGAATGTATTAGGGCAACAAAACTCAATCAAATCCATGGCCATAATGGTTTTCAATATTTGATTCCTTAAGGATCTTTTTCATATCTTTTCACATGGTTTTTGTATCAACTAGGTTTCAATCAAGCCAAATCTTTCCATAATTGGCTAAGCACGAAATATCAAGTCTAAAACATGTATACAAAGATTCATTTGGTTCATTTAGATATTTTCCACATATTTAATTGATTTAATTGAATTAATATGAATAAAAATTCAAATAAATAAATAAAAAATGAGAAAATACTTCCCTTTGGGCCAAGTGGTCGTGCACATGCTTGGAATGATGAATCTTGGAAGAAAAATGGGCCCATTAGCAATTTTAGGTCATTTGGATCAATGTTGATTTTTCAAAATATCCAAAAATTTCCTAACTTCCACAAGGCATAACTTGCTCAATTTTTAAGATTTTCACATGTTCTTGGACATTTTGAAAAGGTCTTTGAGTCCTCTAACCAATGCCTTTGGTCCCATGTCATTTTGATTTACCAATCTCAAGTTATGGCCTTTGACTTAAAGTCCCTTTTTGTTGACTTTTGAAAATGACTTATAATGTTGAAATTGATAACTTTTTGTGAGAGCATTTCTTGGACTTGGAATATGAAGATGAGTTGTAGGAAATGTCTTTATCTTCAAAATGAGATTTGGATGGAATTTTTATGATAATCCATGTGAAAGTTATGCCCTGGTCAATTTCAGTTGACTTTTTCAGCTGTCCAAATATAGTAACTTTTGCATCTTTGATGATTTCTGAGCCAAATTTTGAGAATCATGATCAAGCATTGATCAAATGATGTTTGTGGCTTCAAAATGATATGTTGACCAAAAATTTGAACTTTTGACTGTCAAATGACCATTTTGCCCCTACAGTTGACTGTAGTGCAATCTAGGGTTTTGACTGTGCAATTTTGTGCTGAATGCCTTAAAACTTGATATGAGGATACTTGACCATATTTGTAAGCATGTGAGACTTGATTGGGCCTTTGGAAACTTCCTTTTCTTGATCAGAACACAAACCCTAGTTTTGACTGTATAGGAGACAGTTGCACTGCACAACCCTTGGGGAATTTTGTGACTTGGCTTGGCAATTTCTTGAAGAATATGGGAGGGCAAATTTTGGGGTACAACAAGCACCATCTCCAAAGGTCACATAACTAGTAGTGTGAGGTTTAACATGATTGAGAATGTTCTTGATTCCAGTCATGTGTTTAGAACACCCACTGTCAAAGTACCAGTCTTCCTTTGCAGAGACTCTCAGGGAAGTGTGTGCTATCAGGGAAGTAGCCTTTTTCTTCCATTGAGGAGTATGTGGTACCCTGTTAGCCTTAGGTTTGACACCTGGGTTCTGATTAGGGTATCCATACAATCTGAAGCAGAAAGGCTTTATGTGACCAAACCTCCCACAATGGTGACATCTCCATCTTTGGTACTTTTTCTTCATATTTCTCTGTTCTCGATGTTGAGTGTTATGTTGTGACATCTGCTTTGACATTTGTTTATCAGACCTGATCTTCTTGTTTGTACCATATTTTTTTGCTTCCACAAATCCTAGTCCAGACTTGTTTCCCACATTTTGTCCAACCTGAAGGATTTCTTCCAATTTGTCAGTTCCATTTGTCAGCATCTTTACATATTTGGTCATCTGGTTCAGTTGTGAGTTCAGCAATTGAACTTCCCCTTCTAGATGACTTATAGTTTCAAGGTCTGCCCTTTTTTCCGCCTCCAACTTTATGATGAGCTTTGTTTGTCTCTCATTTTGCACACAGACTTCAGCACTTCTGATACACAATTTCTTGTAAGTATCATCCAGTTCTTCAAATGTCACTTCCTCATCACTGGTGTCACTTTCAGAGGTACAAACACCAGTTAGAGAAGTAACTAGTTTGGCAGATTCTTCTTCAGAATTACTTTCTGAATCACAGTCAGACCAGGTAACAGTCATTCCTTTCTTTTGTTTCTTAAGAAAGGTAGGGCATTCAGCTCGAATATGACCATATCCTTCACAACCATGGCATTGAATTCCTCTGCCTTAATTTCCCTTCTCTTCAGACCTTGATCTTCTGCTGGAGTCATAAGATCTGTTAATGTCAGAGGGAATGTTATCAACATTTGACCTTGACTTTGGATCCATTCTCTTGATGAGTTTGTTGAATTGTCTTCCAAGCATGGCAATAACTTCTGAAATATTTTCTTCTTCATCCTCCTTGTTTTCATCTTCAGTGTTGGATACAAGTGCTATGCTCTTGTTTTTCTTGTCAACATTGTCACTGATCCCCATCTCAAAAGTCTGAAGAGACCCAATGAGTTCATCCACTTTTAAGTTGCTGATGTCCTGGGCTTCCTCTATAGCAGTTACCTTCATTGCAAATCTTATAGGCAGGGATCTGAGAATCTTTCTCACCAGTTTTTCTTCACACATCTTTTCACCCAATGCTCCTGAGGTGTTGGCAATCTCCAAGATGTTCATGTGAAACTCATGAATGGTTTCATCTTCTTTCATCCTTAGGTTCTCAAACTTTGTAGTCAGCATCTGAAGCCTTGACATTTTTACTTTGGATGTGCCTTCATGGGTAGTTTTGAGAGTGTCCCACACTTCTTTGGCCAGTTCACATTGATGTACTAGTCTGAAAATGTTTCTATCAATTCCATTGAACAAGGCATTTAAGGCTTTGGAATTTCCCAGGGCTAACTCATCTTCTTCTTTGCTCCATTCTTTCTCAGGCTTCAGACTGATTGTCCCATCTTTCTCAGTTATGGTGGGATGGTTCCATCCTTTGTCAGCAGCTCTCCAAGCCTTTTTGTCCAGAGATTTTAAGAAGGCAATCATACGAGGTTTCCAGTAGTCATAATTTGTTCCATCCAGAATGGGTGGTCTATTTCCAAAAACTCCTTCTTTGTCCATAGTGCCAGAAAGTGATATCCCTAGATCTCACCCAGTAATACAGGCAGGGTGCCTGCTCTGATGCCAATTGAAAATTCTGGCAGCAGATACTCAATGTCACAGTGAATGTTATGACACCGTATCTGACTTTCTATAGGACAGTAAATAAAAACAGTAAAGAACACAGTCAATTGTTTACCTAGTTCAGTGTGAAACAACACCTACTCTGGGGGCTACCAAGCCAGGGAGGAAATCCACTATAAGAGATATTAATTCAGGAATAAACCAACCAGTTTATCTCCTTCACTTAAGACCTACCCAATGCAACTTCAATCTAAGTTCTACTTAAACCTAAGTTCCTACTCACTCCCCCTCAATCACAGCAGTGATACTTAAAACAATTGACTAATGAATTAATGAAGACACTCTTCAAAACATACACTTGATTATGCTTCACAACTTTTTAATCAAGTAACACAAACACTCTTGCTTCACAGCTTTGAGTGATACATAAACCTAACTTGACTTTGCTTCAAAGCTTTAGTCAAGAGACACAAAACACTCTTGCTTCAAAGCTTTGAGTGGTACAAAAACCCTTACAAACAAAACCTATTCCAAGTCACTTATCACAATGATAATTGCTTGGATTACAGAATTTAAAACTATACAGTTTCTGATTGATCTTCAGTCCAAAAAGGGATATTTTCCAAACAGCAATCCTGTTGAATATATAGCAGCTGTTTCTTCAGTTAGGGTTTCCATAAAAAGCTAGGGTTAATTAGGTTTAACCATAAGACTTGGTCACAAGACTTTATCAACCAGTTTAGGGTTGATCTAGGTTAACCCAAAGACAACGGGAGATTCAGTTCTGGAAGGAATGAGCCAACTTCCTGAAAAAACTCAGAATTAACCAAACTGCACTACTGTTAGATCAGTACAGGATGTCTTAACATTTGTTATGACATCAAAAATCTTGTTTACTGATTTTGGTAGAAGGCAATAAATGTGATCTTTTGCAAAATGCTTACACACTCATACACAGTAGCTACTGTATGCCATAATTTTTCTGCATAAAGTACCTAATAAACCAGAATGTTATGACATTAGTCATGACATTCACACACCTGGTTTTACCAAAAATACATGCCAATAACTAAACACTTACAGGATCTACGGATGATCTTCGACCTTAAAAACAAGACGAGGAGAGGGTAAAGTGAAGGTAAGATCTACGGATGATCTACAAACCCGAAAATATAATGCGATGGTAAGATCTACGACCCTAAAAATATAACGCGATGGTAAAATCTACAGATGATCTACGACCCTAAAAAATATAATGCGATGGTAAGATCTACGAACGATCTACGACCCTAAAAATATAATGCGATGGTAAGATCTATGGACCACCTACAACCCTAAAAAAATATAACGCGATGGTAAGACCTACGGACGATCTACGACCCTAAAATGCGAAGGTAAGATCTACGACCTTAAGAGAGATAAAGTGAAGGTAAGATCTACCGACGACCTACAACCTTAGGAAATGTAAAGTGAGGGTAAGATCTACGGACAATTTACAACCTTAGGAAATAAGATGGGGAGAGGGTAAAGTCTATCGACGACCTACGACCCTAAGAGAGATAAAGGGAAGGTAAGATCTATGGGCGACCTACGACCTTAGAAAGATGACGCGACGGTAAGATTTACGGATGATCTACGACCTTAGAAATAAGATGAGGAGAGGGTAAATTCTACGGACGACCTACAACCCTAAGAGAGATAAAGTGAAGGTAAGATCTATGGGTGACCTACGACCTTAGAAAGATGACGCGACGGTAAGATCTACTGACGATCTACAACCTTAGGAAAAGATAATGTGAGTATTGAGAGTTCGAGAGCATGATGTACTGACACCATGGTTTATTTTAGTTGGTAGTGTAATAACGGGTGTTAATTAGGAATTATGAGGATGACATTCTTTGTGAGGATGTTTTGTTGATTTGGGATTGATCTGGCTCATGCTTCATATGCATTTGAAGTGTGACATGATGATCCATGAATATTGTATGCGTTTGAGGATGCAATGCAATATGTCGTGATGATTATTTTATGTAAAGTTCGAAAAACTCATTGGGATATGTTGCTCGTCATCTTGAGGTACCAATATGGATTGGTGCTTGAAAACTGAGAGAACTGAGTTATAGCCTTGTCGAGTTTACTGGGGGTTAAATATTGATGAGGAGAAATGACTTGATATGACTTCCTTCATGTGTTGGACTTTTTGTGAATAACTGAAAAAGGGCGTGGATCTTATCAAATGCCCCAAGTCTCTCTGTGTGGGAGAATTGGGAGCTCGGTCGACTGTAGGGGGGCGACGAGGATGAGAGCTTGGTCGAGGTGACCGTTGTAACTCGCTACCTGCACAGGAAGAACAAACGTTTGAACATCGTGGCATTCCCTTGGGATGCCTTCATATCAATGTAATGTAGTGTTTCACATCTTAGCTCGTGATTATTATTTCCTTATTGTTTTTAATGCAATGCTTAACAAAGAATTTAAATCACAATTCGCATACGAAGAACAAAGTAAAAGAACACAACAAAGATTTTTTAATGGAAGGGAAAATTTTTATTAATGAATTTAGCCCGTGAATGGGCATTCATACATAGAAACAACTCCTAAATGAGGAAGTTGAGGAAAAGAAAAGAAATACAACGAGTAAAATGGCAATAAGAAAATCTGGAACTTCCGTTAAAACTAATATTGCTATAGTTCTCGTATCCTGGGTCGTCCTAGTGTCGTGCTTCCAAAGGATAATAGCTAGATTGATACATCCCGCATTAAGAGGGTGTACGTGAAGAGTCTTCAGACTGAAGTCTCTCGCTTTTTGTCCCTAATTTTTTCCTGGATCGCCCTTTCGGGTTTTCAATCCACCGGGACACCCATTTTTGCCTAAGCCGACGTTTCGGGTTTTCAGCTTAACGGGTTATTTCTTCTTATTTTTTTTCTTTTTTATCCCTAACTTTTTCCTAAGCTGCCCTTTTGGGTTTTCGACTTAGCGGGTCCTTTTATGCGTAGTATTTTTTGATTGAGTCTGAATTGACTGGAAGCAGAACGTCTTCCCCATCCATGTTTGTCAGGATTAGAGCACCTCCTGAGAAAGCTTTCTTCACGATGTACGGTCCCTCATAGTTGGGAGTCCACTTGCCTCTTGGATCAGTGTGGATTGGGAGAATATTCCTTAAGACTAGGTCACCTGCGTGGAACTCTCGAGGCTGAATCTTCTTGTCAAATGCTCTCTTGAGACGATGTTGGTATAACTGACCGTGACAAATGGTTGCCAGGCGCTTTTCTTCGATGAGATTGAGTTGGTCGAGTCTCGTTTGAATCCATTCAGCTTCATCAAGCTTAGTATCCATCAGAACCCTTAAGAAAGGAATCTCCACTTCGACCGAGAGTACTACATCCATAACATAGACTAGTGAAAACGGAGTTGCCCCAATGGAAGTACGCACCGATGTTCGATATCCATGCAGGGCAAAAGGAAACATCTCATGCTAATCTGTGTATGTTCTCACCATTTTCTGGACGATCTTCTTTATGTTCTTGTTAGCGGCTTCAACTTCCCCATTCATCTTCAGCCGATAAGGTGACGAATTATGGTGCTCGATCTTGAACTCTTCACACATTTCCTTCATCATCTTGTTGTTGAGATTTGACCCATTATCAGTGATGATCTTGTTAGGAGTTCCATACCGACATATGATCTCTCTTTTGATGAAATGAGTGACAACTTGCTTGGTCACATTCTTGTACGAAGCCGCTTCCACCCATTTGATGAAGTAATCAATAGCAACATGGATAAACCTGTTTCCATTTGAAGCACTTGGCTCGATGCGTCCAATCATATCGATGCCCCACATTGCAAAGGGCCATGGTGAAGTCATCACATTTAAAGGAGTGGGAGAAACATGTATCCTGTCTGCGTAAACCTGACATTTGTGACACATTTTGGCATATACACAATAATCACTTTCCATCGTCATCAAGAAATAACCTACTCGTAGGATTTTCTTGGCCATGGAATGCCCACTGGCATGAGTCCCAAAAGAGCCCTCGTGTATTTCTCGTATAATGGATTCCGCTTCGTGTCCATCCACGCATATAAGCAGAACCGAATCAAAGTTTCTCTTGTACAGAGCATCTCCTGATAGTAAAAACTTAGACGCCAACCTTCTAAGAGTCCGCTTATCACAACTTGTAGCACCTTCGTGGTACTCTTGCTTCTCAAGATATCTTTTGATGTCGAAGTACCACAACCTTACATCTGATATATCTTCAGTTGTGAGACAATGAGCAGGGAAAATGTGTGCTGGCTCCTTGTAACGACAGATCCTTATACTGGCTTCATGATTCGGGTAACTGACTTTCAACATTGTTGCTAAAGTGGCCAGAGCGTCTGCCAGCTGATTTTCTTCTCTAGGAATATGCTCAAAGGTGACCTCATCGAAAGCGGGCAACAACTTAACTATGTAATCCTGGTATGGAACTAAATTAGGGTGTCGTGTATCCCAATCACCCCATACTTGATGTATCACTAAGGCAGAGTCCCCATAAACTTCAAGAATCTTGACCTTCAAATCAATGGTTTCTTCAAGGCACATCACACAAGCTTCATATTCAGCGACATTATTCGTACAATCAAAACATAATCTGGCAGTGAAAGGTATGTGAGTGTTGCATGGAGAGGTCAGAAATGCCCCAACGCCGTGACCCATAGCATTTGATGCACCATCGAACGTGAGAGTCCATCGCTCCCCTGGTTCAGGTCCTTCATTACCATCAAGTTTCATAATGTCCTCGTCTGGAAAATCGAACTTCATGGGATGATATTCTTCCAATGGTTGGTGAGCGAGATGATCAGCAAGAATGCTACCTTTGATAGCCTTTTGCGCGACGTACTGGATGTCATACTCAGACAAAAGCATTTGCCACCGAGCCAATCTGCCTGTAAGTGATGGTTTCTCGAAGATGTACTTTATCGGATCCATCTTAAATATCAGAAGTGTAGAATGTGTCAACATATACTGCCTCAAACGTCTAGCTTCCCATGTAAGAGCACAACAAGTTTTCTCAAGTAAGGAATACCTTGATTCACAATCAGTAAACTTCTTTCTCAGGTAATAAATGGCATGTTCTTTTCGTCTAGTATCATTATGTTGTCCGAGCACACAAACCATAGATCCTTTAAGCACAATCAAATACATAATGAGATGTCTCCCGGGAACCGGTGGTATGAGTATTGGTGGTTATTAAAGGTACTGCTTAATCTTCTCGAAAGCTTCTTGACAACTCTTATCCCAACAAACATCCTGATTCTTGCGTAACAATTTAAAGATGGGTTCAAAGGTATCATTAAGATGGGAAATGAACCTGGCTATGTAATTCAACCTTCCTAGGAAACCTCGTACTTCCTTTTCATTTTTCGGCTCCGGCATATCCTGTATTGCTTTTACTTTGTCTGGATCTACTTCAATTCCTCGTTGGCTCACGATGAAACCAAGTAACTTGCCCGATCGAACCCCAAAGGTGCATTTGTTGGGATTAAGCCTTAACCTTAACTTTCGCAAATGATCAAACAACTTCTGCAAATGGACGAAATGTTCTTCCTCAGTCTGTGACTTCGCAATCATGTCGTCCACATACACCTCGACTTCTTTATGAATCATGTCGTGAAAGAGAGTCACCATAGCTCGCTGATATGTCGCACCAGCATTTTTAAGACCAAAAGGAATGAATCTATAGAAAAAGGTACCCCAAGGAGTTGTGAAAGTTGTTTTATCCATGTCTTCCGGAGCCATCTTTATCTGATTATAGCCAGAGAACCCATCCATAAAGGAGAACACCGAAGACTGAGTAGTGTTATCAACCAATACATCAATATGAGGCAACGGGAAATCATCCTCCGGGCTAGCTCTATTAAAGTCTCGGTAGTCGACACACATGTGTACCTTACCATCCTTCTTAGGTATGGGCACGATGTTAGCAATCCAAGGCGGGTAATTTATCACAGATAGGAAACCTACTTCGAGATGTTTCTGAACCTCTTCTTTGATCTTCAAAGCCATGTCGGGTCTGGTCCTTCTTGGATTTTTCTTTACAGGAGGACATTCTGGCTTGAGTGGTAATCTATGCATTACTATATCAGTGTCTAAGCAGGGCATACGACCAGGCGAAGATGTCAGCATACTCTCGAATTAACTCAATCAACCCCTTTTTTTCTTCACTTTGCAAGGAGGCCCCTATTTTGACTTCTCTCTTTACCTGTTTGGTGCCGAGATTAACGACTTCTGTTACTTCTTGACACGGCTGGATGACCTTCTCTTCCTGTCTCAAGAGTCTGGCTAGTTCTTCAGGGACTTCACAATCTTCCTCACTATCATCTTTAGCATGATCAACTGAATTCTCAAGGATATAAGGAGCCATATCATTATCATTTCCAACAGAGTCCGAGACGGATCTGCATTATCGATGATTTTATGTTTTATTTTTAGAAAGTGCAAAAGAATATTTAGAATATGAAAAGAAAAGTATTGCCATTTTTATTTTGAAAAAGTGAAAGTAAAAGAAAAGACAAGGAATAAAATTGTATGCGAAAGTGCGATTTTTCATTTAATGTTTAACGGAGATTGAAACATAAATGGGCCCTTTCTACAAGCTGTCAGTATGCCTTGGGCAGGACATATGACTTAAATGGAAATAGAAAATTACACATCTAGGAAAAAAAATTCAGGGATGTCCATGGCAGTCCAATTGCTGAGCTCCTGGTCCGGTGCAACCTGATAGATAAATCTTGAAAAATCTTCATCGTCACCTTCAACATCTGTGGAGAGCACTTGTCCTTCATTTCCTACACCAGCACTGACGAACACTTCAGAAATTGGGGGAACCTGCTGTCCTTTGAGAGGAATCCAACCAGCTTACACGGAGGATGATGGCTGATACCCAAGACCAAAACGATCTTTCTTCTCTGGCACTTCAATCAATTTTCCCCAATTGTCATGGGGAGGTCTGGCTTCTATGAGGGCTTTGGCATCCTTCAAAGAGGCCAGGGGTATCTCAGACTTCTTACATTCCATGACGGGGAATTTGTCAACAGTAACAATCTCCAGAGCTTGAAAGGGCAACTCTTGCACCTCGCCTTCCACTTCCACATAACGGTAGGTAGTCAAATTATTAATCACTATGTCTTTTTCCCTGCAAACGACGACAACTTGGTCATTCACAATGAACTTCAGGCGTTGATGAAGAGTAGATGTTACAACCCCTGCTACATGAATCCATGGATGACCCAAAAGGCAAGTATAGGATGAACGGATGTACATAACATAGAATGACAAATAGAAAGTGTGGGGACCAAGCTTGACAGGAAAATCCACTTCTCCATCCATAGATCTTCTCGAACCATCAAACACTCGAACATTTAGAGTGAAGGGCCTCATCATTACTCCGTCCATATTCAGCTTAAACAAAGTAGCCTTAGGCATCACATTGAGTGAAGAACTTGTGTCCACTAAAACTCGGGATAAAATAGTGTCCAAACAATTAATATAAACATGTAGCGCTTTATTGTGGGCTCTGCCTTCAACTGGGAGTTCATCATCATATAAAACCAAACAATTTCCCACAGAAATATTGGTGACGATTCCTTCAAACTGGGACACATAGATGTCTTGGGTAACATGAGCAGAACATAAGGTCTTTAATAAGGCGTTGCGGTGGGCCTCTGAACACAAAAGGAGAGACAAGATGGAAATCTTGGATGGTGTCTGGTTGAGTTAATCCACTACTTTGTAATCACTCCGCTTGAGAATTCTCAAAAGCTGCTCCGCTTCTTGTCCTACAAAAGGTTCGGGTTAATTATCCATCGCTTGCTTTCCCCTGGCCTTAGCTAGAGCTTCACTGTTAGTTTCCTTAGGAGGCGGTGGTGGAGGAGAAAAGATCCGACCACTGCGAGTCATGTTACTGTTTCTTGTAATGTTGGTAACATTTTTGTCAACAACTGGAGGACACTCATACTTATTTCCATGAATATAGACCACATTATACTCCCACGAAACTGCCTTCGAGTCATTGCTTGTAGGAGGAATATGAGCTTGAATCACTATGGGGGTAGTAGGAACCTTAATTGTTAACGGAATAACATGGGTTACTGTGAAGCTTCTCGAATAGTAGGGGATTTCCAGGACATCAATCTCTTCTTCTCGAAATATTTTCTCTATCTGTAGGACACCTTCATCGATCAACTGTTGGATGGTCGTCTTCAAATCAGCACACTCTTCAGGTTTGGAGGAACATGTTAAGCAGAAGTCATGGAGTTCTTGTAGCACCTCATGCTTCAATAAACGTTCTCTGATAGTTTCTAAAGATATCTTAATTTCGTCAACCTTGGATACCAAAACCCGTTCATTAACTTCTTCAATAGCATTGACCGTTCCCCCTTGATGAGGACGCATGGGATTATTTTGAATATTCGGACCAACAGGGTTGAAGTTGATGGCTTTTGCATCGATGAGATCTTGAACTTTGCATTTGAATTCTCTACAATTTTCAATTGTATGGCCTGGGGCACCAGAATGAAATTCGCAATGAGCATTAATATCATAACCCCTAGGGAGAGGATTTGGCGGTGGACCGAGTTCGCGCAATTGAACCAATTGACTAGCAAGTAACTGTGGGAGAAGCTGAGCGTAGGACATAGAAATGAGATCAAAACTTCTTTGAGGGGCTCTTTGTCTTTGATGGGCTCTCGGCCTTGAGGTTGTTGATTCGGTTGTTGATAAGTTGGAGGAGGTGCAAATTGTTGTTGTGGAACATAATGTGACTGCGGAGCGAAAGGCTGTTGTTGGGCCATCCAGGGTACTGGAGTTGTAGCAGCATATACTTGAGGAACAAATTGGTTGGGAACAACAACAGATGTAGGAAAATAAGGGAATCGAACTTGAGGAAACGCGGGAGCTCTTCCTTGGCTGATGGGGATTGCACTAGTCTCGCCATCTTTCTTCTTGACAAAACCAGAAAATGGTTTTCTACTAATGCCCGCATTATTGTTAACATTGTTATGAACACCTTGAATCGTTCCATCCTTAATGCACGTCTCAATGTGTTCACCAATAATGACCATATCAGAGAAATAAGTAGAAGTGCTACTTAGCATATGTTGGAGATAAGGGCCTCGTAGAGTACCCATAAACAGATCAATCAATTCACGATCCAAGAGAGGAGGTTGGAACCTTGCATCCAGTTCACGCCACCTCTCAGTGTACTCTTTGAATGACTCTTCAGATTTTTGTACCATCCCTTGGAGCTGAGTACGATTAGGAGCCATGGCAGTATTGTAATGGTAATGTTTCAAAAAAGCGTCAGCAAGTTCTCCCCAAGTACCGACATGAGATCTTTCCAATTGCATATACCAATCCAATGGTGCCCTGGTAAATCTATATTGAAATAAGTGCACGAGCAACGGTTCATTTTCAACATAGGCAGCCATTTTGCGACAATAGGAACGGAGATGAGTCTCTGGGAAAGAAGTGCCTTTGTATTTGTCAAAATCTGGGACTTTGAACTTGGGAGGAATAACTACCCCAGGCACGAGGCAAATTGCAACAGTATTGAATTTGGAAGCCTTGATACCCTCCATGGCTCTAAGTCGCTCTTCGAGAGCATGATACATTTTTGCAGTTTCGACAACTCCGGCAGCAAGGTTCACTTGGGGTTCATCAAGATCAATAACATCATGATGATCGTCGACATCATTCCTAGGAGCGCCGGTAGGAGTCTCAACATTTGCATTGTCATTCCTCCCATTAGCAGAAGTGGAGGGTACAACAGTAGTAAGCTTGGCAACACTTTGATGTAATTCTTCTTGACCCTTGATCACGGCATGAAATGTTTCCATAAGTTGATCCATGTGAGTACCCATGGTGTCCATATCCCGGCGGAGTGCATTCTGGTTCTCTTCAAAAAGATCCATTAGCCTTTGCTGGTTGCCTCTTGCACGGTAAGGATGTGGAGAAGTCGTCTTTGATGTTTACTGTAGTCTGAGAAAAGGGACCCCAATGAGTTTTTGTTGTTAAAAATGAATTCATGGTAGTATGGATGAATGCTTTATCTTCATTTCCGAGGAAACCCAAAGACTCGTCTATCTTTTAAAGTTTTCCCTTCATTTTTTTTGAAAAGCCACATCAACGAGACTTGTCATTGGATTTCCCTAGATATGAGATATATATATACATGATGATATGATGTCAAGGTATGCTATGTCATGAAGTCTCAGCTCCACATATTCTGGATAACCATTGCGTAGTCCGTTGCATAGGCTGAAAGTAACAAGATCAAAAGTTCGACGTCACAGGTATGGAGTCAAAGTAACAACCCATGAGGTATGTACTAGGGGTTTATCACCTGCCGAACAAGGTTCTAAAGAGTTCTCAAGTCTACGCTCTTCCTTTGGATACTACCGACGTCCCAATTACTTGGTAATCAGTAATATTCGCAGGAAAAACTCGTCCGAGTGCAATATCGCGTGACAACTACTTCCAAATTACCCCGTTATAGTATTTGCACTGCACCTAAAAGGCCAGGATGGGTTAATGGTTCTACGGCCCTCAGCTTCTCGAGTTCCCAGGTCAAAATAAATGACGACTTCCCGATTACTCGGTAAACATCACTACTTTCAAGAGGACCTTCACTGAGTGGGGGATTTTCATGCCTCCTTCTTAGGGATTACTCCCTCAAAGTTAATATGACTATATCGCCCTTCCTAATCCTATATGTAACCCAAGTCCGGGTATAGGACTTATCAAAAGTAATCACCAAACCCAACATCACAATGTATCCAGAATATGTGAGTAGCAAGAATATATGCAATATATACAAATAAAGCAATAATAAAACAGTAAAGAAAAATAAAGAAAATAAATAAACACCCAAAAAGACAAATAAACAAAATTAGGAGAGACTCCAAAAAATCTCCAGCAGAGTTTCCAGCTGAAGCTACCGCAGAAAACACAGAGCCGCCACCGAACTTTATTTATCCCGAAGGAAGGGGAAATATCGATAAAACACACAAGGGAATGGATAAGATGGTCTTGCAACCAAGAGAAAGGGTAAGGGAGTCGGTTATGCGAGGGGAAGGTATTAGCACCCCTCACATCCGTTGTACTCAACGAGATCCGTTTTGTTTGTTTGTTCTTAAAGGGTGTATTTATCTACAACTATATTTGCTTAAGGGGAAATGAATGGTTTTTATTATTGCGTTCGTGAGGGTTTCACGACCCTTTGCCTACGTATCCAATGAAGGAATCAGAAAACCATAGTTCCTCTATAAAATGGTTGGTTTGTTGGTGTTTTTTAATGGGTAACGTTAATGCACGCATTCTAGCAATATGCACGGCCAATATCGGGGTAGAACGGAGATAACACACCCTTTGGGGGAGTTTTGATTTGTTGAGTGTTTTTGCAATTTAAAATAAATTCGAGTAATGATTAAGGGTGTTTTTTTTGGATTTTTGATTTGTGAATGTTAAGTTTTAATTTTAATTACAAAAGAAAAGTCAAAGGGGAAAGTCTACCCTAATGTTGTCATGCAGTTATTGGGCCTAAAATTGAGTGTAAAAGGGAAATTCTATCCTAAAATTATCATTCATGATTTCGACCCTAATGTCTAGTTCAACACGAGACAATCAAAGTGAATTTTATCGTATCACGGAACTACCTAAGGGAACATGCTAATAAGATTAACCAAGCAAACATGATAAAAAGAAAATAATGTATACTTAAATGAAGAAAATTTTAAAATTAAAAGGAAAGTAAAAACATAATCCACTATTTTAGTGATTATTATTAACTAAACAAAAATAGATAAATTTACCAACTTACTAATGTAATTCTACAACTACACTAATTAATTAAAAATTATAAAGTGAAGAAAATTGAAATTAAACTAAACAAAAATAAAGTAAATGGTGTAAAATATAATATAGGGGGCATGGAGTAAAACAGACTGGGATGGCTTGAAGAAAATTCGAATGGATTATGAGCCCACATGCTACAAAAAGCAATTTAACAAAAATAAGAAAAAAAACACTGCTAGGCCGGGCCGGGTCAACAGGGTCCGAACCTAGCTCATCTAAAACAAAATAAATGGGTTGATGAAACCCTAATATGGCGCCTTTTATCCCCTTTTCCCCTCTTTTATGCTCATCTTCCTCACAACCGTTTGCAATAACACTGTTCATCACTCACCTTAAAAGCACCACCATAAATCTCATCGCACCAACCTCCGCTCAACCTCACTCGTTCCCCATCTCAAATACTTCGATTTTGTCGACCTCCTCCACCATTTGAGACTTTGAATCAGTTCGTCTTTCGTTTTCAAACCAAAATACGTGTTCACAACTACTCATAGATTTGAAAGAGATGGATGAGTTCAAAGATTATATGAGTTTCAAAACTTACCGACCGGAAGAAGTCTGATGCTTCTTCAGATTGAAGGGGAGAGCATAAAAAACCTAAAGATCTTCAAGATAACAAGGTAATAACAAGCATCTCGAGTTCTTCTTGTCTCACTTCTTCCATTCTTTTTCGATTTCTGCTACTGATTTCTGTGCCAATTTATTTCTGAAGTAGAATCTTCTGTCTTCGTAAATAAGTTGTTGTCGATGTTGTTTATTCCAAGGTGTTGTTGGAAATAAAGTTTGTTGTTCTTCTATAGCTAAGATGTAGTGAAGTTGTTATGGCTGCAACGCAAAGAACTAAGGTGATGATGGGCGTTGATGCGTGAGGAGGTTGTTATTGAGTAAGTCACTTTGGTAGTTGCTGATTGATGATAATGATTTTGCAGGTTGCAGAGATATGATTTTCTGCAGGTTAGTAAGGAAATGGTTTGCCGAGCAGATGATGGGTGTAAGAAAGTGTTTTGGTGAAGTTTTAGGAAAATTTAATGCGGGTTCACTTCTGGAAAAATGCAAAGTGTATTGAAGGGAAGGTTTGTAAGGTGAGGTGAGGTGATTGTGTGGTTAATGAAATAGTAGTCTTGGAGAGATTTGGACAGAAATATGGTATGAAATTGGGGGTGTGTGGCAAAGATTTTTAATGCTTATCAAGTGTATTTTTCTCTGTCTTGTGTACTGATCAGTTGGTATCTTTTTCTAGTTTTCTGGCTTTGTTATCTCACTTTTGTTTTTCTGGCTCTGTGAAAAAAATCCCCCCTTTGCTTCAATAAAATAGTGGCTTTTATAGTGAAATAAGGATAAGAATTGGAGGGAAGGATTATTGGTAAATTTTGAACATGTTTGGAAAACTGATTTTGAACCTTAGGATGTAGGTTTTCTTTTTAGTCATTTT
The DNA here is from genome assembly GCA_948472305.1 of Vicia faba. Taxonomy (NCBI): domain Eukaryota; kingdom Viridiplantae; phylum Streptophyta; class Magnoliopsida; order Fabales; family Fabaceae; genus Vicia; species Vicia faba. The sequence goes on along the minus strand of OX451740.1, from coordinate 758,983,200 downwards.
GGTGTAAAACATGGATTGACATGCTTGGAGTTTTTGTGGCTTATAATCTCAGGTTTTGGACAAAGTTATGCAGACTGTTTTGCAGGATATGCAGTAGGTTTTAGGCTTTGTCTGTAGGTATGTTTTTGGCAATTTTGTAGGTCTGGCCTGTGGGGCTGTTTTGGTTTCTGTATGATGCAGGTTTTAGCTTTTTCTCTTTCATCTTTCTATGATATAAAGCTAATCTGCTTTTTATTCCAATAAATATGAAGGGTTGGCTATTTAGGAACTTGATGATGCAGGGTTTTGACCATGAACTAGTGCAAGCTTGCACTGCTATTTTGTTTTGCTATTGTTATTTTTTTTTCATGAATTGTTGTTGTGTTATACTTGCTGCTGCCTGCTGTTTTGCAGTATCGTTTGGCTTGTTGTGGTTGTTGTTATTATTTTCTTTTGCTGCATTTTTTAGCCCATATACTTGCTGCAGTTTGTTGTGTTGCTGCTGTTGTACTGTATGCTGGTCTACTGTTTTGCAGTGTTGTTTAGGATGCCTGGTTTGCAACTTTGGGCTGCATTGTTGTTGTTTGTGCTATTTTCCTTTTCTCCTTTTTGTGAACCAAAAGGGCAACCTTTTGTGATTTGCAATTGGGATAAAATGGCCCATGATTAAAGATAAACCCATTTTGATATCTGATTCCAAACACCAACCCTGATGATGAGCATTTTTATTAGCAAATAATTCTTTCTTGGACTTGATGTTAACTAACTTTTTTTTTCCGTGTTTCATGATCAACGAGAATTGGACGGCCAAAGCGAGGTTGAAAGATGAAAAGGGCATGGCTATCAAAGAGTGCAGACGAGTTTCTTGAAGAAGAAGCAACAAATAATTGAAGAAGAAACATTTATTTATTTTTTTTTTGTTTTGTAAACAGCAATTATAACTTGTGATTTCATATCTGTAACATGCCTTGTAACTTGTCTAAAAAATTTAATGAGCACAAATTTGAACGAATTTTATTAATGATGAACTTTGTTGTAAGAATCAAATAACTCTTGAATCTTGTTTGAACTTTGAAATTCTCTCTTGAATGATTTGAATGCACATCTTGACTTTGTAACTTAAACTTCAAGAAATCATGAACAATTTTTGTAACTTGTATTTCAAGCAATCATGCGCCTTATCTTTCAAAATCCAATCAAACTCTCAAACAAAATAAATGCTTAAGAATTCAATTCCACTTGGTTAATTCGAACCCAAAACAACGGTCACTTAAACCTTAATCTTCATATCACGCCTGGACCAAACTTGCACTTCTTAAACATAACTTTAACTTTGACACTCACATCACAAGTAACTTGTAACTTAAGCAACCAAAACACGTCTTGATGGTCCTGAACCCCCAAACTTATTTCTCGTGCCCAAACTTCACAGTCGTCAACTTAAACTTCAAACTCTCAAATCAGTGACTTAGAGACTTTTAAGAAGAAAGCTTGAAATGAGAGGAGATGAATTCCTTGATCTAATGCACTGAACTTTGATTTATCTTTGAGGCAGGCGAAAGAAACATCTTCACAGAAACCAAGGACCCAAAACCCTAGCCTCTTGACCAACAAATAGGGAAATAAACCCTAATCTAGACTCTGATAAATTTGAGCGAGAATCAACCTTGTAACGTGATAACAAAATTCATTCCATGATCCACTAATCAAAAACCAGAAGAATTTCCCTTTCACCTGATAAGAGAACTTCAAAACAAAATTAGACATAAAGAGGGCGCAACCCTAATACCTCAAACCAAAGTGCCTGATTCCATGAGATGCGGGGTATGCAAATGACTGAGTAAAAAATGGTGCAAATGGGATGCAAAGTTCAAAGCCAGACAAAAGTAAAAGGGATAGGGAAAATTTGGGGTACGACATCATGCTCAAAACCTTCCGTTCTATCAATTGAAACAACTATATTATCTTCTCTCACCAAACTGCCTCCATATCTTTCAGTTTCACAAACCCATTAATATAACCAACATAGAAAATGAAGAAAACTTACCGGTTACTGTTGTAACCCAATTTTTTCCCCTAAGACTCCTCTATCATATCATATCATATCAACTCAATCACAACAATATCACAAACTAGGGTTTGACTCTTCTCCTTATCTTTAACTTTGCCCATGGGGAATCACCAAGCACCTTGATTTGTATCTGGCTGTCATCTATGTTTTGATTAACTTTTAACTAATGAATACAATGTATCTTTTCCCTAATTGTTGATATGATAGGTGAAAGCACAACATATTCTAGCAAGTGGATCCATAGGTTCATGAGTTTATTTCTATGCCTTCTTCAACAAAGCTTCATTGAGTTTAAAGCTTCATTATTGAAGATATTTTGAATTAATATCATGACAAAGTCTATTATGATTCATCATGCCTCAAGTTGTCAAAAATAGTTAAAAGGTACAAGGTTTGATTGAACAAGTTTGACCTAATTGGACAAGTTCTTGATTCATTGCTCACAAGTACATATTACACTCAATTCTCAATATTTGGAAGCCGTTATGGTTGATATGGTTCCTTATTATCATCCTCAACGAATTCTATTTATATTACAAAAGTATTTGTGCAAGAAATTTGATCAAAATTGTAAAAGGAAAACTAAGGTATCTTGTTGCTCTAAGAGCTAGGGTTTTGAACTTCAAAGGGGTATATCTTGCTCATCTTTTGGTATTTTTGAGTGATTCCAATGACATCCTTCTCTTTAAAGTGTTATCAATAAATCTCTTCAAAATATTCAAGGAAATTTTGTATGGAAGGTACCTAATGATGAAGAAAGATCACAAGTCTTCTAGATGGATTATCAAATTCCCTTATGTGACTTCAAAAGATAATAACTTGGATAATTTTTATCTCCTTGATCCCATTAATTTTCCACAATGATCTTAAATATATGGACTTCAACCCTTATTTTAAGTGCAAAGTGTGAAAATGGATGGAAGATGCCCTAAGGATGCAAAAGATTATAGGTCATTTCATGAATTTTCCAACTTCAACAAGTCATAACTCTCTCAATTTTTGGATTTTTAAAATGGTTCAAGTTTCAAAATTCCATTCAAGAGATCTACATAATTCCATATTTTTTGGTCAAGAGCAAATTTCAAGTGGAAGTCCATGTTTGGATGCAAGATATTATATGTCATTTTTGATGAAAAAACATAGAAATTTTCTAAGTATAGAAAGTCAACCTCTTTTTCTCAACTTTGACTCATTAAAATTTTCATCTCAAGCATTCATTTTATTCCATTATTTTCACATTATAAAGCTTGTAATCTCATCTTTCTAAAGCTTCAAGAATCATGTCCTAAGACTCCTTGAGATGAGAATGCCATTGATTTGAATTTGGTAACTTGAAACTGAAGTTTCTTCATAAGTCAGAATTTGAAATTCATGTTTTGGCTTCTAAACATCAAATTAGCATGCATTTTTTGGTCTAAGCATATTTAACCAACTTGCCAAAGTGGATTAGAGCCTTAAAACACAAAGATTGGATGAGTTTTGATGCAAAACAGATCACACCTTACTCGTGTATCAGGTTCACACGATTTCCATCCAAACTTCATAATTTCACACGCTTGAACATTCAATCAGCTTCCCTATAAATAGAGGATCATACCTCATTCATTTTCTCAAGCTTAGAGAGCCAGAATCACCCTGCCAAACTCACTCTTAAACCAAATTTTCTGCAACTTCGAATTTGCTCTTACATCCTTTCTCAGTCATTTTTCTTTGTCAATTCATCTTCCTTGAACCTCACTGAAGCTAACAAAAGAAGAATTAAGATCTAAAACTCCCTGAATCGTGCTAGCCAAGTCAAGTTTCAGAGCTCTGCAACTTAATTTCAATAGGTAGATTCCTTCACCAATTCTCTCAAACTTTGATACTGTTATGAAGCTCTCATCATCCTGATTCTAGTTGCAACAATTGTTTTCAACTGGAAGTACGTTTTGAACATGAAATTTCAAATCCCTTTTCAAAAATTCTCTTCCAAAAAAAATGAGCTAGAGCTTATACAAATTTTTCCCGAAGGTACCATTGGAATCGCCTTGAAGAGACGAAGCGAATGGTATCATTATCGTCTTCTAATTTTACAGTTTTTAAAGCTTGCTGATTTCGTTGGCTGGAGGTTGAAGATGACCAACGTGTCATCTCTCAACCAATGAAAGTGTGCCACGCTTATTTTTCAAAAATATGATTTAATTAATGATCGTGTATTTATTCCACTAAATACCATGATATGCATAACGCGTCTGATTCATTGGATTAGCTTACTAACGCGTTTTGACTCTCATCCACTGGTCCACCTTTTTCGACTTTAGTTTTTATTTCTGATTTTTATATTTAAATTGTTTTAAACTTCTAAAAATCATAGAAAATTCATTTCTGATTCAAAAATTATGAAAAAATCCACAAAAATATTTTCAAATATTCTCTTTCTGAATTTTACTTTTTCATAAATTTATTTTTAGATTTGATATTTTTTATAATTTTTCTTTGTTTTGGATTGTTTTTAATTACTTAAAAAAATACTTTTGAACATTTTTAAATTTTGAAAATATTCATCAACATCATTTCCATTATTTCTGACCTTTTGAGTTTTTTTTTAGAATTTTATTTTGAGTTCTATTATTTTTTATCTTTTTTCCATTTATTTGAGCAATTTTAATTAGTTTAAAAATAGTTTGACTTTAAAAAATTACCAAAAAATTTATATAAACATTTGAGTATATTCCTGATTTTTCTACGGCCTCATTTGATTTTTCTTGGTTGATTTGAATATAACTGCCATTTTCCCCTCTTGTTTTCACTTTAAAATCATTTTTAAATACCTTTTTCTTTATTTTAAATACAATTTTATTTTTTGTATATATTTTGGCTGATCTTGGACTATGAAATTTTGATCATGATTTTTATTAACATCATTGGATCCATGGTGTTAAGTCTAACTCCATAAAAATGGACGAATAATTTTAATAGTAGCTTGATTAATTTTTTTTTGGTTCAAATTTGGTTTAATTCTTCTCCCATCCCTCTTCATCTTATCCCCTTATTATTGTTGCATATGTTGTTAGAGGATCATGTACATATCATCTCTCCAAGCATAAATAATTTTCTATTGACCGGCCTCAAAATATGTGTGACTTATATATAAGTCCACTTACGATTGCTTAACATAGCGCTAAATTTTGTCCCGATTCGAGAAATGATCATTTGTGGCCCCAACCCCATGTTTGTAAGCACCAGTATGTTGATTTGAATCCTTTGATCCAATAACTTTGAGATTCATTGTTAGGAGGCTTTGGTCGTATTAGTCCTCTAATAAATCTTCATAAACTTTAGTCAAAGTGAATCACTTAAACACCATTGATCATTTATTGTTGCCTTGAGAGTTTTGAATGGATGATATACTAGACAAAAAGAAAATGAAACTTGTTGTTGAGAGGCTTTGATTTTATCAATCTTATAATGAGTTCCAAACGCATGTTTCAAGATGGTCATTCAAGTAACCTCTAATTTCTAACAATTGACTTCATTTTGTACTTTTATTTTATGCTTTTACTTTAAGCACATTTATTTTAGCATTTACATTTCATGCTATTTTCATCTTTGCTCATTTGAGCATTTTTCTTTTATATCATTTTAATTTTGCTCATTTGAGCTTTTCATTTCTTTTTTAAAGATACTTAATAATCAACTTGAACCCTAAAAAACTTTAATGTTACTTGGACTACTTGGTTACTATCCTTTATATTATGGAGATTGTGAAATTCTTGGACTTATGATTAGAGCTCTTAACCTACCTTGAGACCTTGTGACCTCACCTATTATTTTGTCTTGAGTTCTTGGGGTTTATCCCAAGACATTGGGTTGTTTGTTTGTTTTGTGTGCAGGTTATTTTGATTACATGCTTTGTCTTTGATCTGGAATTCATCTATATACAGCCGTTACTATGCCCAATTTTTGCGAAGACTTAATGCAATTGAAGCTTGGTTTCTTAAGAGGTTTAGTATCTTTGCTTGCTTGGTTTCATTCCAAAGGATGGGAATTATACATTGACTCATTATGTCAAGTGTTAGCTTCTTATTGGTTAGACGGTTCTTTTCCCTTATCTTTTACTTTATGCCTTAGGATAGTCCCTTCATCTCCTCCCATCTTCTTTAATTTCAAAAATCTTCTCCCTCCTTTTGAAAACTCTTCTTGTTTTTGAACTTGAATCACTTTAGTAATAAACTTGGACTTATGTTCATGTATTTTCAAAATATTTTCTTAATCAAAATTAAATCAACTTAATAGTACCTTGACCTTTTTGTGAGAAGAATAAAAGTCAATCAATCTCATTCAAACCATTTTTCTACTTAGGCTTTTTACTTTAAAAGTTTCTCAAAAGATTAGACTCTTGTCAATCCTTGTAGTGATGCGAACTACTATATGTGATACGGTGGGAAGAACTGACTATTTTTGGAATGCTGGTTTGCATTTTGTGTTCGCAAAATGTCGCGGTAAGCAAGAGTCGCCACCGAATTTTATTTTATCCAACAAGGAAAGGAAAAAAGCACAGAAAAATTCCTTTTTCGAGATTTTTCTACGTACGGGGGGTAGATTATAGAAAGGGAAGGTATTAGCACCCTTTCTATCCGTAGTTATCTACGGGCTCTTAGGTTCTTGCTCATCATTTTCAAAATTGTTTTCTTTTTGTTTGTGTGCTTTGAAAAGTTTTTGTTTTAACTTCGAATTAACTCTTGCTTCTGTCTTCAAGAGTATAATAAAGTGTTTTTGAAAACTTGTTTGTAAATGAGTGTAAGTGTGAAAAATTTGTTTGGAATGAGCAAGTACTTAAGAACTAATCTACCTACTCGAAAAAAGAATCGTACTGTATTCGTTTCCTTTAGACAACTCTATCCCACTATTAGTGAGTAGGTAGCACTATCGTTGGAGTTTTACGGTCAATTCGAAAGAGGGACATACGGTCACCAAAGCAATATTAGTACGCCTTAGAGGTAACCCTAATGTCTTAGATCATTTGTTTGAGGCAACAATATCTGAGGCAACCGTTTCGAGGCAACTATGATCTTTTAGACAAGAGGACGACCTCTAAAACGACCTATACTCAATGACCGTGTACGAAGGCAACCAAGTGGGATGTACCCTAGGAGTGCGCATGTGCGAGTGTGTTGTTTTCAGTTTATTTTTATCTTTGCACATGTTAAGGGTGATCTAATTTGATTTTAGGATTAAACATCCAGTCTTGTCATGCAAACCATATTATCAAACATCTAGCAGTTATAATTAGCAGAAATTAAATTACAAGGCGTCGGGTATTTACATCGCCAAAAGCAACCCTTTGAAAATAAAATAAAGCGGTAAAAATAATTAAATGTCCTAATTAACTATTACATATCGGAAGCAGATACATTAGTTGGATAAAGAAAATAAAGCGCGACGCAAAATTAAATCGAATGCGAATTAGAGTTTTGACCCTTTTTTAAAAGAAAATGTTTTTTGGTTGTTTTTATTTAAGAAAAGAAATTAAATCCTAAATTAAAAGCTAAATTAATTAATTAAATAAATTAAATGGAAAAAATAATTAAAGACATGTTTTTGGAGTTTTCGATTATTTAAGAAAGAAATTAAAAGTAATTAAATTATGATTAAAACCTAATGATTTCTAATTCATTTTATTTATTTACAAAAATAAATTAAAGTTTCCTAGAATTAAAAACCTAATTAATTAATTAAAATTTATTAAAGAAAAAGTAAAATTCTTAATTAGAAAGTATTTTGGTGATTTTGATAAAAAAAGAAAATTTGTGATTGGTTAGAAATTAATTAAATAAAAAAACATAATTTAAATAAAATAAACAATTAAATAAAATATATGAAGAAGAGAGAGTGGGCCTGAAATCTGGAGGTGTAGAAAGCAATTTTTTGCTGGCCCACTAAGCTGATCCGTTGGACTTTTAGGATCCAGTGTTCCTGACCTTCCCTTTGGTGGACCCTTGATGCTGACCACCAGATTTGGCCATCTGGCCATCTGGCGTGTGGATTAGTGAGGGAGTATGGTGATCCCTTGGCATGCGCGCATACTGGATTAACTGCAATTGTTAAGAAAAATAGAAAATACTGGAGGCAGGGATTGAACCCCTTACCTCCAGCCACTAATGCCTTGAATGTACACATGGTGACCAGTTAGGCTACGCTTCTTTGTTGTTAACAAAATACAACATAACAATAATATAAGAAAACAATTTCATTAGTGGGATTTTGGTGCGAATTTCAAACAGACCAACAAAAGGGTGACAACGCATCATCCTCTTCCTCAAAAAAACTGTAAATTTACCTGCGGATTTTTATCCGCAACTAAAAACGCAACATCATTCCAAAATCCTCCTCAGGCTATGAAAATGATTTCTAAGGCCAGGGTTGAGTTCGTCTCAAGCCCCTGGATGCAACCATGTTCATCATGTAGATCAATTTTACCTGAAACGAAAACCCCCAAAAACACGAACCAAACCCTATCAATGGTGGTTCTCCATATAAGTCAGATAAATGCAATTGATTATTATGAAAAGCTTGCAAATGATGTGAGGGTTAAGAATATGCAGTTATTTCATGAAAACAATGCCTAATTTCTGAGATACAAAATCAAGAACAGGGCCATGTTACGAAGGACTTACAATGCGTATGGAAGCTTGAAAATGCTTGGTTTGTATTGGGTTAGCTTGTGGAGATGGCCAGCAATCGATTGAGACAAGTCTCAAGCCCTGAAAATGTCTCTAACCTTGATTTCAAAGTCACACTTTTTTCTGGTTTTTGTAAGTTTGGTTCTGCCTCTATGCCTGCTTTTTCAAAAACTTCTTTCTGTCTTGCACGCTTGCTTATGTATTGCACATTGTATTAGGTTAGCATTTGTTGTTCAAATCTCCCTCTATCAATGATTGAATATTGGATTTGATTCTCCATTAAAACCTTCCAAAATTGATCCAAATCATATCTTTTTGTGCATAATGGCCTTGATACGAATTTGATTGCAAAGTAGCTGTAATTGGAGCCTGAAATGATCAAGAAATCCATTGGTATCAATGCTTTGGATTTTTATTTGATTTTATTTGATTTAAAATGAATTAATTCAAATAAAAATCAAATTAAATAATAAAAATAATATATGGACACATGGCTAAAGATAGAGAACATGGGAAATAATGAAAACTCAAATCAAGTGAAAAAGAATGGGCCCATTTGGCAAAATTTGAAGTTTTGGGGATAGTTGACTTTTGGCAATTTTGCAAAAAAGTCCAACTTCAACAATGCATAACTTCTTCAATTTTGAACTTTTGGAGGTTTTATTTGACTTTTCAGAAAGCTTGAGATGTCCTATAATCAAACCTTTTGGTCTCATCTCATTTTGACATTCCATGCTCAAGTTAGAAGCTTTGACAAAAAAAGTGTTCTTGTTGACTTTCAAAAATGACCTATAATGTCAAAATTCATAACTTCTTGTGAGTGGATATTTTAATCTTAGAGTATGAAGATGGATTGTGGGAAATTGCATCCTATTTAAAATGATATTTGTATGGGTCATTTTTTCATAAAGTATGAGAAAGTTATGCTTGGTCAAAGTTGAGTTGACTTATCCTGCAAAACCCTAATTTAGCAACTTTTGAATTTTGATGAATTTTGAGCAATCCTTGATGAATCATGATCAACCCTTGATAAAATGATGAAATATCCTTAAAAATGAAAATTTTGACAAAAAATCTTGAAGTTTGACTGTATTTGGGTCACAGTTGACTTTTGCCCTAACACAGTCGATTTTTGGACCTTTGAGCAATTGACTGAGCAAACTTTCTCTGCAAGGCTTGAAATTTGACATGGATGACCTTGAGAACATATTAGGGCATTGTTAGGCACTTGGGGTAACTTTGAATCAAGGATATTGATGCAACACAAAACCCTAATTTGGGGTAGACTGCCTTAGGAGATAGCTTGTCTGACCAACTCTTGAGCGACCTTGAGCCACTTGGAGATTTTCCCTGCAATGTTTTGAGAAATATGGGAGGGAAAATTTTGGGGTACAACACTATACTTCTATGATATGTAGTGAAGTGAGATATTTTCCACTTGGATGTTGAGCGAAGCTTTGCTGATTTTTAAAATCTAAGCCATATCCTCCACTTGGAGATGACGCAAATTTTCCTTTCTCATAATTATGGGTAATAAGTTTGTTTTCCACTCGGATAAGACAATGGTGTCTTGTCTCTTAAAATTAAACCAACAGATTTGTGTTTTAAAATTTTTAAAGGTGAACTACGTGTACCCTGATCCCCTATTGCATGGAAGGTGGTACGTTGGCAGTAAAGGTTCGCAACCGCGACAGGTGCAAAAAGAATATAAAAATAATTCTTTTTCTCATCTCCACAATCCATTTTTTATACAACATTTATATACAAAATACACAAATTTTAAAAGAGGTTCCTGCAGAGTACCGTAGATGTTTAGGGTGTTAATACCTTCCCTTTACATAACCAACCCCCGAACTTAGATTCTCTCCATCTCTTTTTGGGTTATTCACTCTTTCCCCATTCCTTTGGAAACAATAAAGCGTGGTGGTGATTTTTATTTGATCTGTGCGAGTCAAGTCAATCCAATGACTTAGTCTCAAAATTTCTACCTCTAGAGAAAAATGGCGACTTCATCGGGGAGAGATTGACCTCTTGCTGGTCCATCCCTAAGTGGGTTAACCCTAACTTTATTTATATTTGTGTATGTGTTATTATTTGTTGTATATTATGTGTTGTATATATGTTTATCTGAATTTTCGTGGTTCTCAGGGTGCTTGGTTATTTGTCACAAGTCTAATACCCAGACTTGGGCAAACTTAAGATAGGACAAACGGTATATTCATGTTAACTTTAAGGGATTAATCCTAAAAAATGAGGCATGAGATCCCCCACTCAGTGGAGGCCCCTTTGACTGTAGTGTTGTTTACCGAGTAATTGGGAAGACATGCTTCTTTCAACCTGGGTGCCTACTGAAACTGAGGACCGTAGAACCTTTAACCCATCTTGGCCTATTAGTCGTAGTGTGAAAGTTATGACATAGTAATCCTGAAATGGTTGTCACGTGATATTGCGCTCAGATGAGTTTTTCTTGAGAATATTACTAATTACCGAGTCAATTGGGATATTGGTAATATCTAAAGGAAGGATGTAGACTCTGAGAACCTTTAGAACCTTGTTCGGTAGGTGATAAACTTTTAGATCATATATTATGGGTAGTACCTTCAACCTCATGCTCATGACATTGAACCTATGAAACCTATGTTTGTGATCATGTGTATGATTGTTGCATCATGCATTCATGAAACCATGAGCATATTGTAAAGAAATTCTATTAAAAGGGAATTAAAAGTTGACTCTTTGTGAATATCTCAGGTACTTTTGACCATGGATTGTGGAAAAAGAAAGACTGAAAAGTACAGTTTCAAAGATACCAAGATAGATGAGCTGATGAGTCTGATACCCGAGATCAAGAGTTCTACAGATTCTCGGAGGAAGTATGGGTCCATCATTTCTCTTATGAAGCTCAGGATGAAGGAGGGTATTCTCTCGACTTTGGTCCAATATTATGATCCTATGTATCGATGCTTTACTTTCCCTGATTATCAGTTGATGCCTACATTAGAGGAGTATTCTTATCTATTGGGTTTACCTATTACCGATTGTGTTCCTTTTACTGGTTTGGAGGGGGAGCCAAAATCCCATGAGATTGCTGCTTTGATCCATTTGGGGAAGTCTGAGGTTGAAGCTCACATGACTACCAAAGGAGGGATTATAAGATTAACAGCTCAGTTCTTATTGGAGAAATCTCGCTATTTTTCCAGAATGAAAAGTACGGTTGCTTTTGAGGCCATCTCTTCTCTACTTGCTTATGGGTTGTTCTTATTTCCCAATGTCGACAAATTTGAGGATATCAATGCCATCAGAATCTTTACGATTGGGAACCCAATCCCTACATTGTTGAGTGATGCTTATTACTCTATTTATCTTCGAGATTCTTATCATGGAGGGATGATCATATGTTACACACCTTTGTTGTATAAGTGGTTTATTTCTCACTTGCCTCGATCTGATGCTTTTTGGGATGTTTGGAAGGAACCTAGTTGGGCTCCAAAGATTATGGCCTTCACTCACTCAGATATTGTTTGGTATCATCAGGAGTACCATAATGTAGAGATTGTCAACAGTTGTGGTAGTTTCCCCAATGTACCTCTTCTTAGTACAAAGGGAGGAATTAACTACAACCCTGTTCTTGCAAGACGACATCTTGGATATCCGATGAGGGATAATCCAAATAGTATACATCTTGGTTTCTTCCTTAAAGAGGGAGAGGTTTATAATGAAGCTAAAGAGGAGTTTGTGAAGGCTTGGCGTCAAATTCACAAGAAGAGTAGGAAGGACTTGGGACCTAGAGGGGATATTTCTTTAGAACCTTATCTTCAATGGGTACAAGTAGGAGCCATCTAGTCGAAGATGCTATATTCCCGTGAAGCACCCATGCCTGATATGTTTGTGAAGACCATTCCTCCCCTATTGGATGATGTGGAAGAGCTCCAGCTTGCCTTGGTCAGGATGCTACAAGAAAAGAAAGCTTGGAAGAATAAGTGTCATACTTTAGAGGTGTCTTACCGGGAAGACCTGAAGAAGAAAAATGATCTGATTGAGATTCTTGAGAGCCATGATGTAGAGGAGATTGAAAGGTGTTGTACCCCAAAATTTTCCCTCTCTTCTCCAAAGACATTTCTCACAAGAAATTTCAAATGCTCAAGAATTCTCCAAGATTTGATCAGACAAACTAATCTCCTAGCACCGAGGATACAAATTAGGGTTTGGGTTTTCAAAATGACAATTGGACTTCTAATGCCTCAATTGACTTTCATGGTTCATTATAAACTCCTAAGAATACTCATGCTAAGTTTCAAGTCTTGGGTCACAATTTTGCTCAGTAAATTGCTCAGATGACTGAAAACAGCTATATTAGGTAAAAAGTCAACTGTGGTAAATTTTATAGTCAAAATTCAAGACTTTTGATACCCGTCAATATTTTGAAGTCATATTCATCAATTTATCAAGTTCTCATCACAATTCCTCAAGAAACACAATCAAATTATCAAAAGGGCAAAATGGTCAAAATTAGGGTTTTGATTGGAAATGACTAATCATTGACTTTTGACCTAGTACATGACCTAATGGATTTAAGCATGATCTCAAGGACTCAAACACAACATGTTGTCCTAATTTCATGATTCAAATCATTTCTCAAGATCAATTGATTGATAATTGAAATTCAGTCAACTAATGAAAAGTTAACTGATTTACCAAAAGTCAAACTTTGACTTTTTGGTCAACATTAAGTTTAAAATATCAAAATTCATCTAGACATTAAAAAATATGAAGCTTGATCATCAAGAAATCAAGAAAGTCAAAAAGTCTTTGAAAAAGTCAAACTTTTCAAGACTTAGAAAAATTTCTAAGTGTTTTAAACCTTATTATTTCCTAACTTCATGACAATTTTTCACCATGATGAAAGATGATTCAAAGAAAACTTTCATCATTGAAGTTGTAGATATTGATGATATCTACAACTTTTCGTTACTGATCTAGTCCTATAAGTGCTTGGATTTTGAGTTATAAATTCATGAAGTCATGCACTTTTTCTAAAACACTTAGTGAAAATTTGACCTAGTTTAGGCTGATTTTTTACCTAACTTCTTGGCCAATTTTCACCAAGCTCCAAGATGATTTTGTCAAAATGGTCAACATAAAGGTTGTAGAGGATGTTTCAAGCTTTCCAAAATGTCCAAGAACTTGAAGAGATTACGTTTGGGCTAAAATTTTCGAAGAGATGAAGATGGCCTCATAAACTTAAATTATAGGTCATTTTCTTGATGAACACTTGAGCAAATCTTGCTAATCACTCAATAATTAAATGTTTACACAACTGTTGGAGACATTATACAAGTGTTTGAAGCTTTGTCCAAGTTGATTTTCCATTTTTGGCACAAAGTCATCACTTCCATTTTGGAAAAGTGACTTTAATCACAACGTCAACTCTTCTTGAGCCCATACATTGTTGCTTCTGACTCCAAAACATTTCAAAGAAAGAAGAAACATATATACAACCAGTTAACCACCATACAAGCTCTTGTACTTCACATTGAAACCATGAATTTCAACTTCACTTTAAAAACAAGTTTCAATACCATAACATGTGATTTCTTGTTTCTGATTATTTCAAACCCTCAAACCTTTCCTCTATAAATAGATAGGTCATTTGAAACAAAAGACACGAGTTTACAAGCCCTCAAACTCCCTCAAGCTCACTCAAACCAGAAATTGCACAAAAAATCCATTTTTACTACAGTTCTGCCCAAGAACTTCAGTCTCATAAACCACTCGTGCGTTTCTTCTCCAAATCATTCTCAAAGCTTCCATACATCAAGTACAAATCATCCTAATCCCTGTTACAGTTCTGTAACTCCATTTCCATCATTGTCCAAACGCAAAATAGACGTATGCAATTTGAGTTCTTCAGAACATTCTAGGCACTCTCAACTCAAATTAAGCATTGTATTAGCTTCCTGGAGACTCAAAGAAGCTAACCTGATCATTGCAGACCCTTGAAACTAGACCAAACTCAAAACACGAATTCCATTTTCAAGGTGATATTTCTGACTTTTTAACTCTTCATATAGGCATCATTTGGTTTCCATTTGTGAAGATAAAATGTAGATATCATAGCCCTGAAACTATCCATGTCCTTAGAATTCATTTATGTTGCTTGAGTAGTGAGAATTTTGTACTTGAACTTCCTGAAAAGTTAGGTCAGAATTTGGTACTATTTAAAATTCATGCTCATCTTTGATTTATAGCTTTAGTTATTTATATGACTGAAATCGTGATGAAATTTGGAACAACTTTCATGTTTATAATTTTGGAAATGATTGAGACATGAAGAAGTTACAATTTTGATAATATTGATGTTCATCCCTGCGCGCGCGAAGGTTGAATATGAAGTTCAAATTTTGGAAACTTGGTTTATTTTAAATTTATTGATAGTTGTTCTATACACGAATGAAACATCCACCCAGTGGTAGAGAGCGTGTGCGTAAGGCTTTGGTCTATAAGGACCTGGGTTCGAGCCCCAATGGTACCCTTTTGTATTTCATTTATTTGTTTATTTCAGATTTTGTGCATACAAGCAAGGTGCGCATACCATGTACTTCATATCAACACCATTTCATCATTGGATAATCAAATCCAGTGCCCCACATAACAAACACATGGTACACCTCAAGAAATCAACCACACTGGATCAACATAGGCGCCTGGGACTCCTGACTTTGGGCCTGGAATTATTTGTTCTTCTCACCCACCCATTTCACTTTCTAATAACCTAGCACATTTTCTTGTTATTATTATTTTCTGATTTCAAACAAAAAACACATGTTAGGCCTGGACTCCCTTTTTCCTAGCTTTATACAGCCTTTTTACTTTCTAACACCTAGGCCCAATATTTTTATATTCTTTATATATTTTCTTCACCTTTACTTTTTCATTTACTTTTATTATTTAGACCCTCACAACAAATTGCTAAGGTGTCCTACAATGTTGCTTTCTATGACTGAACGATGACCCATACTTGTCCCTTCACATCTAATGATAAGGCTTCTTACCAATCAATGGTAAGATAGCAATATCTAAAGGAGGAGGAAATGAACAAATACTTTTTAAGTAGGTACAACGCTCGTAGTTGCTTGTTTACAAACATTTCAAAACATCTTTCATACACACCAACACTTTTCCATGAAATATTTTCAAAAGTCAACACTTTGTATACATTCTTATAAAGATGCGAATCATTAAAAAGTTCGCCTAAACAAAGGAAATTTTCAAAAAATACTTTCAAACAAATCACAAACACATTTCAAACAAAACATTTCAAAGTGAGCTAGCAACTAAGAGCCCATAGATAACTAAGGATGAAAAGGGTGCCAACACATTGCCTTTTCATAACCTACCACCCGAACTCAAGAAAATTCTCAAAAGGCGTTTCCTGTTCTTTTCACCATTTCCTTTATTGGATAAAATAAAAGTAGGTGGCGACTCTTGCTATATGCAAAAATTGCAATCCAACACAATACACCCATGTCAGTTCTCCTACCGTATTACAAAAGGCAAGAGCATTTATTTTCCTCTAAGCCTCAGTTGGGCCTTAGTTGCTCACCTCCGGACTCATATGATTGGAATGAGGTCGCCAACAAATATGCGGAAGAGAACCAGAGGTTGAAGGATCAGATTGCAAGACTCACAGGAAAGCGTCAGAGTGAAGAGTGATCTCCACCAGCTTTTCTTTTATAGGGTTTTTAGGATTTATCTTCATCTTGTACTTGGGATTATTGAAACTTGTACTGAAAAGTAGTAATTTGTTTTGAAGTTATTATAATGAGATTTCCAGTATTTCAAATGTGTTAGTACTTTGATATTTGCAAAATTGTCTATAAATCTTTGAGTACCTTGAAATAATAATAATAAAATAAATCATGTGCATTGCATATCATGCATCATATTGTACATACTTCTTGCATTTTTTTGTGCATATCTAGGTGTCTTACTGAGCTTCTTTACTTCACATAGCAAGTTGTCTCATCAATATAATACTCGAGCCAATTTCAGAAGGAAGATGGATAATCTAGAATAAGAGAATTGCGAGCTACACGAAGAAGTTTCTTCTCTGAAGGCTGGTATGGCCAATCTGACTGCTCTGATGGAATATATGGTGGCTACTCAGAATCAGCCACCACTTGCTCAATCTCAACAAATAATAATTACTACTGAAGCTCTGATTGTTCCTGTTTCTGTTACTCCAGCTGATGTTATTCAGAATCATTTGCCTCAAGTTTATCCTTGGGGAATTCCAGAGAACTTTATGTCGGAAGTATTTGATAAAGATGCTCAATTTGCTCCACTTGCTCAGGCTACTGCTGCTCCTGCACATCCTGTGTTGCATATTACCCCTGCTGCTAGAAATGAGATTCACTAGGCTGCAACTCCCTCATTGAATGTTGTACCATTTGCTAATGATGGAGTGTATATCCCTATTCCTACACCAAGTGAAAGCTTGAGTTTCTATGATCGGATGGATGATTTTTAGGATCCGTTTGATAAGATGCAGAAAGAGTTGAAGGCCCTCGGAGGAAAAGAACTATTTGGGCGGAATGTGAATGATATGTGTTTGGTTCCAAATATGAAAATTCCTGCAAAGGTCAAAGTGCCAGAGTTCGAAAAGTACAAGGGCAACACTTTCCCTCGTGCTCACTTAGTGATGTATGTGAGGAGAATGTCTACTCATGCTGATGATCAACGCTTGTTGATTCATTTCTTTCAAGACAATTTGACGGGTGCAACATTGAAATGGTACATGAGCCTCGACAGTGCCAATATTCATTCTTTCAATGACTTGGGTGAACATTTATCAAAAAATACAAATACAATGTGGACATGGCGCCTGGACGTGATAAACTCAGGGCAATGGTCCAGAAATACAAGGAGTTCTTTAAGGAATATGCATAGAGATGGCGTGAAGTAGTCGCCCAGGTGATTCCTCCAATGGAAGAAAAATAGATAACAAAGATTTTTCTGAAGATCCTAGGTGAATTCTATTAGGAAAGAATGGTGGCGAGTGCACCCGGTGATTTTAACGAGATGGTGGGAATGGGCGTCCATTTGGAAGAAGCTGCAAAAGAGGGTCATCTGACAAGAAGTGAGAATTTTGGCAATGTGAAGAAACCATCATATGGATTTTCTAAAAAGAAAGAAGGAGAGACAAATGATGTTTTTCAAGAGAGAAGGGTTAAACCTCCAAGGAGAAATCATCAGTGCCATCAACAAGTTGCCTCGGTAACTCAATTTATTAATATAGCTCCGACTTTAATGGCTTATCAAAGACCAACCCCTCAAGGAAATTAAGGGTAGAATCAGAGGAGTGAGGCTTTTGACTCTA
The DNA here is from genome assembly GCA_948472305.1 of Vicia faba. Taxonomy (NCBI): domain Eukaryota; kingdom Viridiplantae; phylum Streptophyta; class Magnoliopsida; order Fabales; family Fabaceae; genus Vicia; species Vicia faba. The sequence continues at coordinate 758,965,109 of OX451740.1, read as the reverse complement.
TCCCCATGAGTTATGCAGAGTTACTCCCAGCATTGATCCAGAAAAATTTGGTCTAGACGAGACCACCCCCTGCTATACCCTCACCTTTAACTTGGTGCTATATAGAAGATCAGACATGCGCTTTCCATCAGGGTGCACAAGGGAATAATGTGGAAAACAATTATCCCCGAAAATCGGAGGTATAGAAAATGGTGAGGTCTGACCTTTTGTCCTTTAAGGATGTCAACCCTAATTTCAAAGATAATCATCTGCCAAAGCATTGAGGAGCGAATACTGCCAACACGGTTGCTGGTTGTCCATGGGACTTCCAGATTTATGATATCAACTTGGTAAGAGGAGACTTGGTAAAGATGCATGCATACCTTTGCGAGTTTAGTTGCTATACTCATGACCATGCTGGTTATGGTATCTGCAGTTTTGATATACAAGGTTTCAATAACATAAAGGTTGATTTGTAGGAGATGATGGATGAGGGCCTCATCCATATAACCAGGCCTAGGGCATAATATGAGGAAGAAGTGAACATGATATTTGGATGTCCCGGAGACTTCCGAATTTTTTATGTGGACCATATGAATGAAGATCTCATGCAATTGCATGCTATTTCTGCGACATGGCTGGTCAGGTAGAGCACCACTATGGATCTTGTCGGGTTTGCTGCAGGGATTCCCGAGGATGTTCCATTGTAAGAAGAGGTATTTAGTTGTTATTGTATAATGAAACTATCAAGGTTTCAAGCCAAAGAGATGATTACCATGAGGTTAATAAGATTGATGTTTTCCTGGATGAGGTTAAATCAGATGATGAATATGCTTCTGCGGATGAATTCTTTTCCTCAAATGAGGATATATTCTCCGTGATGATTCTTTGGTATCCAAATTTTCTGAAGAAGGTGTGAACGTAATTGTGCCTTGTTTTAATGATTCTGCCCTTGTTGAGATTGAAAATTGTAGTAAGCCAGTTGTTGCCCCAATGGTGATTTGCTTGCCATAACCCGTTCCTTACAAATCAGACAAAGTTGTACCATATAAGTACAATGCTACTATTTTAGAGGATGGTGTGGAAGTTCCCATCCATCCTTTGTCTAATATCGAGAATATTCTTGAGACTAGTAGAGTGACTCGTAATGGTCGTGTATTTTTACCGGTTTTCCGAGGAAATGATAATACTGGTAAGAAAGTTATGGAAAGTGTTGAGAATAAGAAAGTTGTAGGGGAATCTAGTGGTGCTACCCTGGAGAAATATATGGATAATATTTCGAAGACTATCAAAATGAGCAACTACAGAATTATAGATTAGCTATTGCAGACTCCTTCAAAGATATTTGTCCTGGCATTGTTGATGAATTTTGTTGCCCATATAGAATCTTTAATGCAGGTGTTGGATCAAGCCTTCGTGGAGTGTGATATGTCGTTAGATAATTCAGTAGTGTGGTAGGTAATATTACATCCTGTAATAACCTAAGATTTTGTGATGATGAATTGCCTGACGAAGGGAGGAATCACAATTTGGCTCTCCATATATCCATTAACTATAAAAATGATTCATTGTCAAATGTGCTAATTCATAATGGGTCCGCCTTAAATGTTATACCGAGGAGCACGCTGATAAAACTGAAGTATCAAGGGGCTCCTATGCGCCCAAGTGGTATTATTGTAAAAGCTTTCGATGGATCAAGGAAGTCTGTTATTGGGGAAGTTGATCTACCTATCCATATAGGCCCGCACCTTTTCCAGATTACTTTCCAAGTCATGGATATTGTACCCTTATACAACTGCTTACTGGGACGGCCATGGATACATGAGCTAGGGGCTGTCACTTCAACCCTGCACCAAAAGTTGAAGTTCGTGGGAGAATGAAAGGTTGCCATTATAAATGGAGAGCAAGAATTATTGATATCTCATCTATCATCTTTCAATGTTGTAGAAGCACATGAAGCTGCTGTTGGAACTTAATTCAAAGCTTTATCGGTTGATAATGTAAGAGAGAATGAGAATTCTATGGATTCATTCAAAGATTCTTAGCAGGTTGTGCGCAATGGATTTAGTAAAGTGTGGGGACAGATTGTTGTCGTACCCTAAATTTTCCCTACCTTTATTTTAAAGATTAAAAGTAGAAGAGAATGTTTTGATTAAGGATGGTTCAGCAATATCTGATGGCTCATTCTTAAATCCAAGTCAACAAGGGGTGTATTTTAAGTCACGAGAGTGGGGCTTTCTAAATGAGAAAGACCCATATACCTGTAGGCCTATTTATGAAGCATGTTGGCCAATGACCCATGAGATTCTAATATTAAGAAGTATTTCAAAAAAAAAATTATTAAGTTCTTAATTGTAATAAATCCCATTTCAGTTTATTGTTGCTAGTAAAAAAGGGTGGTATTACAATTAGAAGCCCATTTAAGTTTGTTGTTGCTAGTAAGAAAGGGTGAGATTACAAGTCAAATCCCTTTTAATCAGGCTCATTTTCATTGGGTATTAGTCAACAAAAGGGGGGGGGGGGTATAGTTATAAAGTTACAAGCCCATTGAGTTTTTTTTAGCCAAAGCCCATTTGACGTCTTTTTGGTGTTACCATTTTATTTCATAAATATTTTTAATATATCGTTTACCTTTTATTAAGAGGTTTATTATCATTATTTATTTTATTATTTATTACTGAAAATATTCTTATTATTTTATTAAACATCTTATATGATTATTCATTAAATAATTCTTTGTGAAAGATGAAATTAATGTTTGAAATCCGCTACAGGGCCTGAGGCCCAATTCGTAAAAAAAATGTTGTTTGCAAATAATAAAGAAAGTAAGTATTGATTGGTTGCAGTAATGTGCTGGGTTGAGATTATGTTAGGCCCAAAGTCCATTTACGTATGGGCTGAACAAAGAATAGCAACGCAAGGCCCAAAAGAGTATCTAACGGATACTGTAGCGATTGAGTAGATAATTGTGCATGTTTCAAGACAATTAACACCTACTATATAGACCAGACTAAACCAAATATTTGTTTCTATTTTTATTCACCAAATCAAATCTCAATCTGAAACAAAAATGTACAGCAAGAGTTCAAGCCTAGAATGCTTGTTATAGTCTAAATCTAAAACTGTACAGAATTGGATCTTGAGTCAATGTTCAACAAATATTACAAACAAAATCAATTTCAATCTAAAAAAAATACAACAAATCTCTATTACATTCAATGTACATAATCAATCCCAATAAATCGAATCCCTAAATATTTATGTCTATCCTGAATCTAAGCTTAAAACTTGTAACAACAATTAGCCCTAATTATAAACCTATAAGTACTAATCAGGAATACAGAATAGGGGGCTTCGGAAGCTGGAACAGAGGAATTTTTTGGAAGAACAGAATCAAGGAGAACTTGAAGAACAAAAAAATTGAAGAACACGCAGAGACAAAGCGACATACCAACATTTGTTGTTAAATACAAATAGAGAGAGAGAGCAATTAGGTTTTCAACATCTGAAACCCTAATCGTTGTGATCGTTGATAAGCACCAGTGTCGCTACCCTTGTCAGCGGTCGTGTAATACACCTTCGAAACCATCATCGGAACCTGCGAAATCAGAAGAGGGAAAGGGTCAGAAAATCTCAAAGTTAAAGGCCAGAGAACGATATCGCGAAGGGCTAAACTTAGCTCTTTCTTTGTTATGATTATGAATTTTGGGCTTTGATTGAGTTTATGTTGGGGGCTACAGTAAGATAGTTGTGCCGCCGCGAGGGGTAGGTTAGGGTTTGGAGATTCGGGTAAGAGGAAAGGGGAAAGGGTTCAGAAGATAGAGACGGAGGGTACTGTGAAACAAAAGCTGAATAATGCAAAAACAAAATAAGAATAGTTTATATATTCTGTAATGATTTTTTGCACGCATGCATATATTGACTAAAATGTTCTCTCAATCGCATCCCTTAGATCGTCATCAAACGGTCCCAAGGCCAGGTATCACTCTAAGTCAAATACACCCTCACACACGTGAACGCTCAGACCCTCCAAGAATTTGTATTGGGCCAAGCCCAGTTGCTGTTCCCACCACCCTTTTTTCTCATTGCTGAAATCACATCCAACAATACACCTCTTGTACCTCTAGGCCCAGTTCAATATCTGAACTTGGGCCCAGCCTTCGTTACACCCTCATTTCTGTTCATTATTTTAACCATGCACTCCGTGGCTTACTGGGCCTGAATTCAATATCTGAATTCAGGCCCTGACTTTTTACACCCTACCCTTTTACTACCTAACTAAGAAATGAACCCCCTGCCTAATTTCAATATCTTCTATTTTTTATTATTTTATTATTTTCTATACTATCTTATATATATAATATTTATTTCCTTTATTATTTCTTTTCTATAATAATAATTATTATTATTAATATTAATTGTTATTTATATATATATTAGTTATTATTATCATAAATAATCGCGCATAAATAATTGTTATTATTTTTCATCATGCATTAATTAAGAAGTTTCATAATTAATATGATTAAAAAATACATAACAAACACTAAATCTTTTTTCGCAATAAATTAATCTAAACAACAAAATTTTGCTAAAGGGTTTCAAATATATTTTGACTAATCGCGCATTTAGTCTAAAATTCCGCAATCTTTACACCTGGTCAAAATGCGAGGTGATTCAAAGTACTTTTGCAACCCCTAAAAAACACAAACCCATACGAACTACGAATTGAGACTCTGATTCCTCCTAAGAGGATACGTAGGCATACGACTAAAATTGTGGCGAGTTCCCCTATTAAAAATTAAAACCCTTTTCCCCTATAAAAAATGAAACTCTATTTCACCTGAAACCTAAACCTAAACCTAGTATCCTTAAGAATAAGGTAAATGAAAGGTGCTTAACACCTTCCTTTCGTTTAATGAAGTCTGAAACTTAGAATCTGTATCTTGCGAATTAGGGTTTCCTATTAGATGCTCTTCCTTAGGATAAAAACTAGTAGTGGCGACTCTGATTTTAAATCCAGTCGCAACAGCTGGCGACTCTGCTGGGGAATCAACCCTAGGTTTTAAGTTTTATTTTGGGTTTTTATTTTATTTATTTTTTGCATTTATTTATTCTTGTATATTTTTATCATTGTATATTTACTGTGTAGCAAGATTTTATTTCAAAAAAATATTTTCAAATAACCCTTAGAAAGAATGTTCGTCTATTAACTTAAGGGATACATCATCCCTGCGAGTTTATGTGACGACTTCGCCTAGAGTCGGTGGAATTCTGCAAAAGGAATACTTATCGAGAGATATCCTCTTGACGAGTAGGACTTTGGAATGCCACGCATGACTCTTTGTAACGACCTTAACCAAAATCTCATGACGAGACCTTTCACGACTTTGAGACGAAAGTCTCGGTCCGTAAAGAGGCTCCACCTAAGGGAGGCCCTTGTGCCTTCTCCCTCTGGTGTTATTCATGATACCCTTACGGAAACCACCTTTTGGGAGGGTAGACTCACTATAGGTCAAAATTGAGAGCCTACCTTGTAAGGGTACGTGTCACGAAAACCTATCACAAAATCCCGTCACTAAAGCATACATCCACGCATTCATACATTTCATATATTCATCATTTGTTTCTTTTATTTGTCTTATTCACAGGGTAAAAAAAAGCAAAAGAAATAAAATAAAGATTTTGGTGATTATCTTTGAAAATGGATACCAAAGGGAAACAACTTATCTGCGTCAATGCCCTCAATCCTGACATTTCTGAAATCAAAGATATGAAAGTGAAGTTATCTGAAAGAGCTCTAAAGATGTACGCTCTCTGCTATCGGGATACCCTTGACTTCACCAGAGTAGAGGTTCAAATAGATGTTGTTTCTGCCCTCGTGCAGTTCTATGACCCACCACTGAGATGTTTCACCTTCCAAGACTTCCAGCTAGCACCAGCTCTGGAAGAATTTGATAGAATTCTGAACTTTTCTAAAGATAAGGCCTATATGGGTATCGGGAAAACTATTAAAGTCAAAGTTTTGGCAAAGGGCTTATGGATCCCTTATTCCGAGTTAGTTAAAAATTACCAAAGAGAAGGCCCAATAAAACGAATCAAAAGAATATACCTAGAAGCCAAGGCACTCGAATTCGCTAATTATAAAGAATGGGAGCCTTGTGTCGATTGTTTAGGATTGCTTGTGTTTGGTGTAATTTTATTTCCACGGACTGTGGACTATATTGACCCTGCGGCCATTAGCATATTTTGTGGTGCGAAAGTTATAAATACGAATCCAACTCCCGCTCTGCTTGCTGGCATTTATTACACCTTGCATACAATGTACGAAAAGAGAAAGGGCACTCTAAATTGTTGCATTCCATTTCTATATACCTGGTTCATGACTCACAAATACAAAGAAGACTATATGATTACAAACTTGACCAAACATGAGTGGCCATTCAAATTAAGGTCTGTCACTGCAAACTCGGTATTATGGTATGCAAGGAAGCTGGATATTGGTGACATCACTTTAGATGCGGGGACTTTCCTAATGTTTCATTGATCAGATCTCGAGGATGTATTAATTATAAACCTACTTTGGCCCTACGAAAGTTAGGGTATCCTTTGGAAGATAGACCTTCGGACGAAAAACTCCAACCATTGATCATCCCCGACATGGATATATAGGACTATGGGTTGCTCAACAAGGTTATCCGGGCTTTGAATAAGTTTAATAAGAGGAAAGCTGAAAGGAAGAATGCCATAGCGAGATAAACCTACACTAGATGGGTCCGAGATAGGGTATAAATTATCAAGCTGACATTTGATATAAATCCAGAATACAAGTCAGAGGTCCAAGAGGTCACGCCTATATCCTTGGAAGAAAACCATGACCTGAAGAGTGCCCTAAAGCAAGCTCAGAGGGAAAAATAAGAATTAGAACTCAAACTTCTCAATCTTACCAAAGAAAAGAAGAAGATGCAACTCATAATTTAGTCAAAGGACCAACAAATTCAGAGAGATCAAAAGGCATTGGAAAAGGAGAGTCTCAAACGAATGTGTACATCTGAAGGACTTTTGAGTGTGACTTTCAATCTAGATTCCTACAACCAAAGGTTAGAAGATTGCTGCTACTGAAATCAGAAGTTTAACCAGATGGTATGAAAAGGTAACACATGACAAGAAAGTGCTAGAGTAAGACCTAAGAGCTCAAATCCAAATTTTTGCGCAAGCTTCCTTAGATAAAGAAGATCAAATAGAGTACCTCACCACCGGACTTCAAGACAGCCAAGAATCAGAGGTCAAAGAACTCCTTCAAAGGATAGAAGCAAAAAGACTCCTGGTTCAAAGAACTGAAGAATATGAGCATATGCGCATAGAGCTAGGAGGTCTCCAAAATATTTCATTATTCAACAAGAGGATTTATACGAAGTTGAGGGATGAAAAGATGTATTGGGAAGAGCAGTATATGAAGATCGCCCAAGCTGGGAGAGATAACCATGAGATAATCCCACATCTTTATCAAGAGTATCAGTATTACAAAGACAAGCATGAAAGACTCGCCTTCCTAGAAAATAATCTTATTAAGGATAAACCTAGAATTTTGAGAGATGCAGAAAGTGTAATGTTTCCTCTTCCAAAGGATGTTGAATATTTTCTCAAGCTTTGCCGAGAAATGGTTGATGGATTCAGAGCAGACATCCGCAAGCGCACCTAGAAGATTTATTTCCCTTTGTTTATGTTTATGCAAACAAGTTTTGATTTAATGTTGTAATGTTTTTCAATATCTGGATTATGTTACTTTTATAAAGGCATTTTGTTTTCGTATCTCGTTTGCATGTCTATTTTCAAGCTATTCGCCAAAAAAAATGATAAAAGAAGCGAAAGATAAATATATACCCAAGTGAATAAGACATTTAAAACAAGAAACCAATACATGTTCATACATAAACATACGCATGCATGCATTCACAAACACCTATATATAATTTAAAAGCTCATCTCGGTTTTTCAAAAATCTCTCCAGTTAAACCATTGGTAGAAGAAGATCACCACCTCCTTGGCCTCCATATCAAACAAGGGCATATCATCAAAAAGAAATGGAACAAATCGAGGAGAATTAGGTTGCATTCAAGGAGGATCTCGACCAAGTCAAAGGTGATGTGAGATCCATGAAAGGAGATCTGAGTCAAGTTCTCCTAGCTCTAAAGAACATCATTGACAGACAAGATCAGATTCCCAGAATAGCTTTTGAAGAAGTAGCTCAAATGATTGGTGCATTAAGCGGTCACCAACTAAGAAAAGAGCCAAAGACAGGGCCCTAAAAGTCCTTCATGTCCCTACAAGAGACAAGAGAAGCTGAAACTGAAGAGTTTGTCCCATCGCCATCAAAAGCAGGGGCATCACATACCCTAAAAATTCAAATCAACAATGCAGACAACTACTTGGACCTGCAGTATGGAGACCACGGTCTGGAGGATGTCAATCAGGCACCCTTGAAGGTACTCATGCTTTCGATAATCCACTGGTGATAAATCAATATAAGGCTCTGGAAGAAAGGTTGAAAGCTGTGGAGGGTTTTGATGCCTTCGAAGTAGATGCTCTCAAAATGGGCCTAGTTCTTGATGTGGTAATTCCGCCAAAGTTCAAAGTGCCTGACTTTGGAAAGTACAAGGGGCTCAGTTGTCCAAGATTGCGCATGTATTACAGGAATATGCATGCCCATGCCCACGATCAAAAGTTGGTGGTTCACTGTTTTCTAGACAGCTTAAACGGGGCATCTCTAGATTGGTATATGCAGTTGGAACGAGTTCACATTCGAACCTGGGCAGAACTTGATAATGCTTTCTTAAAGAATTATAAATATAATCTGGACATGGCGCCTACCCGCATGCAACTCCAGAATCTGTCCCAGAAGAAAGAAGAGTCTTTCAAGGAGTACGCTCAGAGATGGAGGGAGATGTAATTCCATGTGCAACCACCGTTGTTGGAAAAAGAGTTAGTAGATATGTTTATGGGAACCTTGCAAGGGTCATATTATGAGAAGATGGTTGGAAGTATATCTTCAGGATTCTCAGACTTAGTGACTATTGAGAAAGAATTGGGACAGAAATAAAGAGTGGGAAAATACCGGGGGGACCATTAAGTGCCCCCTACAATTCAAAAAGGCTTGTTTCAAACATCCCAAAAAGAAAATAGTGAGAAATTAATGCTATCGCCTCACAACCAAGGGTAAAACAATCATTAATGATCCAACAAGGACAACACCGGGGCAGATATGGAAGGCCGCAGAGAAATTTTGATCCACTCCCTATGCCACCCAGCCAGTTATTACAACATTTGGTCAAGGCATCCTGGGTGGAACTAAGACCTCTAGATCCTTCAGTCGGGCCACTCCCGCAAAAGTACAATGATGACACCAAATGCGAATACCATCCTAACTCTCTTGGACACACCATAGAACAATGCAGGGCATTCAAGCACAAGGTCAAAGATTTGTTAGAATCTCAAGACATGACTTTTGAGAAGCCTAACATCAAATCAAACCATATGCCTCCCCATGGGGGACCGATAATAAATGCAATTGAATTAGTCACTAATTTTAGGGTAACCAGACAAGCTAGAGCCCCGATAAACTTGTTGAAGGAATATCTGTGGGAATGTGGGTTCCTACTAGAACATAATGAAGCCTTTGAATGAACTCTGCAAAAGCTAATGCACCAGGGGATAGTCCAATTCGTACCATACCCTGAAGAGAAATATGTAGCAGTGATTTAAGGAAATAAGCCATTGGTAATCCCTTGCAAAGGCCCAAATTTTAACAAGAAGACTCTAGTGATCCCGTGGGAAGAATCGGCAAAAACCTCAGGGATATCACCAAAGAAGGTTCTCCAAATATAATCAGTTCCAAAGGACACAATGATAATTAAGGGACCATCACCTATACCTTATGAAAGTAACAGAGAAGTACCATGGAGTTATGAGTCATCCGTGTACATTAACAGAGTGAAACAAGAAGGTGGGCCATCTTCAATTCAAGGACCTACAATTTCAAATATAGCAGGGACAGGGGGTATAACCCAATGTGGTCGAGTCTTTGGATCTGAACCACCAAAGAAGAAGGACGAAACCTCAATAAAAGACAAGGGAAAAGCAGTGGTGGAAGCGAGTCAAGAGAAAGAACCTCCAAGCAAAAACTTTACTGATCAAGAGGTAGAGGAGTTTCTGATAATAATCAAAAGAAGTGACTACATGGTGGTGGATCAGCTTCACCAAACTCCAGCTAAAATTTCCATACTCTCAGTACTCATCAACTCTGAAGCACACCGAGAGTCTTTAATGAAGGTATTATGTTCAGCTCACGTTGCAGAAGAGATTTATGTGAATCAATTTGACAATGTGGTAGCAAACATAACATCCAGATAATATATGGGTTTTAGCAACAATGAATTACCACCACAAGGACGAGCTCAGAACAAAGCACTCCATATCTATATTCAAATAGGTACTACCAGACTATCCAGAGTACTCACCAATACGGGCTCTGCCCTTAACGTGTTACCAAAATTAAGTCTGATGAAGATAACAATAGATGACATTGTGATAAGGCCAAGCTCTACAATAGTGAAAGCGTTTGACGGTTCTCAAAGCTCGGTATTGGGAGAAGTGGACCTTCCAATCAAAATTGGGCCGCATATCTACTTCATCACTTTCCAAGTCATGGATATAGAGTCAGCATACAATTGCTTACTAGGGAGACCTTGGATTCAGGCAGCAAGGGCATTCACTTCGATCTTACATCAAAAGGTGAAGTTCTTAGTGTAAGGGAAATTAATCATAATCGACGGTGAGGAGGACATCTTCGTAAGTCACATCGAATCATACAGATATATTAGCACCAACAAAGACTGTATAGCCACCCTGTTCCAAGCCCTGTAAATTACTTCAATGGTTACTTGGCCCGTAGAGAAAAGTAATAAGCCTAAAGTTACCTCATGGAGAAATTTGCAAACAACCATGGAATGTGATGCCACGAAAGATTGGGGAAAACTCCCAGAAATACCTGAAAAGAAGATTCACTTTGGTTTGGGCTATGAATCATCGAAAGCTACTCTAAAGGGTAAATCACAGTTTCCTCCATTCCAAAAGACATGTGTCAACAAGGGAATAGAGCACGACGGACATGTGGCGATGATATCCAACAAACTCAACACCAAAAGGGCAACTGACTTCATCCGAGAATGCGCCCTAGGAGAAGAATTCAAAAGCTGGACTGTCGTGGAGATTCCCGAGATCTTTTACTTTCCTAAGTAATTTTTCTTGTTTTGAAAAAACCTATGTCAAGCCCGAGGCGTAGGGGTTGCTTGTAAGGGTTCCCCCATTTTGTTTCAAACAATATTTATAATTAATAAAAGTTATATTTTGTTTTCAATTAAGATCATTGTCTTTCGCTTGCATTTAACTCTCAAATTAAAACATGGCAATAGTTTCTCTGCATATGCATTTTCAAAGTTCATACACTAAAATATGCACCAAAACATGATAAATGTCCAGATCCATGCCAAAAACCACCGATAATGTTACTGTTGTGACCCGATATAAATTTGATGCTCCCATCAACCAAGCTGAAGAGGGAGGTTATGAAGATCTTGAAATCTCTGAGGAAATGGAAAGGGAAATAGAGTGAAAGGCTGACAACATACAACTGTATCAAGAGGCTATTGAGACCATTAATGTAGGTGCAGAGGAAGACCCGAAAGAAAATTAAGTTTGGGGCAATGTTAGAGCAAAGCGTCAAAGAAAGGCTGATCAAGCTATTGCATGAGTACGCGGATATATTCGCTTGGTCCTACTGGGAAATGCCAGGGGTAGATACATACATTATGGTGCACAAACTACCTCTCAAAGAAGGTTGTTCTGCAGTTAGGCAAAAGCTCAGGAGAACTCGCTCAGATATGTCCGGGAAAATCAGAGAAGAGGTGCTTAAACAGTTCGATGCAGGGTTCTTAGCAGTGGTAGATTATCCTCCATGGATAGCGAACATTTTTCCAGTGCCCAAGAAAGATGGCAAGGTACACATGTTTATGGATTATCGAGATCTAAATAAAGCAAGTCCCAAAGACGACTTCCCGTTACCCCACATAGATGTTTTGGTAGATAATATGGCTCAAGACTTAGTACTCTCATTCATGGACGGTTTCTTGGGCTATAATAAAATAAAAATGGCACCCGAAGGCATGGAAAATACTACTTTAATGACACCTTGGGGAACCTTCTGCTACAAAGTAATACCATTCGGTCTCAAAAATTCAGGGGTAACTTATCAAAGAGCCATGGTCACACTATTCCATGACATGATTCATAAGGAGGTTGAAGTGTACATGGATCATATGATTTCCAAATCCCATACGGAGGAGGAACACATCATACATTTAAAAAAGTCACCCAGCGGCTGCACAAGTTCAAACTAAGGTTAAATCCAAATAAATGTACATTTGGCGTCAGATCAAGCAAGTTGTTGGGTTTCAATGTAAGTCAACGTGGTATCGAGGTGGAGCCTGACAAAGTAAAAGCTATATAAGGGATGCCAGCACATAGGACATAAAAAGAAGTTCATGGTTTCTTAGGGCGATTGAATTACATCAGAAGGTTCATATCGCATCTAACAGCTACATGTGAGCCCATATTCAAATTATTACGAAAAGATCAAACGGTAGTATGGAATAATGATTTCCAAATGGCCTTCGAGACAATAAAGAAGTATCTACAAGAGCCACCGATATTAATGCCACCAGTTCCTGGAAGACAACTTATCATGTATTTTACAGTGCTCGAAGGATCAATGGGTTGTGTTTTGGGACAGCAGGACGAAACAAGAAGAAAAGAGCATGCAATTTACTACCTTAGTAAGAAATTCACCGACTGCGAAACCAGGTAGTCGCTCCTCGAGAAAACTTGTTGTGCTTTGTCTGGGGCTACTAAGAGGTTTAGATGATATATGTTAACCAACACCATACGGTTAATAGCAAGAATGGATCCTCAGAAGTACGTGTTTGAAATACCGGCTTTTACAGGGAGAATCGCTAGATGGCAAATGCTACTATCAGAATATGACATCCAATATGTCACTCAGAATGCTATCAAGGGTAGTGTGATATAGTGGCAGAACCGACTGTTTAATACTGGTTTTGCATTTGTGTTCACAATTGTCGCAGTAAGCAAGGGTCGCTACCGACTTTTCTTTTATCAAATAAAGGAAAGCGTGAAAAGAACAGAAAAAGAACTTTTTCGAGATTTTCTGAGTAAGGGGGGTAGATTATGGAAAGGGAAGGTGTGATACGGTAGCTGAACCGACTGTTTTTGTTATTACTGGTTTTTCATTTTTTTTGTTTGCAAATGTACGGTAAGCAAGAATCGCCACCGAGTTTTGTTTCATCCAATAAAGGAAAAGGAAAAAGAACAGAAAAATCCTTTTTCGAGATGTTTCTGAGTACGGGGGTAGATTATAGAAAGGGAAGGTATCAGTCACATAAGAGATTCCTTTCAGAAAAAGATATCAGTCGCATAAGAGATTCCTTTGCGAGAATTCCTATACCTCCTGTTGAGGAGGACTTCGCCGGGGAATATTGATTTATGTCTTGGGAAATAGAGTATAGGAGCTTCAGTTGTCCATTACTCTAATGGGTAATTAAATCTTGATTGAGGAGACGAAAGTGAACTGCTTATCTGGTCAGGGTCCATATTACACATCGACTAACTGGGGAAATGTGAAATCGACAATATCTGGTCAGGTCCAGGTCTTACAATGTTGTAAAATGTTGCCTGGAGATAAAAGAGAAGGAACCTGGATAATAGGGTTGCTTCGAAATGAAAGCCTAGGTAGTAGGGTTATGAGATGGAACCTGGATAGTACGGTTACTTCGAAATGAAAGCCTGGATAGTAAGGATATGAGAAGGGACTTGGGTAGTAGGGTTGCTTCGAAATGAAAGCCTGGATAGTAGGGTTGCGAGACGGAACCTGGATAGTAGGGTTACTTCAAAATGAAAGCCTGGATAGTAGGGTTGTGAGAAGGAACCTTGATAGTAGGGTTACTTCGAAATGAAAGCATGGATAGTAGGGCTATGAGAAGGAACCTGGATAGTAGGGTTACTTCGAAATGAAAGCCTGGATAGTAGGGCTATGAGAAGGAACCTGGATAGTATGGTTACTTTGAAATGAAAGCCTGGATAGTAGGTCTATGAGGAGGAAACTGGATAGTAGGGTTACTTCGAAATGACAGCTTGGATAATAGGGCTATGAGAAGGAACTTGGATAGTAGGGTTACTTCGAAATGAAAGTCGGGATAGTAGGGCTATGAGAAGTAACCTAGATAGTATGGTTAATTTGAAATGAAAGCCTGGATATTAGGACTGTGAGAAGGAACCTGGATAGTGGGGTTACTTCAAAATGAAAGCTTGGATAGTAGGGCTATGAGAAGGAACCTGGATAGTAAGGTTACTTCAAAATGAAAGCCTGGATAGTAGGGCTATGAGAAGGAACCTGGATAGTAGGGTTACTTTGAAATGAAAGCCTGGATAGTAGGGCTATGAGAAGGAACCTGGATACTAGTGTTACTTCGAAATGAAAGCCTGGATAGTAGGGCTATGAGAAGGAAACTGGATAGTAGGTTTACTTCGAAATGGAAGCTGGGATAGTAGAGCTTTGAGAAGGAACCTGGATAGTAGGATTACTTCGAAATGAAATCCTGGATAGTAGCGTTCTGAGAAGGAACCTGGATAGTAGGGTTACTTCGAAATGAAAGCCTGGATAGTAGGGCTGTGAGAAGGAACCTGGATAGTAGGGTTACTTCGAAATGAAATCCTGGATAGTAGGGTTGCTAGAAGGAACCTGGATAGTAGAGTTACTTCGAAATGAAATAATGGATAGTATGGCTATGAGAAGGAACCTGGATAGTAGTGTTACTTCGAAATGAATGTCGGGATAGTAGGGCTATGAGAAGGAACCTGGATAGTAGGTTTACTTCAAAATGAAAGCCTAGATAGTAGGGCTGCTTCATTTGATCACTTAGATTAGTTGACCCATTAGGTTTCGAGAACTGATTTTTTATTAGTTGTCTGCAGATATGACATGTATAGCCTCGTGGATTTAACCTTGAACTGTTGGAATTGTTGATGATAACCATCTTTCCTGAAAAGGTACAAGATTAATTATATGCAATGCATGAAATGCATTGTGTGATGGTGTTCTCAAAATAAATGAGATTATGCTGTATGCAATATGTATGTGCATGTCATGATGTATGAACATGAAATACCATTATGACATATCTTAGTATGGGAAAATAATCTTTAACTACTGCTGGAGAGTACTGGAAATTGAATTCCTGACGGTTGTAGAAAAATTGGTTCTTCTACTTTCGCTGGGGATGGTAAACGTAGATGACTATACCATGGATTTACTCCTTTCTTTCTTTGAATATTCTGCCGAGGAAAGACTCTTCTTGAGAATAAATCTACGGGGGAATAACTCTGTTTGAGAGAGGAGATGCTTCGTGGGAAGATCTTGACGATTCATAGAAATAAACTTCGCTGGAGGGTGAACTTCCGTAGCTAGAGGAATAAGCTCTGTTGGGGATTGAGCTTCTTTATTCAGAGAAATAAACACTGCTCGGGAGAAAACTTTTATGATCCACTTGCGATTATAAAATTCGGCTAGGGAATATAGACGTCGACTCTCTGAAGGAACTTTGCTGGGAAAGTAACTCCTGTTTGGGGGAAGTCGATGTCAAAGCTTTAGTTTCCTCTAATTTGCGAGGAGTGTGGATGTCACGGGGTCATATGTAATGGTGATCTTGTTTCAAAACTGTACCTGCCCCTGTACCTGCTGAATAGAGTAACTGTCGGGATTGCAATAGTTTTTTAGATTTTGCCCCGTTCCTTAAGTCATGAGCAACTGTCTTTCCGTTTCCTATGGGAATATTTGTGAATAACAATTATATTCAAATGCATATGTCAAGAATAAATCATTATACGTTTTTGCAAAACAAAACAGAAAACGAAAAACCAACCGTTTTGTAAAAATGACTTTGTATTAATTTCTGAAGTTAGCCTATAACAGGCGTTTTTATACAAGGAAGCTGACGCCCTAGTAAGAGAATGCCGCCGTGAAAATGAAAGCTATAAAATATTGTGTACAAAGAGAAGAAAACATCTATGTGTAATAATCCCATTGAGTTTCAATTCTGCTATTGCCACTATGTCCTCGAGCGTCTCATCACTTCGCTGCTTGTCTGAAGCTGACTAGATTGATTGGTGCCGTTCGAGGTTGATAGTTGATACTGAGGTCTGGTCGCAATATAATCTAATGGGACATAGTGATACGCTTTACATCCCTAAGTTTTGCCTTGACCGCCCTTTCGCGTTTTCAGTCCACCGGGATAACCTTTTTTGCCCAAGCCGTCTTTTCAGGTTTTCGACTTGCCGGGTGTACAAATATTTTTGTTTTCTTCCCTAATTTTTGCCCGAACCCTTTTGGTTCTCCGGGAAGCCCTTACTTTTGCCTAGGCCAGTCAACCTAGCGGGTCTTTAATCATGCGTAGTATCTTTTCACTATGTCCGCATTGACAGGGTGAGGAAGGTCGTCACCGTCCATGGTGGTCAAAATCATGGCTCTACCCGAGAAAATTTTTTTGATCACAAATGGCCCTTCGTATGTGGGAGTCCATTTTACCCTGGGATCACCTTGCGGCAGTATGATGCGTTTTATCACTAGATCCCCAACTTGATATTCTTGGCGTATGACCTTTTTGTTGAAAGCCTTGATCATCCGTTTTGACACATTTGACCATGGCAGACAGCAGTAAGTCTTTTCTCGTCGATCAGATTCAGTTGATCAAGTCGAGTCTGGATCCAGTCATCTTCGTTCAAACCCGCATCCTTCATGATCCTCAGAGAAGGGATCTGTACCTCAATAGGTAGGACAACTTCCATGCCATATACCAGAGAGTAGGGTGTTTCCCCTTTCGATGTTTGCGCGGAGGTGCGGTACGTATGAAGAGCAAATGGAAACATCTTATGCCATTCTTTGTATGTCACCGTCATCTTCTGTATAATCTTCTTGATATTCTTATTAGCCGCTTCGACAGCACCATTCATCTTCGGACGATAAGGAGAAGAGTTATGATGTTGTATCTTGAATTGCTTATAGAGTTCAGTGATCATCATGTTATTAAGATTTGTACCATTGTCTGTGATGATTCTCTCTGAAACACTGTACCGACAAACCAGGTTATGCTTGATAAACCGCACCATAACGTTCTTGGTAATAGTGGCAAAGGAGGCAGCTTCAACCCACTTCGTGAAGTAATCCATGGCCACCAGAATAAAGTGATGCCCATTGGATGCAGTAGGTATAATCTCTCTGATCATGTCAATTACCCACATTGAACAGGGCCAAGGAGCCGTCAAAACATTCAAAGGAACCGGAGGCACATGCACCTTATCAGCATAGATCTGGCATTTATGACATGTTCGGGAGTGCTGATAACAATCTTCTTCCATAGTGGACCAATAGTATCCTACCCATAGGATCTTCTTAGCCATGGTATGTCCACTTGAATGGGTTCATAAGGTACCTTCACATATATCCGCCATGATCCTCCCTGCTTCGCTCTTGTCTACACACCGCGGTAAGGTAGAGTCATGGTTGCGCTTGTAGAGGATTCCATTACTGAGGAAGAATTTCGCGGAGAACCTTCCCATAAACTTCTTATCATTGACCGATGCCCCCTCGGGATACTCTTGAACCTCAAGATACCTTTTTACTTCGTGAAACCAACATTTTTCTTCTACCTCTTCAGTATCAATTTCACAGCAGTACACTGGTTCATCCAACCTCTCGATAGTGATTTGGGGAGCTTCGGTGTCCCACCTGACCTTAAACATAGAAGACATGGTAGCTAGCGTGTCCGCTAGCTGGTTCTCCTCTCGTGGGAAATGTTCAAAGGTGACCTCCTCAAAGTGTGGGAGCAATGTCAGCATGTGCTCTTTGTACGAAATGATATTTGGGTGCTTTGTATCCCATTCTCCTTTGATCTTGCTTATCACCAAGGCTGAATCCCCAAAAACATTCAAGAACTTGATCCTCAGGTCAATAGAAGCTTTGAGACCCAACATGCATGCTTCATACTCCGCCATGTTATTGGTACAGTTGAAGTATAATTGAGCAGTGAAAGGAGTATGGAAGCCCTCGGGAGATATGATTACAGCACTAATGCCATTACCGAGTATGTTCGAGGCTCCGTCAAAAACCATGATCCATTGGGATCCTTCTTCAGGTCCTTCATCCGGTCCAGGTTCTTCATAGTCAGTCACTAGCATAATATTCTCGCCCGGGAACTCAAAATTCATTGAATGGTAGTCATCCACGGCCTGATGAGCAAAATGATTAGCTAATACACTCCCCTTGATTGATTTCTAGGTTGCATATTATATATCGTATTCAGTTAAGATCATTTGCAATCTTGATATTCTTCTGGAGAGAGCGGGCTTCTCAAAGATGTACTTGATCAGATCCATCTTAGATATCAACAAAGTAGTGTGGGTTAACATATACTGCCTCAGTCGGCGAGCAGCCCATGCCAAAGCGCAACAAGTTTTCTTGAGCAGTGAGTATCGTATTTCACAGTCGGTAAAATTTTTGCTAAGGTAGTATATTGCATGCTCTTTTCGACCAGACTCGTCATGCTTCCCCAGCACACACCCTATTGAATTGTCTAATACTGTTAAGTACATTATCAAAGGTCTGCCTTCAATCAGAGGCATTAGAATTGGTGCTTCTTGAAGATATTCCTTAATTCTTTCGAAAGCAGTCTGACATTCGTCATTCCATTTTAATACTTGATCTTTCTTCAGGAGTTTGAAGATCGGCTCACATGTAGCAGTCAGATGTGAAATGAATCTGCCGATATAATTTAGGCGCCCCACGGAACCTCTAACTTCCTTCTCAGTACAGGGAGCCGACATCTCTTGTATGGCCATCACCTTTGCAGGGTCTACCTGAATACCTTTTTCACTGACGATGAACCCCTGAAGTTTACCAGACCTTATCTCTAAGGTGCACTTGTTCGAATTCAGTCTCAACTTGTATGTCTTCAACCTATCAAACAACTTTTGTAGATGATCAAAGTGCTCTTCCTCAGTTTGAGACCTGACTATCATGTCATCAACATAAACCTCCATCTCATGGTGAATCATATCATGGAACAAAGCTACCATGGCTCACTGATAAGTTTCCCCAGCATTCTTCAACCCGAAAGGCATCACCTTGTAACAGAAAGTGCCCCACTATGTGACAAAGGTTGTCTTCTCCATGTCTTCAGGAGCCATCTTGATCTGATTGTACCCAGAGAAACCATCCATGAAGGAAAAGATCTTGTTATATGTGGTGTTATCAACCAGAACATCAATGTGGGGAAGCAAGAAGTCATCCTTGGGGCTTTCCCTGTTCAGGTCTCTGTAGTCCCCACACATCTGTGCCTTACCATATTTCTTAGGTACCTGAACGATGTTAGCAACCCACTGCAGATAGGAGGTGACAGCTAAGAACCTGGCGTTGAACTATTTTATAACCTCTGCTTTGATCTTCTTTGACATTTCATGGCGCATACGACAAACCTTCTGTTTAACCGGAGGACAATATTCTTTAGTCGGAAGACGATGTACCACAATATCAATGTCAAAATCAGGCATGTCTTCATATGACCAGGCAAAGATTTCAACATAATCGTGCAACATCTGTATCAACTGCTGTTCTCCAGATTTGCACCGATCTTGACTTCCTTTCTTTCTACCTTTGTGCCCAAGATTATCATCTCAACTGGCTTTTCATGAGGCTGTATAGCCCTCTCTTCCTGCTGTAACAGTCTAGCAAGTTCTCCAGGTACCTCACAATCTTCCTCACCTTCGTCCTCGGCTTGGTTGATCGGATTTTCGAAGTTATAACTAGAAATAGCAGAACTGTTATCAATGGGATCCAGAGTGGATATGGATCTGCAGTTTGATACGTGAGTGTGTGTAAGAGCATAGCTGTATTAATAAAGTGAAAAGCAGAAAAGAAAAAACAGAGAGCGCAAAATTTGTATGCAAGAACATCCAATGTTTTATTGATGACATATGCTAATGACATATAATAACCCTCACAAATAAACCATTGTGCCTCGGGTAAGACACAAGGCCATAGAATTTATATTGTTTATTACAAATCTGGAAAACAAGTCAGACAATTACTGCTGAACAAAAGAATTCAACACAAAATCTTTGGCCGTCCAGTTACTAGGTCCACCGTTGGTAGTAGGGTAGATCGAGCAGTCAATATCAGAATCTTTATCATCAGCATCTTCTGTGGAGGCAAAAACCTTAATAGAATTGACTCCCGAGCCATGCTTGGGCATGGGTGCAGTTTTGACGTTGGGAGTCTCAGGGGGGATCGAATGCAATCTCCTTCGCCTCGATCAGATCCTGTACCTTGTTCTTCAAAGCCTAGCAATTGTTGGTATCATGGCCTGGACTTTCAGAGTGGTAAGAACACCGAGCATTTGGATTGTAACGAGGAGGTGTGGTGTTGGGATTCTTCGAAGCCTCCTTTAAGGTTACCAGATTGGTCTTCAATAATTGTGGCAACATCTGAGACAGAGCCATGTTTATCCAGGTATACTGTCTTACCGGTCTTTCTGTCCTTGGTTGATTGTTCCTTTGTTGGGTAGGTTTAGATTTAGATATCATGGCAGCTCCTACCTCTGGACGGTGCTTGTTTCTATTTTGACCCCTGGGATTGTAAAAAAAATTGACCTCCTTCTTACCCATGAATGGCTTCTTCACTGTATGCGAAGAGGTGTCTTTCTGGATCTTGCCACTTCGGATCCCAGCTTCTACCCTTTCTCCAGTCAATATCAGCTCAGTAAAACCAACCGAGGATCTACCAATCAAGTGATTGAAGAACGGACCAGATAGTGTACCAAGAAACATGTCCACCGACTCCCTATTAGACAAAGGGGGTTGGACTCTCCCTGCCAAATCTCTCTACTTCTAAGCGTAGTCCTTGAAACCTCCGCTTGCACTCATGGACATGCTCTGGAGTTGAGTACGTGTAGGAGTAAGGACATCGTTGTATTGGTATTGCTTATAAAAAGCAACACACAAGTCTTCCCAGTTACGGACATTGACTCCCTCTAGCTGATAGAACAACTTAAGCTGAGTCCTGGACAGACTATGTTGAAAGAAATGGACCCACAAGTTCCTATCAGTAGTGTGAGGCTGGATCTTCCTCACATAAGAACGAAGATGAAGCTTAGGGAAAGAAACCCCATCATACTTTGAAAATACCGGAGCCTTGAACTTCGGTGGAATGACAACCCCTGATACCTTACCCAGATCTTCAAAATAATCCCTGGTACTCTTTGGATCTCCATTGCATTCAGAAGATCCTCTAACTTCTTGTATCTATCCTCAACTGGGGGACACTGTTCTTCATTGTAATCAGTGTAATTATTAGAAACATCTGGGCTAGGGTCCTCCTCCCTTGCCTCTCCCTCTTGATTCTCCCCTTTGGATGAGGAGGTCAGGTCAACTGGTTGCTTCAACGGTCCCTTAAATCTTCTGCCCAGATTCAGGACACCAGCGGTCTTCTCTGCCTTCTTCTTTTTCTCTTTAAGAATAAGGGCCTTCAGATCTTCCTTCCCTTTAGCCAAAGCTACGAACATTTTCTGAAATTGGGCATTTTGTGCCGGGAGATCCTTGATACTTTGTTCAAAGATATTATTGCTAAAATAAACAGTGAAGAAGATGAGAAACCTGTTATGTGATATGTTTATGCATTGATATGTATGACCTGTGTATGCAATGATTTCAAGGACTTTGGGAAATTTAAATTTGCGAACCAAAAATGAAACAGATTTTATTAGTAGAATCCAAAGTACAATTTCCTTTTAGGCGTTACAATTGAAAATTCTAAAAACTAAAAGAAATCAAGTTTCCCATGGATGCTTCCTCTTCGTGCCGAGATAGACATTAAGGCTTCTTTCCTCATGAAGCTGCTTTGTGAGCTCTAAAACTTTCTTATCATGGGCATAGAACTGGTCCCTGTAATTATCCCTCTCCTTCTTCAACTGAATCCAAGACATTTTTAATTCTTCAAGATCAGTGGGCATATCAGGATAAAGCACCGTGTAGGGAATATCCCCTTCAGTAATGGGCTCCATAATCACTGGTAAGGCAACTATGTATGGCATCATAAGTCTCTGAGCACGAGCTCGTACCCATTGGAGATAAGGTTCCATAGGAATGGAAGTCTTCGGCCCTAAAGTCTTGACGTCAGATCTGTTTACCATGCCCCAAGGTCGTATGAACCTCTGGAGATACCCTTGAACATCATCCTCATAGTTAAACACAATGCCATGGATAAGCATCTCATGAGGACCATCCCTTTGAGCGTAACCAAATTGTCGCAGAGCCAAACAAGGATTGTAAGTTATGCCTGCCCTAATGCCAAGTAGTGGGACATTAGGGAACTGCCCGCAGCAGTCGATAATAGAAATATCTCCCATAGATCAGAAATACAAGAGAGTATCCACGTGAGAGAGTGACATTATCCTTTGCGACCAACCCAAACCTTCTTCATTCTTCAGCACTGACTTAGGGAGGTTAGAAATAAACCACCTCGACAGTAATGGCATGCAGCACATAAGAACCCCTCTTCTCTTCATAGTACGATTGTGGAGAGAATGCAAGATATCTCCGAGCAAATTAGGCACATGGTTGCCAGAGAGGAAGATCTTGATAGAATTCACATCTATGAGCAAGTCTTGATTAGGGATCAATACTAACCCATAAATTAGAAGATCCAAAACCTCCCCAAAAGCCTGAAAGTCCAAATCATCCCAAAACAATTGGGCCTTCTCTATTAAGAACTTGGATAGAAAACCCTTGACTCCGCTTCTTGTTTCCCAATTGGATACCACGTTGACCCATTTTAGATGCAAAGCTGAGGAAATAAATTTTGGCTTGGTTACCTCTTCTAAACCTATGAAAGGCATCTAGTCGAGAATAGGTAGATCCAATAATTGAGAGAACTCTTCCATGGTAGGCACCAACTGATAGTCTGGAAAGGTGAAGCAGTAGTGTCTGGGATCAAAGAACTGAAAGAGTACACCCATCATCTTTTCATCGAAGCTTGAAGTAACTAGGTTGAGAAGTCGACCATATCTCTTAGTGAACGAAGAAGTTTCAGGTACCCTTGATACTAGCTCCTTGAGTTGGAGAGGTATTCTCACAAAGCTGATTCAGATAGTGTTTCCATGAGCGGAAGCCATGTTCTGCAAAATAGAACAAAGATGAATCCCCTTGGTCCTTGAAATGGTTAGTGTAATAAGAATGGATGCTATGTTGTGATGCATGATGTTATGTTCAAACAGAGTAAGTCACACACAAGAAAAGCACACAATAGACCTTAGGTTCAAAGTCTTGCATGAGGTTAAAGGTAAGTACCCTCTTGATGTTTAGTTGGTTTCAAACCTGTCTTAGAAAATTAACTGAGTTCTAAGGATTCTCAATATCACTGGTCATCCTTTATCGGACATTGTTTCAGCTCAGACAATCTTTTCTTGGAGATGAAATATCTCAAAAGTATGATCTCAATGAGTGTTGCATCGAGTATCAACCAATCCTCAGCTTTATTCCGAGGCTGGCTATCTCATTTCTTTCTAATGGATAAGTTTGTTCAACTAAGGTTATAAGGTCCGTTAGTGCTTCACGACACCACACGACGGCCCCGTATTCTTCTCCTTTCAACACGAAGGATACCGGTACCAACCAAAGTGTTACACCAACACAACCATCGCTTAAACCATATCAGTATACACCATACAGTTACCACGATCTATTGCTGTTTACCTAAAAAGTGTCCCCAGATTCGGGTGTAGGATCTTCAACAATACCCAAGCAAAAATCCTTAAAGATAAAGCAAGAAAAACAAACAAACAAAGAAATTTAAAGATGAACTAGATTCCAAGTTAAACTCCACTTTATTAGTTAATCCTCAGCAGATTCACCAGTTATGTGATACGGTGGCAGAACCGACTGTTTTTGTTACTAATGGTTTTGCGTTTTTTTGTTTGCAAATGTACGGTAAGAAAGAGTTGCCACAGACTTTTATTTAATCCAACAAAGGAAAAGGAAAAAGAATAGAAAAAACCTCTTTCGAGATGTTTTTGAGTACGAGGGGTAGATTATAGAAAGGGAATGTGTTAGCACCCTTTCTATCTGTGGTTTTCCACGGGCTCTTAGGTACTTTCTCATTCTTAAATTTCTTTTGTGTGTTTGAAAAAGTTTTGAAATTTGCCTTAGTGCAGCGTTTCACTTTATGGTAACGCTTGTATCGGTCCTTAAGGAGGTGATAAAGTGTTTTTGAAAAGCTTGTTTGAAAGTGTAAGTGTGAAAATTTATTGTTTTGAGCAAGTACTTAAGAGTTTCTACCTACTCGAAAAAGGATGTTCATTTTCTTATTTCCTTTAGATAGCGTTATCCTACTATTAAGGAGTAGGTAGCTCCATCGTTGGAGTTTGAGGGACAATCGAAAGGGACAAGTACGATCACTAAAGCAATGATTAGGAAACCTTAGTAGTTACCCTAGAGTCATAAAGATCTTTCTGAGGCAACATTGGAATGGGTTATTTTTTATCTTTTAGGACTAGAGGGAAACCACTAAAACTCCCTATACTTCATGACCATTTACCGAAGGCAACCGAAGTGGGGCAAACCCTAGGAGTGAGCATGTGCAAGTTTTTATTTTTCAGTTATTATCTTTGCAGATTTAGGGTTTTCTACTGTTTTAAATTATGATCTTTTGCATATAATCCTATTATCAATCATCTAACAGTTTATAATTAATAACAGAAAATAAAGTGCAAGAAATTCAAACCTAACTATTACAAGGCTTTGGGGAGGGGGATTACATAGTCAAAAACATGGGGAAAACAGTAAATAAAAGTAGTAATAAACCTAATTAACTATTACAAACTCGGAGCAATTACATTTATTGGAAAAATAAACAAATAAATGCGCGCGAGAATAAATTAAACGAGGGATTAAAATTAAATTCAAAGATATTTAATTAGTGAATAAAGAAAAAATATTTTTTGGAATTTTTTTGAGAAAAGTAATTAATTTTAAAAATTAACCTAATTCCTAATTGATTTTAATTATGAAAAAAAGAATTCAAGTGATCATAATTAACCTAATTAATTAATAGAATTAAATATTGTATAAAAAAACCTAATTCTAATATTTTTGTGTTTTTATGATTTTTGATTTAATTAAAAAACAATGATTTTATAAAATAATTAAAAACTAATAATTAAAATAAGAAATTAAAAAAGAAATAAAATGGGTCTGGTGTGAAAGTAACTCTGGGAGGTGCATGGTTGAATTTTCCAAGCCCAGAATTGCTGGCCCATTTGTGCTGGATCCAATGAGGATCACCTTTAGGGAGTGCACCGTGTGTTGCGCTTGTGATGCGTTAGATCTGGGCCATGTGATGATCCAAGGGCTGGATCTGTGGGTGCATAGTGGACGCTTGGTTGTTTGATGCACATGATCTGTAAAGAAGTTGTAAGAAAAATAATACGCACACGCCTGGGATCGAACCCAGGACGTTTGCCTCACGCATTCGTTCCTGGACCATATGCGCTGGAAGGTTTAGTTGTTAACATAATAATCAAAATAAAATATAATCTAATAAAAAAGTAGTGCGAATAGAAAAACGCGCGAATTTCAAACGAGCCAGTGGTATACCACAACGCCCTCATCTTCTTCCCTAGGGACTGTTGTTTTAGAAAGGGCTTTTACCTTTAGTCCACTTCATCCCTATAGGTTATAGCGATAGTTCTTGTGCGTGGCTACAAACCTGCAAAACTCTAAAATGTAATTCAAGCAGAATAAATCCCATCCAAGGGCATGAATCATTTGGAAACGATCCCCTGAGCATGAATGGACCCTTAATTTGGCCCAATTTCGCTGTGTACAGAGTTCCCAATTTGGGACCTCAAAACCCTAGCAATGGTGTATCATGTATCCTGCATCTAAACGCGAATTCAACTATACAGAAAGCTTGCACACATTCATATGAACAATAATATGTGATCAAAACAAGTTTATGGTACATGAATCAATGAATTCGAGTTTGAGAAAAAGCGAGCAAACCGTGGGTGTGGATGATGTGATTCTGGAAGCTTTGATGCTAGGAAACGATTGGAAAAGCTTCTGGGAGTACCAAGTAACATATTGAAACCTTCAAATCCCCTTGAGGAGGGCTTCAATGTGGAATATGATTTGAGTTTTTCTTTGAATTTTTGGAAGCTTTTTCTTTCTCTTTTTGAGGCCGGCTGCGCACGAATTCTTCTTCTCTAGGGTTGCAATGCATTGTGTATATGTACTGAATCCAATAAGGTCATTATAATTGGAAATAATCAAAATATTGATGGTCTTGAATTTTGATTCAAATATTTCCAAAATGGAGATTTCTTCCTCTCATGGCTTGGCACGATTTTTTTGATGTTATACAGCTTGCATGATCTATAATTCAATGCAAAACAAATCTCATTCCCTTAATTTGATTTATTTTTTATTTAATTTGATTTAATTTTAATTTATTTTATTTTTAAATGAATAAAAATCAAAATAAATTAAATAAACAAAAATAAAAAGGCATAGAGGGTTCCATAGGTCGTGGACCATGCTAGGACTGAGATTCAATCTTGAAAAGATGGGCCCATGTGGGGAAAAAATGCAATTTTGGGCATTGTTGTCTTTGTGCTAATTTCCAAAAATGGTCAACTTTGACAATGCATATCTCTCTCTCTCTCTCTCTCTCTCTCTCTCTCTCTCTCTCTCTCTCTCTCAATTTTGACCCTAAGAGGGTGTTCCTTGACTTTTTAGAAACTTAAGATGTCCTCTAAACTACCCTTTTGGTCGGACAGACCGACCTGCTCTGATACCACTTATGTAACACCCCATTTCTACCCAGCAGATAATAATAAAATCAAAGTTCAACATAAATAGGATGCTACATTTTTCAACTTAAAATCAAACTTCATTTAATCACATATAAAATAGATACATAACACTTAACTCGACACAGTGAAGATAAATCCCCTTCACTCTGGATTACCTGCACGTTACCAACAGAGGGCAACATTCAAACAGTAAGGGGTGAGATTCTCAAATCATATAAGTGAGTGCATGATAAATCATATATTAGAATTCAGGAATATAAAATCACCACTTCACAACTTTCAAACATCTTTAATCTCAACAAAGTATCAACACGACATAACAACTAATTCAAAACCTTTAAATGATACCTGCTACAATAAGTTAACAACATAAAGCAACAACAAATCTATCTTCACCACAACTCAAGATGCAACATTGAATGTAACTCAATTACAATGCACATGCATGTTACAATTGGAGCATAACTCCCAACTTGAAAATCTGCCAATAATTAGAGGCATCAACAAGGCATAAGCCTTCAACTTAATATTTTTCCAATCCAGGCCAACTTGGTGCCAATCCAGGCAAACTTAAAAATGCAATTGTATGTGACTCAATGAATGCAACAATCACATACAACAACAACAATCACCGTCTCAAAGGCTTAAGCCTACATCGTCACTTTACCAATAATTAGAGGTACTTATCGTCGCTTCAACACTAGCCATAGGTCTACAACTTAATCCACTTATCAATCACAACATATAAACAACAACATATTCAACAACAACAATGTATTTGACAACGACTTATTCACAACAATAACCAACAACACAATTCCATAAACTGGAACCATTCAACTTATTTCGACTTCACCTGCAAATCAACTTTATTCTACATAATTCTAACCAAAACAAACCAACTAAAAATACCTATTTGTATATACGACTTATTCCGACAATTTCAACTAATTATGGTTAACTACTTTTACCGCTCAAATCTACAAATTCGGCTAATCGGAATTGTTTTATATACTGTTATTACTACTATTTATTTATACTGTTACTAATCTCTCTCTGCCGAATGAGTTTCACTCGTTTCCTGTAATTCACTTATAACATATATTACTTGGCAATATATTCTCTTTTTCTATTTAGTTAATCCTCCAAAACAGTTACTGCAACTTTACTATAGCATACTACTGATAAGATAAAAATAGTTTAATTTGTTCCCTAACTGCTTTTGTATTTAATAAACTCCACAATGATACCATATAAAAATTATATAGCATAGTGCCACAGAAAAATAGAGAAACAGGGAAACAGAAAAACAGAGACAAAATAAAGTGCCATGTGCCAATGGGGCACTTTCCCTCCACTTCCTCACTTGTGTCGGTCGGCACAACTTCCTCTTCCTAGGCAATAACGGTCGTTATGCTTTCCCTGCCAGCTTGTGACGGTTGTCACAGGCACTTCCCCCCACCTACTAACGATCGACATCAAACCCCCGTTCTATGATTCTCTGTTACTTCTCCAGTTTCCTTGGTATCCATATATTTTCAATGGAACAATCAATTAACAACACACAAGAATACGAAAGTTTCACCCATATTCATCATTAATTAATTTTCTAACATCAATTTCCATGAATAAACACAAACAATAATAAATTTACACCCTAAATTCCACATACAAATTCTCATAACCCCATTATAGGATAAGAAACTCCACCCTTACCTTGGATTGGAGATCGCTTCGTAATTCCGATTGCAACCCACTGTTGTCATAACTCCAAGCCTTTCTTCTTCTTCTTTTCTCTAAAACCCTTATTTTATTTACAACCACTTCTTATTCTCTCTTCTACTTTACAAAAAAACCTAATTCCTTCTTATTCAACTTTAACATATAATTTCTATTATTAATTCAATTGGGCCTAATTTTCACACCCCACTTTTTACTACCAACAACACTTTAAATTAAGCCCATAAGAAAAAAATAATAGTACTATTATAATACTATTTTCCACCACTTAATCAACTCAATAATAATCCAATATAATAATATTATTTCTAATATTATTTCTCCGATCAAACCGACTATTTCACTTGACATCTCAAATCAACATATTAATCTGATCGCGCCTCTTAAAATAAAACTGACAGATGCTAACTTCGACCATTTCCAATAAATAAATCTTTAATTAATTTAATTAAATAAATAATTAAATTCGGGGCGTTACAGTTTTCCACGGGCTCTTAGGTACTTGCTCATTTTTTAAAACTGTTTGTGTTTGTATATTTTGAAAGATTTTGTTTGCTTTATGGTAACTCTTGTATAAGTCCTCAAGAGTGTGATAAAGCATTTTTGAAAAGATTTTTGAAAAGTCTGTAAGTGTGAAAATTTCAGGTTTGAGCAAGTACTTAAGAACAGTCTACCTACTCAAAAAAGGATGTTATTTTCCTCCTTTCCTTTAGATAGTGCTATCCTACTATTAGTGAGTAGGTAGCCATATCGTTGAATGTTGAGGGACAATCAAAGTGAAGTTTTACAATCACGAAGGCAATTTATGGAGACGCATCAGCAATTTTTCTTTTAGGGACTAGATCATTTACCTAAAGGCAACTGTAGGGTCATCGAGGGACTATGATCTTTTTTTATTTACGGGTCTTTACTAAAGCGTTCCTGCCTCATGACTGTTTTATTTAAAGGTAGCCAAAGCAGGAGATACCTTAGAGGTGCGCATGTGCAAGTGTGTTGAGATTCAGTTATTTATCTTGCATTATTAAGTTTGCTAACGTTTTAATTTTCAGTCTTATCAAGCACGCCTAGTTACTAACAGCTAATATTTACAGAAATTTAAAGTGTGAAAATTTAAATCCTAGACTATTACAACGCTTTCGGACAATTACATAAAAAAGTGCAAGAAAATAAAATGCAGAATTTTAAATCTAGACTATTACATCCCATAATCAGTTACATTATTTATATAAAATGCGAGAATAAAAGTAACGCGCGCGAAATAAATATTACGTCTAAAAATCCTAAAAAAAATTCTATGTAAACAAGAAAAATCTTTTTGGTTTTATTTTTATTTATTTCAAGAAAAATAATTAAAATAAATCTAAATTTAATTTAAGAAAATAAATATTAAATGAAATTCATCTAATTCTAATATTTTTGCATTTTTTATTAAGAAAACATTTGAAACATAAATGAAATACTAAATTCTAGTTCATTTTAAAATAAGAAAGTAGTTAAAATTTAATTAATTAATTAATTAAAGCAATTCATTATTTTAATTAAAAAAATTCTAAGCCAAATTTTTTTGTGATTTTTTTTAATAATTATTTCATTAATTAATTAAGAAGATAAAAGAAACTAAAACATTTAAAAAAAACTAGATGAGCTTGAGATAGTAAAAAAAGTGGAGGTGTGGTTGTTGAATTCACTAGACTAGAAATGGAGAGACCTAGATTTGCTTCTGGATCCAATGTGGATTAGTCTTGATGGCACATGGTGAGCCCCCAGATGGAGTGTGCTAGATCTGATCAGATGAACATCTGATGACACATGTCTGATGGTGTATAATGCACATCTAGCTACGAGGAGCACCAGATCTGCATGAAACAAGATAGAAAATATAAAAATGGAGCTTACTGAGGCATTTTGTGATGTTTCAGGGCTTGGTAATGATTGCAAAAGCTTTAGGGAGCCTCTAGGAATGTATTTGAATTTGTTGTTTGGACTGAGAAAGGCTGGAACCTAAAATGTGAATTTTTACAAATTTGATAATTTTTTCAAAATTTGTAGAGCTTTTCCAGGCTGTATCTCATGTGTCTTGAAGCTTTCTAATGTATCCTTTATATAGAGAGGAGGGAGGAGACAAGAGAACCAAGGTAATAACAACCATAAACATGTGTTTTTAAAACCATGAATGATGTTTTGTAACTTTGCCAAAGACATGGAATCTTTTCATTTTTTGAATTAATGTGGACACCTTTACACGAAATTTTATGGGCCTGGGCTATCCAAAACATCAATCCAAAGCTCAAATACCATTTCCAATTATTTTATACATTTTATTTTATATTTATTTGAAATAAATTAAAATAAATATGAATAAAATAGTTATCAAATGCAAGGTATGGCAAGAATAATTTTAGAGGTCCTCTATAAACTTAGGAAGATGCTTGAAGTCCAAGAAATTGAACCCATGCCGTAAAACTTCAAATTTGCTCAATGCATAATTCTTGAAAATTCCCAAAATTTTGCCAACTTGGGAAAGCCATAACTTGCTCAATATTTATCTCATGATAATGATCTTTGTCTCTTTGGAAAGCCCAAGATGTCTACTTCAATCCATATATTGATCAATTTTGCATTTGAAGATTTTATATTGATGTAAAAGGTCTTTGAAAAAATTGGCTTTTGTTGACTTTCTGAAAATGACCTGTAATGTATGAGCTTGTATCTTTCAAATGGTGCATTTCTTGGACTTGAGGGATGAAGATAAGATGTAGGGAGTGATATTATCTTCAATATGAGCTTTTTTGTGGGGGAAATGGATGAAGTATGTGAAAGTTATGTCTGGTCAAAGTTTAGTTGACTTTTTCTATAGAAACCCCAATTTGCCATTTTTGACTTTTGATGAATTAGGAGCATTTATTGAGGAATCATGATCAACCCTTGATCAAATGACGAATATCACTTCAAAATATTGATGTTGACCAAAAATCTTGAAGTTTAACTATACATGGGCCACAGTTGAGTTTTGACCTCGCATGGTTGATTTACCAATACTTGAGCAATTGACTGAGCAAACTTATTGTGGAAGGCATGAAATTTGGTATGGATAATATTGAAGACATATTAGGACCATGGGAAACATTTGAGACCATTGGAGCTCAACCATCTTTATGAAAATTAAAACCCTTGTTGGGGGTTCATTGCCTTAGGTGGATAATTGTTTGGTCAATTCTTGGTCAACCTTGAGCAATTGAGGACTTCTAGGAATATATTTTGTGTGAAAATGGGAGGGAAAATTTTGGGGTACAACAGCTGCCCCTGTTAAATCTTCTTAAACTTGAAGTTTTAGATTGGCCTGTTTGCTTTCGTGATCTGAAGGTGGAAGATGATTGAACACTAGAGTGCCTAAAAATTTGCACTCGCCCAAAGTGAGACTGTTGATGAATAATATCGGGAATAGGCTTAAGATGCCATTTGGAAAAGATGACAGAAGACTGTCGGAGATGGGATTAAAGATGCCATCCAACGAGTATGATGGAGAGTCGTCGGAGACGGGCTTAAAGATGCCATCCAAAATAGATGTTGACTTCGTAAGGAGTCTCTTTGTGGGGATTCCTGTTCATGCTGTCCGAGGAGGAGT
Source organism: Vicia faba (assembly GCA_948472305.1). NCBI lineage: Eukaryota > Viridiplantae > Streptophyta > Magnoliopsida > Fabales > Fabaceae > Vicia > Vicia faba. The sequence goes on along the minus strand of OX451740.1, from coordinate 758,932,715 downwards.
CTGTCGGGGAATGTTTTTTAAGGGAATAGAGTCTAGGAGATTCGGTTGTCCATTACTCTATTGGGAAGTCATCCCTTGATTGAAGAGAAGAAAGTAAACTTCTATTTGGTCAAGATCCAGGCTTCACAGTGAATTGCTAAGGATGATAAGGCTGGCTACTATCTGGTCATATTCCAGGCTTCAGAACGACTTACTGAGGAAATGAGATTAAACTGTTGTCTGGTCATACTCTAGGCTTTGCAGTTTCTCAAACTGGAATAGAAATCAGAAAAATCTTAGTGTTGATTTAACTGAACCAGATAAAGGATCTACCAGAAAAGAATAAGTAAAAAATCAATGGTCGATTCAAACTGAACCAGCAGAGGTCTTGATTTATGTTTAACTGGATAAGAATCAGAAAAATCTTAGTGTCGATTTAACTGAACCAGAGAAAGGATCTACCGGAAAAGAATCAGTAACAAATCAATGGTTGATTCGAACTGAACCAATAGAGGTATTGATATATCTTTTACTGGTTAAGAATCAGAAAAATCTTAGTGTCAGTTCAACTGAACCAGACAAAAGTCTTGGAATATCTTCAACTGGAATAGAAATCATAGAGATTTTAGTGTCAATCTGACTGAACCAGAGAAAGGATCTGTCGGAAAAGAATTAGTAACAAATCAATGTTTGATTCAAACTGAACCAACAGAGGACTTGATTTATCTTTGAATGGATAAGAATCAAAAAAATCTTAGTGTCGATTTAACTGAACCAGAAAAAGGTCTTGGATTATCTTCAACTGGAATAGGAATCAGAGAGATCTTAGTATCGATCTAACTTAACCATAGGGAAATATTGAATTAACTTTGAATGGAATGGAAATCAGAAGAATCTTAGGGTTGATTCAACTGAACCAGATAAAAGTCTTGTAATATCTTCAACTGGAATAAAAATCAGAGAGATCTTAGTGTCGATCTGAATGAACTAGAGAAAAGATCTACCGGAAAAGAATCAATAACAAATCAATGGTTGATTCAAACTAAAATAGCTAAGGTCTTGATTCATCTTTGACTGGATAAGAATCAAAAAAATGTAGTGTCGATTTAACTGAACCAGAAAAAGGATCTACCGGAAAAGAATCAGTAATAAATCAATGGTGGTTTCAAATTGAACTAGCAGAGGTCTTGATTTATATTTGACTGGATAAGAATCAAAAAAATATTAGTGTCGATTTAACTGAAACAGAAAAAGGTCTACCAGAAAAGAATCAGTAACAAATCAATGGTCAATTCAAACTGAACCAGCAGAGGTCTTGGTTTATCATTGACTCGATAGGAATTAGAAAAATCTTAGTGTCGATTTAACTTAACCAGAAAAAGATCTTGGATTATCTTCAACTAGAATAGGAATCAGAGAGATCTAAGTATTGATCTAACTGAACAAGAGGAAAATCTTGAATTAACTTTGATTGGATAAGAATCAGAAATATCTTAGTGTCGATTTAAATGAACCAGAAAAAAGTCTTGGATCATCTTAAACTAGAATACGAATCAGGGAGATCTTAGTGTCGATCTGATTGAACCAGAGAAGGTTTCCAATTAACTTTGACTGAAATGGAAATCAGAAGAATCTTAGTATCGATTCAACTTAGCCAGACTAAAGTGTTGGAATATCTTCAACTAGAATAGGAATCAGAGAGATCTTAGTGTTAATCTGACTGAACCAGAGAAGGTCTTTAATTAATTTTGACTAGAATGGAAATCAGAAGAATCTTAGGATCGATTCAACTGAACTAGACAAAAGTCTTAGAATATCTTCAACTGGAATAGGAATCAGAGAGATCTTAGTGTCGATCTGACTAAACCAAATAAGGTCTTTAATTAACTTTGACTAGAATGGAAATCAGAAGAATCTTAGGATCGATTCAACTGAACCAGACAAAAGTCTTGGTATATCTTCAACTGGAATAAGAATCAGAGAGATCTTAGTGTCGATCTGACAGAACCAGAGAAGGTATTTAATTAACTTTGACTGGATAAGAATCAGGAAAATCTTAGGATCATTTTACCTGAACCAGACAAAAGTCTTGGAATATCTTTAACTAGAATAGGAATCAGAGATATCTTAGTGTTGATCTGACTGAACCAGAGAAGGTCTTGAATTAACTTTGACTGGATAAGAATCATGAAAATCTTAGGATCGATTTAACTGAACCAGAAAAAAGTCTTGGAATATCTTCAACTGGAATAGGAATCAGAGAGATCTTAGTGTCGATATGACTGAACCAGAGAAGGTCTTGAATTAACTTTGACTGGATAAGAATCAGGAAAATCTTAGGATCAATTTAACTGAACCAGACAAAAGTCTTGGAATATCTTAAACGGGAATAGGAATCAAAGAGATCTTAGTGTCGATCTGACTGAACCAGAGAAGGTTTTGAATTAACTTTGACTTGATAAGAATCAGGAAAATCTTAGGATCGATTTAACTGAACCAGACAAAAGTCTTGGAATATCTTCAACTGGAGTAGGAATCAGAGAGATCTTATTGTCGATCTGACTGAACCAGAGAAGGTATTTTGAGAATGTCGTTATGAGGAAGATGCTGAAATAGCCTTTCGTTAGACGTAGCTTTTGAGAATATTACCAGGTCACATAAGTAGTCAACGGTGTTTGTTGATTTGATCTTTTCCCTGAAAAAGGAAAATGGTTAGTTGTATGCAATGTCATGATGTATGAAATGCATTGTGTGATAATGTTCTCAAAATAAATAAGATTATACTTTATGCGATGTGTATGCGCATGCCATAATGTATGAATATGGGATTCTATTTCCATATTTTCCAATATGGGAAAGTAAGTCCTGGACTGCCGCTGAAGAGCATTGGGACGCTGAATCCTTCGTTTTCGTTGAGGATAATGGATGGAGATGATTTGTCGAGGATTTCCTATTTCTTTTTGAGAATACTCTTTCGGGGATTGACTCTGCTTGAGAATAACTCTGTGGAGGGAGGATGATTTATCGGAAGATCTTGCCGATGTAGAGAAATACTCTGTTGGGGAATGAGCTTTTGCAGTTTGCGAAATAAACTCTACCTGGGAAGGAGATTTTAGACTGTTTGAAATTATAAAACTCGGCTGGAAAAAGATATTTCAGTTCTCTGAAGGAACTTTGCTGGAGGAAGTAATTCCAGCTAGGGGAAGGAGGTGATCAAAAGTTTGGTTATTTCTGCTCTGTGGGGAACATATATGTCACGGGGTCATATGCTGAGGACGTAGTGGTGACTTTGCATCAGGAAGTTTCTGCCCCTGTACCTGCTAGAGAAAGTACCAGCGGGGGATTTGTGGATGGTTTGAGTGTCGTCCCAACTCATGGGGCACTGAGTAATAGCTGATCAGGATGATAAGTCTTCTACTGATAGGCAAGTGACAAGATGACGGGACATAGTCGTACGCTTTAATCCCTAATTTTTGCCTAGACATCCCTTTCGAGTTTTCAGTCCACCGGGATACCCTTTTTTTCCCATGCCCCCTTTTCAGGTTTTCGACTTGTCGGGTGTACAATTTTTTTTCATATGTATATCCGTAAATTTTTCCCGAACCTTTTTGGTTCGTCGGGATACCTTTATTTTTGAATAGGACAGTCAACCTAGCGGGTCTTTTTCATGCGTAGTCTTTTCTGACTATGTCCATGTTCACCGAGTGCAGAGAATTGTCACAATCCTTAGTAGTAAGTGTTGTCACACTGCCATAAGGTGTTTGTTTGATCGTACATGATTCATTGCTGGAATTCATGTCTAATTCCCAAAGTGATTCAGATGGAGTTCTTCCCCTGGCTATTTGGAATTTTTGAGGGATTCCTTGAACCTTGACTTGACTGTCCCAAATCAGCTAGTCACCAGGTTATGCCCCTTGATTATGAATGGCCTATCACTGGAATGTCTTTCCATTTGAGATGATTTTATCCACTGAGAGGATTTCTGTTCATCGAATATCTGTCGTGCGAATTTCTCTACTGTTAAACAAATAGTCATATGCAAATAATGGTATTTTAAGAATGAAAATCTTATGTCTGTCTTGAAGTTTGAAAATTCATTTTTTAGTAAAACAAACAAATTTTGTAAAAGTGTGATGTTAGCTCAGGATTGAAATTCTGGCTGCAGATACTCAATGTCACGTTCAATGTTATGACACCGTATCTGACTTACTATATGACAGTAAATACAAAAACAATAAAGAACACAGTCAATTGTTTACCCAGTTCAGTGTGCAACAACACCTACTCTGGGGGCTACCAAGCCAGGGAGGAAATCCACTATAAGAGATGTTAATTCAGGAATAAACCAACCAGTTTATCTCCTTCACTTAAGACCTACCCAATGCAATTTCAATCTAAGTACAACTTAAACCTGAGTTCCTACTCACTCCCCCTCAATCACAACAGTGATACATAAAACAATTTGACTAATGAATTGATGAAGACACTCTTCAAAAAACATACACCTGATTAAGCTTCACAGCTTTTTAATCAAGCAACACAACCACTCTTGCTTCACAGCTTTGAGTGATATACACAACTAACTTGACTCTGCTTCACAGCTTTAGTCAAGAAACATTCAAACACTCTTGCTTCAAAGCTTTGAGTGCTACACAACCCTTACAATTAAAAACCTATTCCAAGTCACTTATCACAATGATAATTGCTTGAAGTACAATAATTAAACCTATACAGTTTACAAATGATCTTTTGACCAAAAAGGGATTACTTGCAAAACAGCAGCTCTGTTGAATATATAGCAGCTGCAACTTCAGTTAGGGTTTCCACAAAAACCTAGGGTTAATTCCGTTTGACCTTAAGACTAGGTCACAGGACTTTATTAACCAGGTTAGGGTTGAGCTAGGTTAACCCAAAGAAAACGCAGGATTCTGTTCTGGAAAGACTGAGTTATTTTCCTGAAAAAACTCAGAATTAACCAAACTGAAAACCTGTTAGTTCAGAACAGGATGTCTTAACATCTGTTATGACATCTGAGAAACCTGTCTACTGATTTAGGAAAATGTGATCATTTTGCAAAATGCTCAGATACACACTTATAAACATCAGTACCTGAATGACAATATTTTTCTGCAAAGGTACCTAATGAATCAGTACAAACTAAACTAGAATGTTATGACATCAGTCATGACATTCACACATACACTTGGGTTTTACCAAAAATGCAAGCCAATACCTAAACAACTACAAACTCCCCCTTTGGCAGATTTTTGGCTAAAGACCCTAAGCAATCAGAGATAGATAGCAGCAGAAAGAAATGACTGCAGAAAAATAGAATGTCTAACTAAGCAGGTACTAATTAAGTAAGTACCAAAATATTCTCCCCCTCTTTAGCCACAAATGGGCCAAAGATACATGTTCATAAAGATTATACAGTTATCCAAAATAATAATAAGAGCAGCAGCAGAAAAAAAACTGAACATACTTCCAAACTCCACCAGATATCACCACCACCAATCAGCAACACCACCAAACAGCAACCAACCTTCAAGTACTGTCATCAGACTCAGAGGATTCGGGCTTCTTCCTTTTCTTGTGAGCAATGTCAGCATTCTTCTCTTTGTCTGATGTCTCAACATCCTTAGAGACATCTGGATTTGTTTCAGCATTTGAAATTTCTTGATTCAAAGGAACAGAAATGCCAGGAACTGAGTGGTTCTCGTTCAGAATTCGTGAAACAATTTTTGCTATTGCTTGATTAACATAGGCTAACCCTTCCCTATTTGCAATTTCAGGGGGAACTGAAGAAGAAGGATGAGATGGATTACCAGAGGCAGAAGTTTGGGACTTTCCTGCATGTCTTGTTCTCAACTCTTTGACCTTGGTGGGGTTAGTTCCCACTTTTCTACGAGAAGAGATCTCCAGGACTTCAGAGTCCAGACAGGAAGAGATTGTCCTAGAATCTTGATCAGAGGAAGAGGTTGAAATAGTCATATTGGATGATGATGGTGTTTGAGACATTTTGACAGTCTTAGAGGACCAACAGCAATTGAAGAGAAAATTCTGATTGAGAGACTGGGTTTTGATGAGGAGACGAGAGGGGAAGGAAGAAAAGGAGTGTCTATTCAACTTCTTAAAAGAATTGAAGGAAATGGCAAAATATAATTTTAACCCAATCAGAACAAGCATAACTCCTTTAATCCTTGTTTTAAGCAAAATTAATTGCTACAATTCCTCATGTTGGCAAATACCCAACTTACCCCTCAAGTTTTCAAATTGATTTGCATCCAGAGCCTTGGTAAAAATGTCAGCCAGCTGTAGCTCAGTGGCAACATGTTCCAATTTGATTGTCTTCTCTTCTACAAGGTCTCTGATAAAGTGATGTCGTATGTCAATATGTTTGGTCCTACTATGCTGAATGAGATTCTTGGAAATGTTGATTGTACTCAGATTGTCACAGTACAATGTCATAACATCTTGTGTGACATTATACTCAGTGAGCATCTGTTTCATCCAGATCATTTGAGAGCAGCTACTACCAGCTGCAATGTATTCAGCTTTAGCTGTAGAAAGAGACACACAGTTCTGTTTCTTGCTGAACCAGGAAACCAGATTATTTCCCAAGAAGAAACATCCTCCAGAGGTGCTTTTTCTATCATCAGCACTACCAGCCCAATCAGCATCACAGTAGCCAGTCAGAGCTGGTTCACAGCCATGAGAATACATCAACCCATAGTTGTAAGTTCCACTCACATACTTCAAAATTCTCTTCACTTGGTTGATATGACTGACTTTGGGATCAACTTGGTATCTTGCACAAACTCCAACTGCAAAGGCAATATCAGGTCTGCTGGCAGTTAAGTACAACAAGCTTCCTATCATGCTTCTGTACAGACTTTGATCCACCTTAACCCCACTTGAATCTTTGGAAAGCTTTAGATGAGTAGGAGCAGGAGTCCTTTTGTGACTTGCATTCTCCATACCAAACTTCTTTACAATGTTCTTAGCATACTTGCTTTGAGATAAGAAGATTGAGTCCTCCATCTGTGAGACTTGCAGTCCAAGAAAATAAGTTAGTTCTCCCATGAGACTCATTTCGAATTCAGCCTGCATCTGGTCAGCAAAGTGTTTAACCATATGTTCTGACATTCCTCCAAACACTATGTCATCAACATATATTTGGGCAACCATCAACTTCCCTCCTTCAGTTTTGACAAAGAGAGTTTTGTCCAAGCCTCCTTTTCTGTAGCCTTTGTCTGAGAGAAACTTTGTTAACCTGTCATACCATGCTCTAGGAGCTTGTTTCAGGCCATATAGAGCTTTTCTCAATTTGTAGACATGATCAGGGTGGGTTGGATCCACAAAGCCTTTAGGTTGTTCCACATAAGCTTCCTCATTTAAGTACCCATTTAGAAAGGCACTTTTCACATCCATCTGAAATAACTTGAACTTCAGAAGACAAGCAATTGACAATAGGAGTCTGATTGATTCCAACCTGGATACAGGTGCAAAGGTTTCATCAAAATCAACCCCTTCAACCTGGGTGTATCCTTGAGCAACAAGTCTTGCCTTATTTCTGGTGACAACTCCTTCAGCATCTGACTTGTTCTTAAAAATCCATTTTGTCCCAATGATGTTAGTTCCTTCAGGTCTAGGAACCAGTTCCCAAACTTCATGTTGCTTGAATTGGTTCAGTTCATCTTGCATTGCACCAATCCAGTATTCATCAGTTAAAGCTTCCTTGACATTTCTTGGTTCCATTTTGGACACAAAACAAGAGTTTGAGATGATATCTCTAGATCTTGTAATGACTCCACTGTTGGGATCTCCTATGATGAGTTCTTTTGGATGATCCTTCTGAATTCTGATGGAAGGGATCTTGCTAGCTTCCTTTGATTCAGATTCTGCTGTGGTGAAGTTGGGTAGATCATTCTGTTTGGTTGAGGTCTCAAGGAATGTCTCAACAGTACAAGGAACATCTATTTCTTCATGATAATCATCAATTATAACATTTATTGATTCCATCATGGCTTTGGTTCTGGAATTGAATACTCTATAAGCTCTGCTGTTTGAGGAGTATCCTAGAAATATGCCTTCATCACTTTTAGGGTCCAGTTTTCTTCTTTGTTCACGATCAGCCAGAATATAACATTTGCTGCCAAACACATGGAAGTACTTCACAGTTGGTTTTCTTCCTTTCCAGAGTTCATATATGGTGGATGAGGTTCCCTTTCTCAAGGTGACCCTGTTATGAACATAGCAGGCTGTATTCATAGCTTCAGCCCAAAAATACATAGGAAGTCTTTTGGCATGTAACATTGCTCTGGCAGATTCCTGCATGGTCCTGTTTTTTCTTTCCACAACTCCATTTTGCTGAGGTGTTATAGGAGAAGAAAACTCATGACTAATTCCTTCTGAAGAACATAAATCATCAAACTTGCTGTTTTCAAATTCCTTGCCATGATCACTTCTGATTCTGACAATACACCCTTCCTTTTCTCTTTGAATTCTTTTGCACAATTCTTTAAAAACTTCAAATACATCAGATTTTTCCCTAATGAAATTAATCCAGGTGAATCTGGAAAAATCATCCACAACCACATAGGCATATCTTTTTCCACCAAGACTCTCTACTTGCATTGGTCCCATCAAATCCATATGAAGAAGTTCTAGAACCTTAGAGGTGGTCAGATGTCTTGACTTTGGATGTGACATCCTAGTCTGCTTACCAACCTGACATTCACCACAAACTCTTTCTTCATCAATTTGCAGTCTTGGAATCCCTCTGACTGCCTCTAAGGAGATAATCCTCTTCATACCTCTTAGATGAAGATGGCCAAGTTTTTGGTGCCACAGTTTCACCTCTTTTTCTTCTTTTGCAATGGAACACACAGATGAGAAATTAGTGTTCTCAGGCTCCCACAAGTAACAGTTGTCTTTGGATCTGACTCCTTTCATTACTATCTCTTGTTTGTCATTGATTACAAGACATTCAAATTTTGAGAAATTGACCTTGAATCCTAGATCACACAATTGACTGATACTAATGAGATTAGCAGTCAACCCTTTTACCAGCAGTACTTCATTCAGACTTGGAACTCCAGGGAAGTCCAAATCACCAACTCCTTTGATTTCACCTTTAGCACCATCTCCAAAGGTCACAAAACTGGTGGTGTGAGGCTTAACATTATTGAGGAGGTTCTTGATTCCAGTCATGTGTCTGGAACATCCACTGTCAAAGTACCAGTCTTCCTTTGCAGAGACCCTCAGGGAAGTGTGGGCTATCAGGGCAGTAGCCTTTTTCTTCCATTTAGGAGCATGTGGTACCTTTTTAGACTTAGGTTTGACACCTGAGTTCTGATTAGGGTATCCGTGCAATCTGAAGCAGAAGGGCTTTATGTGGCCATATCTCCCACAATGATGACATCTCCATCTTTGGTACCTTTTCTTCATATGTCTCTGTTCCTGATGTTGAGAGTTGTGTTGAGACATCTGATTTGACATTTGCTTATCAGTACCAGATTTCTTTGCTTCCATAAATCCTAGTCCAGATTTATTTCCCACATTTTGTCCAACCTGAAGGATCTCTTCCAATTTGTCTGTTCCATTTGTCAGCATCTTGACAGATTTGGTCATTTGATTCAGTTGTGAGTTCAGCAATTGAACTTCTCCTTCTAGATGACTTATAGTTTCAAGGTTTGCCCTTTTTTCAGCCTCCAGTTTTATGATGAGTTTTGATTGTTTCTCATTCTTCACACAGACTTCAGTACTTCCGATACACAATTTCTTATAAGTATCAACCAGTTCTTCAAAAGTCACCTCTTCATCACTGATGTCACTTTCAGAGGTACAAACACCAGTTAAAGCAGTAACTAGTTTGGCAGATTCTTCTTCAGAATTACTTTCTGAATCACAGTCAGACCAAGTAACAGTCATTCCTTTCTTTTGTTTCTTAAGAAAGGTAGGACATTCAGCTCGAATATGCCCATATCCTTCACAACCATGGCATTGAATTCCTCTTCCTTGATTTCCCTTCTCTTCTGACCTTGGTCTTCTGCTGGAACTGTCAATGTCAGAGGGAATGTTATGAACATTAGACCTTGACTTTGGATCTATTCTTTTGATGAGTTTGTTGAACTATCTTCCAAGCATGGCTATAGCTTCTGAAATATTTTCTTCAACATCAGTGTTGGACACAAGTGCTATGCTCTTGTTCTTCTTGTCACCATTATCAGTGATCCCCATCTCAAAAGTCTGAAGAGACCCAATAAGTTCATCCACTTTCAACTTGCTGATGTCATGGGATTCCTCTATGGCAGTTACCTTCATTGCAAATCTTTTAGGCAAGGATTTGAGAATCTTTCTCACTAGTTTTTCTTCTGACATCTTTTCTCCCAGTGCTCCTGAGGTGTTGGCAATCTCCAAGATGTTCATGTGAAACTCATGAATGGTTTCATCTTCCATCATTTTTAGATTCTCAAACTTGGTAGTCAACATCTGAAGCCTTGACATTTTTACTTTGGAGTGCCCTCATGAGTAGTTTTGAGAGTGTCCCAAACTTCCTTGGCCAGTTCATATTGATGTACTAGTCTGAAAATGTTTCTATCAATTCCATTGAACAAGGCATTTAAAGCTTTGGAATTTCCCAGGGCTAACTCATCTTCTTCTTTACTCCAATCTTCCTCAGGCTTCAGACTGATTGTCCCATCTTTCTCAGTTATGGTGGGATGGATCCATCCTTTGTCAGCAGCTCTCCAAGCCTATTTGTCCAGAGATTTTAAGAAGGCAACCATACGAGGTTTCCAGTAGTCATAATTAGTTCCATCCAGAATGGGTGGTCTATTTCCAAAAACTCCTTTTTTGTCCATAGTGCCAGAAAGTGATATCCCTAGATCTCACTCAGTAATACAGGCAGGGTGCCTGCTCTGATGCCAATTGAAATTATGGCTGCAGATACTCAATGTCACGTTCGATGTTATGACACCGTATCTGACTTACTATATGACAGTAAATACAAAAACAATAAAGAACACAGTCAATTGTTTACCCAGTTCAGTGTGCAACAACACCTACTCTGGGGGCTACCAAGCCAGGGAGGAAATCCACTATAAGAGATGTTAATTCAGGAATAAACCAACCAGTTTATCTCCTTCACTTAAGACCTACCCAATGCAATTTCAATCTAAGTACAACTTAAACCTGAGTTCCTACTCACTCCCCCTCAATCACAGCAGTGATACATAAAACAATTTGACTAATGAATTGATGAAGACACTCTTCAAAAAACATACACTTGATTAAGCTTCACAGCTTTTTAATCAAGCAACACAACCACTCTTGCTTCACAGCTTTGAGTGATATACACAACTAACTTGACTCTGCTTCACAGCTTTAGTCAAGAAACATTCAAACACTCTTGCTTCAAAGCTTTGAGTGCTACACAACCCTTACAATTAAAAACCTATTCCAAGTCACTTATCACAATGATAATTGCTTGAAGTACAATAATTAAACCTATACAGTTTACAAATGATCTTTTGACCAAAAAGGGATTACTTGTAAAACAGCAGCTCTGTTGAATATATAGCAACTGCAACTTCAGTTAGGGTTTCCACAAAAACCTAGGGTTAATTCCGTTTGACCTTAAGACTAGGTCACAGGACTTTATTAACCAGGTTAGGGTTGAGCTAGGTTAACCCAAAGAAAACGCAGGATTCTGTTCTGGAAAGACTGAGTTATTTTCCTGAAAAAACTCAGAATTAACCAAACTGAAAACCTGTTAGTTCAGAACAGGATGTCTTAACATCTGTTATGACATCTGAGAAACCTGTCTACTGATTTAGGAAAATGTGATCATTTTGCAAAATGCTCAGATACACACTTATAAACATCAGTACCTGAATGACAATATTTTTCTGCAAAGGTACCTAATGAATCAGTACAAACTAAACTAGAATGTTATGACATCAGTCATGACATTCACACATACACTTGGGTTTTACCAAAAATGCAAGTCAATACCTAAACAACTACAAGGATTTATAGTGAACCCTACAGAAGTCAGGATACCTTTTGTAACAGTATACTTTCGAACTAACCCATGCTTCAGCTAGGAATTTTAAGGGTTATAATGTAGCCTGGTTGACAGTTCAAGAAACAAAGGATAAAGGCTCAAATTTTATTTGTACCCAACCCGCTCTTCATGTTGTTCTTCAGTCCTATGCTCAGTTAATTGTGCGTTTAGATCCCAATTGAGTCTGTAATCTTTGCTCTGATACTTGGTGACGGTTCAGAAAATGACAGTTTGTTTGAGAAGGCAGTCATTTTTGTAATCTTTTCTTTTGTTGAGGATTTGTAGGACCTCTTTTTTTGATTTTGTTATCCCTACTTTTTCATGAACTGTTTCTTTTATGATTACAGTCAGCGGGATGCCCCAGTTTTTTATTAAGTTTCCTTCATAGGTTTTGACTTAGTGGGCTTTTATTTTGAGAGATAATGACTTCCGACTTTAATAATCATGCGGAACCGTCACCATCTTTTGATTTGGAAGGACATCTTCGACTCCATTCATTGTGTACGAAATGGAAATTTGCGACTGAATGCGCGTATGAATTGACTGAGAAACTACCCTGCCCCAGGTTATAATTAAGGGTTTTAATTTGTGTGAAAAGAAAAAATCCTACTTCTTTGGCTCAAAGGGGTTGACTAGGTATTATCTTCCTTATAACTCCACTATTTAAGATTTGAAACAATGCTTATACATTGTTAGCGGGGTATATTTAAAAGCATACTGCAGATATTGTGGTATCATTTTCGTCATCCTCCCTCTAAAGGCTTACAACTTTTAACCAAGAGTCAAATGTCATAAAAAGGAAAGCAATTTAAATATAGTGAATACGAGTGAATTGACTCAAAACAGACATATGAAATGCATTGATAAAGTAACAAAGTTTGACATGAATAAATGTTTGAACAATCAAAAGAAAATTACAAATTGAAAATTCTAATGAACAAAAGCTTCTTCGTCTGATCTTGTCACTTCAGATGGCGTGCCTTGGAGGGATGGCAGAAGAACTCATCCTGACCATCTTATGTAAACTCCAGCACTCCTTCATCAATCAAGTCCTGAATCTTATTTTTCAATTCCCAACAGTCATTCGTATCATGTACAGGACTATCAGAATGGTAGGAGCATATTGCATTAGGATTGTAGTTAGGGGAAGAAGTTTTGGGATTCGGATGAGGCCCTATCAACGTAATCAGATTCATCCTCAACATGTGTTATAAAGCTTGAGACAGGGGCATGTTGAGTTTGGTAAACTGCCTCTTGGGTGTTTCCGACTTACTCTGATTAAGCCGTTATTTTTGGCGAGGTTGTTGTTGGACCCGGAATGTAGTAGCAATTTGGAAAGGTCCACTCTTCACCAAACCAACCTCTTGTCTTCTCGGAGGTTGATCAATGACTTGGTCCCCAACCTCGATTGTTTGCTTCACACGGTTGCATCCGTCTTCATGAAGTTTGTTGATAATGGCTCTACGCTCTTCTTGTACCCGGGCCAAGCCTTGGATAAGAGCCATCTGCCCCAACATTTGGGTTCTCATTGCTTCAACCTCAGCTTGCAGTTGTTCCAACCATTCGTCCTTATTGTTTGAGAGCCATTGCTGAAATAAACAGCGAGAACATGAGAGACCTGTTATGAAACCTGCTTATGCAATGATATGTATGATATATGTATGCAATGTTTTCAAGGATTTCTAAGACTTAAAATTTTTTAAACAGAAAGAGAACAAACGTTAATTGCATTAAGAAGTTTTATCGATCACAATGATGCCTCTTGGGCTTACAAAGGAGATAACAAAGCAAAAATAAATCTCTAAGCAAAGAGACTCAAGCTTCCCACCGGCGCATCCTCTTTGGTGCAATGTAAGCGTTTATACTCTTATCCTCGTGAAGTAACCTGGTGAGCTCTAAAACCTTCTTCTCGCTGGTGTAAAATTGGGTTTCGAAATTATCCCGTTCTTCTTTGAGTTGGATCTAGGATTTCCATAGCTCCTCAAGGTCAGTTGGCATGTCAGGATGAAACACAATGTAAGGAGTGTCTCCCTCAGCAATTGGCTCCATAATAACAAGTAAGATGGCGAGGTAAGGCATCATAAGACATTGAGCACGAGCTCGCACCCATTTGAGGTAAGGCTCAAGAGGGATGGAATTCTTGTGCCCCAATGTCTTTCTATCAACTCTGTTTGTCATGCCCCAAGCTTGAATGAACCTCGTGCGATAACCCTAAACATCATTCTCATAGCCAAATGTGATTCCTTGGACGAGTGTGTCGTGAGGACCATCCCTTCTAGCATAACCAAACTGTCGCAACGCCAAACAAGGATTATAAGTGATTCCTCCCCTAATGCCTAAGAGAGGGACATTAGGGAATTCCCCACAGCGATCAATGATACTGATACTTTCCAAGGATCGGGAACACCAATGAATATCTGAATGTGTAAGGGACATCATCCTATGAGACCATCTCATACCATGCTCATTCTTCAAAATAGATCGGGGTAGGTGCTAAATAAGCCACCTAGCCAATAGAGGAGTGAAACACAGAAGGGTCCCTCTTCTCTTTAGAGTGTGAGTATGCAGAGAGTGTAGAATATCCTCAAGTAAAGTAGGTACTGGATTATGAGACAGAAAAATCTTAACCGCATTCACATCTATGAGTTGGTCCTTGTTAGGGAATAGTATCATCCCATAGATGAGAAGGGCCAACAATTCTTCAAAAGCTTGTAAATCCAAGAAATCCAAAAAATGGAGAGCTTTATCAAATAAAAACCTAGCTTGAAATCCTTGGATACTTCTTCTAGTTTCCCAATTTGCCACTACATCAGACCGTTGTAAAGATAGAGCTTGAGCAATCTCTTAGGGCTTTGGGTCTCTTTCCATACCGTTGAATGGTGGCTGATTAAGGATAGGCACCCCTAATAACTGAGAAACTCTTCCATAGTAGGAACTAACTGGTAATCCGGAAAAGTGAAGCAGTGGTGCAACGGGTCAAAGAACTGAAAGAGCACCTTTAACATTTCTTCATCAGGGGTTGAAGTGACCAAGTTGAGAAGTCTACCATGTTTTTTAGTGAAGTGAGAGCTTTCAAGAATCCTTGATGCTAATTCCTTGAATTGAGGAGGTATTTTCACAAGGTTGATTTGGATAGTGTTCCTACGGGCGGATATCATGTCCTACAAAATAAGACAAAGATAAGCCCTAGAAAAACCTTGAAATAGTTAGTATGATATGCCATGTTGTGATGTCATGAATATGCTAAGAAATCACTGATCTAGCAAGCACAAGCAAATCACACCAAAAACCTTAGGTTTAAGGCTTGCATGGGTTTTAAGGTCATACACTCTTGAATTTGGATTGGTCCAAACTGTCCTATAAATAGTAACCGGGTTCTAAGGGTTCTCAATATCACTGATCTTTCTCACAAGTTTCATTCTGATAGGCGACTGACTCGCAACCAAACAAAACTCGGGATTCAAATATCAATGAGTGTAGCATCGAGTATTTGTCGACTTTGGGAATACACAAAAGTCAGCCATATGGCTACGTCCTAATGGCCAAGTTGTTCATTTAAAGGTTCTAAGGTCAGTTGACGCTTTATGACACCACGCGTCGGCCCCGTATTCTCCTTGACTAACTCAAGGGCTACCGATACCAACCAAAGTATCACATCAATGTAGCCATCGCTTCAACCGTGTTGGTATACCCCGTACAGTTTGCATGATCTATTGCTACTTACCTAAAAGGTCTCCCCAGATCCGGGTGTAGGATCTATAGTAACCCAAACAGTACCCTTAAAAGTAAAGAAAATTGTGATACGGTGGCAGAACCGACTGTTAATACTGGTTTACGTTTTTTGTACGCAAATGTCGCGGTAAGCAAGAGTCGCCACCGACTTTTCTTTTATCCAACAATGGAAAGGGTGAAAAGAATAGAAAATGACCTTTCGAGAGTTTTCTTAGTAAGGGGGTAGATTATGGAAAGGGAAAATGTTAGCACCCTTTCCATCCGTGGTTTTCCACGAGCTCTTAGATGCTTAACTCATGTTTTGAAAATTGCTTGTGCTTTGTGTGTTTTGAAAAGTTTTGTTTGAAAATGCCTTAGTATGGCGATTCGCTTTGTGATAACTCTTGTATCAGTCCTCAAGAGTGTTGACAAGGCGAATGTTTCTGAAATTGTTTTGAAATATTTTTGTGTAGTTGCAAAAAGTGGTTTTGAGCAAGCATCTAAGAACTTATCTACTTATACTCGAAAATGTCGTTCTTTTCCTCCTAACCTTTAGACAGTGTTATCCTACTATTAGTGAGTAGGTAGCCCTATCGTTCGATGTATGAGGGACAAGTGCAGGTCATCGTTATGGTCATAGAAGGCAACATATAGGGATACCTTAGCAGTTCGAAGGAACTATCATCATATAGGCAACATCGAGGGACAAGATCATTTATCATAGGCAACTCGAGGGACGTTAAGGGACTATGATCTTTATGATGACTTTTATATTGAGGGTCTTTTGCTAAGATATCCCTATGTTTGAGGTACATGACCATTATTTTTCGAGGCAACCAAGTGGGGAGTACCCTAGGGATGCAAGTGTGCCACAATGTGTTTTTTCAGTTATATTAATCTTGCAATTAGGGTTTTCTATCGTTCATTTTTATCTTTCCATACAATCTTATTAATCTAAGCATTGCATAAAATATAGTAGCGAAAGGTAAAGGCGGAAATGTAAACCTAAGCTATTACAGAGCTTTGGGGCAGTTACATAATAGTGAAGAGTGCAGAAAGGAAATCCTAAAACTATTACATCTCGGAAGCAATTACATGATAATGATAAAAAAATACGGGAAAAATAAAGCTACGCTATTATAGTTGAATGCGTCCTATACACTTTATCTAGGAAAATAAAAATAAGATGAAAATAGCAAAGAAAATATTTTGGTGTTTTTTTATGAAAAAAATGATTTATGATAATTAATAAAAAAAAACTAAAAAACCTAATTAATTTTAATTAATTAAAAATGTTAATTTTGAAAAAAAGTTAATTAAAATACCTAAGTCCTAATTAGTTTGAATTAAAAACCTAAAAATTAAATTAGGTTTTTTTTATAAAAAAAAGGTTTATAAAAAAAGTTTTGTGGTTAAGTGAATTTAAGATTGAAAAAGATAAATTGGTTAGAAACCAAAAACAAACAATGAAATTAAAAACCTAAAATTAAATTAAAACCTAAAATTAAATTAAAACCTAAAATTAAATTAAAAACCTTAAATAAATTATTTGAGTTTATTAGGAAAAATCAAGGGTTTGTGAAAAATGTTAAGTTTTACGAAAAATATTTTAAATAGAAAGAATGAAAATAGGTAAAAAGGATAAATAAAAAGGAAGAAAACAAAAACCAATAGGGGTGGTTGCTGAACCCACGCCCTTAACCTTCTCAAGATGCCTGCCTTGCCATGAGCCATGTATTGGTTGTTGTTCTGTTTTAGTGTTTTGACTTCAGCGTTCTGTAATAAACCTGCATGGGACCATTAGGTGGTCCAAACCTGTAGTGTTTAATCTCATGAATACATTAAACAAACCTGCATGAGACTATTAGATAGTCCAAACCTGTAGTGTTGAATCTCATGAACACATTAAACAAATTAGTATATCATGAAATACAAAGAAAATAAATATATGAAATTTTGTAATGTTAAAACCGATATGGCCTGTATGAATGCTTCTACACCCTTTGGATCATGGAGATCAAACCAGCCTTATCCTTACTGGAGAAGTAGTGAAAGTAGTGAGATGGGGGTTTGTAACGAGGATGGCTTGTTTGTAGTGAGATGGGGTTTGTCACAAAGATTTCAAGATTTTTAGGGTTCTTGAAAGAATTTGATATTTTGACACAGTTGTGACAAAGGTATTTTTTTCCATCTTGTTTGTGTGAAAAGAATGAGATTGTATAATGGAAATTAGAGAAAAAAATGGGCTTTGAATGTGCAATTGGACCTCCAATAACCACAAGCAATAATGCAGATTTTTATTCACTTGAGTCTGACACGTTTCAGGCTAAATCGCAGAGACTTAAGTGTAATTTTTGAAATTGAAATGTGAAAACAAAATGTATCTGACTTCGATAACTAACTGATTTCCGAAAATGGGCTCAATCGGATAAAAGGTGAATTAGTTATGAATTTTTGAAATTTTGTCTCAGACAAACTTATTTTGGGCTCTAGTGTCAACTCTGGCACGTTCTTCAATAAAAAACTGGTATCGATCGGAGAAGAACCTGGTCTCGACTTTGAAAGAAAAGTTGTAGATCTCTGAATCAGTGACCTTGTGTAAAAAGATGGGTCTGATCCGATAAAAAATGACCGAGTTATGAATATTTGAAGTTTCGACCCAGATGAAATAATATTAAGCATTCAGGATTTTCGGCGCGTCATGTGCACTCTGTTCAAAAAACGAAGGCCTTTTGGTTATTGTTCGAACTCAATACCTCTTGTGAAAACGTAGTCAACTCAATTTGTGAAATATTGGCGGTGGAACCAGCTCAATATGATAAAAATCGACCAAATTATGATTTTCTGAACATGACGCAAATAAACTTCTGTCACAAATTTTCTGTACGAAAATACTTGATAAATCCGCATTTTTGAAGACCTTCTGATTGAAATTGGCTTCCATCCGTGAGAGATCAAAACGTAGATGACGTAAATACGGAATTTTGGCCACAAGAACAGGTTCAAAACAAGCCACGATCTTCAAGTTATGAATTTTTTACTGCGTAAAAACTGCACTTTCAG
Organism: Vicia faba; assembly: GCA_948472305.1. NCBI lineage: Eukaryota > Viridiplantae > Streptophyta > Magnoliopsida > Fabales > Fabaceae > Vicia > Vicia faba. Next base: position 758,913,892 of record OX451740.1, on the reverse strand, counting down.
CACACTTTTCACCATATTTCTTCGAGAAAGCTCACACATTCGGAGACCTTCTTTAAAGAATTGAATCTTGAGCTGAACCTTAATTTGATAATATATTATTAGAGATATCTTGGCGAAAGAACACTTGAGTATGACGTGTCGGGTTGGACTTGTGAATCTTTGAACCACGAATCGCTGCGAAACAGCGAACCAGTCTTCAGCATGAAAAATACTCTGAGAACATCCATTAGTGAAATAAACGTCACTTGTAACCTGACGAAGCTTTCTAAATATACCTTGATCCCATAACCATAGAACCAATGATATGCGTGTATGTAATAGTTAAATGTAAGCCAAACAGTTCGAAATAAAGATGGTAAATTTTGGGGTACAACACAAACAAACAGTCAAAGAAGCAAAATGATATAGACCCTAAGGTAAACCCCACTTTTATTATTCCCTAGCAGAGTCGCCAATTCTGTGATACGGTGGCAGAACCGACTATTTAATACTGGTTTTACGTTTGTGTCTGCAAATGTCGCAGTAAGCAAGAGTCGCCACCGACTGTTCTTTTATCAAACAAAGGAAAGGGTGAAAAGAACAGAAAAAGACCTTTTTCGAGATTTTCTAAGTAAGGGCGGTAGATTATGGAAAAGGAAGGTGTTAGCACCCTTTCCATCCCTGGTTTTCCACAGACTCTTAGGTACTTTCTCATTTTTTATAACTGTTTATGTTTGTGTGTTTTGAAAGATTTTGTTTGCTTTATGGTTACTCTTGTATCAATCCTCAAAAGTGTGATAAAGCATTTTTTAAAAGATTTTTGAAAAGTGTGTAAGTGTGAAAATTTAAGGTTTGAGAAAGTACTTAAGAACAGTCTACCTACTCGAAAAAGGATGTTCTTTTGCTCCTTTCCTTTAGATAGTTTTATCCTACTATTAGTAAGTAGGTAGCCCTATCGTCGGATGTTGAGGGACAATCGAAGGGACACTTTACAATCACGAAGGCAATTTATGGAGACGCTGTAGTAATTTTTCTTTTAGGGACTAGATTATTTACCGAAAGGAAACTGTAGGGTCATCGAGGGACTATGATCTTTTTTGGATTTACGGGTATTTACCAAAGCATTCCTGCCTGATGATTGTTTTATTTAAAGGCAGCCAAAGCGGGAGATACCTTAGAGGTGCGCATGTGCAAATGTGTTGAGATTCAATTATTTATCTTGCATTATTAAGCTTGCTAACGTTTTAATTTTCAGTCTTATCATGCACGCCTAGTTACTAACAGTTAATATTTACAGAAATTTAATGTGCGAAAATTTAAATCCTAGACTATTACAATGTTTTGAGACAATTACATAAAAAAGTGCAAGAAAATAAAATGCAAAATTTTAAATCTAGACTATTACATCCCATATTCAGTTACATTATTTATATAAAATGCGAGAATAAAAGTAACGCGGGCGAAAAAAATATTACGTCTAAAAATTCTAAGTAAACAAGAAAAATCTTTTTGGTTTTATTTTCATTTATTTCAATAAAAATAATAAAAATAAATATAAATTTAATTTAAGAAAATAAATATTCAATGAAATTAATCTAATTCTAATATTTTTGCATTTTTATTAAGAAAACATTTGAAACATAAATTAAATCCTAAATTCTACTTCATTTTAAAATAAGAAAGTAGTTACAATTTAATTATTTAATTAATTAAAGCAATTCATTATTTTAATTAAAAAAAAAAGTCTAAGCCTAATTTTTTGTGAGTTTATTTTATTATTTGCTTAATTAAGTAAAGAAGATAAAAGAAATTAAAACATTACAAAAAAAAACTAGATTGGCTTGAGATAGTAAAAAAAAATGAGGGTGTGGTTGTTGAATTCGCTGGCCTATAAGGGGAGAGGCCTAGATTTGCCTCTAGAGCCAATGTGGATTGGTCTTGATGGCACATGGTGAGCCCGCAGATGGAGTGTGCTAGATCTTATCAGATGGACATCTGATGGCACATTTCTGATGGTGTATAATGCACATCTAGCTACAAGGAGCACCAGATCTGCATGAAACAAGTTAGAAAATATAAAAATGGAGCTTTCTGAGGCGTTTTGTGATCTTTCAGGACTTGGTAATGATTGCAAAAGTTTCAGGGAGCCTCCAGGAATGTATTTGGATCTTTTGTTTTGACTGAGAAAGGATGAAACCTAAAATGTGAATTTTTACAACTTTGATAATTGTTGCGAAATTTGTAGAGCTTTGCCAAGCTATATCTCATGTGTCTTGAAGCTTTCTAATGTATCCTTTATATAGTAAGAAGGGAGGAGACAAAAGAACAAAGGTAATAATAACCATAAACATGTGTTTTAAAGCCATGAATGATATTTTGTAACTTTGCCAAAGACATTGAATCTTGTCATTTTTTGAATTTGAATGAATGTGGAGACCTTTCCATGAAATTTTATGGGCCTAGGCTGTCCAAAACATCAATCCAAAGCTCAAAGCCCATTTCCAATTATTTTATACATTTTATTTTATATTTATTTGAATTAAATTAAAATAAATATGAATAAAATAGTTAGAAAATGCAAGGCATGGCAAGAATAATTTTAGAGGTCCTCTATAAACTTAGGAAGATGCTTGAAGTCCAAGAAATAGAGCCCTTGCCTTAAAAATTCAAATTTTCTCAATGCATAATTCTTGAAAATTCCCAATTTTTGCCAACTTGGGAAATCGATAACTTGCTAAATAATTATCTCATGATAATGATCTGGGACATTTTGGAAAGCTCAATATGTCTAATTCAATCCCTCTTTTGATAAATTTTGCATTTGAAGGTTTTATCTTCATGTAAAAGGTCTTGGCAAAAAGTGGCTTTTGTTGACTTTCTGAAAATGACTTCTATTGTATGAGCTTGTATCTTTCAAATGGTGCATTTCTTGGACTTGAGGGATGAAGATAAGTTGTAGGGAATGAGATTATATTCAATATGAACTTTGGTTGGGAAAAATGGATGAAGTATGCGAATGTTATGCTGGATCAAAGTTCAGTTGACTTTTCTTATAGAAGCCCCAATTTACCATTTTTGACTTTTGATGAATTAGGAGCATTTCTTGAGGAATCATGATCAACCCTTGATAAAATGATGGATATCACTTCAAAATGTTAATGTTGAGCAAAAATCTTGAAGTTGACTGTACATGGGCCACAATTGTCTTTTGACCTAGCATAGTTGATTTTCCAAAACTTGAGCAATTGACTGAGCAAACTTATTGTGCAAGGCATGAAATTTGGCATGGATAATCTTGAAGACATATTAGGACCATGGGAAACATTTGAGACCATTGGAGCTCAACCATCTTGATGAAAATTGAAACCCTAGTTGGGGGTTCATTACCTTAGGAGGAGAATTGACTGGTCAGTACTTGGTTAACCTTGAGTAATTGAGGACTTATAGGAATATATCTTTTGTGAAAATGGGAGCGCAAATTTTTGGGTACAACAGGTAGTATACTAGCTGATCATCTAGCTCACCAACCGTTACCAGAATATCAACCTATGATGTTCGACTTTCCAAACGAAGATGTCATGGTTATAGGTGACTATGAAATACCAGGACCTGACGAAGGACCCGAGCCAGGGGCACGTTGGACACTCATGTTCGACAGGGCTTCAAACACACTAGGGCACGATATACAGGAAATTTTGACTTCTCCAAAGAATTATCACAAGCCCTATACTACAAGATTGTGTTTTGACTGCACCAACAACATCGCCAAGTATGAAGCTTGTATACTAGGATTGGAAGTTGCCATTGATCTGAGAATAAAGCACCTCGAAGTATTTGGGGACTTCGCATTAGTCATATACCAAGTCAAAGGTGAATGGTATGCTAAACATCCAAAACTGATTCCATATCGGGATCATGTTTTAAAGTTGGCTGCGGAATTCACAGAGATCATTTTCAGTCATATCCCACGAGAAGAAAATGAAATGGCGGACGCCCTGGCAACTCTCTCAGCCATGTTCAAAGTAACTTGGCCAAACCACGAACCACGCATTATAATCAGACACTTTTAAGAGGGACCAGACAACAAGCCTTTGTTTTATGACATCAAGAGGTACCTGGAAAAGTAAGAATATTCGGAAAATGCCTATATCATCGACAAACAAACTCTATGGAAGTTAGCCTCGAAATTATTTCCCAGTAATGATGTGCTATACAAAAGAAACTACAACATGGTACTACTCAGGTGTGTAGAAAAGCATGAAGCAGATACGCTCATGAGAGAAATCCACGAGGGAACCTTCGGAACTCATACAAATAGGCACACCATGGATAGAAAGATTCTGCGAGCAGGGTATTATTGGTTAACAATGGAAGCCGACTGTTATCACTACACGAAAACATGTCACAAATTCCAGATCTACGACGATAAGATAAATGTTCCACCAATTCCTCTAAACGTCATGAGCTCCCCTTGGAAATTTTCAATGTGGGGATTTGATATGATTGGTATGATTGATCAAGCAGAATATCATATGCAGATACGGGGTTCCAAGTAGAATTATTACGGATAACGAGTCCAATCTGAACAACAAGATGATGAAGGAACTGTGCGACAATTTCAAGATCAAACATCATAACTCCTGACCATACAGACCCAAGATGAACGGAGCCGTCGAAGAAGCCAATAAAAATATAAAGAAGATCATTCAGAAAATGGTGAAGACATACAACGATTGGAAAAAAATGCTTCCCTTTGGTCTACATGGCTATTGCACGTCTGTGCATACATCAACAGGTGCGACTCCTTTCTCTCTGGTATATGGCATGGAGGAAGTACTTCCAGTTGAAATAAAGATACCGTCACTTTGGGTTTTAATGGAAAACAAGTTGGAAGAGGCAGAATGGGTTCATACTCGACTCGATCAGCTTAACCTTATCAAAGAAAAGCGCTTGATAGCTCTATGCCACAGACAATTGCATCAGAAGCGGATGAAGAGGTCCTTCAACAAGAAAGTTCATCCTCTAATATTCAAAGAAGGGGATCCAGTGCTCAAGAAGATTCTGCTATGTCGCCTCGATTCACGTGGTAAATGGAAACCCAACTACGAAGGTCCATACGTAGTAAAAACAATATTCCCCGGTGGTGGTCTCATCCTCACAACAATGGATGGGGAAGAACTACCGCACCCAACAAACTCAGACGCAGTAAAAAAATACTATGTACAAAAAGCTTGCTAAGCTCGAACCCTAAATGGGCGACTTTGGAAAAAATGAACATCCTGGTTGATCAAAAACCCTAAAGGGTGATCTAGGCAAAAATTAGCGACATGCAAAAAAAAACTATCCCGGTGGATTGAAAACCCGAAAGGGCAATCCAGGAAAAAATTAGGGATTTTATGCAAAAGAAATAAGGAACAAAAAGACTGTGATCTAAGAACTACAACTACGAACCACGAAGGGAGAGATGGGTCTAAATCATACAACTTAGAAGAAAAGGATACGGGGGCCATTAAAAGGACATTGGGGAAACAACAGTAGCAATTACCATTTTCATTGCCATTTACAGTTTTAAAATTCATGTAATTACCTCTTTCAAGGAATTATATCTTGTACTTTCGCCTAGTTAGAGGCATATAAATAAAACATTTGCTTTCTTTTCATCTTTCAAATTGCGTTTTTCCCTTTTCCGACTTGTTTACAAAATACTACGATTATTGCTTGTGAATATTGTGTTAGAAACATTTCGGGGGAAGTGACAAATAAAAGAATTTGGAAAAACATCAAAAATACACTTTTGGTAAGAAAAACATCGAAAAGAAAATCCACTTTTGCGTTCATACACATGTCTACGCCTATGTCTATGTTCACAACACAAAAGTCTGCGTCTAATAAATACGTCCACACCCATGCTTGCGCTTACAACACAAAAAAAATCATTCAAAATCTTGCTAATACTTTTCACCATGTTCAAATAAATTCAAAGATACCACGACAACGCAACATACAACACTAGGGAATCGGTAACTCAAAACTAATGGTTGAAATGAGAGAATGTCAAAAACAGTTGCATAACATTTCGAGGCATACACGCATTTTGCATATACGAACATTCTAGACACATACACTATGGGTTCCATATTGTTGTACCCCAAAATTTTCCCTCCCATATTCTTCAAAATTGCCAAGTCAAAGCTTCAAAGTCTCCCCAAGGGTTGCACAGTTCAAGGGCCTCCTAACAGTCAAGAATTAGGGTTTTGGTTCTGACAAAGAAAATGAAGTTTTCAAGGGTCCAATCAAGTCCCACATGCTTATAAACATGGTCAAGCATCCTCATACAAAGTTTCAAGACTTACAGCACAAAATTGCACAGTCAAAAACCCTAATTGCACTGCAGTCAACTGTAGGGGCAAAATGGTCATTTGACAGTCAAAAGTCCAAATTTTTGGTCAACATCTCATTTTGAAGCCACAAACATCATTTGATCAATTCTTGATCATGATTCTCAAAGCTTGGTTCAAAAATCATCAAGATGCAAAAGTTTCCATATTTGGACAGTTGAAAAAGTCAACTGTAACTTGACCAAGGCATAACTTCCACATGGTTTATCAGAAAAATTCCATCCAAAGCTCATTTTGAAGAGAAAGACATTTCCTACAACTCCTCTTCATACTTCAAGTCCAAGAAATGCTCTCACAAAAAGTTATCAATTTCAACATTATAGGTCATTTTCAAAAGTCAACAAAAAGGGACTTTAAGTCAAAGGCCATAACTTGATATTGGTAAATCAAAATGACATGGCACCAAACACATTGGTTAGAGGACTCAAAGACCTTTCCAAAATGTCCAAGAAAATGAGCAAAGCTTAAAAATTGAGCAAGTTATGCCTTGTGGAAGTTGGGAAATTTTTGGATATTTTAAAAAGTCAACATTGATTCAAATGACCTAAAAATGCTAATGGGCCTCTTTTTCTTCCACAATTCATCATCCAAGGCATGTGCACGACCATTTGGCCCAAAGGGAAGTTTTTATCATTTTTATTTTATTTATTTGAATTTTTAAATGCTAGAAACTCATTTAATTAATTAAAATATATGAAAAATACTAAACCTAGGTTTTTAAATCTTTTCATGCATGATATACACTCAATATTTCGTGCATGGTTAGATTTGGAAAGAATCAATATGATTTGTCATGATTTGGTAGCAAATATGCATGAAAAGATTTGAAAACTAATGCATGGAAAATCAAATATCTTATCATCAATTCCTTGATTCTTTGGCTCAAATTCTCAACCCTAATCACTCACATACATATATGGATGCAAACCCTCGTGCCCATAACCTCTCAGCTGCGCAGAAACTCAAGAACCAAGTTGACATTTTTTCAAGAAAATTCTGAAACTGAAATCACCATTGCAAGGGTTTTCAAGCCTAAACAACCATTCTATCACCTTCCTGGGACATCAAGGAAGGCTCCTGGATCAGAATCACTACCTCTAACGCCTTGAATCGGTATACATAAATCAAAATATTTCATATAAAATGCATATTCGTATTTTGATTTTCAGGCATTCTCATGGCATTTTGTTTATGGGTTTGTACTAAGTGATGTATTTTGAAGCTAACCAGATAATTTAATTGTGTTTTTGTGCACTATACGCGATTCCACCATTGATACAGGCTAGGGTTTTTCAAGCTTTGAATTAGGCGTTTCTAAACGCTGTAAAATTGGATCACCATGATACCATGACCATACTCAGCGTGTTTGGACGATCAGAATAGCACCCTCGCGCCTAATTTATACTCAAAGATGGCTTAATCGCTATTATTAGATATAGCATATTTGGGGGGGGGGGGGGGGGGGTTAAAAACCCCCGCTAACCATCTTTTGTTTTCAGGAAATAAGCAAAACAAGGAGGAAGATGATGATGTGTAGGGCATTGGTTGGTTCATTCAAATTCTCGCGCGGAAAGGAGCACTAACATTTGTTTTATTTTATATTGTTTATTGTTTATGTAATATACAAAGAAACGAAACAGCTCCACTGGCAAGGCACATTACTGGTAATCTCTAGGACCTGGGTTCGAGCCCCAGGTCCCCCACCCCTTCAATACCATTTTTCTATTAATGATTGTATGCAGTTTCGTTACAAGGGAATATCATACACTCCCTGATCCAGCTACGCCACGCGTCCCACTGCCCTCAATCAAGGGCCAGGATCCAGAGACCATGATGTGTACTAGTCAACCATCCCACACGCTGGCAAGAAAAGTCAACTAGGCCATGAGTTTAATGGGCCTAAAATGCTAACAAGCCCTCCAATTTGGGGACAGAACCCCCCTAGGTTTGCAATATTCTTTTCATTATTCTTTTTATTATTTTCATTTTTTGACTCAATTATTTCTCTTTTTTTAATTAATTCCTTTAATTTAATATTTTCATAAAAAACATAAAAAACAATATAAAATCAGAAAAAGACAAAAAATAAGTATTTTTATTTAAATGTTATTTTTTGTAAATAAATATTATTCATTAATTTTGGCTATTAAATTAGGTTTAATTCAAGCATTTTCTTAATTAATTTTAAATTGGTAGAATTAGGGTTTGTATTAATTTTTTATCCTTTTTTCTTTTCTTTTAACTAATAATTAAATATTTCCTATTATTTTTATAAATCAAAATTGCATGTAAATAATTAGGTTAATTTAGGTTTAACTTTAATACTTTCTTAATAAACTAAAAAACAATTAGAATTAGGGTTAACATTTTAATTTCAATTAATCTTTCTCATTAAAACCATAAAATGCAAAATCTCAAAAAATAATTTCTTTTTTTATTTCATTAATTTAATAATCATTTAATTTAATTTCATTAAAAAGGGTCCGACGCCCTCGTTTCCAATTTTAATTCATATTCGCGCACTTTATTTATTTCTAGTAAATATTAATGTACTTCTCCCAAAGCCGTGTAATATATTTTTCGTACTTTATTTCTTTATTTTCTGTCAAATCGGGTCCTGGAAATTTTGGCGATGTGGACCCGCGCCTTTGTAATAGCTTTAGAACTTTTATTTCTCGCAATTTTTTAACTGTTAAATAAATGCATGCAAGAATGAATGACAAAAATAAAAAACAAACGCGTAGCTCACTCATAACATGACAAGATAAATGCAAATGAACATGACACACAAATCACACACCACCCCTAGGGTACGCCTCACTGTTGCCTTGCCTCGAAAGGTGATCGTCGAGTAGAGGATGTCTTAGTAAGTCCTCATGATCCGGGAACCTGGCATGAGGGTAGCTTCTAAGGTGTCTTCCCATTGCTCTGGTGATCACCATGTCTCGAACCTCGAATTGACCCGAACACCTCCAACGGTGGTGCTACCTACCTCTCAATGGTGGGATGGCACTACCTTAAAGGACATTTACACAGACGAATTCCTTAGGGTAGGTAGACGACTCTAGATACTTGCTCTAAATCTCAAACAAATTCAAAAAATACTTTTCACACCAACACATTTTCAAAAAGCTTTCGAAAGCATTTTTCAAACACTCTTGAGGACCGATACAAGAGTCGAACTGGAATTTTCAAAGAAACTTTTTAAAACCCACAGTTGAAAAGCAAACAAACCATTTTTGAAAACACAAGTGAGCAAGTATCTAAGAGCCCATGGATAACCATGGATAGAAAGGGTGCTAACACCTTCCCTTTCTATAATCTACCTCCCGAACCGAGAGCAATCTCTTTAAGGAATTTTTCTGTGCTTTTGTCCTTTCCATTTGGAGAAAATAAAAGACGGTGGCGACTCTTGCTTCCGCGACATTTCGCGAACCAGCGTTAAACAGTCAGTTCCAGATCCACCGATCACACATATCAATATCAAACATCATACACATACATACCAAAACAAACAATCTCACCCTCGATTTACCTATCTAAGGGTCAATCACCAAAGCGCACTTCTTCTACAAAAAACAACCAGTCACCTAAGACTCCTTGTAGTGATATGTTCAGCTTATCACCTAAGATTCCACGCAGTGATGTGTTCCTTACAACGTAGTATTACCTAAGTCTCCATGCAGTAATGTGCAAAACTCAGTAAATTGCCTAAGACTCCACACGGCAATGTTCGAAAGCCAAATAAGATCCGCCACCTAAGACTCCATGCTGTGACGTGTTCAGTTTATCACCTAAGACTCCATGTAGAGATGTTGTCCCTCTACAATGTAGTTCATTACCTAAGGCTCCATGCAGTAATATATGATGCTCGGTACATTTCCTAAGACTCCATACAGAAATGTATTCCCCTCATCTTACCCGTTACCTAAGACCCCAGACCGTAATGCACAAAATTTAGTTTATTGCTTAAGATTCCATGAAACAGTGTAACATGACCCGTTGTATAAGACTCCATGCAATGATGTGTTTACCTCTCTTCACCCATTACGTAAGACTCCATACATTAATGTGCGACACTCCCCAATATAGATCATTTTCTAAGATTCCATGTCGCGGTGTTCGAAATCCAAACCTAGCTCGTCGCCTAAGACTACATGCAGTGATTCGCGAACATAACCCATTGCCTCTGTCTCCAAACAGCCATGTGTTATCGGGTGTTGTTTCATTCATCTCCCAAAAGGATTAATAAACAAAAGTCAAACCAAGACATGCAATATTACTTCATCTGCCTAATCATCAAATCCTAGTAAGTGATACATCATCAACTTTGCTTATCTTCTTAAAGACTCTTAAGGCTACGCTACATCAGCGTAACCTTAGGTTTGTCGGACAAACTTAAGGGTATTCCAAGTGTTCAATAAACTCCCAATCAAACACATAAGACTAGTGTATTCTCACGGTATTCGATTGGAAGATGATTAAATAGGGGCAGCTGTCGTACCCCAAATTTGCCCTACCTTTATTTTCAAGATTAAAAGTAGAAGAAAATGTTTTGATTAATGATGGTTCAACAATATCTGATGGCTCATACTTAAATCCAAGTCAACCAGGATGTGTATTTTAAGTCAGGAGAGTGGGGCTTTCTAAATCAGAAAGACCCATATACCCGTAGGCCTATATACGAAGCATGTTGGCTAATGACCCATGAGATTTGAATATTAAGAATTATTTAAAATAAATAAATTATTATTAAGTTCTTAAATGTAATAAAGCCCATTTAAGTTTGTTGTTGCTAGTAAAAAAGAGTGAGATTACAATTAGAAGCCCATTTAAGTTTGTTGTTGCAAGTAAAAAAGTGTGAGATTACAAGTCAAAGCCCATTTCATCAAGCTCATTTTCATTGGGAATTAAATAGCAAAAGGGGGGTATAGTTATAAATTTACAAGCCCATTGAGTTTTTTTTAGACAAAGCCCATTTGACGTCTTTTTGGTATTACGATTTTATTTCTTAAAACATTTTATTATAATCTTTTACCTTTTATTAAGAGGTTTATTATCATTATTTATTTTATTATTTATTACTAAAAATATTCTTAGTATTTTATTAAACATCTTATATGATTAGTCATTAAAAATTCTTTGTAAAATATGAAATTAATGTTTGAAAATCCGCTACAGGGCCTGAGGCCCAATTCGTACAAAAAATGTTGTTTGCAAATAATAAAGAAAGCAAGTATTGATTGGTTACAGTAATGTATTGGGTTGAGATTATGTTAGGCCCAAATTCCATTTACGCATGGGCTGAACAAAGAATAGCAACGCAAGGCCTAAAAGAGTAACTAACAGATACTATAGTGATTAAGCAGAAAATTGTGCATGTTTCAAACCAATTAACACCTATTGTACAGATCAGACTAAATCAAATATCTGTTTCTATTTTTATTCACCAAATAAAATCTTAATCTGAAATAAAAATGTACAACAACAGTCTAAGCCCATAATGTTTGTTATAGTCTAAATCTAAAACTATACAAAATCAGATCTTGAGTCAATGTTCAACAAATATTACAAACAATCAATTTCAATCTAAAAGAAATTACAGCAAATCTTTATTACATTCAATGTACAGAATCAATCCCAATTAATCGAATCCCTAAATCTCTATGTCTATCATGAATCTAAGCTTAAAACTTGTAACAACAATTAGCCCTAATTATAAACTTATAAGTACTAATCAGGAATACAAAATAGGGGGATTCAGAAGCTGGAACTGAGGAATTTTTTGGAAGAACTGAATTAAGGAGAACATGAAGAATAAAAAAATTTAAGATCACACAGAGATAAAGCGAGATACCAAAGTTTGTTGTTCAAGAAAAGGAGAGAGAGAGAGAGAGAGAGAGAGAGAGAGAGAGAGAGCGATTATGGTTTCAACATCTTAAACCCTAATCATTGTGATCGTTGCTAAGAACCGATGTCGCTAACACTGTCGACCGCTGTGTAATACACCTTCGAAACCATCATCGGAACCTGCGAAATTAGAAGAGGGAAAGGGTCAGAAATCTCAAAGTTCAAGGCTAGAGAATGTTATCGTGAAGGGGGTAAACTTAGCTCTTTCTTTGTTCTGATTATGAATTTGGGGCTTTGATTGAGTGTATGTTAGGGGTTATAGTGAGGATAGATGCACCGCCGCGAGGGGTAGGTTAGGGTTTGGAGATTCGGGGAAGAGGAAAGGGTAAAGGGTTTGGAAGGGAGAGACGGAGGTTACTGTGAAACATAAACTGAATAATGTGAAAACAAAATAAGAATTGTTTGTATATTCTGTAATGATTCTATGCGCGCATGCATATATTAACTAAAATCTTCTCCCACTCTAAGTCCAATACATGCGAACACTCAGGCCTTCCAAGAATTTGTATTGGGCCAAGCCCAGTCGCTGTTCGCACCACCCTGTTTTCTAATTGCTGAAATCACAACCAACAATACACCTCCCGTACCTCTAGGCCCAGTTCAATATCTGAACTTGGGCCCAACCTTCCCTACATCCTCCTTTCTGCTCATTAGGTTAACCATGCAACCCCAGGCTTACTGGGCCTGAATTTAATATCTGAAGTCAGACCCTTACTTTTTACACCCTACCCTTTTATTACCTAACTAACAACTGCACCCCACACCTAATTTCAATATCTTCTATTTTTTTATCATTTTATTGTTTTCTATACTTTCTTATATATATATATATATATATATATATATATATATATATATATATATATATATATATATATATATATATATATATATATATATATATATATATATATATATATATTATTTATTTCCTTTATTATTTGTTTTCCATAATAATAATAATAATAATAATAATAATTTTTAATATTAATTGTTATTTTTATATATATTAGTTATTATTATCATAAATAATTATTTTATTCAAACGCATGTTTATGTTTTTATATATTGCATTAAAATATTTTTTCTTCATGCATTAATTAAGAAGTTTCATGATTAATATGATTAAAAAATACATAACAAACACTAAATCTATTTCACAATAAATTAATCTAAACAAACAATTTTTTCTAAAGGGTTTCAAATATATTTTGACTAATCACGCATTTAGTCCAAAATTCCACAATCTTTACACCCAGTCAAAATGCGAGCTGATTCAAATTACTTTTGCAACCCATAAAAAACATAAACCCATACGAACTACGAATTGCGACTCTGAATCCTCCTAAGAGGATACGTAGGCATACGACTAAAATTGTGGCAAGTTCCCCTATTAAAAATTCAAACCCTTTTCCCCTATAAAAAATTAAAACCCTATTTCACCCGAAACCTAAACCTAGTATCCTTAAGAATAAGGTAGATGAAAGGTGCCTAAAACCTTCCTTTCGTCTAATAAAGTCCGAAACTTAGAATCTCTATCTTACGAATTAGGGTTTCCTATTAGATGCCCTTCCTTAGGATAATAACTAGTAGCGGCGACTATGATTTTAAATCCATTCGCAACAATTATTGACCCGTCGGTGAACAAGAACAAGACAGGATTGGGATTTTCTACGAAGAATAGCAAAGGTGAAAACTTGAAGCCGAAGCCTACTATGAGCAGCTACAAGGATATTTTCCACAGCGGAGGATACCTTCAAGCAACAGTTTCTGGAGTTAATGTTATTGTGGAAGATGAAGAAGAACATGAGATGCTCAATTATCTGACGCCTGAAGTCAAAATCTAGAACTGGGTCACTTTTGATGTTCCCTCTTGCATCAATGTCTCAAAGTAATTTGTGTTGTTTATCTTTTCAAAAAGCTTTCACTCTGCCCAAGGTGAAATTTAATATTGTATGGGCTTATCTGTTTGCTTTGATCCTTAAAATCATAAATAAAAGTTGTCTTTGCTCTCAAATTGTGTTTTTATTTTTTTATTTTATCTTGGAAAATGGTAATCAGAAAAACCCTTTCTTTTTGAATAAATAATAACTGTAAATAAATCTGCATAATCACTTGATATATGTGTCAGTTTCTAAAGGCAATCATAAATCACATGTGAAGTTTAATTAAAAAACCTCTTGAATACAATGACCCTGCCCCCTCTCCCAACTTTGAAAATCTTGTGTATAAGACTAAAAAAGAAGAATATGATGAGATTCCAAAAGAGGGTTCACGGTTGCTCGAGCGCGAGGAAAATGTTATTCATCTGTATAAAGAGTCGTTGGAGACAATCAATTTGGGTTCAGAGAAAGAGCCAAAAGAAATTAAAATTGGAGCATTATTGCATCCTGGTATGAAGAGTAAGTTGTATGAATTATTGAAAGAGTATGTGGACATCTTTGCTTGGTCATACTAAGATATACCTGGTCTAGATACTGATATTGTGGAGCATCATTTGCCTTTGAAGCCAGAGTGCCCGCCAGTCAAGCAGAAGTTGAGAAGAACTCACCCTAATATGGCAGTGAAAATCAAAGAAAAAGTGTTAAAACAAATAAATGCCGGTTTTCTTGTGACATCAGTGTGCCCTCAATGGATTTCCAATGTTGTACCTGTACCAAAGAAAGACAGAAAACTTCGCAAGTGCATTGATTACAGGGATCTAAATAAAGCTAGTCTAAAATATGATTTTCCATTGCCACATATTGATATGTTGGTTGATAGTACAACAAAATTCAAAGTATTCTCGTTCATTGACGGCTTTTTCGGATATAATCAAATAAGAATGGCTCCTGGGGACAAGGAAGAAACAACATTTATCACACCCTAGGGAACATTCTGTTACAGAGTGATGCCCTTCAGGTTCAAGAACGTTGGTTCAACGTACCATAGGGCTATGACAACCCTATTCCATGATCTGAAGCATAAGGAAATCGAGGTATATGTTGATGACATGATTGCCAAATCACAGACCGAAGAAGGGCATGTGGAAGTTTTGTTGAAGTTGTTTCAGTGTTTAAGGAAGTATCGTCTCCGCTTGAATCCAAAAAAATGCACCTTCCATGTCCATTCAGGGAAATTTCTAGGTCTCATTGTCAGCCAAAAAGGAATTGAAGTTGACCCTGATAAAGTCAAAGCAATTCAAGAAATTCCTGCACCAAGGACTAAAAAGAAAGTTAGAGGTTTCCTTGGGCGATTGAATTACATTTCACGATTCATTTCCCACATGACTACAATGTGTGAACCGATCTTTAAGTTGTTAAAGAAAGATTAAGGTTGTGTGTGGACGGATGATTTCCAAAGGACTTTTGAAAGTATCAAAGAATATATGCTTGAACCTCCTATTTTTCTCCCCACGTTGAAGGAAGACCATTGATCATGTATCTGGAAGTGTTGGATAATTCTATGGGTTGTATTTTGGGACAATAGGATGAAATAGGAAAGAAAGAATATGTCATCTACTATCTTATTAAGAAATTTACTAATTGTGAGTCGCGGTATTGTATGCTGGAAAAGACATGTTGTGCTATGGCCTGGGCGGCAAAGCGGCTGTGGAAATATATGTTGAATCATACTACTTGGTTGATTTCCGAAATGGATCCAATTAAGTAAATCTTTGAAAAGCCTACCCTTACTGAGAGAATTACTCGTTGGAAAATGTTGTTGTCTGAATAAGATATTGAATACCGCACCCATAAGGCTATAAAAAGCAGTGTGTTGGAAGATTCCATAATGAGGATGTGATGTTCTTGAAAGCAAAAGATTTTGATGAACCTTTGCTTGGGGAAGGTCCTGATCCTGAATCCTGGTGGGGTGTGGTATTTGATGGAGTTGTGAATGCTTATTATAAAGGAATTGGTGCTCTAATTATCACTCCTCATGGATCACACATTCCTTTTAGCGCAAGGATGACATTTGGTGATTCAAATTTGGTAGTTAATCAGATTAAAGGAGAACGGGATACTTGTCACTCTGGCTTGATCCCTTACAAAGATTAAGATAGAAGATTACTACTCTTCTTTAACAAAGTTGAATTTCATCATATTCCTAGAGACGAAAATCAAATGGCGGATGCCTTGGAAACTATGGCTTCTATGTATCAAGTGAATACTTGGAATGATGTGCCTCGTATCATAGTGCAACGTTTGGATAGACCGGTTCATGTGTTCGCAGTAGAGGAAGTGTTAGATGACAAGCCTTGGTATTATGATATAAAGCATTTTCTCCAGAGTCAAGAATACCCGGCTGGTGCGTCAAAAAAAGTTAGAAAGACATTGAGATGGTCGGTAGGTAGCTTTTTCCTCAATGAAAATGTGTTGTATAAAAGAAATTATGACATGGTCCTGCTGAGATTCGTGGATAGACACGAAGAAGACATGTTGGTGTATGAAATCCATAAAGGTTCTTTTGGTACCCATGCCAATGGACATTCGATGGAAAAGAAGATTCTTAAGGAAGGTTATTATTGGATGACAATGGAATTTGACTGTTACAAATTTGCAAAGTTCCATAAATGCCTGATTTATGCTGACAAAATTCCTATGCCTCCAACGCTTCTCAATGTTATTTCATCCCCATGACCTTTCTCTATGTGTGGTATTGACATGATTGGAATGATTGAACCAAATTCGTCGAATGGACATCTCTTTATGTTGGTTGCAATTGACTACTTCACCAAGTGGGTGGAAGCAGCTTCATATGCTAATGTCACTAAACAGGTGGTAGTGCATTTTATCAAGAATAATCTGATATATCGTTATGGTGTGCCAAGAAGGATTATCACCGACAATGGCTCAAATATAAATAACAAGATGATGACTGAACTTTGTGAAGATTTCAAGATTGTCGACCATAAATCATCTCCTTACATGCCAAAGATGAATGGGGTTGTTAAAGCATCTAATAAGAACATCAAGAAGATCATCCTGAAAATGGTTGTTACTTACAAATATTTGCATGAGATGCTCCATTTTGTTTTGCATGTGTATCAAACATCTGTCACCACTTCAACAGGGGAAACCTCGTTCTCTCTTGTATATGGCAATGAAGTAGTGCTCCTCGTTGAGGTTGAGATTCCCTCCTTACGTGTGATAATGGAAACCAAGATGTCAGAGGCTGAATGGGTCCATAACAGGTTTGACCAGTTGAATTTGATTGAAGAGAAAAGAATGACGGCCTTGTGTCATGGTCAGTTATACCAAAAAAGAATAAAGAAAGCTTTTGACAAGAAGGTCAAGCCTCGTGCTCAGGAAGATCGTGTCTTTTAACGATGATTCTAGGGGCAAGTGGACTTCCAATTTTGAAGGCCCATATGTTGTCAAGAAAGCCTTCTCTGGAGGTGAATTGATTCTTGAATTAATGGATGCCGAGGAGTTCCCACGTCCTCTGAATGCTGATGCAGTCAAGAAATACTTCGCCTAGAAAAATAAAATAACAGCTCGCTAGGTCGAAAACCCGAAAGGCTGGCTTAGGAAAAAAGGAGCGTCTCGTTATGCTGAAAATCCGAAAGGGCGGTCTAGGAAAAAATTAGACACATAAATAGAATAAATGTTCCCGGTAGGTTAAAAATCCGCAAGGGCAATCTAGGAAAAAGGTAGGGATTTCCTGGAAAGTAATTGCATCAGACAAGACTTGATCGTTGAAGCAGCAATCTTCTTAGATCCTCACTGATCTTCAACTGAAGTCTCTGCTCAAGAATTCAAAGTTGTTAGGGAGAATAGTGGTCATTGTATTTCAATGTATCTTTTCCAATGAATATTACCATTTTCCAAACTTTGTAATCATCTATGGAGTCTCGCCATTTGAAGACTACCATACTATTAATAAAGTTTGAGCTTTTATCCAATTCTTTGCAATTCTTAATTTATTCAGCTTATGAAGAATTCATTTACTATTGATGGTAATTTTAAAAGCAGACAGATTAAATTAAAAAAAATTTCTTTTTTGAAAAGAATTTACAAATCACTTATTGCTTTAGATTTTGTGACCCAAGGAGAACAAAAATTGTGGCTCTAGGAATGGACGAACTCGAAAAAAATTTGGAGGTCTAAATTCCCCAGGAAGACTCTCCCAGATCACTTTTGCTAGTGAGAGTATGATCTTCTTGTGTTTCTCCGTTAATTGAAGTATGGTGTGGTATTGGGTTTGTGATCCCATTTTTCGAAGTCAAGTCTTGGTACATTCTGATTTCGGGTTTGAACGGTATAAAGTCTCTACCAAAGATTCCATGGTAAGGTCTTCACTCACATGATGAAAGTCTCTTCCCTCTGGTGTGCTGAGATGGGACCATTTGCAAAACATCACCCTTTGCAGTATTAGCATTTTTTGTTGTTGGTTGTTTTCTCAACAACCGGACAAGGGCAATGTCTTTTCTAAGAAATGATATAACAATTGTCAACTCTTTGGGTTTTCTCCTGCCAAGTGATGAATTTGATTTAAAATCCACATAAGTTTGATTTCTTGTCGTAACTTTTTATTTCTTAAATCCCTGGGTAAGGCTATCCCCGTAAAGTTTCATAATTTCTCCCCAGAGAAGTTGGTGAAATCATCACCCTTAGTATTGAAGAATGTATCTTGGTGTCCCCTCGATAATGTGTTGTCATCCTCCCCGATGAAGACAATACAATATCCCCAACTGATGTCTTGGTAATGTGGTTTTGTGTTCCATAGTAAAGTCAGTACGGAAATCCCCAATAGAAGTACAGACCGTGAAACATTTTCTTTCTCTCCTTTGAAGTCTGTGTGATATTCCCCGATGAAGCCTAGAGGAAGTTGTTATATCCCTATATTTTTATTTGTTTACTATTATGATTTTGTTCTTTTCCAATAGAGTAAAGCCGCGAAATAGGAATTTGTTTCCTCAGTTGGTGCTTAATTTCTCATGAAATTTTAATCTTGGATGTGATTTAGCCGAGTATTGGTTGTACCCAAGTTGGTTTTGTCTGGTTGTCCCCAATGTTATATGTTTGTTTTATCAGCATATACCTGATGAAATTCATACATTCATACATACATCATTGTTGTACCCCAATTTTATCCCCTAAGACCCCTTAATCATACCATGTTGATTCAATCACAACAAGATCACATTAGGGCTTTTGGTTCTCCTCCCTATCTTTAGCTTTGCTCTTTTAGGAATCACCAAGCATATTGACTTGTTTTCTTTTGTGATCATGAATATTTTGTCTTGATTTTATTTTTAATTTATAAAATTCAATGATGGTTTGTCTTACTTGTTAATAATGTAGGTAAAGGCAATGAGGCTTAGCAAGTTGCTCCATAGGTTCATGAGTTTATTTCCATACCCTAGTCAATAAAGATTGAGAATTCCAAACCTCACCATTGAAGTTGTTTTGGAATAAATGGCATGGAAAGGTTTATCTTGGTTCACCATATTTAAAAGTTATCAAGATTGATTCAAAAGTATAAGGGGTTGATTGAAGAAGTAGTAATGTTTGGACAAGACTTTGTTCCCCTTGGTCACAAGTGCATATTTCTCTCAATTCTTAAGATAGGGAAGTGGTTTTGGTGGCTATGAGTTCTCATTATCATACTCAACAACTTCTATTTACAAAGCAAAAGTTTTGGTATAAGAAGTTTGGTCAAAATTCTCAAAGTTCCTCAAAGCATTTTCTTGATCTAGGAGCTAGGGTTTTGAACTTCAAAGAAGTATATCTTGCTCATCTTTTGGTATTTTTGAGTGATTCTAAAGACATCCTTCTCTTCAAAGGGTTATTAACAAATCACTTCAAAATTTTCAAGGATTTTTCATGTGGAAGAAACTTGATGATGATGAAAGAGTACAAGTCCTCCAGATGAACCCCCATTTTCCCATATGTGACTTCAAATGATAATAACTTGGTCAATTTTTATCACCTTGAGCCTAATCTTTTTCCCCAATGATCTTTAGGATGTGAAATTTATTCCTTCTTTTATGTGAAAAGTGATAAAATGGATGGAAGATACTCTAAGGATACAAAAGATTATAGGTCATTTCATGATTTTTTTTGCCAACTTCAACAATTCATAACTCTCTCATTTTTTGGATATTTTGAATGGTTCACGTTTCAAAATCTCATTCAACAGGTCTATTTCATGCCAACTTTTTTGGTCAAGAGCAAATTCCAAGAGTAAGGCCGTGTTTGGATGCAAAACATTATTGGTCACTTTTAAAGAAAAAATTGAAATATTTCCAAGTATGGAAAGTCAACCTTTTTTCCCCAACTTTGACATAATGCAACTTTCAGCTCAAGTATCCATTTGATTCCATTCTTTTTATATTGCAAAGCTTGTAATCTCATCTTTCTAAAGCCTCAAAAATCATGCCTTAAGACACCTTGAGTTGAGAATGTCATTAGATTGAACTTGGTAACTTGGAAATTAAGTTTCTTCATAAATCAGAATTTGAAATTCATGTTTTGGCCTTTAAACATCAAATTAGCACGCGTTTGTGATCTAAACATGTTTAACCAAGTTCCCAAATTGGATTAGAGCCTTAAAACGCAAGGATTGGATGAGTTTTGATGCAAATCAGATCACACATTGCTCATGCATCAGGTTCACACGATTTCCCTCAAAACTTCATCATTTCACACGTTTGAACATTCCATTTGATTCCCTATAATTAAAGGGTCATCCCCCATTCATTTCCTCAAGCTTTGAGAGCCAAATACACTATCAAAACCTCACACAAGCTTTTAAACCAGTTTCTGAGATTCAAGCCTTTTCTTCCAAAATTCTTTGCACATTCATCTTCCTTAAGCATCATACAAACTCTCCAG
This sequence comes from Vicia faba, assembly GCA_948472305.1. Lineage (NCBI taxonomy): Eukaryota > Viridiplantae > Streptophyta > Magnoliopsida > Fabales > Fabaceae > Vicia > Vicia faba. The sequence continues at coordinate 758,892,786 of OX451740.1, read as the reverse complement.
CATTAAACCAAGTAAAACGAGCTATAATTCAAGCTACAGAAGTCCAGTTTCAGAGCTTCTTTCTTGAACTTCGAAAAGGTAGAATTCTCCACCATTTGGATCCAAATAAAGCACTAAGTTGTTCTACTCCTTCTCCTAATTCTTGTGCTTCTTAAAATTTTTAAATCCATTGAGAATTGAGAGAAAAATCTCAAATTAAAGGTGCTCGCTATTTTCCGGGTTTTTGATTCATATCTCTTTGTATACCTTATATAAATTTAGCGCGATGGTGGTGTTAGGATCGTCTTAAAGAGACGAATCCAATGATACTGGTCTGGGATCCTAATTTTTCCATTTGAAAGATCTCACAAAATCTCCATTGCAGGGTAACTGGAGGTTGAAGACGATGGCATGTCTCGTCTCAGCCAATGATAGCGTTCCAAATGTTTTAATTTCATTGGTTGCCCTTTTTCTGATCCCATGCGCATCTTACTAAGGTCCATATCAAGCACGGCGCGTCTGGTCCATTGGATTAGCTTACTAACGCGTTTCGACTATGATCTGATGGTCCATATCTTTTTGATTTTATATTATTTTCTGATTTTATATTTTAATTGATTTGATTTTCAAAAATTCATAACTCTTTTATTTTTTATCCAAAAATTATGAAAAAATTCACAAAAATACTTTGAATTATTTATGACCTCATGACTATTTTTTCACATTTTTATTTTGAAATTTGATATTTTTTATATTTTTTGCAATTTTTGCTTTGTTTTAATTACTTTAAAAATACTTTCTGACATTTTTTTTATTCTAAAAAATTCATAAACATCATTTTACATATTTCTGACTTTTTGAAAGTTTTACGAAATTTTATATTGATATTTACTATTTTTTATCTATTTTCTATTTGTTTGAGCAATTTTAATTGACTTAAAAATAGTTTCTGCATTTAAAAAATTACCAAAAAATTTATAAAAATATTTGAGTCCATTTCTGATTTTTCTATGGTCCTACTTATTTTATTCTTGATTAGTTTGACCATAGTTGATATTTTTCTTTCTTATTTCCATTTTAAAACTTTTTTTAATGTATATATTAAATGCAATATTATTTTGTAATTATTTTCTAGCTGATCTTGGGTTGAATTTTTGATCATGAACATTGTTAACATCATTGGATCCATGGTGTTGAGTTTAACTCCATAAAAATGGATGAATGATTTTAATAATAGTTTGATTAAAATTCAATTCAAATGTGGTTTGTATTCTTTCCCACCCCTCTTAATCTCATCCCTTTCTTATTGCACTAAATCTTATTGGAGCATGATCTTTATATCATGTCTCAACAAATGGTGCATAGGTTGTTATTGACCGGCCTCAAAATAGGTGCGACTTCTATATAAGTCCACTTACGATTGCTTAACATAGCGCTAAATTTTGTCCCAATTCGAATAAATGATCATTCGTGGCCCAAACCTATGTTTGCAAGTCCAAGTATGTTAATTTGATCTCTTTGATCCAATAACTTTGAGATTCATTGTGTGGAGACTTTGGTTCTACCAATCCTCTAATGGATCTACAACACTTTTGTCAACGTGGATCACTTAAACATCATTGATCATTAAAAGGTATTTATGAGAATTACAAATGGATGATATACTTGACAAAAAGAAAATGCAACTTGTTGTGTGCAAGCTTTGGTTCTACCAATCCTCTAATGATTTCCAAATGCAAGTTTCAAGATGGTCATCCAACTAACCACTAATTATTAAATTGTTTTACTTTATGCTTTTATTTTTATACTTTATGTACCATTTACTTTAAGCATTACATTTTATGCCATTTTTATTTTGCCCACTTGAGCATTTATATTCTTGTTATTTTTATTTAGCACACTTGAGCTTTTCTCTTCTTTTACAAGACACCTAATAATCAACATGAACCATTAAAGCTTTAATGATACTTGGACTATTTGGTTACTATCCTTGGCATTATGGAGTATTGGACTTCTTGGACCTAGGGTTAGAAACCTTGGCCTATGTTGGAGACCTTATGACCTTAATTGATATTTTGTCTAGAGTTCTTGAGGATTACCTCAAGACATTGGGTTGTTTGTTTGTTTTGTGTGCAGGTCATTATGATTACATACTTTGTTTGTAATCTAGAATTCACCCGTATACAGCCGTTATTCTGCCCAATTGTTGTGAAGACTTAATACATTTGAAGCTTGGTTCTCTCAATGGGTCTAGTATCTTCGTTTGTTTGATCTTAATCCAAGGAATGGGAATTCTGTCTTGACTCGTAATGTCAAGTATTGTCTTCTTGTTGGTTAGATGGTTCTTATCCCTAGAATTTACCTTATGCTTTAGGATAGTCTCTTCTTCTCTCCCATCTTCTATAATTTTAAAAAATCTTCCTCCTGCTTTTGAGAACTCTTCTTGTTTCTAAACTCGAACCACTTTCATAATAAACTTGGACTTAGGTCCATGCATTTTCAAAGGATTTTCATAAATAAACTTCAATCAACTAAATAATACCTTGACATTTTTTGTGAGAAGACTAAAAGTCAATCAATCTCCTTTCAAACCATTTTTCCACTTTGGCTTTTTTACTTTAAACCTTTTCTCAAAAGATTGGACTGTTGTTAATCCTTGTAGTGATGCAAACAAATATACTTCTACAATATGTAGTGAAGAGATATATTTTTCACTCGGGTGTTGAGTGAGGCATTATTGATTTTAAAATCCAAGCCATAACCTCCACTTTGAGATGATGCAAATTCTCCTTTCTCATGATTGTGGGTAGTAAGTATGTTTTCCACACGGACAATGACGATGATATCTCATCTCATTAAATTAACCTACATATTTGTGTTTTAAAATTTTTAAAGATGAACAACGTGTACCCTGATCCCCTATTGAACGAAAGGTGGTACATAGGCACTAAAGGTTCGCAACCGTGGTGGGTGCAAAAATCATTAAAAAACACTTCTTTTCTCAGCTCCACCATCTATTTTACATACAACATTTTATAGCCAAAATATACAGATTTTACAAAGAGGTTTCTGCGGAGTACCGTAGATGTTTAGGGTCCTAATACCTTCCCTTTGCATAACCAACCCCCTTACCTAGAATCTTTCCCCCTCTCTTTTGGGTTATTCTCTCTTTTCCTATTCCTATGGAAATAATAAAATGCGGTGGCAATTTTTATTTTGATCTGTATAAGTCTAGTCAATCCAATGACTTGGTCTTTAACATTTGTACCGATAAAAAAATGATGACTTCACTGGGGAAAGATTAACCTCTTGCTGGTCCATCCTTAAGTGGGTTGAGCCTATCTTTCTTTATATCTGTATATGTGCTATTGTTGTTTATGTGTTATATGTTGTATATATGTTTGTCTGGATTTTCCTAGTTTTCAGGGTGCTTGGTGATTACTTATAAGTCCTATACCCATACTTGGGAAAAATTTAAGATAGGACGGGCGGTATAGTCATGTTAACTTTGAGGGGTTAATCCCAAAAAAGGAGGCATGAGATCCCCCACTCAGTGGAGGCCCCTTTGACTGTAGTGTCGTTTACTGAGTAATCGGGAAGACGTACTGCTTTCGACCTGGGAGCCTGCCGAGGCTGAGGACTGTAGAATACCTAACTCATCTTAGCCTTTTAGGTGTAGTGCAGAAGCTATGACGGAGTAATTCGGAAATAGTTGTCACGTATTACTACGCTCAGATGATTTTTCTTGAGAATATTACTAATTACCGAGTTAATCGGGAAGTTGGTAATATCCGAAGGAAGGATATAGACTATGGGAACCTCTAGAATCTTGTTCGGCAGGTGATAACTTTTAGACCATATCTTATGGGTAGTACCTTCGACATCATGCTCGTAACGTTGAACCTATGAACCCTGTGTTTGTGATCTTGTGTGTGATTGTTGCATCATGCATCCATGCACTCATAAGAATCTTTTGAAGAAACCTCATATCAGGGGACTTGAAAGTTTACCATTTGTGAATATCTCAGGTACCTTTTGATCATGGATTCTTAAAAAAGAAAGACTGGAAAATACAGTTTCAAAGATCCCAAGATAGATGAGTTGATCAGTTTAATTCCCGAGATTGAGTGTTCTGCATATTTTCGAAAGAAGTATGGATCCATCATTCCACTCATGAAGCTTAGGATGAAGGAGGGTATTCTCCCGACCTTGGTCCAGTTATGTGAACCGATGTATCATTGTTTTACTTTACCTGACTATTAGTTGATGCCTACACTGGAGGAGTATTTTTATCTGTTGGATTTACCTATTACCGATCGTGTTCCTTTTATTGGTTTTAAGGGTGAGCCAAAATCACATGAGATTGCTTCTTTGATTCATCTGGGGAAGTCTAAGGTTGAAGCCTATATGACTACTAAAGGAGGTATTAGAGGATTACCAGCTCAGTTCTTATTGGAGAAATCACGTTACTTTGCCAGGATGAAGAGTACAATCACTTTTAAGGCCATATTTTCTCTATTTGCTTACAGGTTGTTCTAATTTCCTAATGTGGACAAGTTTGTTGACGTTAATGCTATCAGGATCTTCAGGATTGGAAACCCAGTTCCTACATTGTTGGGTGATGCTTATTATTCTATTCATCTTCAGAGTTCTTATCACGGGGGGATGATTATCTGTTGCACACCTCTGTTGTACCGGTGGTTTATTTCTCATATGCCTCAATCTGATGCTTTTTGGGATGTTAGGAAGGAACCCCGTTGGGCTCCTAAGATCATGGCACTTAGTCACTCGAATATTGATTGGTATCACCGAGCTTACCAGGATATAGAGATCGTTGACAATTGTGGTAGTTTCCCCAATGTACCTCTTCTTAGTACAAAGGGAGGAATTAACTGCAACCCTATTCTTGCACGACTACAACTTGGTTACCCGATGAGGGATAAAATAAATAGTATTCATTTGAGTAGTTTATTTCTGAAGGAGGGAGAAGACCATAAGGAAGCTAGGGATAAGATTTTGAAGGTCTGGCGTCACATTCATAGGAAAACTAGGAAAGACTTGGGACCTAGAGGAGCTGTTTCTTTGGAGCCTTATCTTCAGTGGGTCCAAACGAGAGCAATTCAGTTGAAGATGTCGTATTCTCGGGAAGCACCTTTGCCTGATTTGTTTGTGAAGACCACTCCTCCGTTATTGGATGATGTGGAAGAGATACAACTTGCTTTAGTCAGGATGCAACAGGAAAAGGATGCTTGGAAGAATAAATGCCAAACTTTAGAGATTTCGTATAGAGCAGACTTGAAGGAGAAAGACGACTTGATTGAGATTCTTGAGAGTCGGGCTGTAGAGATTATGGAGAGGCAAGGGGATTTATTTTCTCCTAAGCCTTAGTCAGATGCTAGTTACTCACTTCCTGACTCAGGTGAATGGAAGGAGGTTGCCACCAGATATGCGGAAGAAAACCAGAGGTTGAAGGCTCAGATTTCCAGGCTTACAGGGAAGTGCCAGCGTATATAGTGATCTCCATCAGCTTTGCTTCTTAGGGTTTTAGACTCTATTTTCATCTCGTACTTGGGATTATTGAAACTTGTGATCCATTTTGAAGTTATCATAATAAATTTTTTTAAGTATTTCAAATATGTTATTACTTTGATATTTGCAATGTGTCTATAAATCTTTAAGTCCCTTGAAATATTAAAATAAATCATGTGCATTGCACATCATGCATCATATTGCACATATTCCTTGCATTTCTTGGCATATCTACGTATCTTACCAAACTTCTTTATTTCGTTCAGCAAGTTGTCTCACCACTACAACACTCCAGCTAATTTCAGAAGGAAGATGAACAACTTAGAACAAGAGAATCGCGAGCTACACGAGGAAGTTTCTTCTTTGACGGCCGGCATGGACAATCTTATTGCTCTGATGGAATCTCTGGTGGCTGCTCATAATCAGCCACCGAGTGTTCAACATTAACCAACAAGGGTTACTACTGAAGCTCCGGTTGTTCTTGTGTCTTCTACCCAGCTGTTATTTAGAATTGCATGCCTCAAGGTTATCCATGAGGGAATGCCATAGAACCTTGCGCCTAATGGTTTCAATCTTGGTCCTCAAGAAGCTCTAGTTGTTCATACTATTGTTACTCCGGCACCTCCTATGGTGCATGTTTCTCCTGCTGCACCTCCTTCAGGAAATATGGTTCCAATTGTTAATGATGATATGTGTTGTCCTTTTCCTCTACCAAGTGAAGACTTGGGTATTTATGATAGAATGGATGATTTTCAAGAGCAGTTTGACAAGATGCAGAGGGAGATGAAGACCCTCAGGGGGAGGGAATTGTTCGGGAAGAATGTGAATGATTTATGCTTGGTCCCGAAAGTTAAGATGCCTGCGAAGTTTAAGGTCCCAGAATTAGAGAAGTACAAGGGAAACACTTGTCCCCGTGATCATCTTGTGATATATGTAAGGAGAATGTCTACCCATACTGATGATCAGCGTCTGCTGATTCATTTTTTTCAGGATAATTTGACTGGTGCTGCGCTGAAGAGGTATATGAGTTTGGATAGCGTCAATATCCATACTTTCAATGACTTTGGAGAAGAATTTATCAGACAATACAAATACAACATGGACATGGCACCTGACCATGATCAACTCAGGGCCATGGTCCAGAAAGACAGGGAATCATTCAAAGAATATGCATAGATATTGCGTGAGGTAGTCTCCCAAGTGATTACTCCCATGGAAGTGAAGGATATGACTAAGATTTTCTTTAAGACTCTGGGTGCTTTCTACTATGAGAGGATGGTAGCGAGTGCGCCGTGTTACTTTACTGAAATGGTAGGCATGGGTATCCGCTTAGAAGAGATTGTAAGAGAGGGCCGTTGTTGTACCCCAAAATTTTCCCTCCCATATTCTTCAAGATTTGCAAAGAGCATGCTTCAAAATCTCCCCAAGGGTTGCACAGTTCAAGGGCCTCCTAACAGTCAAAAACTAGGGTTTTGGTTCTGACAAAGAAAATGAAGTTTCCAAGGGTCCAATCAAGTCCCACATGCCTATAAACATGGTCAAGCATCCTCATACCAAGTTTCAAGACTTACAACACAAAATTGCACAGTCAAAAACCCTAATTGCTCAGCAGTCAACTGCAGGGGTAAAATGGTCATTTGACAGCCAAAAGTCCAAATTTTTGGTCAACATCTCATTTTGAAGCCACAAACATCATTTGATCAATGATTGATCATGATTCTCAAGGCATGGCTCAAAAAGTCCCAAGATGCAAAAGTTTCCATATTTGGACAGTTGAAAAAGTCAACTGTAACTTGACCAAGGCATAACTTCCACATGGTTCATCAGAAAAATTCCATCCAAAGCTCATTTTGAAGAGAATGACATTTCCTACAACTCCTCTTCACACTTCAAGTCCAAGAAATGCTCTCACAAAAAGTTATCAATTTCAACATTATAGGTAATTTTCAAAAGTCAACAAAAAGGGACTTTAAGTCAAAGGCCATAACTTGAGATTGGTAAATCAAAATGACATGGGACAAAAGGCATTGGTTATAGGACTTCAAGACCTTTCCAAAATGTCCAAGAACATGAGCAAAGCTTAAAAATTGAGCAAGATATGCCTTGTGGAAGTTGGGAAATTTTTGGATATTTTGAAAAGTCAACTTTGCTTCAAATGCCTTAAAATTGCTAATGGGCCACATTTTCTTCCAAGATTCATCATCCAAAGCATATGCACGACCATTTGGCCCAAAGGGGATTTATTCATCATTTTTATTTATTTATTTGAATTTTTAATTACAATTAATTCATTTAAATTAAATAAAATATGGAAAAATACTAAACCAATGCATTTGAATCTTTTTATGCAGTGTAATCATTCATTAAAGGCTCAAGATTCGTGCACAACTCAAATTGGGAAGATTGGCCATGATTGACATCAAAATCACATGGAAAAAGATTGAAAAATATGCCATGAAAATCAAATATTGTTCTCATTAATGCAAAGATCTTTTGATTCAAAACTCAACCCTAATTCATTCCATACATATACTAATGCAAACCTAATGCACAAAGGACCTGAAAGCTGCGCCCAAACACCATAAACAACTTTGCATTTTTTCAAGAAAGTTCAAAAACTGAAAAACACGATTTCAAGGAGTTTCAAGGCAAAACATTGATTCCATTGCATTCCTGAGGCTTCAAGGAAGGTTTCTGGATCAAAACCATCACCTCTAACGCAAAGAATTGGTAGAACGACCTTATCCTGTCCATACTTTTTTTCACATTCATGTATCATGATTCATGCATTATTTCCAATTTTTAATGTTTGGTTTACATTCAGTTAATCATTCTAAAGCTAACCATATGTTTTGATTGAGTTTTTATGCATCATATGAGAATTCACCATTGGAGCATTTTAGGGTTGCAGAGGTTCAATTTTGGGGTTTCTCTGTTATGGAAAAATTGGGGCGTGAGACTTGTGCCATTAGAACGAGAAACTTCCCACGAACACAACCATCATATCGCGCCTAATTTCTGATCAAAGAGGGCCTATTCGCTATTTTTCCTTGTGCCATGTAGTGGGGGTTTAAAACCCCCGCAATCTTGTTTCTTTTTTCAGGAAAAACGCAGAGCAATTGGAGAAGATGCGTAGGTGTCACAACATGAATGGGCAATTCAAAGATTAGCACGCTTTTTTTTTTTATTTTCAGGCCACTAACTTGTTTTCTCTTATAATTATTTCCTTCCACTAATGTTACAAAGAAAGCGTTTGGCATAGTTGGTTAGTGCGTTGTCCACTGAATACTGGGACCTGGGTTCGATTCCCAAGTCCCCTCCCTTTCCCATATTATTTTCTTTTCTATATTCCCATGCAGCATATATTCCAGGGGCTTATCATATGACCGCCATCCACGCTTGCCACGCGCTCAATAATCTCAGTCCAATGGTCCAGATCTAAAGCCTATGGAATGGTTCAGTCAATGCCTACACATGTGATTACCAGAAGTCAACGAAGGCCTTAAACATTGGGTCTGAATTACTGAATTATACCTCCAAATGGGCCTACAAACCCCCCATGTTTGCCTTCTTCTCCCTATTTCTTTTATATTTTTTTTAGTTATTTTAATTCTTTCCTCTATTTTATTTAATTCCATCAATATTTTTCTTTTAATATAAAAATAATAAAAATCAGAAAAGACAAAAAAAATAAAAATATATTTGATTTAATATTTTTTGTAAATAAATCTTATTAATTAATTTAGTCTTAATTTTAGGTTTAAATCTTAATGTTTTTTTAATAAACTTAAAAATTGTAGAATTAGGGTTTAATTACTTTTATCTTTTTTTTTTCCTTTTCTTTTCTCATTATTAATAATTAATTATTTATTTTTGTAAATAAAAATTGTATTAATTAATTAGGTTAATTTTAGATTAAATTTTAATGCTTTTCTTAATAAATTAAAAATAACTAGAATTAGGTTTAATTTCCATAATCTTCTCATTAAAAATCCATAAATACAAAAAACTCCAAAAATCTTTTCTTTTTATTTTAATTTAATTAATTTGTTAATCTTAATTTAATTTCATTAAAAAAAGGGTCCAACGCCCTCGCATTCGATCGTAATTCCAATTCGCGCGCTTATTTTATTTCCTCTTTTTATGTAATTCTCCCAAAGCCATGTAAATTGGACATTTGTATTTCTCGCATTTTACTTTATTTTGTTTTAAATCGGGTCCTGGATTAAATTTGGCGGTGTGGACCCGCGCCTTTGTAATAGCGTAGGAACTTTATATTTCTCGCAACTTTTCTAACTGTTAATAAATTTGCATGCAAGAATGAATGTCAAAAATAAAAGCAACGCGTAGATCATCAATACATGACAAGACAAAATATCTGAACATGACACACAAATCACACACCACCCCTAGGGTACGCCTCACTGTTGCCTTGCCCCTCGAAAGGTGATCGTCGAGTAGAGGACGTTTTAGTAAGTCCTCATGATCCAGGAACCTGGCATGAGGGTAGCTTCTAAGGTGTCTTCCTATTGCTCCGGTGATCATCATGTCCCGAACCTTCGAATTGACCCGAACACCTCCAACGGTGGTGCTACCTACCTCTCAATGGTGGGATAGCACTACTTTAAAGGACATCTACACAGACGAATTCCTTAGGGTAGGTAGACGACTCTAGATACTTGCTCTAATTTCAAAACAAATCAAAAATACTTTTCACACCGACACCTATTCAAAAAGCTTTCGAAAGCAATTTTTCAAACACTCTTGAGGACCGATACAAGAGTCGAACTGGAATTTTCAAAGAAACTTTTTAAAACCCACAGTTGAAAAGAAAACAAACCTTTTGAAAACACAAATGAGCAAGTATCTAAGAGCCCATGGATAACCATGGATAGAAAGGGTGCTAACACCTTCCCTTTCTATAAATCTACCTCCCGAACCGAGAGCAATCTCTATAAGGAATTTTTCTGTGCTTTTGTCCTTTCCATTTGGAGAAAATAAAAGACGGTGGCGACTCTTGCTTCCGCGACATTTCGCGAACCAGCGTTAAACAGTCAGTTCCAGATCCACCGATCACAGCCGTCCAATGAAGGATGAAAGTTCTGGAAATATGAAGAAACCATCCTATGGGTTTTCCAAAAAGAAAGAAGGAGATACAAACGCTTCCATGCAAGAAAGGAGAGTTAATCCTCCTAGTAGAAATTATCAGCATCATCAACAAGTCGCCTCAGTTACTCTAGTTGTTGGTGTAGCTCCAACTACCGTTGCTTATTGGAGACCACCCCAGTATGGGAATCAAGGGCATAATCAGAGAAGGGAGAGTTATGGCCATATCTCTATGATTTATACAGAGTTACTCTTGGCGTTAATTTAGAAGAAGTTAGTTCAGACCCGACCACCTACCGATGTACCATCACCGTTGCATTGGTATTACAAGGCATACCAAACATGTGCTTTTCATCAGGGAGCACCAGGGCATAATGTTGATAATTGCTATCCTTTGAAGACTAAGGTATAGAAATTGGTGAATTTCTGTATTCTATCTTTCAAGTATGTGGGTCCTAATGTGAAAGATAATCCTCTACCAAAGCATGGAGGAATAAATGATGTGAACATGGTGGCCGGTTGTCCAAGCGGCTTCGGAATTTTTTATGTTAATCTGGTTAGAGGAGATTTGGTGAAAATGAATACAAGCCTCTGTGAATTTAGCTATTATACGCATGGCCATGTCGGTTGTGCTATTTGCAGTACAAATATACAGGGTTGTGACAAGATAAAGGCTTATTTGTAAGAGATGATGGATGATGGCCTCATCCACATAGTCAGGCTTAGGGAAATGTATGAAGAGGAAGTAAACATGGTTTCTGGATGTCCTGGAGAGTTTAGAATCTATGATGTGGAACATATGAATGAGGATCTTGTATAATTGCAAGCTACTTTTTGCCACATGGCTGGTCAGATAGAATATCAACATGGATCTTGCCGAATTTGCTGTCGGGACTCCCGAGGATGCTCAATTGCAAGGAAAGGTGTTCAGTTATTGTTGGATAATGGAACCATCAAGTTTACAGGTCAAAGGGATGATTACCATGAAGTGGATATGATTGAGGTTTGTTTTGCTAAAGAAGAGTCGGATGATGAATATGCCTCTGCAAATGAGTTCTTCTCCTCGGATGAAAATATGTTTTCCAGAGATGACTCTGTAATAATTGATTGTGTTGAATATGGAGTAAATGTTATTATGCATTGTTTCGGTCCGCCTACCCCTTTTGAAGTTGAATAACATGGAAAGACAGTCATTAGTCCATTGGTAATTAGTTTGCCGGGTCCTGTCCCCTACAAGTCAGATAAGGTTGTACCCTACAAATATAATGCTACAATTTTAGAGGATGGTGTAGAAATTTTAATCCAGCCAATGCCTAATGTTGGAAATATTGCCGAGACTAGCAGAGTGACTTGCATTGGTTGTGTATTTGCACCAGTTTTTCATGGAGACGTTAGCGATGGAAAGAAAATTGTTGAAGATGTTGAGCCCAAGAAGGCTGCGGGTGAATCTAGTGGGGCTACTTGAAAAGGAGGTGGATAATATTTTGGGGATAATCAAGATGAGCGACTACAGAATTGAAGATCAGCTACTACAAACTCCTTCAAAAATATCTATCTTGGCTTTACTAATGAAGTCCTCTGCCCACAGAGAATCTTTGATGAGGGTATTGGACCAAGCTTTTATAGAAAGTGATATGCCTGTAGACCAATTCAGCAGCATAGTGGGGAACATTACGTCATGTAATACCCTGAGTTTCTGCGATGATGAATTTCCCGATGAAGGAAGGAATCACAACCTGGCCCTCCACATCTCTATGAACTACAAGAATGATTCATTATCCAATGTGTTAATTGATAATGGATCCACTTTGAACGTTATACCGAGGAGCACACTTAGGAAGTTGAAATATCAAGGAACGCATGCGCCCAAGTGGAATTATTGTGAAAGCGTTTGATGGATCAAGGAAATTTGTAATTGGTGAAGTGGACTTTCTTATTCATATAGGCCCACATTTGTTTCAGATTACTTTCTAGGTCATGGATATTGTACCCACTTATAGTTGCTTGCTGGGACGGCCGTGCATATATGAGGCAGGGCGTGTCACTTCGACTTTACACCAGAAGCTGAAGTTTGTACGTGAAGGAAAAGTGGTAATTATAAATGGAGAGCAAGCATTATTGATATCTAATTTATCCTCTTTCAACATTGTAGAGGCAGATGAAGTTGCTGTTGGAACCCAGTTCCAAGCTTTATCCATTGACAACATAAGAGGAAATGAGAACTCTATATCTTCGTTTAAGGATGTGTCGTAGGTTGTGCGTAATGGCCATAGCGACGTTTGGGGATAGATTGTTTACCCACCTTTGACCAAGAATAAAGCTGGCTTGGGGTTCAATGTGAAGAATGATAAGGGTAAGAGCATGAAGTCGACGGCTACTACAGGCAAGTATTAAGACATATTTCGTAGTGGGGGTTATCTTCATCCAATTGTTTCTGGGATTAATGCCATTGTGGAAGATGAAGCAGAGCCACAAATGCCAAATTATGTGACGCACGGAGTTAGGGTTCAGAACTGGATCACCATTGATATTCCCTCTTGCATAGATGTTTCAAAGTAATTTGGTTTGTGAATCTTTTTGAAAAGCTTTCACTCTGCCTAAGGTAAAAGTATTAATATTGTATGGGCTTATATGTTTGCTTTGAATTTTAAAATCAATAATAAAAGTTGTCTTTGTTTCCCAAATTGTGTTTTTATTTTTTGGATTTTTTCTTGGAAAATGGTAATCAGAAATAACCTTTCAAAATAAATAATAACTGAAATTCAATTTGCATGATCACTTGTTATATGTGTCAGTTTCTAAAAGCAATCACAAATATTATGTGCAGATTAATTAAATAACTCGTTGAATACAATGAACCTGCACCCTCTCCCAACTTTGAATGTCCTATGTATGGGGCTGAAGAAGAAGACTATGATGAGATTCCATAAGAGGTCTCATCGTTGCTTGAGGGCGAGGAGAATGCCATTCAGCCATATAAAGAGCTTTTTGAAGTAATCAATTTGGGTTCAGAAGAAGATCCGAAGGAAGTCAAGATCGGAGCATTGCTGCATCCTGATGTGAAGAGCAGGTTGATTGAGATGCTGAAAGAGTATGTTGATATTTTTGCTTGGTCTTACCAAGATATGCCTGGTCTAGATACAGATATTGTAGAACACTGTTTGCTGCTGAAGCCAGAGTGCCCGCCAATCAAACAGAAGTTGCAAAGAACTCACCCAGATATGGCAGTAAAGATCAAAGAAAAAGTTCTAAAGCAGATTAATGCCAATTTTCTTGTGACATCAGTGTACCCTTAGTGGATTGCCAATATTGTCCCAGTACCAAAGAAATAGAAAAAGTTCGCATGTGCGTAGATTACAGAGATCTAAATAAAGCTAGTCTAAAAGATGATTTTCCATTGCCACATATCGATATGTTAGTAGATAGCACAACAAAATTCAAAGTTTTCTCCTTAATGGACGGATTTTCAGGGTATAATCAAATAAGGATGGCTCCTGAAGACATGGAAAAAACAATATTTATCACACCCTGGGGAACATTCTTCTACAGAGTGATGCCCTTCGGGTTGAAGAACGCTGGTGCAACGTACCAGAGGGCTATGACAACCTTATTTCATGATCTAATGCACAAGGAAATTGAGGTATATGTTAATGATATGATTGCTAAATCCCATACTGAAGAAGGGCATGTAGAAGATTTGTTAAAGTTGTTTCAATGTTTAAGGAAGTATAGTCTCCGCTTGAATCCAAATAATTGTACCTTCGGTGTTCGGTCAGGGAAATTTTTGGGTTTCATTGTTAGCTAGAAAGGGACTGAAGTTAACCCTGATAAAGTTAAAGAATTTCAAGAGATGCCAGTTCCGAGAACTGTAAAGCAAGTCAGAGGGTTACTCGGGCGTTTGAATTATATTTCAAGATTCATTTCCCACGTGACTGCAACGTGTGAACCAATCTTTAAGTTGTTAAAGAAAGATCAAGGTTGTGTAAGGACAGATGATTGCCAAAGGGAATTTGAAAGTATTAAAGAATATATACTTGAACTTCCTATCTTGCTCCCCCATGTTGAAGGAAGACTATTGATTATGTATTTGATAGTGTTAGACAATTCCATGGACTGTATTCTGGGACAACAAGATGAAACGGGGAAGAAAGAGTATGCCATTTTTATCTCAGTAAAAAGTTTATTGATTGTGAATCATGGTATTCCATGCTGGAAAAGACATGTTGTGCTCTGGCCTGGGCGGAAAATTTTTTGCCGCAGTATATGTTGAATCACACTACTTGGTTGATTTCCAAAATGTATCCAATCAAGTACATTTTTGAAAATCCTGCTCTTACTGGGAGAATATCCCGCTGGCAGATGCTGTTATCTGAATATGACATCGAATATCACACTCAAAAATATTTTAAGAGCAGCGTGTTGGCAGATTATCTTACTCACCAACCATTTGATAATTATCAGTCTGTAAAGTATGATTTCCCTGATGAGGATGGGATGTCTCTGAAAGTGAAAGACTGCGATGAACCATTGCCTAAGGAAGGTCCTGATCCTGAATCTCGCTGGAGTATGATATTTAATGGAGTTGTGAATGCTTATGATAAAAGAATTGGTGTTGTGATTGTCACTCCACAAGGATCGCACATTCCTTTTACTGCAAGGTTGACATTTGATTTTACTAATAATATGGCAGAATATGAGGCTTGCATCATGGATCTTGAGGAAGCTATTGATCTCAGAATTAAAATTCTAGATGTGTATGGCGATTCAGCTTTGGTAATGAATCATATTAAAGGAGAGTGGGATACTCGTCACCCCGGCTTGATCCCTTACAAAGATTATGCTAGAAGATCATTACCCTTATTTAAAAAAGTTGAATTCCATCACATCCCCAGAGATGAAAATCAAATGGCAGATGCTCTAGAAACTCCGGATTCTATGTGTCAAGTGAATACTTGGAATGATATACCTCGAATTATAGTCTGGTAACTAGATAGGCCCGCTAATGTGTTTACAACAGAAGAGGTAGCAGATGAGAAACCTTGGTATTATGATATCAATCATTTTCTTTAGACTCAGGAATACTCTATTGGTGCTTCAAATAAAGATAGAAAGACATTGAGAAGATTGGCTGGCAGTTTCTTCCTCAGTGAAAACGTGTTGTACAAGTGAAATTATTACATGGTCCTGCTCAGATGCATGGATAGACATGAAGCAGACATGTTGATGCATGATGTTCATGAAGGTTCATTTGGAACTCATGCCAATGGACATTCGATGGCTAAAAAGATGTTAAGGGCAGGTTACTATTGGCTGACAATGGAATCTGACTGTTACAAATTTGCAAAGAAGTGCCATAAATGCCAGATTTATGTGGTCAAGATTCATGTGCCTCTAACACTTCTCAATGCTATTTCTTCCCCATGGCTTTTCTCTATGTGGGGTATCGACATGATTGGAATGATAGAAACTAAAGCTTCGAATGGACACCATTTTATTTTGGTAGCAATTGGTTACTTAACCAAATGGGTGGAAACTACTTCATATGCTAATGTTATTAAGCAGGTGGTTGTGTGCTTCATTAAGAATAATCTTATATGTCGGTATGGTGTGCTGAGTAGAATCATCATCGACAATGGCTCGAATCTGAACAACAAGATGATGATAGAACTTTGTGAAGAATTCAATATTGTTCATCACAATTCATCTCCGTAAACGTCGAAGATGAATGTGGCTATTGAAGCTGCTAATAAGAATATCAAGAATATCATCCAGAAGATAGTTGTTACTTATAAAGATTGGCATGAAATGCTTCCTTTTTCTTTACATGGATATCGGACATCTGTCCGCACTTCAACATGAGCAACCCCGTTCTCCCTTATGTATGGAATGGAAGAGGTACTCCCAATAGAGGTTGAGATTCCCTCTTTGTGTGTGATAATGGAAGCCAAGTTATCGGAGGCTGAATGGGTCCAAAACCGGTTTGACCAATTGAATTTGATCGAAGAGAATAGAATGACAGCTTTGTGTCAGGGGTAGTTATATTATAAGAGGATGAAGAAAGCTTTTGATAAGAAGGTCAAACCTCATGAGTTTAGAGAAGGCGACCTCATGCTTAGGAAGATCATGTCTTTTAATGCTGATTCTAGGGGAAAGTGGACTCCTAATCTTGAAGGCCCATATATTGTCAAGAAAGCCTACTCTGGCGGTGCATTAATTCTTGAAACTATGGATGGCGAGGAGTTCCCACGTTGCATGAATGCTGATGCAGTCAAGAAATACTTCGCTTAAAGAAATAAAAGAACAGCTCGCTAAGTTGAAAACCTGAAAGGCCGACTTAGGAAAAACAGAGCGTCTCAGTAGGCCGAAAACCCAAAAGGGCGGTCTAGGAAAAAATTAGAGACATAAACAGAATAAAATTTCCTGCTAAGTTGAAAACCCACAAGGGAAGCTTAGGCAAAAGTTAGGGACTTTCTTGTCGAGTAACTACATCAGACAAGACTTGATCATGGAATCAACAATCTTCTTGGATCCTCACCATACTTCAACACAAGCTGCTGCTCAGAATTTCAAAGTTGTTAGTGAAAATTCTGGCTACAGATACTTAATGTCACGTCCGATGTTATGACACCGTATCTGACTTACTATATGACAGTAAATACAAAAGCAGTAAACAACACAGTCAATTGTTTACCCAGTTCAGTGTGCAACAACACCTACTCTGGGGGCTACCAAGCCAGGGAGAGAATCCACTATAAGAGATGTTAATTCAGGAATAAACCAACCAGTTTATCTCCTTCACTTAAGACCTACCCAATGCAATTCTAATCTAAGTACAACTTAAACCTGAGTTCCTACTCACTCCCCCTCAATCACAGCAGTGATACATAAACCAATTTGACTTGAGAATTGATGAAGACACTCTTCAAAACACACTCTTGATTAAGCTTCACAGCTTTTTAATCAAGTAACACAATCACTCGTGCTTCACAGCTTTGAGTGATGTACACAACTAACTTGACTCTGCTTCACAGCTTTAGTCAAGTAACATTCAAACACTCTTGCTTCAAAGCTTTGAGTGCTACACAACCCTTACAATTGAAACCTATTCCAAGACACTTATCACAATGATAATTGCTTGGAGTACAATAAACAAATCTATACAGATTACAAACTTGATCTTCTAATCAATCAGCAGGGATGACTTCAAAAACCGCAGCTCTGTTGAATATATAGCAGCTGCAACTTCAGTTAGGGTTTCCAAAAACCTAGGGTTGATTCCGTTTGACCTAAAGACCAGGTCACAGTACTTTGTTGATCAGGTTAGGATTGAGCGAGGTTACTCCTCAGAAAACGCAGGATTCTGTTTAGGAAGGACTGAGTTATTTCCTGAAAAAACTCAGACTTATCCAATCCTGTAATCCTGCTAGTTCAGAACAGGATGTCATAACATCTGTTATGACATCTGAGAAAACCTGTCTACTGATTAGCTAAATGTGATCATTTTGCAAACATGCTCAGATACACACTTATAAACATCAGTATTTGAGTTACAATATTTTTCTGCATATGTACCTAAAGAGTTAGTACAACCTGAACTAGAATGTTATGACATCAGTCATGACATTCATACATACACTTGGAGTTTACCAAAAATGCAAGCCAATACCTAAACACCTACAAACTCCCCCTTTGGCAGATTTTTGGCTAAAGTCCCTAAACAATCAGAGATAGATAGATAGCAGCAGAAATAATTGACAGCAGAAAAATATAGTGTTAAGTACTAATTAAGCAGTACCAAATATTCTCCCCCACTTTAGCCATAAATGGGCCAAAGATTACATGTTTATAAAGTTATACAGTTATCCAAGACAAAATAATGAGATCAGCAGCAGACAATAGCAGAACATACTTCCAAACTCCACCAGCAACACCACCAAGCAGCAATCATCCTTCAAGTACTGTCATCAGACTCAGAGGAGCCACTTTCTTCATCTTCTTCCCTCATGCTTGCTTCAGCTTCATCCTTTTCTAGCTTGGCAATTAGTGCTTCTAGGGTCCTTTTTCTAGCATCCAGATCTTTGCAAGTTTCTTTTAAGACAGCTATGACATCTGATGTTTTGGACTGGCTCTTTGCAGACGATGTCTCAGCTGATGTTATGACAATGTCTGGAGCATGGGATCCCTGAAACAGTTTGTAGTGCAGGCCAAGGGCAGGGGCTCTTTTGCAGACTGTATCTCTTGCTACAAGTATGTCAGGATATTGTGCAAGGATGATTCCACAAAGGAGGGAGGGAAAGGCAATTGGTCCTTTGACAGCATAACTGCCAGCATGCTTCAAGATTTGTTCAAAAATGTACCTTCCATAGTCAAAGGCAGTCTTGGTTCCTACATCATAGATGAATCTCCCCAATCCTGTGGAGATGGTTGATTTGTGATTTGTAGGCACCCAGTTTGCTGCACCTATTTTATGCAAGATGGCAAATTTCATGCTGAGTTTACTAGCATTCAACTTCCCTTTCAATGGCCAGCACTTTACTTGCCTGGCAGTGATGGTCAAGCATACTTCATTGTCAGTTGCCTCTAGATCAGGACAGTCCTTATTCGTTCTTCCAAGAAACTTGTTGATTTCTGATGGAGAGAACTTGACCCTTCTTCCTCTAACAAACACACTCTCAAAGTCAGCTGACCTCCCATCAGCACAATCATTGGATAAGTTCACTACAAACTCTTTAACCAGATTTTCATAACATTTGCCAAACTTCATCACAGTCTTTATTAGCCCAGCATTCCTGATCAGCTCCATGATGTCTTTGCACTCCAAAGCATCATTGTTGAGTTCTCTCTCCAAGGCTATTCTCTTCAAGCAAACATACTTCCACCTGTTTGCATTATCAGGATGATGAAAGGAGATGTTGTCAGTTGGCACTTCAGGCACTCTAGCAATCTTGCTGGAAGGGAGCTTCCTTCTGATGGGAGCATTGTCAATGTCAATCTCAAATTCTGATTCATCATCAGAGTCAGAAGTTTCAGGTTCTTTTCTTTTCTTGGAGATTGGTTGTCTAGCAGTCAGCACCTGTGCCTTCTTCCCCTTTGTCTGAATATTTTCAGCCATCCCTTCAGCCTTGGACTTCTTAGGTTTAACAGTCTCACTACTTTTTCTTTTCATCAATCTCCTAGCAATGCTAGGGTTCACATTAGCAATCAGTTCATTATCTGAGTACTCTTCATCCACATCAATGATAGGTGGATCAGCAGCTTTTTCAGAGGGATTCTGAATGTTGTCTTTTGGTGTCACAACATCCTCAGTGACATCTATATTTTCAGAACCTTCCACATTTGGACTTTCAGATTGATTCAAAGGAATAGAAATCCCCGGTACAGATTGGTTGCCACTCAGAATGCTAGTAACCAGTCTAGCAATAGCTTGGTGTACTTGAACTGTTCCTTCTTTATTAGGTATAGTAGATGAAGGAAGAGAAGAATTACCAGAGACTGCAGCTTGAACTCTTCCTGCATGTCTGGTCCTGAGCTTCTTGATTTTGGCTGGGTTAGTTGCCATCTCCCTGAGAGGAGTGACCTCAAGTACTTCAGATTCTATGCATGTCGTGATTGCCCTAGAATCTTGATCAGATGACGATGATGAAGAGTGAGACGAAGCCGCCATAGTGGAAGATGATGTCTGAGACATTGTGTTTAACGTTGAGTAGCAGTAGCAATTTGAGAAATCTCTTTGATTGGGAGGAGAAAACAGGTTGCAAGGATGAGAGAGATAGGGAGTACAAGGGAGTCTTTTCAACTTCTGAAGGCTTTTGAAGGAATTGTGAGTGAATATGATTAACCCACTAAATATAGACTTAATAGAATTAATCCTTTTAACCCTTGTTTTCAGCAAAACTAATTGCTATAATTTCTCATGTTGGTGAATGCCCAATCTGCCCCTCAAATTTTCAAGTTGATTTCCAACAAGCACCTTGGTAGAAGAATCAGTTAGCTGAAGCTCAGAGAAACTATGTTTCAGTTTAAATGATTTCTTCTCTCCAAAGTCAATAGAGTTTAAGGAAATGTTGAATGTTTTCAGATTATCACACCACAATGTCACAACATCTTGTGTAACATTGTCTTCAGGTAGCATCTGTGTTGACCAGAATTTTTGAGAACAGAATTTATGAGACTTGTTCTTTGCCACATCCCATATATTATCAGCCTGTAGTTTAGGAGTTCTGACATCTTCCATAGGAATAGCTCTTTTCATTCCTTCAAGTTTATGCTGACACTGTTTCATATCTTTTTCTTCTTTGATGATTTGACTCAAAGTGGGGATATCAGTGTTCTCAGGCTGCCACACATAACAGTTATTTTTGGATTTTATTCCTCTCATTACAATATCTAGTTTTTCATTAAACACTAGACATTCAGATCTTGAGAAGTTGACCATAAATCCTAGATCACATAATTGACTGATGCTGATGAGATTAGTAGTCAACCCTTTCACCAGCAGTACCTTATTCAGACTTGGAACTCCAGGGTAGTCCAAATTACCAACTCCTTTGATTTCTCCTTTAGCACCATCTCCAAAGGTCACAAAACTGGTGGTGTGAGGCATAACATTATTGAGGAGATTTTTGAATCCAGTCATGTGTCTGGAACATCCACTGTCAAAGTACCAATCTTCCTTTGCTGAGATCTTCAGGGAAGTGTGTGCTATCAGTGCAATAGCCTTTTTCTTCCATTGAGGAGCGTGTGGTACCTTTTTAGACTTAGGTTTGACATCTGATTTCTGATTAGGATATCCATGTAGTCTGTAGCAGAAGGGCTTTATGTGACCATATTTCCCACAATGATGACATCTCCATCTTTGGTACCTCTTCTTCATGTGTCTCTGTCCCTGATGTTGAGAGTAATGTTGAGACATCTGGTTTGACATTTGCTTCCTGGTAACAAATTTCTTTGTTTCCACAAATCCTAGGCCAGATTTATTTCCCATATTTTGTCCAGCCTGAAGAATCTCTTCTAATTTGTCAGTTCCATTTGTCAACATCTTGACTGATTTGGTCATTTGATTCAGTTGTGAGTTCAGCAGTTGAACTTCTCCTTCTAAATGACTTATAGTTTCAAGATTTGCTCTCTTTTCAGCCTCCAGCTTTACAATGAGTTTTGATTGTTTCTCATTTTGCACACAGACTTCACCACTTCTGATACACAATTTCTTGTAGGTATCAGCCAGTTCTTCAAATGTTACTTCTTCATTACTGGTGTCACTTTCAGAAGTACAAACACTAGTTAGGGCAGTAACTAGTTTGGCAGATTCTTCTTCAGAATTGCTTTCTGAATCATAGTCAGACCAAGTAACAGTCATTCCTTTCTTTTTCTTCTTAAGAAAGGTAGGACATTCAGCTCGAATATGTCCATATCCTTCACATCCATGGCATTGAATTCCTCTGCCTTGGTTTTCCTTATCTTCTGATCTTGGTCTTCTGCTGGAACTGTCAATGTCAGAAGGAATGTTATGAACATTTGACCTTGACTTTGGGTCCATTCTTTTGATGAGCCTGTTGAACTGTCTTCCAAGCATGGCAATGGCTTCTGATATGTTTTCTTCTTCATCCTCCTTGTGTTCAACATCAGTGTTGGTTACAAGTGCTACGCTTTTGTTCTTCTTGTCACCATTATCAGTGATCCCCATCTCAAAAGTCTGAAGAGACCCAATAAGTTCATCCACTTTTAACTTGCTAATGTCCTGGGCTTCCTCTATGGCAGTTACCTTCATTGCAAATCTTTTAGGCAAGGATCTGAGAATCTTCCTCACCAGTTTTTCTTCTGACATTTTTTCTCCCAGTGCTCCTGAGGTGTTGGCAATCTCCAAGATGTTCATGTGAAATTCATGGATGGTTTCATCTTCCATCATTTTTAGATTCTCAAACTTAGTGGTCAACATCTGAAGCCTTGACATCTTTACTTTGGAAGTGCCCTCATGAGTAGTTTTGAGGGTGTCCCAAACTTCCTTGGCCAGTTCATATTGATGTACTAATCTGAAGATGTTTCTATCAATTCCATTGAACAAGGCATTTAAGGCTTTTGAATTTCCCAGAGCTAACTCATCTTCTTCTTTACTCCACTCTTCCTCAGGCTTCAGACTGATTGTCCCATCTCTTTCAGTTATGGTGGGATGAATCCATCCTTTGTCAGCAGCTCTCCAAGCCTTTTTGTCCAGAGATTTTAGGAAGGCAATCATACGAGGTTTCCAGTAGTCATAATTAGTTCCATCCAGAATGGGTGGTCTATTTCCAAAAACTCCTTCTTTGTCCATAGTGCCAGAAAGTGATATCCCTAGATCTCACCCAGTAATACAGGCAGGGTGCCTGCTCTGATGCCAATTGAAAATTCTGGCTACAGATACTTAATGTCACGTCCGATGTTATGACACCGTATCTGACTTACTATATGACAGTAAATACAAAAGCAGTAAACAACACAGTCAATTGTTTACCCAGTTCAGTGTGCAACAACACCTACTCTGGGGGCTACCAAGCCAGGGAGAGAATCCACTATAAGAGATGTTAATTCAGGAATAAACCAACCAGTTTATCTCCTTCACTTAAGACCTACCCAATGCAATTCTAATCTAAGTACAACTTAAACCTGAGTTCCTACTCACTCCCCCTCAATCACAGCAGTGATACATAAACCAATTTGACTTGAGAATTGATGAAGACACTCTTCAAAACACACTCTTGATTAAGCTTCACAGATTTTTAATCAAGTAACACAATCACTCGTGCTTCACAGCTTTGAGTGATGTACACAACTAACTTGACTCTGCTTCACAGCTTTAGTCAAGTAACATTCAAACACTCTTGCTTCAAAGCTTTGAGTGCTACACAACCCTTACAATTGAAACCTATTCCAAGACACTTATCACAATGATAATTGCTTGGAGTACAATAAACAAATCTATACAGATTACAAACTTGATCTTCTAATCAATCAGCAGGGATGACTTCAAAAACCGCAGCTCTGTTGAATATATAGCAGCTGCAACTTCAGTTAGGGTTTCCAAAAACCTAGGGTTGATTCCGTTTGACCTAAAGACCAGGTCACAGTACTTTGTTGATCAGGTTAGGATTGAGCGAGGTTACTCCTCAGAAAACGCAGGATTCTGTTTAGGAAGGACTGAGTTATTTCCTGAAAAAACTCAGACTTATCCAATCCTGTAATCCTGCTAGTTCAGAACAGGATGTCATAACATCTGTTATGACATCTGAGAAAACCTGTCTACTGATTAGCTAAATGTGATCATTTTGCAAACATGCTCAGATACACACTTATAAACATCAGTATTTGAGTTACAATATTTTTCTGCATATGTACCTAAAGAGTTAGTACAACCTGAACTAGAATGTTATGACATCAGTCATGACATTCATACATACACTTGGAGTTTACCAAAAATGCAAGCCAATACCTAAACACCTACAGTTAGTGGGAATAATGGTCATTGTATTTCAATGTACCTTTTCCATTATATATTACCATTTTATAAACTTTGTAATTATCCATGGAGTCTCACCATTCACAGACTACCATTCTATCAATAAAATTTGAGCTTTTACCCAATTCTTTGTAGTTCCTATTTTTATTCAGCTTACTAAGACTCCATTTATTATTGATAATAATTTTCAAAGAAAAAAGGATTAAAATAACAAAATTGTTTTTTTTCAAAAAGAATTTACAACTTACTTTTATTTTAAGATTTTGTGATTCAAGAGGAAAACAAAAGTAGTGATCCCAAGAATGGACGAACCCCAATAATTTTGAGAAGTTTTGTTTTCCCTGGGAAGGTGTTCTTAGCCTCTATCCCAGACCCCTATCAAAGTTTTCTATCATGACGAAATGTCTTGTTCCCTTGGTATGCTAAGATGAAACCATTTGCAGAATGTTGTTCTTTCTTTAGTATAGGTCTTATGATCACGCGATTGCTTACATAACATGTCGTGCTTACCGCATCCGCCCAAAAATATTTAGGCAAACTTGAGTCACTTAGCATGGTTCTAGCAAGTTCCACCAAAGACCTATTTTTCCTTTCAACTACTCCATTTTGTTGTGGAGTTCTTGGTGCTGAAAAATTGTGGAAGATCCCATTTTCTTCACAAAATTCTTCAAATAGACTGTTTTGGAACTCTCCACCGTGATCACTTCGGATTGATGTTATCTTTGATGACTTCTCATTTTGAACTTGTTTTGCATATCTCTTGAATGCCTTGAATGCTTCATTCTTGTGCACTAAAAACAAAGTCCAAGTGAAACGGGAAAAATCATCTACAATAACTAATGCATAAATGTTACCTCTGAAGCTTCTTGTTCTAGATGGACCAAAAAGATCCATGTGCAACAATTGAAGTGGTCTTGTTGTTGAAACCACATTCTTTGGTTTGAAAGTTGATTTGGTCTATTTGCCCTTTTGGCATGCACTACATAATTTGTCTTTGATGAACTTCATCTTTGGTAGACCAATAACTAAGTCATGCTTAACCAATTTTTTCAAGTGCTCCATGTGAATGTGAGCAATCCTCTTATGCCATAACCAAGCGTCATTGTTGTTTACCATAAGACATTGTACCTTCATAGACAAATCATCTAGAGTAATCATAAAAATATTGTTAGATCTTATACCTTTGAGTTTTACCTCATTGGTTGCCTCATCTATAATAAGGCATTCTTCTTTGTTGAATTTGATCTTGAACCCTCTATCGCAAAGTTGACTTATGCTAAGAAGGTTGTGCTTTAATCCTTCAACATAGAGAAAATCCTCAATTTGAATGGATGGAGGTGTGCCAACTATTCCAACGCCAAGAATCTTTCCTTTGGTGTTGTCTCCATAGGTGACATACCCTTTGGCTTTATGTTCTAGATATGAAAATTGGTGTACATCTCTTGTCATATGCTTTGAATATCCACTGTCAAGATACCAAACATTTGAAGTGGATTTCAAGCATACCTACAAAAACAAATTATTTCTTGTTAGGTACCCAAGTTGCCTTGGGTCCTTCATAGTTAGTTCCCTTTTTCACCCATGCATAATGTCCACTAGCCATACTGAAATTTCTAATATAGCATGCATTTGGTGTGTGTCCAATAATACCACAGTAAAAACAGTTTGGAACAAATTTGCTCTTGTATCTAGGAATTTGTTTTCTTTTAGATACATTAGCCTTTTTCTTTTGATGATTATGAACAACTTGCTTCTTTTCTACTTTCTTGGGATTGGAACTATTACTAGCCTTTACAAAAACAGTGGGATTGTTACTTGGTTTCTTAGTATTCACATAACCAAGACCTCTTTTATCATTTGGATAACGTTGTTGGCTTAGTAATCCTTCCAATCCTATTTGTCCTTTTTCATATCGTTCAATGACTCTTTTCAATTGAACAATTTGAAAGACATTTGATTCACACTTGGAGCATGCAAAGGTTTCCTTTTCTTTAATAAAATTCTGTTTTTGAAGATCAAAATCTTTAGTCATGGTGTCAATTTTTTCTAGACAAATTTGAAGTTCTTTTTCTTGTTTTGACACCTTTTTGTATAAACTTTTGCATTCTTTCAAGAGTTCATCAATTGCACCTTGAACATCATCATCAAAAAGATTAAATTCATTACTAACATCTTCTTCATTGTCGGAGTGATGCGATGCCATTAAGGCTAAGTTTGCACATTCGTCGCTTTCCGATTCCGATGAACTGCTCATATCATTATCTTCCCATGCTATGTAGGCTTTCTTTTGTTTTGAGTCCTTTCCTTTGAATCCATTTTTCTTTGGGAGATTTGGACAGTTTGGCTTGATGTGTCCTTGCTTTCCACATTCATAACATGAGACATCTTGTGTTGATGTGGAGGCTTCTCTTTTCTTGAAGTGCTTTCTCTTATGTGCATGAGATCCTCCTTTGTCATTTCTGCCAAAAAACTTCCCAAGTCTTTTCACTAGAAGCATGAAATTTTCATCTTCTTCCGGATTGTCTTCTTTTACCACTTCTTTTGAATCAATTTTTAAAGCAATGTTTTTGGACTTCTTTTCTAGATTCTCATGTTTTTCAAGTCTACCGAGTTCCGTTTCGTATTCTTGAAGTTTGCCAAATAATGTAGCGGAAGTCATTGCGGAGAGACTCTTCTTTTCCGAGATTGCTGTTACCTTTGGTTGCCATTCCCTAGTCAATGATCTAAGGATTTTCAAGTTGAGTTCATCATTTGACAGGGTTTTACCAAGAGCATTTAAGTGATTTGTCAAATGCACAAATCTCTTTTGTAAGTCAAGAATGGATTCTCCGGGCTGCATTCGAAATAGTTCATATTCTTGACTCAAGGTATTTAGCCTTGATCTTTTTACTTCAGCCGTTCCTTCATGAGTTTGAACCAAGGTATCCCAAATTTCCTTTGCTATTTTGCAGTTTGAAACACGGAAAAATTCGTCCATACTGAGTGCACCTTGAAGAAGGTTTATTGCCTTTTTGTCATAGAGAACTTTCTTTTTATCATCGTCGTCCCATGCAGTTTTGGGCTTTGCAGACCCAACGCCATTAATTACCGTTATCGGGATAAATGGACCATTTTCAACAGCATCCCATACTTCCTCTCCTTGTGCTTCTAAATGCGCCTTCATGCGTATTTTCCAAAAGTCAAAATATTCACCACAAAATAGAGGAGGCTTGTTGTTACTACCACCATCTCTGAAAACTGGTTGATGATTTGCGGAAGCCATTCTGGATCTCTAGGAGCAGGTTACCTATAACCTGCTCTGATACCAATTGTAAGATTAAGATTGCGCCTAAGAGGGGGGGTGAATTAGGTGGTGGTCGATTTTTGACTTATTTTATACTTTCTGGTTTTGATTTAGTGCTTTGAAAACTGTAAAGTGCAGAAAGTAAAGAGACACAGAGAATTATCCTGGTTCCTTCCACACCCCGGAAGTACGTCCAGTCCCCTTGCAAACACGCAAGAGATTTTACTATATTGTTAGAACTTTTACAAGACTCTTCCTAGTCTTATCCACTAAAGAACCTAACAAATAACCAAGAACACCCTCTTGGATTTCCAATAAGTCTAATGAGAACAATCCTCTCAAAAGATACCTCTTGTTTCCAATAATGGACAACAAGGAACAAAAGTAATCTAATACTTAATTCCAACAATCCTGGAAATAAGTTACACTTTGTATGTTTTTATGAAGTATGATTTCTTGAAAGATGTTGATCACATAGAGTGACTTCTTTGAAGTTTCTTCTTTCTTCTCTTGTAAGCAATTCAAACTGTAACACAATGGTTAGATAATGCTCAAAGATTTCTGTTCTTTATATGTGTGAAAGTGCAGAAAATCTTTGTTCTTAAAAGTTAAGAAATATGAAGTTTGAATATTTTACAAAGTTCAGATTTTATTGCATAAGAGAAGAGTTGTTTTTGATTTGAAATATTTTGTAATATATAGTAATCAAGATACCTTTCCAAAAGGACACTTTTCTGTTTGAAAAACTTGACAAGATGCAATGTTTGATCATGCAACTATTGGAGAAAAGGTGTGAAGGATATCTTGAAACCAGTTCAGATTTTTCAAAATTTTCAATGTGCAAATCGATTAACATAAGATGCAAATCGATTGCACGTGTTTGTAACGTTCAGAATTTCAAAAAATTTGAAGTGTAAATCGATTAGCATGTTGTGTCAATCGATTTACAAGAGTTAAAAAAAAATCAGTTTGTTCTGTGATCAATCGATTTACACAACCTGTAAATCGATTGCTGGCAGGAGCAAACAGATTTTTGAAAAAACATGTGTAAATCGATTTACACAAGATGTTAATCGATTTACAGCAGAGAAAAACTTAAAAATTGTTTTGAAATATAATTGAAGTGATGTGGCAAGTGTGTATATCATTTTTGAGCATTTCTAATCAATGTAGTTTAATTGAGAATTGATATACTTGATTGCTTGCCAAGTTCCTTGAAGCTTTGAGTGAATGATGCTTTAAGTTAATTTCCACTTCTTTTCCTTCTTTCCATAATGCTTGTTTGTCTTTCATCAAACTAGCTTGTTTGTCTTTCATCAAAACTAAAGTTGAGTTGAGGCTTGAGATTACAAAGTTGGTGCAATAATTACTCTTAAGGAGGAACGTATCTCCGGTTTCCTTAGTGAAGAACGTATCTTGGTTTCCCCCGATGATGTGGTGTTGATCTCCCCAATGAAGTTAGCACAAAGTCCCCAGTTGATATCTCGATGATGCAACATTATCCCCCTTAGTGAAGTCTGTATGATTTTTCTCCATTAAAGTTGGCCTGAATTCCCCAGTGGATGTTTTGACAATTTGGTTTCCATCTGCCTTATTTGAAATCAGTTTTGCAATCCCCGGTAGAAGTGCTACACATGAAAACATTTATTTCCCCGTTGAAGTCTGAGTGTTATTCCCTGGTGAAGCTTGGAGAAGGATGTTATATCCTTGTATCTGTATTGTTTTGTCGCTATGTTATGTTTCTCCCTAGTAAAGTTAAGTCATGCAGTAGGACTTTGATTCCTCAGTTGGTGCTTATTTTATTTTGTAATGATCATCTTTGATTAGATTTAGCCGAGTGTTGTTTGCGCCCGAGTTGATTTTGTTTGTTTATCACCAGTATTATATGTTTGTTTTGTCAGCATATACATGATATGGAAATTGTTGTTGAAGAGGTGGTTCGGTGTATTGAGGAGGCGGAGGAGCAGGATTGGTTGGGTCGTATGGAGGAATATGAAGATGTGAATAAAGATATGAAAATTGTTGGTTCACATCATTCTGAAAAGCATTTATTCGAGATGAGGTAGAGTCATTTATCTCAGTCCATCGAGCATTGATGTTAGAATTGAGAGAAGCAAACTTTTGCGTCATGAAATCCATAACATCTTGATTTGTTGGACCAGAAGAAGCAGCAGGAGGAGGAACTTCATGGTCTTCTTCATCTACATTATTACTGTCATCGCCGACAACATCCTCTCCAATGTAAGTGATGGTTTTTGCTTCAGCATTGAAATGAACACCCATCCTTGAATCAACATTTTTTATGGAGATCCTAGTGGTGATTGGATCCATTTCAATCCGCTCAAATCCAGTGAAATCTATATCAAAAGCTGCCATAATCCTTGTAATGAAATATGCATATGGTAGAAAGGTGGCCCTTGCGGCAACTTTTAGCATATGCATCACAATCAATTTTGCCCAATTAACCGGAATTCCATTTTTCCTTGCATAGATAATTTGCAGTTCTAGGTCGGTCACCGTACAATGATTCCCTGCTCTAGGAAACAGAATATACACCATAAAATAGTGAAACAACCTATCATCTATATGAAAATTTCCAGCACTCCATGTGTCCCTAGCTGGAATAACCCCGCCAAGACTTCGAATCCGCTTGGAACGGTATTCAGATTCTGATAACCTTCCAATGCTATAGAAAAATTCTCGCTTCTGATAGTTTTCCCAAGCAGCATCTTCTGGATCATAGAGGGTACTTCCAGAATATGGAATGTTCAAAATTCTGCCAATAGTTTTGGAATACAGAGGGATTCTTTTTCCAAGGACATAGGTATAACATTTGTTGTTGTCATAGCACATATTGCTGTAGAAAATTCTAACCAGATCCGGGTAATAGAAACCATGTGAAGATATTAATGGTTCTAAACCATAAGCAATGAAATCTCTTTGAAACGAGAAGCATTCATCTGGAAAAGTAGATAACATACCAAACTTTGGAGCAGAGATGATTTTCTTTTGAAAATGCTTGATAAATCTGTCCCGCTGTGGATCCGAGAGGTATTCGAGCACAGAGTTTTCAGATGTTGACGTAGCTTGCTTCTTTCCTTTCTCTGAGGCAGAGGCTTTTCTCTTGGGAGCCATGGATCTTGTTAGGGTTTTGAAAAGAGAGATATAGAGTTCTTTGTGTTGTTATGTGAGAGAGTGTGTTGGTGTTATGAGATAGTTTTGGTGAGTTTAAATAATATAGAGAGTAAGTGAGGTATTTATGAGGTTTTAATTTGGTGATTTGGTCAAGGTTTCATTGATTGGGCAATAGTAAGATGGGAGGTTGAGAGACAATGAATGTTTGACCAATATATTAAAAGCTCATACAAGTATCACATGTTAAAAAATAAATTGCATAGAGAAAATACACAGAAAATGCTTCAGATTCTGTGGTAAATCGATTTGCCCCTTGGTTAAATCGATTTACACAGAACATTTCATAAAAAATAATTTTCGTTCAGTGGTAAATCGATTTACATATTGTGTAAATCGATTTACACAAAAGATTTTATTAAAAAAAATGATTTGCTTCAGTAGTAAATCGATTGACATATGGTGTAAATCGATTTACTTAAATAAAAAATTTAAAACATCATAATTTTTAACATTTGAAACAATGTCTAACCACATATATATGTACATTAAGGTATAGTTAAGGATTGAGTGCACCTTAAATATCTTGTTCATCGAGGATTCCAAGTTCACGACAAATTTTGAAAAATGCATCCTTTGCAAGTGGTTTTGTGAAGATGTTCGCGAGTTGATTTTGAGTGTCCACGAATGTGATCTCGACATCTCCTTTGAGTACATGGTCTCGGATGAAATGATGTCTGATGTCAATGTGTTTCGTCCGGGAATGCATAACTGGATTTTTCATAATATTGATCGCGCTTGTGTTATCACATCGAAGAGGAATGCATCCAAGGTTTACTCCATAGTCAAGTAATTGTTGTTTTAGCCAAAGAATTTGAGCGCATCCACTTCCAGCCGCAATGTATTCTGCTTCGGCAGTGCTGAGAGCTACGCTTGCTTGCTTTTTGCATGACCATGAAACCAAGGCATTTACAAGAATGTGACATGTTCCACTTGTACTTTTGCGATCAGTTTTGCAACCTGCATAGTCAGCATCAGAATAACCAACTAGATTGCACATACTACCTTTTGGATACCATAATCCGACGTTGGTTGTTCCTTTGAGATATTTTATTATGCGCTTGACTGCTGCAAGGTGAGACTCTTTAGGATTGGCTTGATATCTTGCACATAGGCAAACGCTGAACATAATGTCAGGTCTACTTGCTATTAAATAGAGGAGTGAGCCAATCATTCCACGATACTTAGTTATGTCAATAGAATTCCCTGATTCATCTGGATCAAGATAGGTGCCGGATCCCATAGGAATTGCACTTTCTTTGCTACTTTCCATCTCAAACTTCTTTATAAGGTCTTTGCAATATTTTGATTGGTTTACGAAAATACCATGTTTGAGTTGCTTAATTTGAAGACCAAGAAAGAAATTCAATCTTCCCATCATAGACATCTCAAACTCTCCTTGCATCATAGACGAAAATTCCTTGCACATATTTTGGTTAGTTGAACCGAAAACAATATCATCTACATAGATTTGTACAAGTAAGGTATGATGATTAACATTTTTTATGAAGAGAGTGGTATCAACTTTACCCTTTACAAACCCTTTTTCACATAGGAATGCGCTTAGTCTATCATACCAAGCCCTTGGTGCTTGCTTCAGCCCATAGAGAGCTTTCTTCAGTTTGAAGACATGATTAGGATGTTTGAAGTCTTCAAATCCGGGAGGTTGCTTTACATAGACTTCTTCATTTATGAATCCGTTGAGAAATGCGCTTTTTACATCCATTTGAAAAAGTTCAAAGTCCAATGAGCATGCATATGC
Source organism: Vicia faba (assembly GCA_948472305.1). Taxonomy (NCBI): domain Eukaryota; kingdom Viridiplantae; phylum Streptophyta; class Magnoliopsida; order Fabales; family Fabaceae; genus Vicia; species Vicia faba. Next base: position 758,860,446 of record OX451740.1, on the reverse strand, counting down.
AAGTAATAGTCTTATTGCTTCCAAACGTGCTACTGGAGCAAAAGTTTCTTCAAAATCAATTCCTTCCTCTTGGTTGTATCCTTGAGCAACTAGTCTTGCCTTGTTTCGAGTGATTATTCCATTTTCATCCATCTTGTTTTTGAAAACCCATTTGGTTCCAATGATACGTTTATTTCCTGGATTAGGAACAAGTTCCCAAACTTCGTTCCGCTCGAATTGGTTTAACTCCTCTTGCATGGCAAGGATCCATTGATCATCTTCTAGTGCTTGAGCCACTTTAGTAGGTTCAACTTGAGATACAAACGCCATATTTAAGCATGCATCCTTAAGATTTAGCCGAGTAGATACTCCTTTGCTAATATCTCCAATTATATTGTCAATGGGATGATCACAATGAGTTCTCCATTCTTGAGGAAGATCATCATCATTTTCATTTTGATGTGAAAGTTCATGTGTTTGTTCCGGATTGACAATTTTGCCATCTCCGCAGGAAATCTCATGAGATAGATCTATAGAATCATCATCATCACAAATAACAACTTCCTCCTTGGAGGTGTTAGATTCATCAAAAGAAACATGCATTGATTCTTCTATAGTTAAAGTTCTTTTATTGTAAATTCTAAAAGCTTTGCTAAAAAGGGAGTAACCAAGAAAGATACCTTCATCCGATTTTTCATCGAACTTACCGAGATTGTCTTTGTCATTGTTAAGGACAAAACATTTGCACCCGAAAATATGAAAGTGAGAGATATTTGGTTTTCTTCCTTTGTAAATCTCATATGGAGTTTTCTTTAGTATAGGTCTTATGATCACACGATTGCTTACATAACATGTCGTGCTTACCGCATCCGCCCAAAAATATTTAGGCAAACTTGAGTCACTTAGCATGGTTCTAGCAAGTTCCACCAAAGACCTATTTTTCCTTTCAACTACTCCATTTTGTTGTGGAGTTCTTGGTGCTGAAAAATTGTGGAAGATCCCATTTTCTTCACAAAATTCTTCAAATAGACTGTTTTGGAACTCTCCACCGTGATCACTTCGGATTGATGTTATCTTTGATGACTTCTCATTTTGAACTTGTTTTGCATATCTCTTGAATGCCTTGAATGCTTCATTCTTGTGCACTAAAAACAAAGTCCAAGTGAAACGGGAAAAATCATCTACAATAACTAATGCATAAATGTTACCTCCGAAGCTTCTTGTTCTAGATGGACCAAAAAGATCCATGTGCAACAATTGAAGTGGTCTTGTTGTTGAAACCACATTCTTTGGTTTGAAATTTGATTTGGTCTGTTTGCCCTTTTGGCATGCACTACATAATTTGTCTTTGATGAACTTCATCTTTGGTAGACCAATAACTAAGTCATGCTTAACCAATTTGTTCAAGTGCTCCATGTGAATGTGAGCAATCCTCTTATGCCATAACCAAGCGTCATTGTTGTTTACCATAAGACATTGTACCTTCATAGACAAATCATCTAGAGTAATCATAAAAATATTGTTAGATCTTATACCTTTGAGTTTTACCTCATTGGTTGCCTCATCTATAATAAGGCATTCTTCTTTGTTGAATTTGATCTTGAACCCTCTATCGCAAAGTTGACTTATGCTAAGAAGGTTGTGCTTTAATCCTTCAACATAGAGAAAATCCTCAATTTGAATGGATGGAGGTGTGCCAACTATTCCAACGCCAAGAATCTTTCCTTTGGTGTTGTCTCCATAGGTGACATACCCTTTGGCTTTATGTTCTAGATATGAAAATTGGTGTACATCTCCTGTCATATGCTTTGAACGTCCACTGTCAAGATACCAAACATTTGAAGTGGATTTCAAGCATACCTACAAAAACAAATTATTTCTTGTTAGGTACCCAAGTTGCCTTGGGTCCTTCATAGTTAGTTCCCTTTTTCACCCATGCATAATGTCCACTAGCCATACTGAAATTTCTAATATAGCATGCATTTGGTGTGTGTCCAATAATACCACAGTAAAAACAGTTTGGAACAAATTTGCTCTTGTATCTAGGAATTTGTTTTCTTTTAGATACATTAGCCTTTTTCTTTTGATGATTATGAACAACTTGCTTCTTTTCTACTTTCTTGGGATTGGAACTATTACTAGCCTTTACAAAAACAGTGGGATTGTTACTTGGTTTCTTAGTATTCACATAACCAAGACCTCTTTTATCATTTGGATAACGTTGTTGGCTTAGTAATCCTTCCAATCCTATTTGTCCTTTTTCATATCGTTCAATGACTCTTTTCAATTGAACAATTTGAAAGACATTTGATTCACACTTGGAGCATGCAAAGGTTTCCTTTTCTTTAATAAAATTCTGTTTTTGAAGATCAAAATCTTTAGTCATGGTGTCAATTTTTTCTAGACAAATTTGAAGTTCTTTTTCTTGTTTTGACACCTTTTTGTATAAACTTTTGCATTCTTTCAAGAGTTCATCAATTGCACCTTGAACATCATCATCAAAAAGATTAAATTCATTACTAACCTCTTCTTCATTGTCGGAGTGATGCGATGCCATTAAGGCTAAGTTTGCATATTCGTCGCTTTCCGATTCCGATGAACTGCTCATATCATTATCTTCCCATGCTATGTAGGCTTTCTTTTGTTTTGAGTGCTTTCCTTTGAATCCATTTTTCTTTGGGAGATTTGGACAGTTTGGCTTGATGTGTCCTTGCTTTCCACATTCATAACATGAGACATCTTGTGTTGATGTGGAGGCTTCTCTTTTCTTGAAGTGCTTTTTCTTATGTGCATGAGATCCTCCTTTGTCATTTCTGCCAAAAAACTTCCCAAGTCTTTTCACTAGAAGCATGAAATTTTCATCTTCTTCCGGATTGTCTTCTTTTACCACTTCTTTTGAATCAATTTTTAAAGCAATGTTTTTGGACTTCTTTTCTAGATTCTCATGTTTTTCAAGTCTACCGAGTTCCGTTTCGTATTCTTGAAGTTTGCCAAATAATGTAGCGGAAGTCATTGCGGAGAGACTCTTCTTTTCCGAGATTGATGTTACCTTTGGTTGCCATTCCCTAGTTAATGATCTAAGGATTTTCAAGTTGAGTTCATCATTTGACAGGGTTTTACCAAGAGCATTTAAGTGATTTGTCAAATGCACAAATCTCTTTTGTAAGTCAAGAATGGATTCTCCGGGCTGCATTCGAAATAGTTCATATTCTTGACTCAAGGTATTTAGCCTTGATCTTTTTACTTCAGCCGTTCCTTCATGAGTTTGAACCAAGGTATCCCAAATTTCCTTTGCTGTTTTGCAGTTTGAAACACGGAAAAATTCGTCCATACTGAGTGCACCTTGAAGAAGGTTTATTGCCTTTTTGTCATAGAGAACTTTCTTTTTATCATCGTCGTCCCATGCAGTTTTGGGCTTTGCATACCCAACGCCATTAATTACCGTTATCGGGATAAATGGACCATTTTCAACAGCATCCCATACTTCCTCTCCTTGTGCTTCTAAATGCGCCTTCATGCGTATTTTCCAAAAGTCAAAATATTCACCACAAAATAGAGGAGGCTTGTTGTTACTACCACCATCTCTGAAAACTGGTTGATGATTTGCGGAAGCCATTCTGGATCTCTAGGAGCAGGTTACCTATAACCTGCTCTGATACCAATTGTAAGATTAAGATTGCGCCTAAGAGGGGGGGTGAATTAGGTGGTGGTCGATTTTTGACTTATTTTATACTTTCTGGTTTTGATTTAGTGCTTTGAAAACTGTAAAGTGCAGAAAGTAAAGAGACACAGAGAATTATCCTGGTTCCTTCCACACCCCGGAAGTACGTCCAGTCCCCTTGCAAACACGCAAGAGATTTTACTATATTGTTAGAAATTTTACAAGACTCTTCCTAGTCTTATCCACTAAAGAACCTAACAAATAACCAAGAACACCCTCTTGGATTTCCAATAAGTCTAATGAGAACAATCCTCTCAAAAGATACCTCTTGTTTCCAATAATGGACAACAAGGAACAAAAGTAATCTAATACTTAATTCCAACAATCCTGGAAATAAGTTACACTTTGTATGTTTTTATGAAGTATGATTTCTTGAAAGATGTTGATCACATAGAGTGACTTCTTTGAAGTTTCTTCTTTCTTCTCTTGTAAGCAATTCAAACTATAACACAATGGTTAGATAATGCTCAAAGATTTCTGTTCTTTATATGTGTGAAAGTGCATAAAATCTTTGTTCTTAAAAGTTAAGAAATATGAAGTTTGAATATTTTACAAAGTTCAGATTTTATTGCATAAGAGAAGAGTTGTTTTTGATTTGAAATATTTTGTAATATATAGTAATCAAGATACCTTTCCAAAAGGACACTTTTCTGTTTGAAAAACTTGACAAGATGCAATGTTTGATCATGCAACTATTGGAGAAAAGGTGTGAAGGATATCTTGAAACCAGTTCAGATTTTTCAAAATTTTCAATGTGCAAATCGATTAACATAAGATGCAAATCGATTGCACGTGTTTGTAACGTTCAGAATTTCAAAAAATTTGAAGTGTAAATCGATTAGCATGTTGTGTCAATCGATTTACAAGAGTTAAAAAAAAATCAGTTTGTTCTGTGATCAATCGATTTACACAACCTGTAAATCGATTGCTGGCAGGAGCAAACAGATTTTTGAAAAAACATGTGTAAATCGATTTACACAAGATGTTAATCGATTTACAGCAGAGAAAAACTTAAAAATTGTTTTGAAATATAATTGAAGTGATGTGGCAAGTGTGTATATCATTTTTGAGCATTTCTAATCAATGTAGTTTAATTGAGAATTGATATACTTGATTTCTTGCCAAGTTCCTTGAAGCTTTGAGTGAATGATGCTTTAAGTTAATTTCCACTTCTTTTCCTTCTTTCCATAATGCGTGTTTGTCTTTCATCAAACTAGCTTGTTTGTCTTTCATCAAAACTAAAGTTGAGTTGAGGCTTGAGATTACAAAGTTGGTGCAATAATTACTCTTAAGGAGGAACGTATCTCCCGTTTCCTCAGTGAAGAACGTATCTTGGTTTCCCCCGATGATGTGGTGTTGATCTCCCCAATGAAGTTAGCACAAAGTCCCCAGTTGATATCTCGATGATGCAACATTATCCCCCTTAGTGAAGTCTGTATGATTTTTCTCCATTAAAGTTGGCCTGAATTCCCCAGTGGATGTTTTGACAATTTGGTTTCCATCTGCCTTATTTGAAATCAGTTTTGCAATCCCCGGTAGAAGTGCTACACATGAAAACATTTATTTCCCCGTTGAAGTCTGAGTGTTATTCCCTGGTGAAGCTTGGAGAAGGATGTTATATCCTTGTATCTGTATTGTTTTGTCGCTATGTTATGTTTCTCCCTAGTAAAGTTAAGTCATGCAGTAGGACTTTGATTCCTCAGTTGGTGCTTATTTTATTTTGTAATGATCATCTTTGATTAGATTTAGCCGAGTGTTGTTTGCGCCCGAGTTAATTTTGTTTGTTTATCACCAGTATTATATGTTTGTTTTGTCAGCATATACATGATATGGAAATTGTTGTTGAAGAGGTGGTTCGGTGTATTGAGGAGGCGGAGGAGCAGGATTGGTTGGGTCGTATGGAGGGATATGAAGATGTGAATAAAGATATGAAAATTGTTGGTTCACATCATTCTGAAAAGCATTTATTCGAGATGAGGTAGAGTCATTTATCTCAGTCCATCGAGCATTGATGTTAGAATTGAGAGAAGAAAACTTTTGCGTCATGAAATCCATAACATCTTGATTTGTTGGACCAGAAGAAGCAGCAGGAGGAGGAACTTCATGGTCTTCTTCATCTGCATTATTACCGTCATCACCGACAACATCCTCTCCAATGTAAGTGATGGTTTTTGCTTCAGCATTGAAATGAACACCCATCCTTGAATCAACATTTTTTATGGAGATCCTAGTGGTGATTGGATCCATTTCAATCCGCTCAAATCCAGTGAAATCTATATCAAAAGCTGTCATAATCCTTGTAATGAAATATGCATATGGTAGAAAGGTGGCCCTTGCGGCAACTTTTAGCATATGCATCACAATCAATTTTGCCCAATTAACCGGAATTCCATTTTTCCTTGCATAGATAATTTGCAGTTCTAGGTCGGTCACCGTACAATGATTCCCTGCTCTAGGAAACAGAATATACACCAGAAAATAGTGAAACAACCTATCATCTATATGAAAATTTCCAGCACTCCATGTGTCCCTAGCTGGAATAACCCCGCCAAGACTTCGAATCCGCTTGGCACGGTATTCAGATTCTGATAACCTTCCAATGCTATAGAAAAATTCTCGCTTCTGATAGTTTTCCCAAGCAGCATCTTCTGGATCATAGAGGGTACTTCCAGAATATGGAATGTTCAAAATTCTGCCAATAGTTTTGGAATACAGAGGGATTCTTTTTCCAAGGACATAGGTATAACATTTGTTGTTGTCATAGCACATATTGCTGTAGAAAATTCTAACCAGATCCGGGTAATAGAAACCATGTGAAGATATTAATGGTTCTAAACCATAAGCAATGAAATCTCTTTGAAACGAGAAGCATTCATCTGGAAAAGTAGATAACATACCAAACTTTGGAGCAGAGATGATTTTCTTTTGAAAATGCTTGATAAATATGTCCCGCTGTGGATCCGAGAGGTATTCGAGCACAGAGTTTTCAGATGTTGATGTAGCTTGCTTCTTTCCTTTCTCTGAGGCAGAGGCTTTTGTCTTGGGAGCCATGGATCTTGTTAGGGTTTTGAAAAGAGAGATATAGAGTTCTTTGTGTTGTTATGTGAGAGAGTGTGTTGGTGTTATGAGATAGTTTTGGTGAGTTTAAATAATATAGAGAGTAAGTGAGGTCTTTATGAGGTTTTAATTTGGTGATTTGGTCAAGGTTTCATTGATTGGGAAATAGTAAGATGGGAGGTTGAGAGACAATGAATGTTTGACCAATATATTAAAAGCTCATACAAGTATCACATGTTAAAAAATAAATTGCATAGAGAAAATACACAGAAAATGCTTCAGATTCTGTGGTAAATCGATTTGCCCCTTGGTTAAATCGATTTACACAGAACATTTCATAAAAAATAATTTTCGTTCAGTGGTAAATCGATTTACATATTGTGTAAATCGATTTACACAAAAGATTTTATTAAAAAAAATGATTTGCTTCAGTAGTAAATCGATTGACATATGGTGTAAATCGATTTACTTAAATAAAAAATTTAAAACATCATAATTTTTAACATTTGAAACAATGTCTAACCACATATATATGTACATTAAGGTATAGTTAAGGATTGAGTGCACCTTAAATATCTTGTTCATCAAGGATTCCAAGTTCACGACGAATTTTGAAAAATGCATCCTTTGCAAGTGGTTTTGTGAAGATGTCCGCGAGTTGATTTTGAGTGTCCACGAATGTGATCTCGACATCTCCTTTGAGTACATGGTCTCGGATGAAATGATGTCTGATGTCAATGTGTTTCGTCCGGGAATGCATAACTGGATTTTTCGTAATATTGATCGCGCTTGTGTTATCACATCTAAGAGGAATGCATCCAAGGTTTACTCCATAGTCAAGTAATTGTTGTTTTAGCCAAAGAATTTGAGCGCATCCACTTCCAGCCGCAATGTATTCTGCTTCGGCAGTGCTGAGAGCTACGCTTGCTTGCTTTTTGCATGACCATGAAACCAAGGCATTTCCAAGAATGTGACATGTTCCACTTGTACTTTTGCGATCAGTTTTGCAACCTGCATAGTCAGCATCAGAATAACCAACTAGATTGCACATACTACCTTTTGGATACCATAATCCGACGTTGGTTGTTCCTTTGAGATATTTTATTATGCGCTTGACTGCTGCAAGGTGAGACTCTTTAGGATTGGCTTGATATCTTGCACATAGGCAAACGCTGAACATAATGTCAGGTCTACTTGCTGTTAAATAGAGGAGTGAGCCAATCATTCCACGATACTTAGTTATGTCAATAGAATTCCCTGATTCATCTGGATCAAGATAGGTGCCGGATCCCATAGGAATTGCACTTTCTTTGCTACTTTCCATCTCAAACTTCTTTATAAGGTCTTTGCAATATTTTGATTGGTTTACGAAAATACCATGTTTGAGTTGCTTAATTTGAAGACCAAGAAAGAAATTCAATCTTCCCATCATAGACATCTCAAACTCTCCTTGCATCATAGACGAAAATTCCTTGCACATATTTTGGTTAGTTGAACCGAAAACAATATCATCTACATAGATTTGTACAAGTAAGGTATGATGATTAACATTTTTTATGAAGAGAGTGGTATCAACTTTACCCTTTACAAACCCTTTTTCACATAGGAATGCGCTTAGTCTATCATACCAAGCCCTTGTTGCTTGCTTCAGCCCATAGAGAGCTTTCTTCAGTTTGAAGACATGATTAGGATGTTTGAAGTCTTCAAATCCGGGAGGTTGCTTTACATAGACTTCTTCATTTATGAATCCGTTGAGAAATGCGCTTTTTACATCCATTTGAAAAAGTTCAAAGTCCAATGAGCATGCATATGCAAGTAATAGTCTTATTGCTTCCAAACGTGCTACTGGAGCAAAAGTTTCTTCAAAATCAATTCCTTCCTCTTGGTTGTATCCTTGAGCAACTAGTCTTGCCTTGTTTCGAGTGATTATTCCATTTTCATCCATCTTGTTTTTGAAAACCCATTTGGTTCCAATGATACGTTTATTTCCTGGATTAGGAACAAGTTCCCAAACTTCGTTCTGCTCGAATTGGTTTAACTCCTCTTGCATGGAAAATATCCATTGATCATCTTCTAGTGCTTGAGCCACTTTAGTAGGTTCAACTTGAGATACAAACGCCATATTTAAGCATGCATCCTTAAGATTTAGCCGAGTAGATACTCCTTTGCTAATATCTCCAATTATATTGTCAATGGGATGATCACGATGAGTTCTCCATTCTTGAGGAAGATCATCATCATTTTCATTTTGATGTGAAAGTTCATGTGTTTGTTCCGGATTGACAATTTTGCCATCTCCGCAGGAAATCTCATGAGATAGATCTATAGAATCATCATCATCACAAATAACAACTTCCTCCTTGGAGGTGTTAGATTCATCAAAAGAAACATGCATTGATTCTTCTATAGTTAAAGTTCTTTTATTGTAAATTCTAAAAGCTTTGCTAGAAAGGGAGTAACCAAGAAAGATACCTTCATCCGATTTTTCATCGAACTTACCGAGATTGTCTTTGTCGTTGTTAAGGACAAAACATTTGCACCCGAAAATATGAAAGTGAGAGATATTTGGTTTTCTTCCTTTGTAAATCTCATATGGAGTTTTCTTTAGTATAGGTCTTATGATCACGCGATTGCTTACATAACATGTCGTGCTTACCGCATCCGCCCAAAAATATTTAGGCAAACTTGAGTCACTTAGCATGGTTCTAGCAAGTTCCACCAAAGACCTATTTTTCCTTTCAACTACTCCATTTTGTTGTGGAGTTCTTGGTGCTGAAAAATTGTGGAAGATCCCATTTTCTTCACAAAATTCTTCAAATAGACTGTTTTGGAACTCTCCACCGTGATCACTTCGGATTGATGTTATCTTTGATGACTTCTCATTTTGAACTTGTTTTGCATATCTCTTGAATGCCTTGAATGCTTCATTCTTGTGCACTAAAAACAAAGTCCAAGTGAAACGGGAAAAATCATCTACAATAACTAATGCATAAATGTTACCTCCGAAGCTTCTTGTTCTAGATGGACCAAAAAGATCCATGTGCAACAATTGAAGTGGTCTTGTTGTTGAAACCACATTCTTTGGTTTGAAAGTTGATTTGGTCTGTTTGCCCTTTTGGCATGCACTACATAATTTTTCTTTGATGAACTTCATCTTTGGTAGACCAATAACTAAGTCATGCTTAACCAATTTGTTCAAGTGCTCCATGTGAATGTGAGCAATCCTCTTATGCCATAACCAAGCGTCATTGTTGTTTACCATAAGACATTGTACCTTCATAGACAAATCATCTAGAGTAATCATAAAAATATTGTTAGATCTTATACCTTTGAGTTTTACCTCATTGGTTGCCTCATCTATAATAAGGCATTCTTCTTTGTTGAATTTGATCTTGAACCCTCTATCGCAAAGTTGACTTATGCTAAGAAGGTTGTGCTTTAATCCTTCAACATAGAGAAAATCCTCAATTTGAATGGATGGAGGTGTGCCAACTATTCCAACGCCAAGAATCTTTCCTTTGGTGTTGTCTCCATAGGTGACATACCCTTTGGCTTTATGTTCTAGATATGAAAATTGGTGTACATCTCCTGTCATATGCTTTGAACATCCACTGTCAAGATACCAAACATTTGAAGTGGATTTCAAGCATACCTACAAAAACAAATTATTTCTTGTTAGGTACCCAAGTTGCCTTGGGTCCTTCATAGTTAGTTCCCTTTTTCACCCATGCATAATGTCCACTAGCCATACTGAAATTTCTAATATAGCATGCATTTGGTGTGTGTCCAATAATACCACAGTAAAAACAGTTTGGAACAAATTTGCTCTTGTATCTAGGAATTTGTTTTCTTTTAGATACATTAGCCTTTTTCTTTTGATGATTATGAACAACTTGCTTCTTTTCTACTTTCTTGGGATTGGAACTATTACTAGCCTTTACAAAAACAGTGGGATTGTTACTTGGTTTCTTAGTATTCACATAACCAAGACCTCTTTTATCATTTGGATAACGTTGTTGGCTTAGTAATCCTTCCAATCCTATTTGTCCTTTTTCATATCGTTCAATGACTCTTTTCAATTGAACAATTTGAAAGACATTTGATTCACACTTGGAGCATGCAAAGGTTTCCTTTTCTTTAATAAAATTCTGTTTTTGAAGATCAAAATCTTTAGTCATGGTGTCAATTTTTTCTAGACAAATTTGAAGTTCTTTTTCTTGTTTTGACACCTTTTTGTATAAACTTTTGCATTCTTTCAAGAGTTCATCAATTGCACCTTGAACATCATCATCAAAAAGATTAAATTCATTACTAACCTCTTCTTCATTGTCGGAGTGATGCGATGCCATTAAGGCTAAGTTTGCATATTCGTCGCTTTCCGATTCCGATGAACTGCTCATATCATTATCTTCCCATGCTATGTAGGCTTTCTTTTGTTTTGAGTCCTTTCCTTTGAATCCATTTTTCTTTGGGAGATTTGGACAGTTTGGCTTGATGTGTCCTTGCTTTCCACATTCATAACATGAGACATCTTGTGTTGATGTGGAGGCTTCTCTTTTCTTGAAGTGCTTTCTCTTATGTGCATGAGATCCTCCTTTGTCATTTCTGCCAAAAAACTTCCCAAGTCTTTTCACTAGAAGCATGAAATTTTCATCTTCTTCCGGATTGTCTTCTTTTACCACTTCTTTTGAATCAATTTTTAAAGCAATGTTTTTGGACTTCTTTTCTAGATTCTCATGTTTTTCAAGTCTACCGAGTTCCGTTTCGTATTCTTGAAGTTTGCCAAATAATGTAGCGGAAGTCATTGCGGAGAGACTCTTCTTTTCCGAGATTGCTGTTACCTTTGGTTGCCATTCCCTAGTCAATGATCTAAGGATTTTCAAGTTGAGTTCATCATTTGACAGGGTTTTACCAAGAGCATTTAAGTGATTTGTCAAATGCACAAATCTCTTTTGTAAGTCAAGAATGGATTCTCCGGGCTGCATTCGAAATAGTTCATATTCTTGACTCAAGGTATTTGGCCTTGATCTTTTTACTTCAGCCGTTCCTTCATGAGTTTGAACCAAGGTATCCCAAATTTCCTTTGCTGTTTTGCAGTTTGAAACACGGAAAAATTCGTCCATACTGAGTGCACCTTGAAGAAGGTTTATTGCCTTTTTGTCATAGAGAACTTTCTTTTTATCATCGTCGTCCCATGCAGTTTTGGGCTTTGCTGACCCAACGCCATTAATTACTGTTATCGGGATAAATGGACCATTTTCAACAGCATCCCATACTTCCTCTCCTTGTGCTTCTAAATGCGCCTTCATGCGTATTTTCCAAAAGTCAAAATATTCACCACAAAATAGAGGAGGCTTGTTGTTACTACCACCATCTCTGAAAATTGGTTGATGATTTGCGGAAGCCATTCTGGATCTCTAGGAGCAGGTTACCTATAACCTGCTCTGATACCAATTGTAAGATTAAGATTGCGCCTAAGAGGGGGGGTGAATTAGGTGGTGGTCGATTTTTGACTTATTTTATACTTTCTGGTTTTGATTTAGTGCTTTGAAAACTGTAAAGTGCAGAAAGTAAAGAGACACATAGAATTATCCTGGTTCCTTCCACACCCCGGAAGTACGTCCAGTCCCTTTGCAAACATGCAAGAGATTTTACTATATTGTTAGAACTTTTACAAGACTCTTCCTAGTCTTATCCACTAAAGAACCTAACAAATAACCAAGAACACCCTCTTGGATTTCCAATAAGTCTAATGAGAACAATCCTCTCAAAAGATACCTCTTGTTTCCAATAATGGACAACAAGGAACAAAAGTAATCTAATACTTAATTCCAACAATCCTGGAAATAAGTTACACTTTGTATGTTTTTATGAAGTATGATTTCTTGAAAGATGTTGATCACATAGAGTGACTTCTTTGAAGTTTCTTCTTTCTTCTCTTGTAAGCAATTCAAACTGTAACACAATGGTTAGATAATGCTCAAAGATTTCTGTTCTTTATATGTGTGAAAGTGCAGAAAATCTTTGTTCTTAAAAGTTAAGAAATATGAAGTTTGAATATTTTACAAAGTTCAAATTTTATTGCATAAGAGAAGAGTTGTTTTTGATTTGAAATATTTTGTAATATATAGTAATCAAGATACCTTTCCAAAAGGACACTTTTCTGTTTGAAAAACTTGACAAGATGCAATGTTTGATCATGCAACTATTGGAGAAAAGGTGTGAAGGATATCTTGAAACCAGTTCAGATTTTTCAAAATTTTCAATGTGCAAATCAATTAACATAAGATGCAAATCGATTGCACGTGTTTGTAACGTTCAGAATTTCAAAAAATTTGAAGTGTAAATCGATTAGCATGTTGTGTCAATCGATTTACAAGAGTTAAAAAAAAATTAGTTTGTTCTGTGATCAATCGATTTACACAACCTGTAAATCGATTGCTGGCAGGAGCAAACAGTTTTTTGAAAAAACATGTGTAAATCGATTTACACAAGATGTTAATCGATTTACAGCAGAGAAAAACTTAAAAATTATTTTGAAATATAATTGAAGTGATGTGGCAAGTGTGTATATCATTTTTGAGCATTTCTAATCAATGTAGTTTAATTGAGAATTGATATACTTGATTGCTTGCCAAGTTCCTTGAAGCTTTGAGTGAATGATGCTTTAAGTTAATTTCCACTTCTTTTCCTTCTTTCCATAATGCTTGTTTTTCTTTCATCAAACTAGCTTGTTTGTCTTTCATCAAAACTAAAGTTGAGTTGAGGCTTGAGATTACAAAGTTGGTGCAATAATTACTCTTAAGGAGGAACGTATCTCCGGTTTCCTCAGTGAAGAACGTATCTTGGTTTCCCCCGATGATATGGTGTTGATCTCCCCAATGAAGTTAGCGCAAAGTCCCCAGTTGATATCTCGATGATGCAACATTATCCCCCTTAGTGAAGTCTGTATGATTTTTCTCCATTAAAGTTGGCCTGAATTCCCCAGTGGATGTTTTGACAATTTGGTTTCCATCTGCCTTATTTGAAATCAGTTTTGCAATCCCCAGTAGAAGTGCTACACATGAAAACATTTATTTCCCCGTTGAATTCTGAGTGTTATTCCCTGGTGAAGCTTGAAGAAGGATGTTATATCCTTGTATCTGTATTGTTTTGTCGCTATGTTATGTTTCTCCCTAGTAAAGTTAAGTCATGCAGTAGGACTTTGATTCCTCGGTTGGTGCTTATTTTATTTTGTAATGATCATCTTTGATTAGATTTAGCCGAGTGTTGTTTGTGCCCGAGTTGATTTTGTTTGTTTATCCCCAGTATTATATGTTTGTTTTGTCAGCATATACATGATAACACTCATACAGTAATACATACATCATGCATAGCTAAACTTAGTAAATCATTGCTCATTTGTATCCATCAATATCTTGTTGACATATTACCATGTTTTGCAGAGTTGTGTTATCCTCACCCCAATAGAGCATCAGCCATAAGCAAAAAGTGTATATTCTTTCAATTTCCCTACTGAGTTATCCCTCATGGAAGACTTTTGCTTTATCCTTCTTACAAAACTCTTTGGCTGGATGATTTGGGTTTCCCTCTTGAGTTTATTTCTCAAAGAATGTATTTAGGAAGACCGTTTTATTCCAGTTTATTTATGGTTTTAATCCTTGATCCTCAGCAATATTATTACTTTGGTTTTCTGCAAGCTTCGAGTTTTGGTTTGAGAATATGCATTTATTTTGCACGAGAAGACTTTATCTCCTCAGCGGGAGTATATTGGAATTTCCCTAGGAAGTCATGATTCATTCCCCAGGAAGTCATGATTATTTCCCCAGGAAGTCATGATTCATTCCCCAGGAAGTCATGATTCATTCCCCAAGAAGTCATAATTCATTCCTCAGGAAGTCATATTGCTTTCCCCAAAAGTCATTTTTACAATCCTTCATATAACAGCAAGTAGCAGGTCTCTTTATTTGAGAAACTTATACTTCCCTATAAAAGTCAACGTTGCCTTTTTTTCTATCTTCTCTATGAGTGGATAGTTTGCAGTTCATTGTCAAATTACTCCAGTGGATGGAAAGTCTTTCAATATCGCAGAAATAGTTCATTGTAAAATCTGTACAAGTGGTAGTCTCTTTATTTGAGACAGCTTATATATTACCCTTTCCAGGAAGAATTCCTTGGTTAAATAAGAAGTTAAGACCCTTTCTAGTTGAAATGCCAGAATTTTGAAATAAAATATTGTTATCCTTTTGCTACCTTTAGTGAACGTTGGTAGTTCATCGTCAGTGAACGGCGGTGCTATGATATATTTTCTCTCTACCTTCAGTGAAAGTTGGTAGGTCACCATCAGTGAAAGTTGGTGATTGTTATCTTTTTTCCATCTTCAGTGAACATTGGTAGTTCATCGTCAGTGAACGACGGTGCTATGATATATTTTCTTTATACCATCAGTGAAAGTTGGTGATTGTTATCTTTTTGCTATCTTCAGTGAACGTTGGTAGTTCATCATCAGTGAACGGCAGTGCTATGATATATTTTTATTTCTAGCTTCAGTGAAAGTTGGTAGGTCACCATCAGTGAAAGTTGGTGATTGTTATCTTTTTGCTACCTTCAGTTAAAGTTGGTAGTTCATCATCAGTGAATGTCGATGATTCTTTCTCTCTACCTTTAGTAAACATTGGTAGCTCACCGTCAGTAAAAGTCGGTGTTGTTATTTCTTTGCTCTTTCTACCTTCAGTGAATGTTGGTAGTTTCGCCTTCAGTAGAAGTTGGTGTATCATTTGACTTTTTATCAACCTCAATGAGTCGGGTCTATTGATCCACCAGTGATTTATTTTCCTGGTCTGGTTTCTCTCTTGTTTCTTTATTTCCTTTGTTATATCCCCAGTAGTGTTTTGCGTCTCTTTGATCTTGTTCATATGCATTCATTCTCATAAGCATTGCATGGCATCTTAGGGCAAAAAATAGGGTTTGTTTTATATTTAAGTATCTTCGATCATTTCGACACAAAGATCTTTAACCTACGTGTCTCTGGATAGAAGAAACTTAATTAAGGGCAGCTGTTGTACCTCAATTTTTTCCCCTAAGATCCCTTCATCATACCATGTTAATTCAATCACAACAAGATCACATTAGGGATTTTGGTTCTCTTCCCTATCTTTAGCTTTGCTCTTTGAGGAATCACCAAGCACCTTGACTTTTTTTTGTTATCATGAATATTTTGTCTTGATTTTCTTTCTAATTAATAAAATGCAATGTTGGTTTGTCTTACTTGTTAATAATTTAGGTAAAGGCAATGATGCTTAACAAGTTGTTCCATTGGTTCATGAGTTTATTTCCATGCCCTAGTCAATAAAGCTTGAGAAGTCCAAACCTCACCATTAAAGTTGTTTTGTAATAAATGGCATGACAAGGTTTATCTTGGTTCACCATATTTAAAAGTTATCAAGATTGATTCAAAAGTACAAGGGGTTGATTGAAGAAGTAGTCATGTTTAGACAAGACTTTGTTCCCCTTGGTCACAAGTGAATATTTCTATCAATTCTCAAGATATGGAAGTGGTTTTGGTGGCTATTAATTCTCATTATCATCCTCAATAACTTCTATTTACAAAGCAAGAGTGTTGGTATAATAAGTTTGTTCAAAATTGTCAAAGTTCCTCAAAACATTTTCTTGATCTAGGAGCTAGGGTTTTGAACTTCAAAGTATATCCTTCTCATCTTTTGGTATTTTTGAGTTATTCCAAAGACATCATTCTCTTTATAGGGTTATTTAAAAATCACTTCTAAAGTTTTAATAAGTTTTCATGTGGAATAAACTTGATGATGAAGAAAGAGTACAAGTCCTCCGGATGAACCCCCGTTTTCTCATGTGTGACTTCAAATGATCATAACTTGGTCAATTTTTATCACCTCTATCCCACTATTTTTCCATAATGATCATAAGGATGTGAAATGTATTCCTTCTTTTATGTGAAAAGTGATAAAATGGATGGAAGATGCCCTAAGGATACAAAAGAATATAGGTTATTTCATGATTTTTTGCCAACTTCAACAATTCATAACTCAATTTTTTGAAATTTTGAATGGTTCAATTTTCAAAATGTCATTCAAGAAGTCTATTTCATTCCATTGTTTTTGGTCAAGAACTAATTCCAATAGGAAGGCCATGATTGGATGCAAAACATTATAGGTCACTTTTGAAGAAAAATTTGAAATATTTCTAACTATGGAAAGTCAACCATTTTTCCCCAACTTTGACTCAATGCAACTTTCAGCTCAAGCATCCATTTGATTCCATTCTTTTTCCATTTCAAAGCTTGTAATCTCATCTTTCTAAAGCATCAAAAATCATGCCTTAAGACCACTTGAGCTGAGAATGCCATTGGATTGAACTTGGTAACTTGGAACTGATGTTTCTTCATAAGTGAGAATTTGAAATTCATGTTTTGGCCTCTAAACATAAAATTAGCATGCGTTTATGATCTAAACATGTTTAACCAAGTTGACAAAGTGGATTAGAGCCTTAAAATGCAAGGATTAGACGAGTTTTGATGCAAATTAGATCACACTTTACTCGTGCATCAGGTTCACACGACTTCCCTCCAAATTTCATCATTTCACACGTTTGAACATTCCATTTGATTCCCTATAAATAGAGGGTCGTCTCCCATTCATTTCCTCAAGCTTTTTGAGCCAAATACACTCTACCAAAACCTCACACGAACTTAAAATTTTTTGAAACCAGTTTCTGAGATTCAAGCCTTTTCTTCCAAAATTCTTTGCACATTTATCTTCGTTAAGCATCATACAAACTCTCCAGCACTTAAACCAAGCAAAACGAGCTATAATTCAAGATACAGAAGTCCAGTTTTAGAGCTTCTTTCTTGAACTTCGAAAAGGTAGAATTCTACACCATTTGTATACAAATAAAGCACTAACCTGTTCTACTCCTTCTCCTGATTCTTGTGCTTCTTACAATTTTTAAATCCATTGAGAATTGAGAGAGAAATCTCAAATTGAAGGTGCTCGCTATTTTCTAAGTTTTTGATTCATATCCCTTTGTATACCTTATATAAATTTGGTGCGATGGTAGTGTTAGGATAGTCTTGAAGAGACAAATCCAATGATACTGGTTTGGGATCCTAATTTTTCCATTTGAAAGATCTCACAAAATCTCCATTGCAGGGTGGCTGGAGGTTGAAGACGATGACATGTCTCGTCTCGGCCAATGATAGTGTGCCAAATGTTTTAATTTTATTGGTTGCCCTTTTTCTGATTCCATGCGCATCTTACTAAGGTTCATATCAAGCACAACACGTCTGGTCCATTGGATTAGCTTACTAACGCATTTTGACTATGATCTGATGGCCCACATCTTTTTGGTTTTATTTTATTTTCTGATTTTATATTTTAATTGATTTAATTTTCAAAAATTCTTAACTCTTTTATTTTTTATCCAAAATTATGAAAAAATTCACAAAAATACTTTGAATTATTTCTGATCTCATGACTATTTTTTCACATTTTTATTTTAACATTTGATATTTTATATATTTTTTGCATTATTTGATTTGTTTTAATTACTTTAAAAATACTTTCTGACATTTTTTAATTCTAAAAAATTCATATAAATCATTTTACATACTTCTGAGTTTTTGAAAATTTTATGGAATTTTATATTGATGTTTACTATTTTTGATCTATTTTCTATTTGTTTGAGCAATTTTAATTAGCTTAAAAATAGTTTCTGACTTTAAAAAATTACCAAAAATTTTATAAAAATATTTGAGTCCATTTCTGATTCTTCTATGGTCCTACTTAGTTTTTTCTTGATTAGTTTGAACATAGTTGATATATTTCTTTCTTATTTCCATTTTAAAACTTTTTTAAAACTTTTTTTAATGTATATATTAAATGCAATATCATTTTGTGATTATCTTTTGGCTGATCTTGGGTTAAATTTTTTATCATTAACTTTGTTAACATCATTGGATCCATGGTATTGAGTTTAACTCCATAAAAATGGATGAATGATTTTAATAATAGTTTGATTAAAATTTAATTCAAATGTGGTTTGTATTCTTTCTCACCCCTCTTCATCTCATCATTTTCTTATTGCACTAAATTTTATTGGAGCATGATCTTTATATCATGTCTCAAAACAAATGGTGCATAGATTTCTATTGACCGTCCTCAAGATAGGTGCGACTTCTATATAAGTCCACTTACGATTACTTAACATAGCGCTAAATTTTCCCCGATTCGAATAAATGATCATTCGTGGCCCAAACCTATGTTCGCAAGTCCAAGTATGTTAATTTGATATCTTTGATCCAATAACTTTGAGACTCATTTTATGGAGGCTTTGGTTCTACCAATCCTCTAATGGATCTACAACACTTTTGGTCAACGCGGATCACTTAAACATCATTTATCATTAAAAGGTATTTGTGAGAATTCCAAATGGATGATATACTTGACAAAAAGCAAATGCAACTTATTGTGTGGGGGCTTTGGTTCTACCAATCCTCTAATGAGTTCCAAATGCAAGTTTCAAGATGGTCATCCAACTATCCACTAATTGTTAAATTGTTCTACTTTATGCTTTCATTTTTATGCTTTATGTACCATTTATTTTAAGCATTACATTTCATTCCATTTTTATTTTGCCCACTTGAGCATTTATATTCTTGTTATTTTTATTTTGCTCACTTGAGCTTTTCTCTTCTTTTTCAAGACACCTAATAATCAACATGAACCATAAAAAGCTTTAATGATACTTGGACTATTTGGTTACTATCCTTGGCATTGTGGAGTATTGGACTTCTTGGACCTAGGGTTAGAAACCTTAGCCTATGTTGGAGACCTTATGACCTTAACTGATATTTTGTCTGGAGTTCTTGAGGTTTACCTTAAGACATTGGGTTATTTGTTTGTTTTGTGTGCAGGTCATTGTGATTACATACTTTGTTTGTAATCTGGAATTCACCCGTATACAGCCGTTACTCAGCCCAATTTTTGTGAAGACTTAATGCATTTGAAGCTTGGTTCTCCCAAGGGGTCTAGTATATTTTCTTGTTTGGTCTTAATCCAAGGAATGGTAATTTTGTCTTGACTCGTAATGTCAAGTATTGGCTTCTTGTTGGTTAGATGGTTCTTATCCCTAGCTTTTTCCTTATGCTTTAGGATACTCTCTTTTTCTCCTCCCATCTTCTATAATTTCAAAAATCTTCCTCCTCCTTTTGAAAACTCTTCTTGTTTCTAAACTCGAACCACTTTCATAATAAACTTGGACTTAGGTCCATGAATTTTCAAAGCTTTTCCATAAATATACTTCAATCAACTTAATAATACCTTGACATTTTTTGTGAGAAGACTAAAAGTCAATCAATCTCATTTCAAACCATTTTGCCACTTTGGATTTTTTACTACAAAATTTTTCTCAAAAGATTGGACTCTTGTCAATCCTTGTAGTGATGCAAACAACTACACTTCTACAATATGTAGTGAAGAGAGATATTTCCCATTCGGGTGTTGAGTGAGGCATTGTTGATTTTAAAATCCAAGCCATAACCTCCACTTTGAGATGATGCAAATTCTCCTTCCTCGTGATTGTGGGTGGTAAGTATGTTTTTCACACGGACAATGACGATGATGTCTCATCTCATAAAATTAACCAATACATTTGTGTTTTAATTTTTTTAAAGATGAACTACGTGTACCCCGATCCCCTATTGTACAGAAGGTGGTACGTAGGCACTAAAGGTTCGCAACCGCGGTGGGTGAAAAATCATTAAAAAAACACTTCTTTTCTCACCCTACCATCTATTTTACATACAACATTTTATAGCCAAAATATACAGATTTTATAAAGAGGTCATGCAGAGTACCGTAGATGTTTAGGGTGCTAATACCTTCCCTTTGCATAACCAACCCCCTTAACTAGAATCTTTCCCTCCTCTTTTAGGTTATTCTCTCTTTTCCCATTCCTTTGGAAACAATAAAATGCGTTGGTGATTTTTATTTTGATCTGTATAAGTCTAGTTAATCCAATGACTTAGTCTTTAACATTTCTACCGCTACAATCATGCATAGTTAATTTTTAGAAAATCATTTCTCATGTGCATCCACTAATATTTTGTTGGTGTATTACCCTATTTTATAGAGTTGTGTTATTCTCTCTCCAATAGAGTGTCAGCCTTAAGCAGAAAGTGTATATCCTTTCAATTTCCCCACTGAGTTATCCCACATGGAAGAATTTTTCTTTAGCCTTCCTTTCATCTCATTGTCTGGAAAGAACGTGGTTCCCTCTTGAGTTTATTTCTCATGAGATGTTATTCTGATTGACTACTCTAATTTATTTCTGGTTTGGATGGGTGGTGCCCAACAGTGTTATTATTTTGATTTCTGCAAGTTTCGAGCCCTGGTTCGAGAATGTGAATTTTATTTTGCACGTGAAGATTATATCTCCACAACAGGACTGCATTGGCATTTCCCTAGGAGGTCATATTTCTCTCCCTAGTAAATCATTATTTGCAATTCCTCCTTGTTATTATGGAAGGTAATTTGTTGCCGAGATTTGTTACTCCAATGGATGGTAGCCTTGTCATTATGGAAGGTACTTAGTTATTGCAATTTGTTACTCCAATGAATGGTAGCCTTGTCATTATGGAAGGTATTTTTTTGTTGATATTTGTTACTCCAATGAATGGTAGCCTTTTCATTATGGAAGGTAGTTTGTTGTTGAGATTTGTTACTACAATGAATGGTAGCCTTGTCATTATGGATGGTAGTTCGTTGTTGAGATTTGTTACTCCAATGAATGGTAGCCTTGTCATTATGGAAGGTAGTTTGTTGCTGATATTCGTTACTCCAATGAATGGTAGCCTTGTCATTATGGAAGGTAGTTCGTTGTTGAGATCTTTTCCGATGAATTGTAGCCTTGTCATTATGGAATGTAGTTCGCCGTTGAGATTCTATTGCTCTGAAGAAGTTCATTTATTCCAGGTCGTGAGTGATGGTGCTGATTATCGTTACCACCTTGATATTTGGTATTTTCTGGTATTATCTTACCACTTCTTTCCCTAGTGGGTCGATGTTACCTTTTTTCTATCTCCTTAGTGAGCGGATAGTTCACAGTCATCTGTCGATCACTTTTATCCTTTACATTCTCTCCTCAATCTTTGAGTTGATGATGCTTTATCTCCTCTTTGGGCTTTACCCAAATAGAGTCGGGTCTCTGGTTCACTAGTGATTTATTTTCCTGGTTGAGTTTTCTTTTTGATCTTGTTTTATCTGCTACATCCCCAGTGGGGTCTTGCGTTCTTTTTAGATTTGTTCATTTGCATTCATAAATCATAAGCATTGCATGGCATCTTAGGGCCAAAAATAGGGCTTGTTTTATATTTAAGTATCTTCAATCACGTCGACATGAAGAATTTTAACCTTCGCGTCTCCAGATAGAAGACACTTAAATAAGGGAAGCTGTTGTACCCCAAATTTTCCCCCTAAGATTCCTCTATCATATCATATCAACTCAATCACAAAAAGATCACACACTAGATTTTGGCTCTTCTCCTTATCTTTAGCTTTGGCCATGGGGAATCACCAAGCACCTTGATTTGTATCTTGTTGTCATCTATTTTTTGATTAACTTTTAACTAATAAATAAAATGTATGGTTTCCCTTATTGTTGATATCATAGGTGAAAGCACAACACATTCTAGCAAGTGGATCCATATGTTCATGATTTTATTTATATGCCTTCTTCAACAAAGCTTCATTGAGATTCAAGCTTAAATATTGAAGATATTTTGACGTAATATCATGAAAAGTCTATTATGATTCATCATGCCTCAAGTTTTCAGAAATAGTTCAAAGGTACAAGGTTTGATTGAAGATGTTTGACCTGATTGGATAAGTTCTTGATTCATTGATCACAACTGCATATTTACCTCAATTATCAATATTTGGAAGTGGTTATGGTTGCTATGGTTCGTCATTATCATCCTCAAAAACTTCTATTTATATGACAAAAGTATTTGTGCAAGAAAGTTGATCAAAAATGTAAAAGGATTTCTAAGGTATCTTGTTTCTCTAAGAGCTAGGGTTTTAAACTTCAAAAGGGTATATCTTGCTCATCTTTTGGTATTTTTGAGTGATTCCAAAGACATACTTCTATTCAAAGGGTTATCAACAAATCACTTCAAAAGTTTCAAGGAAATTTTGTGTGGAAGGTACCTAATGATGAAGAAACATTACAAGTATGCTAGATGGATCATCAAATTCCCTTATGTGACTTCAAAAGATCATAACTTGGACAATTTTGATCTCTTTGAGCCCATTATTTGTCCATAATGATCTTAAAGATATGGACTTCAACCCTTCTTTTAAGTGAAAAGTGTGAAAATGGATGGATGAAGCCCCAAGGATGCAAAAGATTATAGGTCATTTCATTAATTTTTTCCAACTTTAACAAGTCATAACTCTCTCAATTTTTGGAGTTTTTAAATGGTTCAAGTCTCAAAATTCCATTCAAGATATCTACTTTATGCCATTTTTTTTTTGTTCAAGAGAAAATTTCAAATGGAAGGCCATGTTTGGATGCAAGAAATTTTAAGTCATTTTTTATTAAAAAACATAGAAATTTTCTAAGTATAGAAAGTCAACCTCTTTTTCTCAACTTTGACTCATTACAATTTTCAGCTCAAGCATCCATTTGATGCCATTATTTTCACATTGTAAAGCTTTTAATCTCATCTTTCTAAAGCTTCAAGAATCATGTCCTAAGACTCCTTGAGCTGAGAATGCCATAAATTTGAATTTGGTAACTTGAAACTGAAGTTTCTTCATAAGTCAGAATTTGAAATTCATGTTTTGGCTTCTGAACATCAAATTAGCATGCGTTTTTGGTCTAAATATGTTTAACCAACATTCCAAAGTGGATTAGAACCTTAAAACGCAAGGATTGAATGAGTTTTAATGCAAAACATATGACACCTTACTCGTGTATCAGGTCCCCACGATTTCCCTCTAAACTTCATCATTTCACACGCTTGAACATTCAATCAGCTTCCTATAAATAGAGGGTCATACCTCATTCATTTTCTCAAACTTAGAGAGCCAAAATCACCTTGCCAAACTCCCTCTTGAACCAAATTTTCTGCAACTTCGAATTTTCTCTTACAGTTTTCTCAATCATTTTTCTTTGTGAATTTATCTTCCTTGAACCTCACTGAAGATAACAGAATAAGAATTAAGCTTCAAAACTCCCTGAATCGTGCTAGCAAAGTCAAGTTTCAGAGCTCTGTAACTTAACTTCAATAGTTAGATTCCTTCACCAATTCTCTTAAACTTTGATACTATTATGAAGCTATGATCATCCTGATTTTAGTCGCAATAATTGTTTTCAACTGGAAGTACATTTTGACCATGAAATTTCAAGTCCATTTTCAAAATTCTCTTCCAAAATGACTGAGCTACAACTTATATAAATTTTTTGCGAAGGTACCATTGAAATCATCTTGAAGAGACGAAGCGAATGATATCGGCCACATCTTCTAATTTACAGTTTCGGAAACCTACAAATTTCGTTGGCTCGACGTTGAAGATGACCAACGTGTCACCTATCAGCCAATGAAAGCGTGCCACACTTATTTTTCAAAAATCTGATTTAATTAATGATCCAATATTTATTACACTAAAGACAATGATATGCATAGCGCATTTGATCCATTGGATTAGCTTACTGACGCGTTTTGACTCTCATCCATTGGTCCACATATTTTTGACTTTATTTTTTATTTCTGATTTTTATATTTAAATTGTTTTAAACTTCAAAAAATCATAGAAAATTCATTTCTGATTCAAAAATTATGAAAAAATTCACAAAAATATTTTCAAATATTCTCTTTTAGAATTTTACTTTTTCATAAATTTATTTTTATATTTGATATTTTTTTTATAATTTTTCTTTGTTTTGGTTATTTTTAATTACTTAAAAAAAACCTTTGATCATTTTTAAATTCTGAAAAAATTCATCAACATCATTTCCATTATTTCCGACCTTATGAATTTTTTTTAGAATTTTATTTTGACTTCTTCTGTTTTTTTATATCATTTTTTCATTTATTTGACCAATTTTAATTAGTTTCTGACTTTAAAAAATTACCAAAAATTTTATATAAACATTTGAGTATATTTATGATTTTTTTATGGCCTCATTTCATTTTTCTTGGTTGATTTGAATATAATTTCCATTTTCCCCTCTTATTTTCATTTTAAAATCATTTTTGAAAACCTTTTTCTGTATTTTAAATACAATCTTATTTTTGTATATTATCTGGCTGGTCTTGGATTATGAAATATTGATCATGAGCTTTATTAATATCATGGGATCCATGGTGTTAAGTCTAACTCCATTAGAATGGATGAATGATTTCAATAATAGTTTGATTAATTTTTTTTGGGTTCAAATGTGGTTTAATTCTTCTCCCACGCCTCTTCATCTTATCCCCTTCTTATTGTGTCATATGTTTTTAGAGGATGGTGTACATATCATCTCTCCAAGCATATGACACATAAATTGTTATTGACTGCCCTCAAAATAGGCGTGACTTCTATATAAGTCCACTTACGATTGCTTAACATAGCGCTAAATTTTGTCCCGATTCGAGAAATGATCATTCGTGGCCCCAAGCCCATGTTTGTAAGCCCAAGTATGTTGATTTGAATCCTTTGATCCAATAAATTTGAGATTCATTGTTAGGAGAATTTGGCCTTATCAATCCTCTATTGAATATTCGTCATCTTTGGTCAAAGTGAATGACTTAAACATCATTAATCATTTATTGTTGCCTTGAAAATTTTGAATGGATGATATACTTGACAAAAAGCAAATGAAACTTGTTGTTAAGAGAATTTGATTTTATCAATCTTCTAATGAGTTTCAAATGCAAGTTTCAAGATGGTCATTTAACTAACCTCTAACTTCTAACAACTGAGTTTTTTTTTCTTTTACTTGATTCTTTTACTTTAAGCACATTTATTTTAGCATTTACATTCATGCTATTTTCATCTTTGCTCATTTGAGAATTTTTCTTTTATGTCATTTTTATTTTGCTCATTTGTGTTTTTCATTTCTTTTTTGAAGATACTTAATAATCAACCTGAAGCCTAACAAACTTTAATGTTATTTGGACTACTTTGTTACTATCCTTGGCATTATGGAGATTGTGGACTTCTTGGACTTAAGATTAGAAACCTTAATCTACCTTGACACCTTGTGACCTCAACTGTTATTTTGTCTGGAGTTCTTGGGGTTTACCCTAAGATATTGGGTTGTTTGTTTATTTTGTGTGCAGGTTATTGTGATTACATGCTTTGTCTGTGATCAAGAATTCATCTTTATACAACTGTTACTCTGCCCAATTTTTGCGAAGACTTAATGCAATTGAAGCTTGGTTTCTTAAGAGGTTTAGTATCTTTTCTTTCTTGGTTTCAGTCCAAAGGATGGGAATTCTACATTGACTCATTATGTCAAGTGTTGGCTTCTTGTTGGTTAGACGGTTCGTTTCCCCTAGTTTTTACTTTATGCCTTAGGATAGTCCCTTCATTTCCTCCCATATTCTTTATTTTCAAAAATATTCTCCCTCCTTTTGAAAACTCTTGTTGTTTTTGAACTTGAAGCGCTTTCATAATAAACTTGGACTTATGTCCATGTATTTTCAAAATATTTTCTTAATTAAACTTTAATCAACTTAATAATACCTTAACTCTTTTGTGAGAAGACTAAAAGTCAATCAATCTAATTCAAACCATTTTGCCACTTTGGCTTTTTACTCTAAAATATTCCTAAAATATTAGATTCTTGTCAATCCTTGTAGTGATGCCAACTACTATACTTATATGATATGTAGTGAAATGAGATATTTTCCAATTAGGTGTTCAGCAAAGCTTTGTTTACTTTTAAAATCCAAGCCATATCCTCCACTTTGAGATGACGCAAATTCCCCTTTCTCATAATTGTGGTTAGTAAATATGTTTTCCACTCGGATAAGACGTTGATGTCTTGTCTCTTAAAATAAACCAATAAGCTTGTGTTTTAAAATATTTAAAGGTGAACTACGTGTACCCTGATCCCATATTCCACGGAAGGTGGTACGTAGGAACTAAAGGTTGCAAAAATCATAAAAAAAATACTTGTTTTTCTCATCTCCACAATCCATTTTTTATACAACATTTATAGCAAATATACACAAATTTTCAAAGAGGTTCTTGCGGAGTACCGTAGATGTTTAGGGTTCTAATACCTTCCCTTTGCATAACCAACCCCCGAACTTAGATTCTCTCCCCCTCTTTTTGGGTTATTCTCTCTTTTCCCATTCCTTTGGAAACAATAAAGTGCAATGGTGATTTTTATTTTATTTGTGTGAGTCAATTCAATCCAATGGCTTAGTATCAAAATTTCTACCATTATAATTATGATCGGATCTCTGGCATGGGGTCGGTGACAGAGGCAGGAGCATGGTTGCAAACGGGTGCATGGAATTGGATCATGGTGTTAAGTAATAGTTGTTTATGGGCTTCAGAATCGTCGGGAGGAGCGTCGTCAATGTTGCATATTCGTCTGTCTACTGCAGTTTTTACTTCCTTCAGGTAAAGCCTCTCAATTTTTTTCTTCTGCAGAAGGTATACTACTGAGCCTTTTGCGAATCTTCTCTGTTTATGTGATTTTCTAAATTTGTGCGTTTGGGTCAGAGTGTACGTAAGAGTTGTTGTTACTTTTTTCTTTGAGGGGCTGGTTGGTGTTTGAGCAGAGGGAATAAAGGGTGTCAAGGGTTTAGTGGAAGGTTGAGTAGAGAGATTAGGTTTTGACGGGAAATTTGGGACAAAAGTTTGTAAGTTATTTTTGTTGTTGGCGTATTGGTCTGTAATGGTTGGTTTAAATGAATTTTTGGAATGAAGGTTTGATGGTGAGACTAGGTTGATGAGAGGTTGAGGATTTGTTGTGGTTTGGTTATGGAAGGATAATGTTGAAGGATGATGATCATTGTAGAGAAGGTGAGTTGACTGTTTATTACAGTGAGGTTGTTTTATAGTGGTTACCAATTTGTGTTAAGGTTTTGTATTTCGCTTGCCCCCTTTTACCGTATCTTCTCTGTTGTATTTATGGTTGAGAAAGATGGGATTTGGGGCAGTAGCATGGTGAATTTTTGAACAAAATTGGTTAGCTGCTACAATACTTTGTCGATGCAAATTTTTGTTTTTGTTGAAATTGTGCAATATTTAGTCTGAAATGATGCAAGTTTACAGCAGGTTTTGGAGTGACATAGGAGGTTGTTTTCTCAATGTATATAGCAGCAATAGCAGGGCCTTTTTATGCAATTGTTGGACTGCTACAATGCCGATTTTTGGACTGTTTTGATGGCAGCAAGGTCATGGTTTTGTGGATAGATTTCGCAGGCTGTTTTGGCAAAGGTTTTTGGACTGATTAGGGGCAGGGGTAGCAGCATGACAGCAGGATGTTTATTCAGCAAATTGGTGAAGTGATGCAAGGCTGCTCTATTTGTGAGCATAGCTTGTCCCAAGATAAAGAGAAGATGATGGCATGAAAAGCTTGAAGCATGGAAATATACATGAAAACTAGGCTTTTTGTAATTTTAGTTTTCAAGTATAAACATTTGTAACTTTTGTTTAAATCTCTTGTGCATTTGTATGGATTCAAATTTGAAATTGAATGACTTTTTGTAATTTTTTTTTAATTCCAACGATAAACTTAACTTCAAAGTACTCTTTTCTTACCAATTGTAATTTTCACATTCCAAGTGTTTTCCTTGATTTTTCTATATAGAATAAGCCATGAACCTTTAATGAAATTTGAATGATGAACTTGAAACCTTGGAAAATGCCTTAAGTAAAATTCAACAAATGAGATATGCCTTGCACGCTCGATTTAACCTTTGAATTCTGAATGAAATAAACTCCAAGAATTCTAGATAAATTCTTCTTCCGAAATGGTCTTGAACTCAACCACGCCATGCTATTCAAATGAAATTATACTTTCTTCTCAAAACATGAAGAATGTTCAATTATGATCTTTTGTGAACTCAATTTAAATACTTAAAAGGAATGCCTCGTACCAGTTATTCACAAATCTTAAATCAACTCATCTTGCATCTTGAATCAAACCGAACCTTAAATACCTTGAATGATCAAATAGAAGAGGGCTTCGAGGTAAAAGTTGTTGCATTCGGAAATCGGCACCGTGAATTGAAATTTGAAGTCAAGAAAGTTTTTAAGTCAAGAAGAATGACTTATAACGTTTCGCTGAATTTCATGGCCTTTTAAGCATGATTTGTTCTCGAGTTTTGAAGAAAACTTGTAGATGACATGTTTAGGCAAAGTGAAAAAAGAATCGCCTTAGAATGTTTAAAATCGAGGAAGTTATAATCCATGGAAGTCGGGCAATATTTACTAAAGTATTCAAATTTTTGATGATCTTTCGCACATAATCCGCACTTGACTTGTAAAGATAAGTTGGAGATGATGTCAAGGAGAGTCATACACAAATAGAACCACTAAAAATATTTAATAATGAAGAAGTTATGATCGTTTGAACTTGATCTTGAAAATGTTGAATTTTTACCCAATACAGTTGATTTTTAATCATCTGAACCATTCACTGAACAAACTTATGATGCAAGGCTCGAAACTTGACATGAGTATCCTTGAGGACATATGAAGAATCATGAAAACCACTTGAGACCTTGGAAACTCAATCTTCCTTGAGAAATACAAAACCCTAGTTATGGACCCATTTTTAGGAGGAAAAATTGTCTTATCAATTATTGAGCCACCTTGAGCATTTGAGAACCCTAGGAGACTATATTGAATGAAAACTGGGAGGGAAAATTTTGGGGTACAACAAACAAATATCTATATTTGAAAGTAATAAAGTAATGAAAAGACAAAGAGCATAAAATTTGAATGCAAAAACGTCCAATGTTTTCTTAGATGAGCATATGCGGATGAACGATAACAACCCTAACAAATGGACCGTTGTGCCCCAGGTAAGGCACAAGGCTTAAAGTCATTGTTTTAAAATTAAATATCCCAAAAACATGAAAGTAGTAAAAACAGGAAATATCAATTACTCCTAACTAAAGGATATTGGTATAAAGTCTTTAGCCTTCTATTTGGGTAGTCCACTGCCAATGGTAGGGAATATCCATTTGTCCAAGTCACAGTCACTATCAGTGTCTTCTATAGCATGGACCTCATTATTGTTGATATGGAAAGGTGATATCCCAGCATGAGCATGACGAACCACCTTCTGAGCTTCTGAGGTGAAACCCAAACCAAATTTATCGGACTTGTAAGGAATATCAGGAAGCTGACCCCAGATAGTGCAACCGCCCACTTCTACCATAACCCTAGCATCATTAAGAGAGGCCATTCTTGGTGGATCCTTGGCGATCTTAGGATTAGAAAGAGTAGCTTTAGCAACATCAATCATTGGAGGGATTACTTCAAATGTCTGGCAGGGGGTTTCAGTGAATTCACCATTCATCTCAACATATTTGAAAGAATTCAAATGGCTAACCATATATTCTTCTTCTCCAAAAACTGTGACGATCTTCCCTTTCACCGGATACTTCAATTTTTGATGCAAGGTAGAGGTAATAGCGCATGCCTCATGAATCAAGGGGTGTCTAAGTAAGTAGGAATAGGTTGGACGAATATCCATTACATAGAAAGTGGAGTTGAAGACCTGAGATCCCACTTTGATCGAAAGGTCAACCTCTTCGTGTACCATTCTCCTTGACCCATGAAAGGCTCTTACCACAATATCGCTAGGTTTCAGCACCAATCCTTTATAGTTCAGTCTATCCATAGCATCTTTTGGTAATACATTCAAAGAGGAACATGTATCCACCAACACATGCGCCAAGGTAGTGCCCCTACACTCAATAGAGATGTGCAGGGCCTTGTTATGATTATTTCATGCCGGAGTTAAGTCGACATCAGAAAAGCCTAAACCATTATCAGTTGGTAGGCTTGCGACACGATTCTCAAACTAATCAATAGAAGTTTCTTGTGGTACATGAGAATTCTTCAAAAATTTAACCAAAGCCTGAGCATGGGCCTTAGAGCATAATAACAAGGACAACATTGATATCTTGGAGGGCGTCTACTCCAGTTGTTCAACTATATTGTAGTCACTTTTATGAATGATATTTAGTATTTCTTACATCTCTTGTTTAGAGGAATCTTAAACAGTAACATATTTTAGCGGCGCCTCCGTCTAGGCAGGCTCAATCACTTTCTCTTTGCCCCGGGCGTCAGCAGTTGACACAGCAGGAGGGATGTGAACAGGTGTTATGATAGTTTTTGGAGGATAGATTTCTGGAGAGAAAAATATTCCTATCCTGGTAACGTTACTAGTTCCAATAATATTTTCAAATATGAGGTTGGTAGCTTCAGAATCTTCATCTTCAGCAATCCATGGTTCATGCTTAACACCATTGTAATCAACTTTTTCTCCTTAATTCCAGGGAAAAACCTTGTCAGTGGAATAGGGAACTGGCCCCGGTGCAGTGATGATCAGGAGAGCCACCCTTGGCTCAGAAGAAATACTTATATGACCTTAAGAGTTGATCCTTATAGGAGTATTAGAAATGGTGATTATAGAAACATCTTCAAGTCTCAGCTATTGACACACATCTTCATGCAAACTCTTTACAAATGGAGTCTTCTCAAACAGAATTTTGTGGCTGTCAATCAAACGCTGAATACCTTTCTTCAACCACATGCATCCATCAGATTTGGATGCATAACGGTAAAAAATTTCAAGGCAACTCGGAAATAAACCGGCTCGCAACAGATTATTTTTAACGATTGTCAAGGGAGTGGTCAAGTCACTTATGGTGGAGACATAGGAAACATCGTTGATATCATTAACACCTTTACCATGACTGGGCATAGGCACAATAATCACATTAGGGGTCTCTGGTTGATCAAACTCAATCTCTTTGTTGTCAATCAAATGTTGGATTTTGTTCTTCAGGGATCAACAATTATTGGTGTCGTGCCCAAGACTGTTGGAGTGGTAGTCACACTTCGGATTAGGATTGTACTTAGAAGAGGAGTTGTTGGGATTAGGAGGAGGATCCCGCAGTGTTAGCAATTCTGCGTTCAACAGATGCTATAATGCATAAGACAAAGGCATACTAATCCTGGTGGAATATCTCCTTGGTGCATCCGACCTATGTTGAATCCCCCGCTGTGGTTGTTGAACAAATACAAGATTAGAAATCATCACCGCTCCTACAGACTGATGGAGATTATTCTTACCACGGCCCTTCTGGTCATAAAGAGTATTGATTTCTTTCTTATTATTGAGCTTCTTCTTTACAGCACTATAAGACGCAGCGACTGGAATCTTCCCACTCTTGATACCACTTTCAACTTGTTCCCTGGTCAGGATTAGCTAAATAAAACCAGATGACAAACACCCAATTAGAAGATTGAAGAATGGACCAGTCAGAGTGCCCATGAACATATTAGTAAGCTCCCGATCGGACAAGGGAGTTTGCACCCTTCCAGCTAAGTCTCTTCACTTCTAGGCATACTTATTGAACCCTTCATTTGAGCCCATTGATATGTTTTGTAATTGCACTCGGGTTGGTACAAGGTCAACATTATATTGGTACAAGGCCAGCTAAGTCTTCCCACGTACGAATGTTGGTTCCTTCTAGCTGATAGAACCATTCGAGTTAAGTGCCAGATAAACTTTCTTGAAAGAAGTGGACCCATAACTTCCTGTCAGCAGTATGGGGTTGGATTTTTCGGACATACGATCTTCAATGAATCTTAGGACAAGACACACCGTCATATTTGGCAAAGACGGGTGGCTTGCACTTGTGAGGGATAACAATCCCAGAGATAAGACCCATCTCATCATAATCCAACCCAGGAACCCTGTGGATCTCCATAACATTGAGATGGTCTTCCAGTTGCTTATACTTGTCGTCGGTCAGAGGATATTATTCATCTGAATAGTTTGCTTCCTCTTCATCATAATCCTAGTTGTCAGCCTTCATACTTTTAGCATCTTTCTCTAGGTCATCATTTTGTTCTTCAAACTCTGAAGCTCGCTTTACCAGACCTTTGAGCCTTCTACCCGTGTTGAGGACGCCAGCTGGTTTCTTGACTTTCTCCTTCTTCTCTTTAGTGATGAGGGACTTCAGCTCTTCCTTCCCCTTGGCTAGACTTAGGAACATTTGCTGGAACTGGGAGTTCTGAGCCTAGATATCCTTAACTATTTTTTCAAGAGCCATTCTTTCTGTTGGAATAAATAACAAAAAGATAAGAAACCTGTATTGAAACACCTACAATGTAATGATATGCATGATATGTATATGTAATGTTTTCAAGGACCTTAGGAGATTTAAATTTTCTAACCAAGGGGAAACAGAAACAAAGATATTTATTAATAAGTTTATGAGAATACAAAGGATTACAAAGAAATAAATTAAAAAATCCTAAAACTTTAAGTTTCCCATGAACACTTCCTCTTCGTGTTGATATATGCGTTAAGACTCTTCTCTTTGTGAAGTTGCTTCGTGAGCTCCAACACTTTCTTTTCACTTGTGTGGAATTGAGTCTCATAGGTGTCTCGTTCTTCCTTGAGTTAAATCCAGGACTTTTTCAATTCTTTGAAGTCAGTGGGCATGTCTGGATGGAGAATGGTGCGAGAAACGTCTCCTTTGACAATAGGATCTATGATTATCGGTAGGACAGCAGGATATGGCATCATAAGGTTTTGAGCACGAGTTCCTACCCATTTGAGATAGGGCTCTAGAGGAATGGAGTTCTTATGTCCTAAAGTCTTGCTATCAATCTTGCTCACCATGCCCTAAGCTTGTATAAACCTTTGACGATAACCCTTGGAGATCGTTCTCATAATCAAATACAATACCCTGGATAAGCATGTCATGAGGACCATCTCTTCGAGCATAACCAAATTGACGTCTGAAGCTTCTGGAAAAAAAACAGAGCCTCCACAGAACTTTATTTATCCCTAAGGAAGGGGAAATATCGAGAAAACCACAAGAGGATGGATAAGATGGTCTTGAGACCAAGAGAAAGGGTAAGGGAGTCAATTATGAAAGCGGAAGGTATTAGCACCCCTCACATCTGTTTTACTCAATAGTATACATTTTGTTTGTTGGCTTCTAAAGGTGTGTTTATCTATAACTATATTTTCTTAAGGGGAAGAAAATAGTTTTTTATTAGTGCGTTCATGAGGGTCTCTCCACCCTTTGCCTAAGTATCCAGTGAAGGAATCATAACACCGTAGTTCCTCTAAAAAATGTTGGTTTGTTGGTTTTTTTAGTGGGCGAGGTTAACGCACACATTATAGAAATAGGCACGGCCGGTATCATGGTAGAATGGAGATAACATGCCCTTTGGGGGAGTTTTCATTGGTTGAGTGTTGTGACTTTTAAAATGATCTTGAATAATGATTAAATATTTTTGGATTTTTGATTTGTGAATGATAAGTTTTAATCTTAATTACAAAAGAAAAGTTAAAGGGGAAAGTATACCCTAATGTTTTCATGCTTAGGTTCCAACCGAAGGTCTAATTAGTTCGCATCTTAAAGAATAGGAAACTATCATCCTAAGGGAGCATGTTATAAAAAGGAAACGGTGTTTGTGAAAAGTGATCATGGCAAAAGTGGCGACAAAATGAGTAGTATCGTGAAAGGAGTAAATGAAATGCTTGGTGTATGGGAATTGAATCAAGTTATGTTTATCCAAGGGGTGTAATTGATTAATCTCATGACAGTAGGTGCTCCTACCCTCAACTATGAGACCCTTTATGCGTGGAAACACTTGGTATATGGATCAAAGTGGTTGATTCGGGTTATGGTTGACCAAGGGTAAGACTTTATTAACCTCGTGAGAATGGCGATGTCCAAACTTAACTATGAGACCCTTTAAGAAGATGCTTGGTATGTAAACCAAGGGGAGAGGAGTTATTTCAAAGGATAAGATGAAAATAAAAAGCCCATACAAGGTGGCTATATGCATGCTCCTAGAAAGTGGGACTAGCGTGGAGGTAGTATTCTAAACGACCAATTTGAACAATCGATCGAATAGTTATCTCTATAGAGAAGCCCACGACCAAACTATGAAATGTGTGCAAGTGTGCATTTGTAAGTGGATACTTGGTCATTGATCATGAGCCCAAGAGGAGGCCACGTGTTCTAATTGGATGACATATGCATGATTAAGAAACAATTAAAACATACAAAAAATAAACCATAAGCTATTACAATCATATGGGATGAGGGTACAAATTTATAAATGGGGATGAAATACAAGCCCAATTAAATTATTACAACCATATTGAATAAATTAATAGCAATAAAAATATAAAAAGGAAAGTAGTGTACAAAGAAAGACAAAATTTTTTTTACGTATTGACACATATCCTTATGCATCGACACATGACACTTCTTGTTTCTGGAAAAATCAAAATCAACTCAGTATGAGTCGATACATAATTGTATGTGTCGACTCATTTCTTATTTGTACCGACACATTTGTGTTTTGTGTCGACTCATACACCTTCCTTTCCCCTGGAAATAAAAAAACCAACACAGTATGAGTCAACACATAAGGGTTTGTGTCGACTCATTTCCGTTTTGTATCGACACATGCACATTTTGTGTTGACTCATAACCTATTTTGTGCCTGATATACGTCGACTCATAGAGACATGTGTTGACTTATACTGCTATTTTTTATTTCTAACATTGTTCTACTACATGTAAAAGTCAGTTCTCAACATATAATTGATAAAAATGAAAGGCAAACATGTGGTTAGCTTAAAGGGTATGATATCTACATTAATCTTCAAAAATGAATCACTAATGATGCTTGAAATGAAGAGCTCAAAGTCAAGAAGACTTACCTTGAAACTGAAATTTGCGTTTTGAGTTTAAACACCTTTCAAGAGCCTGTGATGATCAGAATGGCTTCAGTGAACCTCCAGGAAGTTGCTCCATTACTTACTTTGTGTTGAGAGTTGCAAGGTTGTACAAGGGGGTTGAAGGTTTTTTTCCTGTTTCTCTTTTCCTTTGGGTTGCACCTGTTTTTTATTGCTGTTGTTTTATGGTTCAAAACAGTTTCATGTTTTAACATAGTTTCATGGTTGCTGTTGTTTTTTCTTTTCTGGTTTTATAGTGTTTTTCTTCTCTTCCTCTCACAGTGTTTTTCTCTTTCTTTTCTCTACTGTCTTGTTTTTCTCCCTTTTCCTCTCTCAATATTGCTATTGTATTTTCTCCCCCCTCAAAATTACTCTTATATCCCCTCTCCTTTTCTCCCCCTTCTATCATTTGTACATCAGCTGAGAGGTGGGAGTTGGGGGGGAAAGGTTGGTGAGATTTTAAACAATTTTGACATGTTGTTTCACTACTTTTCCATTACAGATTTGGGTGACCTCTATTTTGTGTAATGTTTGTCATTTGTTGGGAGCAGTTTTGACAGTTTTAGCAGGATGTCTTTGCAGGTTTTTGGACTGTTATGCATGGATTGTTTTGGTGTTGGAACATGTTTTAGATTGATATGCAGTAGAATGGACAGCAACAGTTTGGACAATTTTGTGGGGCTCGTTGGTGAAAACTTTGGGCTTTATATAGCAGAAAACTGGACATTATTATTATGCAGGTTTTGATAGTTTGAACAGGTTTTTTGGCATGTTATATTTGGATAGTTTGGACTGGTTTTGGGCCTGTTATATTTGGACAGTTTGGACTTGTAATGAGAAATTCCTTTGTATGGTTTCAAATGGTCATGACATGAATAAAAATTGAAAGATAACAAAATGACTTGAATCTTTAATATACTAACTTGTGATGTAAGGAATTGGTGACTTGTGAACCAAAGACGTTGTATGAAATACCAATTTCCATTATTTCAAATTTTCAATCCAAATCCAAGGATTCTTTCTCTTTGA
Source organism: Vicia faba (assembly GCA_948472305.1). Lineage (NCBI taxonomy): Eukaryota > Viridiplantae > Streptophyta > Magnoliopsida > Fabales > Fabaceae > Vicia > Vicia faba. The sequence continues at coordinate 758,823,665 of OX451740.1, read as the reverse complement.
ATTTCAAATCTTCATGACAAATTGAAACCACTTTGAAAATGATAGATGCCATCTTGGTTCAAAATTTAGTCCATCAAGAAACTCCTCAAATAAAATATTTGAACCGATATGAGAAGAATTCATGGGTTTCACCCCTTAAACCTCTTGATAAGCAATCGACTTGTAGAAGGAGATACAACCCAATGTGACCTTGAAGAAAAAATCCTAGTTTCTTGAAAACTCTGTGAAACTCTAAAATTAAACAACCCCTGAAATCTTAGACCTCAGGTACCTTTATTCAATGAGATGCATGATATGCATATGAACTAGCAAAGACAGTGTAGATGAAATGTGAAGCCTAAGCCAGATAAAAGTAAAACAGGTAAGACAAATTTGGGATATGACAACATAGATATAGAGAATGTTTGTAAGTAATACCTCTCCTAATTCCAAGGAGTGGAATATTAGGGAATTCCCCACAGTGGTCAATGATAGTGACATCCTCGTGAGATTGGGAATACCGGTAGATGTCTGTATGAGAGAGTGACATTATTCTTTGAGACCACCTCAAACCCAGTTCATTCTTCTTTATCGAGCGAGGAAGGTGCGAAATAAACCACTTGGATAGCAAAGGTATACAACACATGAGAGTTCCTTTCTTCTTAATAGTACGAGTGTGAAGAGAATACAAAATGTCTCCGAGCAAGGTAGGAACATGAGGCACATGATTACGAGCAAGAAATATTTTGATGGCATTCACATCTATAAGTTGGTCTGGATTAGGGAATAGCACCAATCCATAGATTAATAAATCCAAGATCTCCTCGAAGGCCTGGAAACTCATAGCATCCAAAATCAGTTGGGCTTTCTTTATCAGAAATTTAGAAAGAAAACCATGGACTCCACTTCTCGTTTCCCAATTAGATACAATGTCGGACTGCTTTAGATGTAAGGCTACTGCAATATCTTCTGGTCTCAGAGCTTTCTCTAATTCGGTGAAGGGTGTCTGATCAAGAACAGGTACTCCCGGTAGTTGAGAGAAATATTCCATTATGGATACCAACTGATAATCTGGAAAGGTGAAGCAGTGATGTTAAGGGTCAAAGAACTGGAATAGAACACTCAACATGTCTTCGTCAAAACCCAAGGTAACCATACTGAGTAGTTGACCATGCCTTTTGATGAATGGAGAACTTTCGGGAACCTTTAATACAAACTCCTTAAGCTGAGGAGGCACCCTTACAAAGTTGATCCCGATAGTGTTTCTACGAGCGGAGGCCATAGCCTACAAAATAGAACAAAGATAAATCTCTCGGTCCTTGAAATGGTTAGTGGAAATGATATGGTAAGATGTCATGATGTTATGGTGTTGTTCGAACAATTTAATCATACACAAACAAAACATACAAGGCCTTAGGTTTAAGCTTGTGTGGAGTTTGTAGGTAAGTACCCTCTTGATGTTTTAGTTGGTTCAACCTGTCCTAAATGAAGTAACCAGGTTCTAGGAGGCTCGATATCACTGATCTTTCTCCCGGGTATGTTTCAGCATAAGCATCTGATTTGCGACCAAAATATCCCGAGAGTCCGATCTCAATGAGTGTAGCATCGAGTATCTACCTACTTCACTCTACACAAAAGCCGACCATCTGACTACTTTCTAATGGCTAAGTTGTGTCAACTAAGGTTCTACGGTCAGCTAGTGCTTTATGACACCACACGACATCCCAACATTCTCCTTGACTTAACTCAAGGGACACCGACACCAACCAATGTGTCATACTAAAATAGCCATCGTTTCAACGGAATTGGTATACACCGTACAATCTTCACGATCTATTTCTACTTACCTAAAATGCCTTAGATCCGAGTATAGGATCTTTTTAATAAATGTCCAAATAACCCTAAAAAATAAATCAGGAAAATCAAACAAGGAAAGAAAATTAAAGGTGATATAGCTTTTAAGGTAACCCCACTTTTAGTTATGTTCCCCAGCTGAGTCGCCAGTTCTGTATTACGATGGGAGAACTGACTTTTGGTTTTGTGTTTTATCACAAATGTTGTGGATAGTAAGAGTTGCCATCGACTTTTCTTTTATTCAATAAAGGAAAGGGCGAAAAAACAGGAAAGACCTTTGAATTTTCTGAGTAAGGGGGTAGGTTATGAAAAGGGAAGGTGTTCCCACCATTTTCATCTGTAGTTGTCTACGGGCTCTTAATCGCTAGCTCACTTTTAAAAATTCTTTGTGAATGTGTAAGTTTGAAAATACTTTGAAAATGCCTAAATTCAGAAACTTTGTAATGATTCTCGTATCAATTGAGAACGCATAAAAAGTGTTTGTGCAAAAAGAGAATTTTTTTATGAGAAAGCGATTAAAAGATATCTACCTGCTCAAAAAGTCTTTCACGTTATTTTCCTCTTCCTTTAGATAGTGTTGTCCTACCATTAGTTAGTAGGAAGCCCTATCGTTGGATGTTTGAGGGACATGGGCGGGTCATCATACAATCGTAAAGGCAACTCGTAGGGAACTTTAGCAATTGACAGTAAGGGACTAAGATCACTTACCGAGGCAACATTGATGGGTCATAGAGGGGATACGATCTTTTAACCGAGGGTGTTTTCTAAAGCGTCCCACGTTCGAGGGATATGACTGTATTTCCCAAAGGCAACAAGTGGAGTCACCCTAGAGGTGCATGTGTGAAAAGTGTTTTTGATATCAGTTAATGTTGATCTTGACTGTGAGGTTTAGGAATGGTTGCGTTTAGTATTTCCATACAATCCTATTAGCATACATCTAGAAGTTATAAGGAAATCAGAAAAGACAGAAATTAATATCCTACGCTATTACAAAGCTTTGGGAAGGGGATACAAACCATAAAAATGGGGGAAAAGAAAAGCAGATAAAAACCCTAATTAATCTATTACAACCTTTAGCAGGTATAATATTATGAAAAATTAATGCGAAAAATGAGAAAAACGCGAAGGGAATTAATTGATGATTAATTAATTTTTGTTTATTTTTGAGAAAAGGGAATTAAAATCTAATAAAACCTAAGTTATTTTTAATTTAGTAAAGAAATGAAATTAATTTAATTAATTTGATTAATTTATTTACCAAAAGTTAATTTTTATCTAATTAAATAAATGAATAACTAAAAAAAGTCCAATTGATTTTAATTTAAATCTAAATTAATTAATTAATTAATTAGAAAAAGGTTAATTATTTAAAAAGAAAAAAAATAAATTGTAAAAGAAAAATAAATGGGTCTGTAGAAGTAAACCCATAGGGGTGTCATGAAGCAAATTGCTAGGCCCAAATATGTTGGCCCAGCTTCCAGGATTATCCTGTGCAACTCCTCCTTAGGGGTCTAACTTCGGAGTGAGACTTGAAATGCTGGATCTGGATCTATTGAGATCTGATGATCAGGATGTGAGATGCATGGTGCACGCACTGGGTTTCTTTGCACTGGATCTGCAAGAGAAAACCACGAGAAATAACATACCACGGAAAGGGATCAAACCCATGCCCTGGTACACTAACACCCTTACAAACACACACTTACCGTTGAAGCAATTGTTACTTCCGTTCATGTAAATAAAACAAAAACAACAAATATACAAAATGATTTTTATGGCCAGAGAAGCGCTGGAGCCCTAGCTCAAGTTGTCTTCTCCGGTGACCCGCAAATCTCATACCTACAAAAATCAAGGGTTTTTAACCCCAAAACCCCATGTCCCCCCTAATTTGACCCTCCTGAATCCAAATCTGGAATTAGTTTTGGCTATAAACCCTTGGATCATGCGCTTCGATTCAACTAAATCGATCTGAGTCAAAATGACATATCCCAGTGTTGATTGCATGGGATCATAATATCAATCCAAACATGCTCAAACATAACTCAGAAATCCATTAATAATGTTAGTACAGTTTAAAACAAGATAAAATTAAAAGCATGCATTTTGCAAAAAATGAGAAATCGGTAATGCTATGTTATGCAAGTTCAAGCGTTAGCGCTCATGAAAAACAGTCCAAACCTACCCTTTGATGCTATAGGAAGAGAATGTTATTAAGATTTTGGAGTAAGGTGGCTCGTAACACAAGTTTTGAAAACATAGGTTTATTTGAAAATTGTTGAGAATTTTGGCAAGGTCTTGGAGGCAGGGGTACGTGTCCTTGTTGGTCTGGCTTGTTGTGCTTAAATAGAAGGGGGAAGTGAGGGTGAACCAATATAGAAGAAAATAATGCATTCATGGTTTTGAGACAACAATCAAACAACTTTAAAAGCTTCAATTTTTAAGAATTCTTTCCCTTTTGAACTCCACACCGTTTTGGAAAGGTTAATGGGTTGTCATGAGTTTTCTTGGGCCTGGATTTATCCAAGAAGTAAGCCCACGTGCATTGCCTCATATTTTATTTATTTTAATTTCATTTAAATGAATAAAAATCCAAATAAAGGAAACAAAAATCATGAAAAATATGTGCATGGATTTTGAGGTCTTCTAATACATTGTGAACATGTTTGAACATGAAAAATTAGGTCCACTAGTTCAAAATTTCATGTTAGCTCACAATGCATTTCATGCATTTCCTCAAAATTTCCCAACTTGCACTAGTCATAACTCTCTCAATTTTCATCTTTTAAATGTGATCTTTTAATTTTTGGAAAGCTCAATATGTCATCTTCAACTTCTCTTTTTATCATTTTTGCATTTGGAGATTTATGTTGATGTAAGTTGCCTTGACAAAAAGTGTCTTTTTGATGACTTTTGAAATGACTTGTAATGTATTGGCTCATATCTTTCAAATGAAGCAATTTTTGGACTTGAGCATACATATACAAAGTTGTAGAGAACTGAATTTCCTTGAAAGGGGTTTTTGTAGGGGAAAATTTAATAAAGCATGTGAGAGTTATGCTTGGTCAAAGTTCAGTTGACTTCTCTTAAGGAAACCCTAATTTGCTAATTTTTGACTTTTGATGATTTGAGAGCTTTCCTTGAGGAACCATGATCAACCCCTGATCAAATGATGAATGTCAATTCAAAATGTTGATGTTGACCAAACATCTTGAAGTTTGACTATATGTTGACCATAGTTGACTTTTTACCCTATATAGTTTATTTTCAATCATCTGAGCCATTGACAAAGCAAACTTAAGATGCAAGACTTGAAACTTGACATGAACATAGTTAATGTCCTATGGAGAACCATGGAAACCACTTGATACCTTTTCAACCCAAACTTCCTTTAGAAACTCAAAACCCTAGTTATGGACCCATTGCTTAGGAGGAGAATTTGACTGGTCAACCCTTGAGTAGCCTTGAGTACTTGAGAGCCTTAGAAGAATGTCTTGAAGAAAATGGGAGGGCAAATTTTGGGGTACAGCAATAAGGAATTTCATCCATGAATTGTCAAATCTCTTAGGTTTATACACATCTCCATGATCAATTCCACTTCTTGATACACTCAAGCCTTCAACACTATTATAAATCTTCAAGTATCTCACCTTTAAAAACATTATGTATCTCATAGCTAATTATACTTCATTCAAAGTAATATTACCCTCATTACCATAAATTATGGTATCCTTAAAATGATAAAAATGATCTAAGCAATGAGCTTATCAAGGGTATATCATTGTCCTCATCATCAATCTTTACATAAGTTCACCAAACCATTGATGATCTTGTGAAATTTTATCAACTACTTCACTATGTATTTGTTCTATTTTATTTAGAAAAATAGCGTTGTTATTTCAAACACAACCTATGAGCCAAAAACTATATCATATACAATGACTCAAGATTAGTCCACATCGAAGCCAGTGGAATATCCTTAGAGACTTCTCTTAGAACTTTATTCCTTAGGCATAAGATTGACAATGTTAGCCTTATCCAGCATATCATTCTTCTCTGCTTGTAATCATTGATGTGTCACAATTCAATGCTTCAATACACTTTTACTGTGTTAAGCTGTTGTACCCCAAAATTTTCCCTCCCATATTTCTCAAAACATTTCAAGAAAGATCTCCAAGTTACTCAAGGTTGCTCAAGGGTTGGTCAGACAAGCTCTCTCCTAAGGCAGTCTTCCCCAAATTAGGGTTTCATATTGCATCAAGATATTTGAGTCCAAGTGGTCCCAAGTGCTCACCAATGTCCTAATATGTTCTCAAGATCATCCATGTCAAGTATCAAGCCTTGCAGAGGAATTTTGCTCAGTCAATTGCTCAAAGGTCCAAAAATCGACTGTGCTAGGGCAAAAGTCAACTATGACCCAAATACAGTCAAACTTCAAGATTTTTTGTCAACATTATCATTTTGAAGTATATTTCATCATTTGATCAAGGGTTGATCATGATTCATCAAGGTTTGCTCAAAATTCATCAAGATTCAAAAGTTGTTAAATTAGGGTTTTGTAGGAAAAGTCAACTCAACTTTGACCAAGCATAACTTTCTCATACTTTATGAGAAATGACCCATCCAAATCTCATTTTTAAGGGGATGCAATTACCTACAATCCATATTCATATCCCAAGATCAAAAAATGCACTCACAAGAAGTTATGAATTTTGACATTATAGGTCATTTTTGAAAGTCAACAAAACCACCTTTTTTGTCAAAGCTTCTAACTTGAGCATGGAATATCAAAATGATATGATACCAAAAGGTTTTATTAGAGGACATCTCAAGCGTTATAAAAAGTCCCAGAACACCGCCAAAAGTTCAAAAATGAGGAAGGTATGCATTGTTGAAGTTTGACCTTTTTGCAAAATTGCCAAAAGTCAACTATCCCCAAAACATCAATTTTTGCCAAATGGGCCCATTCTTTTTCACTTGTTTTGAGTTTGCATTATTTCCGACGTGCACTAGCCTTGGCCATGTGTCCATGTCATATTTTTATTAATTATTTTGATTTTTATTTGAATTAATTTGATTTAAATCAAATAAAATCAAATAAAATCTAAAGTATTGATAACCAAGGATTTTTTGGTTGTTTCAGGCTCCAACTACAGCTAGCATTGCAATCAAACTCGTATCAAGATCATTATTCACAAAAAGATGTGATTTGGATCAAATTTGGAAAGCTTTGAAAGGAGGATCAAATCAAATATTCAATCATCAATGTAGGAAGATTTGGACAAAGTTTGTTACCCTAATACAATGAGCAATACATAAAGGTCGTGGGCAGACAATTTCAAGGGTTAGAGATCAATTGGAGAGGCAGAACCAAACTTGCAAAAACAAAGAAAAAGTGCAGGGTCGAAATCAACCCTAGAGGCAACTTCAAGACTTGAGACTTGTCTCAATCGATTCCTGGCCTTCTCCAGAAGTGAAGCCAATCATAACCACGTGTTTTCCAGCTTCCCAGAGCTATGTAAGTCTCTCACGAATTTGCCATATTCTTTAAATCGATTCATGTTATTCTTGCATCCATTGAATAAAATAATTGCATATTTGTGATCACCACATCATTTACAAGCTTTTGGTATTATTTGATTTCGTTTATCTGACTTGTAGCGAGATCCACCATTGCTAGGGTTTCGTTCTTGTTTTTGGGGTTTCTTGTTTCAGGGATAATTGGCCCCAGATATGGGCATGGTTGCATCTAGGAGGTTAAGACGAATTCAGCCCTGACCTTAGAATCCATTTTCATGGCCGGTACAAGGTTTTGAAGGTGGACAGGCTTGTAGCGATGGAGCCTTGTCCGTTGGTATAGGTGTGTGTCTTTTTGCCACGGTTGGAGGACAGGGACGATGCATGTCACGCCCCCATTTGTCCATTCAAATCTGGCGCGCTATTTTTCATATTTATCTAATGAAACTTGTTTTATTATATTATAATTATTTTGTATCATACTAACAATTGAAACAACATGGCATGGTGGCAAGCAGAGCGTGTATTTCCCTTCAGGACCTGGGTTCGAATCCTAGGTCCCCCATTTTCTCAATATTATTTTCCTGCAGATAATCATGTGCATGGTCAAGCCAGATTTCCACCATGGACGTTCATTATCAAAGCACCGGATGTCCAGATGGCCAGATCTGGTGGTCAAGCAGTGGAGGTATACCATGGACTCAGTCAACGCAAATGCATTGGATCATAAAAGTCCAAACGGATCAGCTTAATGGGCCAGCAAAAATTCTTTCCACACCCTCCAAAAAAAGGCCCATTCTCTCCTTCTCTTCATATTTTGTTTATTTAATTTAGTTATTTTATTTTATTTTAATTAATCTACTAACCAATGAAATTAATTTTCTTTTTTTTTTTAAAAATCACCAAAAACATTTTTTGTCCAATTAAAATTCTAGAACTTTTTTATTTAATAAACACTAACTAATTAATTAGGTTTTTAATTCTAGAATAACTTTAATTTATTTTGTAAATAAATAAAATCAATTAGAATTAATTAGGTTTTAACTTTAATTTAATTATTTTAATTTCTTTCTTAAATTAACAAAAACTCCAAAAATATGTCATTAATTATTTTTTCATTTAATTAATTTATTTAATGTCTAATTTAGTATTTAATTTTAGAATTTAATTTCTTTTCTTAAAATAAAAACAACAAAAAAGCATTTTCTTTTAAAAAAGGGTCAAAACCCTAATTCGCATCCGATTTAATTTCGCGTCGCGCTTTATTTTTCTTTATCCAATTAATTTATCTGCTTCTGGTTTGTAATAGTTAAATAGGACATTTATTTATTTTATCGCTTTATTTTATTTTCAAAGGGTTGCTTTTGGCGATGTAAATACCCAACGCCTTGTAATTTAATTTCCGCACTTTAAATTCAGCTAATTAGAATTGATAGATGTTTGATAATAGGGTTTGCATGACAAGACTGAATGTTTAATCTTAAAATCAAATTAGATCACCCTTAACATGTGCAAAGATAAAAATAATTGAAAACGACACACTCGCACATGCGCTTGCCTTCGTACACGGTCATTGAGTATAGGTTGTTTTAGAGGTTGTCCTCTTGTCTAAAGATCATAGTTGCCTCGAAATGGTTGCCTCGGATATTGTTGCCTCAAAAAAATGATCTAAGACATTTGGGTTACCACTAAGGCGTCCTAACATTGCTTTTGTGACCATATGTCCCTCATTTGAATTGACCCTCAAACTCCAACGACAGTGCTACCTACTCACTATTAGTGGGATAACATCGTCTAAAGGAAATTAGCATAGAACGATTCCTTTTTTGAGTAGGTAGATAGTTCTTAGATACTTGCTCATCCAAAACAAAATTTTCACACTTACACTTTTACAAACAAAGTTTTCAAAACACTACATTACACTCTTGAAGACAGACGCAAGAGTTAAATTAAAGTAAAAAAAAAAACTTTTCAAAACCCACAAGCACAAAAGATAACATTTTGAAAAAGATGAGCAAGTACCTAAGAGCCCATAGATAACTACGGATAGAAAGGGTGCTAATACCTTCCCTTTCTATAATCTACCCCCCGTACCTAGAAAATCTCAAAAATAGAATTTTTCTGTGCTTTTTTCCTTTCCTTGTTGGATAAAATAAAAGTCGGTGGCGACTCTTGCTTACTGCTACATTTTGCAAAAACAAACGCAAAACGCAAACCAGCATTCCAAAAACAGTCAGTTCTTCCCACCGTATCACAGAACTGGCGACTCTGTTAGGGACATTTTAAGTGGGGTGTACCTTAGGAATAGTTCATCATAATGTTTTCAATTGCTTGATTTGTATGCTTTATCTTTGTGGGTTTGAATCGGAGTTACTATAGATCCTAACCTGGATTTGGGGATACCTTTTAGGTAAGTAGCAATAGACTGTGAGGGAACTGTACGGCATAGACCGATACGGTTGAAGCAGTAGCTACGTTAGTGTGGCACTTTAGTTTGTACTGATTTCCCTTGTGGTGGAACAAGGAGAATATGGGTCTTCTAAGGAGTCATTAAGCACCAACTTCCCTTAGAACCTATAATTGACCAACTTGGCCATAGAAAAGTAGCAGTATGCTACACTCATTGAGACCAAACTCTCGCAATGATTCCGGCCGCAAGAAAAGGTTGCCAAACTAGAATTATGACCGATCGAGGGTGGTCAGTGATATTGAGATCCTCTAGAACCTGGTTACTATTACTAGGACAGGTTTGAACCAACTAAATTGAAAGAGGGTAATACCTAAACTCCTTGCCAGCCTGAAATCTAAGGGCTATCTGTGTGACTTGTTTTCCCTTACCATGTTTTCTATTTGTGAATACCTGTGATGTGTCTCTAGCATGACATCATGCATCATGACATTGCATGCATCTTACATCAGACTAACCCGTTTCAAAGACAGAGGGGATTCATCTTTGTTCTGTTTTGTAGGTCATGGCCTTTATGCGTAGAAACACTATTCGCACCATCTTTGTACAGATTCCTACTCAGCTCAGAGATTTGGTTGCAAAAGTTCCTGACACTTCCCCCTTTATCAGAAGACATGGTCACCTCCTTGGGTTGGTCACTTCCAAAATGGATGAGCAGATATTGAGTGTCTTGTGCCAGTTCTTTGATCCATTGTACCACTGCTTCACCTTCCCGGACTATCAGTTGGTCCCTACCTTGGAAGAGTTCTCTGATCTACTTGGTATTTCTATTCTAGAGCAGATGCCATTTACAGGTTGGGAGAAAGCACTTAGGCCAGAAGAGATTGCTTCAGCCCTCCATCTGACAAAGGCTGAGGTAATGTCTAACTGGGAGACTCGAAGTGGGACAAAAGGCTTCTTGGCTAAATTCTTGGTTGATCGGGTTAATCAGTTCTGGATCGGTCTAGACTTTCAGGAATTTGAAGACATTCTGGATCTTCTCATTTATGGTTTGGTTTTGTTCCCTAATTCAGATTCTTTCGTCAACGTGAACACAGTGAAGATTTTCATGTCCCGTAATCCGGTGCCCACTCTCTTAGGTGACATTCTGCATGCTCTTTATGCCCGTACTGCTCGTAAACGGGGAACCCTTATGTGTTGTGCACCATTGCTGGCGAGGTGGTTTATTTCTCACCTCCCCAAATATGTTTTGAAGAACAAGGAAGGCATAGGTTGGGCCTACAGGATTATGTCCTTGGCTCACACAGACATCATCTGGAGCACTAAAGACATGGAAGAAGTAGCTGTTATTGACCGGTGCGAAGAATACCCCAATGTTCCTTTACTTGGAATTAGGGGAGGGATCACCTATAATCCTTCTCTGACCTTGCAACAGTTTTGGAGAGCTAGGAGGGACGGACCTCATGAGTTGCTAATGTTGAGCATTGTCTTTGACTTCCAAGGGGATAGTGAGGAGCATCGCTGCAGGTTTATACGAGCTTGGAACAGGGTACACAGGTCTGATCCACATGAGTTAGGGATGAAGACCTCTCTTCCGATGGAACCATATCTCCTATGGGTTTGAATCCGTGCCCAAAAGCTGGGAATGTCGTACGAAGCTTTCTTACCGGTAATTGTTGAGAATGCTGATGAAGAAGGGGTTCCTCCTACTGTCCTACATCCGTACATGCCAACTGACATTGGGGCATTAAAAAGGTAGTGGATCCAGTTGAGAGAAGAGCGGGATACTTACAGAGAAAAGTATCATGAGCAGGAGCGGAAGATTCTAAAGCTTACAAGGCAGTTGTAGAATGAGAAGGTCCTCAATGATTATGTCAGCACCAACGGAAAACGACCATGGGAGCGCTGATTTCTTTTGTTATTTCTAGTTTTGATTTACTTTTCAGTATTTCCTTTTGTAACGCCTTAAAGGCATTTGTCAAACATTGTTTCAAGTTTTTAATCTAATAAAAGTGTGTTTCATTTTGGTTTACGAATTTGAATCCCTAAAAGTCTTTGAAATCATATCATGTGCATCCCATTTCCATGCACTTCATTACAGGTACCGTTACAGGTTTCTCATCTTCTTCATTGTTTATTTCAGCACATCATGTCTTTTGAAACATCAACTGATCAAGCTATCAAAGCTCTACAAGCTCAAAACGCTCAATTCCAGGAAATGTTCATGAACTTGGCCAAGGGTCAGCAAGATCTGAAGACTCTTATCTTGAAGGATAAGAAGAAGAAGAAGAAGAAGAACAAGAAGACGGTCCTTTTGAATATGGGTCACGGATTTGGAAACAATTTACGAGATGAAGTCAATTTATCCCACTCATCTGGATAGGGAGAAAACCAAGAAGAAAGGAGGGCTCCTAGCCCTGTGGTATCTGACAACGAGACTGACTTTGACGAAGACCAGTAGCCCTATGGACTTTGGTGATTTGGGTTTGTCATCTGTGGTGGTGATTCCCCACAAGTTTAAAGCACCAATCTTTGCTAAATATGACGGGGTTTCTTGTCCAAAGTTGCACCTCTGTTCGTATGTTAGGAAGATTCAGCCATATATCGTTGACAGGAACCTCTGGATCCACTTCTTTCAATATAGTCTTTCAGGGACTCAACTTGAATGGTTTTACCATCTAGAAGGAGCTAGTATTCGTAATTGGGAAGACCTTGCTGCTGTTTTTTACAAGCAGTACCAATACAATGCCGACCTTGCTCCCACGCGTACCCAACTTCAGGGTATGTCTATGGGTGCGAGCGAAGGTTTCAAAGACTACGCTCAGAAATGGAGGGACCTTGATGGGAGAGTACAACCCCCGCTGGCTGATAGGGAGTTAGTGGATATGTTTCTGGGGACCTTGTCTGGTCCGTATTTCAACCATCTGATTAGAAGTTCATCGTCCGGGTTTACTTAGCTGATTATGACCGGGGAAAGAGTTGAAGCTGGTATCAAGTGCGGTAAGATACAGAAGGGTGCTTCATCAAGTATCGAAAAGAAGCCTTTTAAGAAGGAGTCCAGTGCTGTTTACAGTTCAAAAGGCCAGAATATACCTGAGCGCCGCCAAGCAGTCAATGCGGTTGTTATATCAAGACCAACTATTTCCACACAACGCAACAATCAGCCAAGAACCGAGAGGCTGCAAAGACAATTCACTCAGCTCCATATGACCCTGTCTCAGATTCTGCCGCATTTGTTAAAGACCAACTTGGTGATTCCGAAGGAAGCCCCGAAGAATCCCAATACAACATTACCGCTGTACAATCCGAATGCCCGTTGTGCTTTTAATTCTGATAGCCCGGGGCATGACACAAATGATTGTTGTGTCCAGAAGAATAAGGTACAGGATTTGATTGATGCTAAGGAGATTGAGTTCGAAGCGCCCGAAAAGCCTAATTTTATGACTTCTCCTATGCCCAAGCATGGAGTGAATGTTGTAGATGAAGACTCGTTTGTGGTTTCTGTGAAAGACATTGCTACTTCATTGATGATTATAAAGAAGAATCTTCGATTAGCCTATTTATTTCCGGACTGTGGCGAAGGTTGTCGTCTGTGTTATGTCCTACCTACTGGTTTCCATATTTTGAAGTTAGGTGTCCAACGCCTGATGGATAATAAAGAAATTTTGTTTGAGAAAATTGTTGTTCCTTTGGTTCCTGTTGAAGAAATCTCTATAATCACCATTTTTGACAATTCTTCCAAGGCTTCCTCGAGAAATCCTGTTAGAATTACATTTGTTCCGAGAATCGCACCATTGATCATCACTGTTCCTGGACCTATTCCCTATACAACAGATAATGTTGTCCCGTGGAACTATGGGGTTGACGTGTATTATCACGGGGTTAAATAAGACTTAAAGGATGAAGAGGATGATACTGACGTCAACAATATTGTCGGATCTAGTAAAGTCACCCGCAGCGGAAGACTTTTCTCCCCTGAGATCTCTCTACCAACTGTTTGGAAGCCCGTTGTTATTACGCCGGACAGTACATTTGCTACTGTCCCTTCTCAAGTTCCAATTCTTACCCTTGTCACCGAGTCAGCTGACACTCGGGGCAAAGGGACCACCGGTGTGCCTGCCCGGATGGAGGCACTGAGGAAGATTACTGTTAAGGCCTCTATACAGGAGATAGAGGAAATTCTAAAGATCATCAAGAAAAGAGACTACAATGTAGTCGAACAGCTGGGGAAAACCCCGTCGAAGATCTCTATGTTGTGTTTATTGTTGTGTTCAGAGGCCCATGTTAAGGCTCTGATTGCTTTCCTGAAGACTGCACATGTGCCGCAGGAGACATCAGCTGATCAGTTTAAAGATTGCGTGGCTAGTCTTACAGCAAATAATGGGTTGGGTTTCTCCGATGCAGACTTGACTGCTAAGGGGAAGAATCACAATGACGCCTTGCATGTCTCCATTGAATGCAGGGGCACTACTCTAGCTCATGTATTGGTGGATATTTGTTCCTCGTTGAACGTTTTGCCTAAGAAAGCTTTAGACCGGTTGGACTGTGAAGGGTTGGAGCTGAAGCCAAGTAACATTGTAGTTAGGGCCTTTGACGGGTCCAAGAAAATGGTACATGGAGAAGTGGATATTCCAGTTAAGGTTGGTTCTCATATTTTTGCGTCTACATTCTATGTGATGGACATTCGGCCATCTTATTCTTGTTTGCTGGGTCGCCTGTGGATCCACAAAGCTGGAGCAGTAACTTCTACGCTTCACCAGATGCTGAAATACCCAGTGAAGGGGAAAATTGTTACGGTACGAGGAGAAGAGGAGTACATGGTGAGACACCTCAACTCTTTCCGGTATGTGGAGATGGATGGGGAGTTCATTGAGACCCCATTTCAACATTTTGAAGAAGTCCCCCAGACGTTGGCATCAACTAAATTTATTACTGAAGATCCTCCAATGAAGATGGCTTCCCTCAAGGATGCCCGAGCTGTTGTTGAGAAAGGTGGGTGTGCAAATTGGGGCCAACTTCATGATTTTGAACATAAGACTAACAAGTTTGGTTTGGGTTTCACTGCAGAAGCTCAAAGGGATGTTCGGCGTGCGCGGATCGGAGGACCTCCCCTGTTTATCAGCAATTCAGGAGTGAATGCCATTGAAGACGATGTTGAAGAATCTGAGTTTGAAAGTTGGATCTATCCGACTACTGATGGCGGACTAAGCAATTGGACGGCAAATGACTTCGTCCCAATTTCTTTTATTACCCAGTAATGAGACTTTTGTTTTGAGTTTGTAACAAACAATTTTTAAATTTTACGGCCCGGTGCCTTACCCGAGACACTGTGGCTTTGTTTGTTAGGGCATTATGTGTGTCATTTCCATATATCATTAATAAAAGTATTGGACGTTTCTTGCATTTCAAATTTTACGCTCCTTGTTTTTCTTTTTAACTTGCAAAACAACTATTTTACACACACTCACATATACAGGTCTGAATCCACTCTGGATCCCACTGATAACGACTCTACTACTGCCAGTTATGATTTTGAAAGTCCGATCAACTTAGCCAAAGACGAAGGTGAAGATGATTGCGAAGTGCCTGGTGAACTTGCTAGATTGTTACTTCAGGAAGAGAGGGCCATACAGCCGCATGAAGAGCCAGTGGAATCAGTAAATCTGGGTACAAAGGTAGACAAGAAAGAGGTCAAGATCGGTGCAAATCTAGAAGCTAGTGTTAAGCAACGGTTGATTCAGATGTTGCGTGACTATGTTGAGATCTTTTCCTGGTCTTATGAAGATATGCCTGGGTTGGATACCGATATTATGGTACACCGATTGCCTACCAAGGAAGATTGTCCTCCAGTGAAACAGAATGTCCGACGAATGCGTCCTGAGATGTCTAAGAAAATCAAGGCTGAAGTGATGAAGCAGTTTGACGCCGATTTTCTAGCAGTTACTTCTTACCCACAGTGGTTCGCCAACGTGGTTCCTGTGCCGAAGAAGGATGGTAAAGTTCGAATGTGTGTTGACTATAGGGATCTGAACAGGGCAAGTCCCAAGGATGACTTCCCTCTACCTCATATCGACGTTCTGGTTGACAACACCGCACAGCATAAGGTCTTCTCCTTTATGGATGGTTTCTCCGGTTATAATCAGATTAAAATGGCTCCCAAAGATATGGAGAAGACAAAATTTGTTACTCAATGGCGTACCTTTTGGTATAAGGTCATGCCTTTCGGATTGAAGAATGCTGGGGCAACGTATCAGCGTGCCATGGTCGCTTTGTTCAATGACATGATCCATCATGAGATTGAGGTATACGTCGACGACATGATTGCAAGATCCCAGACTGAGGAAGAACATCTGGACCATCTTCAGAAGCTATTTGACATGTTGAAGTTGTACAGGCTGAGGTTAAACCCGAACAAGTGCACCTTCGGGGTGAGATCTGGTAAGCTGTTGGATTTCATTGTAAGTGACAAAGGTATTCAAGTGGATCATGCAAAGGTGAAGGCTATACAGGAAATGCCAGCTCCCCGAACAAAAAAAGAAGTCAGAGGCTTTCTGAGACATTTGAACTATATTACCCGATTCATCTCACACCTGACTACTACTTGTGAGCCAATCTTCAAGCTACTGAAGAAAGATCAAGTGGTAAGATGGAACGATGAATGCCAGGCCGCTTTCGAAAGGATCAAAGAATATCTCCAAGAGCCACCCATTCTGATGCCTCCAGTTGAAGGGAGACTTTTGTCTTATACTTGACAGTACTCGATAATTCAATGGGGTGTGTGCTGGGGCAGCATGACGAGTCTGGCCGAAAAGAGCATGCTATTTACTACCTTAGCAAAACGTTTACCGACTGCGAGACCCGATACTCGTTGCTTGAGAAATCTTATTGCGCTTTGGCATGGGCTGCTCGTCGGCTGAGACAGTATATGCTAACTCACACTACTATACTGATATCAAAGATGGATCCAATCAAGTATATCTTCGAGAAGCCTGCCTTATCCGGAAGAATAGCAAGATGGAAGATGATCTTAATTGAGTATGACATCCAACACACGACTCAAAAAGCAATCAAGGGAAGTGTGTCAGCAGAACATCTAGCACATAAGGCAGTGGACGACTACCAGTCTATGAGCTTTGAATTCCCGGATGAGAATATCATGATAGTGACGGACTGTGAGACACCTGGACTGGATGAAGGACCCGAGGAGGGATCCCGATGGTCTATATACTTTGATGGAGCTTCAAGCGCTTTGGGTAATGGCATTAGCGCCGTGATCATATCTCCTGAAGGCTCTCATACTCTGTTCACCGCCCGACTATGTTTCAATTGCACCAACAACATGGCAGAGTATGAAGCATGCATTATAGGGCTTCGAGCAGCTATTGACCTAAGGATCAAGTTTCTAAGTGTTTTCGGAGATTCCACTCTTGTGATCAGTCAGATCAAAGGGAGTGGGATACGAAACACCCTAATCTTATTCCTTACAAGGAGTATGTGTTGATGTTGCTTCCACATTTCAAGGAGATAACCTTTGAACACTTCCCTAGAGAGGAGAATCAGTTGGCGGACGCGCTGGCTACGATGTCTTCTATGTTCAAGGTTAGATGGGACAATGAGGCTCCCCAGATTACCATTGAGAGACTGGACGAACCCGCACATTATTGTGACATTGAGACTGAAGAGGTAGCAGATAAACCCTGGTTTCATGAGGTAAAAAGATATCTTGAAGCTCAGGAATACCCCGAGGGTGCATCTGTTTATGATAAAAAGTTTCTGAGGAGATTCGCGGCGATGTTTTTCATCAATAATGACATCCTTTACAAGCGTAACCATGATTCGAACCTATTGCGTTGTGTGGATAAGAACGAAGCAGAAAGGATCATGAGAGTTACATGAAGGTGCTTTCGGGACCCATTCTAGTGGACATACCATGGCAAAGAAAATCCTTCGGGAAGGATATTATTGGTCCACAATGGAAGCCGACTGTTATCAGCATTCTCGGACCTGTCACAAGTGCCAAGTCTATGCTGATAAAGTGCACATACCTCCAGTTCCTCTGAACATTTTGATAGCTCCTTGGCCTTTTGCAATGTGGGGCATTGACATGATCGGCGAGATCAGGCCTACGGAATCTAACGAGCATCGTTTCATCCTGGTAGTTATTGATTACTTCACAAAGTGGGTTGAAGCAGCTTCCTTTGCTACAGTGACCAAGAACGTCGTGGCACGGTTCATTTGGCACAATCTGATCTGTCGATATGGTGTACCAGAAAGGATTATTATGGATAATGGTACAAATCTCAATAATAAGATGATCATCGAGCTCTGCAAGAAATTCAAGATACAGCATCATAACTCTTCTCCTTACCGGTCGAAGATGAATAGGGCTGTAGAAGCGGCTAATAAGAACATTAAGAAGATTGTGCAGAAGATGACGGTAACGTAAAAAGATTGGCACGAGATGTTACCATTTGCTCTTCATGGGTACCGTACCTCAACACGGACGTCAACAAGGGCAACACCCTATTCCTTGGTATATCGCATGGAGGCCGTCTTGCCCATTGAAGTTCAAATACCCTCTCTCCGGATTATGAAGGATGCAGGTTTGAGCGAAGATGACTGGGTTCAAACCGGACTTGATCAGCTGAACTTAATCAACGAAAAGAGACTTACTGCTATTTGTCATGGTCAGATGTATCAAAAACGGATGATCAAGGCATTTAACAAGAAAGTCAGACAACAAGAGTATCAAGTTGAGGACCTGGCTATCAAGCGCATCATACTACCTCAAGGTGATCCCAGGGGTAAATGGACCCCTACTTACGGAGGGCCATTTATGGTTAAGAACATTTTCTAAGGAGGAGCTATGATTCTAACCACCATGGATGGTGACGACCTTCCTCACCCCGTCAATGCAGACATAGTGAAAAGATACTACGCATAATCAAAGACCCGCTAGGTTGATTGGCCTAGGCAAAAGTAAGGGCTTCCCGGGGAATCAAAAGGGTTCGGGAAAAAATAAGGGATGAAAATGAAAAAATCTGCACACCCGGCAAGTCGAAAACCTGAAAAGGCGGCTTGGGAAAAAAAGGGTATCCCGGTGGACTGAAAACCCGAAAGGGAGGTCCAGGCAAAAGTTAGGGATTAAAGCGTAACACTATGCCTCGTTGAATCACCTTGATACCAGACTTCAACATCGACTATCAAGCTCGGACGACACTAATCAGTTTGATCCACCTTCAACCAAATAGCAAAGTGATGAGATGCTCAAGGACATAAGGGCAATAGCAGAGTTGGAACCCAATGGGATTATTCACATAGCTGTTGTCTTTGTATTTTCACAAAATGTGTAAAATCTATTTGTTCGGCGGTGTTCTCTTACTAGAACGTCAGCCTCTTGTACAAAAACGCCTATTTACAGGCCAAACTTTAAAATCAATACAATTCATCTTCAAAGAAATTTCAAACTGGTTTTCCTTTATCTGTTTTGTTTTGCAAAGAACGCCCAATGTTCATTTTTTATATATGCATTTGACATAAATTGTTGCTCATGAATATTCACATGCGAAACAAAAGATGATTACTCGTAATATCAGAAACAGGGGCAATAAGAATTGTCCGAGCTTTACAGTTTCTCTGTCCATCTGGTACAAGGATAAATTCAGCTGAAAATATGGCTGAAGTACTTTCACTCCCCACAGAGTAAGAAAAGGCAGTAATGTTAGCTCTCTCCAGCTGAGACTCACAACCGCGAATGAATCGGTAATATTCTCCCCAAGCAGAGTTTATCCATCGTCAACACTGAAAAGTCTTATCATCTCCGGTGGAGTATAAAATATCTCTAGTGGAATTTGGAAAGTTTCCCCAGCACAGTCTGAAAAAGTTTCCCTAATGAAGGTTGGAGAATCATCCCCAGTAGACTCTGGAAGATTGACCCCAGTAGAGCCTAAAAGGTTATCCCCAGTAAGGTCGCTATTGAAAAAATCATCCCCAGCGGAATTCATTCCTTTCACCAACATGATTTCAATCCCCAACAGGATTCAGTATCACCAGCAACGGTAATTTTATCCCCAGCGGAATTTATCAGTGGAATCCTCTACAGAGCATCTCTTCCCCACAGAGTAATCTCCTCATCAGTTTATTCCCCAACGAAGTTATCCTCTCCTACAGGTTTATTCTCACAAACACCTTCATTCGCTATCCCCAACGGAAACGAAGAATTCAACTCTTCTCTCCAGCAGCTACCCAGGATTTATTTTTCCCAGCTAAAAACATTACATTTCCATACATCATGACACATGCATATATGCATCATAAAAACACAATCTCATTTATTTTGAGAACATCATTGTCTGATACATATCATGCATTACGTACAATTAACCTTTATCTTTAAGGAAGGATGCGATTAAATTCTCTCAAAATTCAAAGCTATGAAGCTTTTTCCTCCGTTGAATTACAGACAGGTTCCTAAATCTCAGTAGAGAAGTTTTCTCAGTTGAATTACGAGCGAGTTCTTAAATCTCGACGAATATGTTTCCTCCAGTTGAATTACAGACGAGTTCTTAAATTTCAGCAGAGATGTTTTCTCAGTTGAAGTACAGACGAGTTCCTAAATCTCAAAAAAATGTTCCTCTATTGAATTACAGACGAGTTCCATAATCTCAGCAGAGAAGTTTTCTCAGTTGAATTACGGGCGAGTTCTTAAATCTCGACGAAGATGTTTCCCCAAGTTGAATTACGGACGAGTTCTTAAAACTCAACAGATATGTTTTCTCAGTTGAAGTACAGACAAGTCCCTAAATCTCGACAAAGTTCTTTCGTTGAATTACAGACAGGTTCCTAAATCTCAGTAGAGAAGTTTTCTTAGTTGAATTACGGGTGAGTTCTTAAATCTCGACGAAGATGTTTCCCCAAGTTGAATTACGGACGAGTTCTTAAAACTCAGCAGAGATGTTTTCTCAGTTGAAGTACAGACAAGTTCCTAAATCTCGACAAAGTTCCTCCGTTGAATTACAAACAGGTTCCTAAATCTCAAAAGAGAAGTTTTCTCAGTTGAATTACAAGCGATTTCTTAAATCTCGACGAAGATGTTTCCCTAAGTTGAATTACGGACGAGTTCTTAAAACTTAACAGAGATGTTTTCTCAGTTAAAGTACAGACAAGTCCCTAAATCTCGACAAAGTTCCTCCGTTGAATTACAGACAAGTTCCTAAATCTCAGCAGAGAAGTTTTCTTAGTTGAATTACGGGCGAGTTCTTAAAATCTCGATGAAGATGTTTCCCTAGTTGAATTACGGATGAGTTCTTAAAACTCAGCAGAGATGTTCTCTCGGTTGAAGTACAGACAAGGTCCTAAATCTCAACAAAAGTGTTCCTCCGTTGAATTACAAACGGGTTCCTAAATCTCAGCAGAGAAGTTCTCTCAATTGAATTACGGGCGAGTTCTTAAATCTCGAAGAAGATGTTTCCCCCTAGTTGAATTATGGGCAAGTTCCTAAATATCGACACCTCAGTTGAATTATGGGAAAGTTCCTAAATCTCGACACCTTAGTTGAATTACGGGCAAGTTCCTAAATCTTGACACCTCCGTTGAATTACGGGCGAGTTCCTTTCCCTCAACAAAAATCAGACTTCCCCAGCGGAATCTTCCTCAACAGCAGGTATGCAAGCTCTCGTTAAGGAATCTCTTATGCGATCGGCACTTCTCCAAACGGCATCTGTAAGCCCATTCCCGACATCACAAAGCAACTATCACTTTATGCGAGTGCAAATTTCTGGACACTCTAGTGTTCAATCCTCTTCCACCTTCGGATCACGAAAGGCACGAAAGCCAATCTATATCCTCAGGTTTAAGAAGATTGAGCAGGGGCAGCTAGTGTACCCCAAAATTTTCCCTCCGATATTTCTCAAAACATTGCAAGAAAGATCTCCAAGTTACTCAAGGTTGCTCAAGGATTGGTCAGACAAGCTCTCTCCTAAGGCAGTCTTCCCCAAATTAGGGTTTCATATTGCATCAAGATATTTGAGTCCAAGTGGTCCCAAGTACTCACCAATGTCTTAATATGTTCTCAAGATCATCCATGTCAAGTTTCAAGCCTTGCAGAGGAATTTTGCTCAGTCAATTGCTCAAAGGTCCAAAATTCGACTATGCTAGGGCAAAAGTCAACTGTGACCCAAATACAGTCAAACTTCAAGCTTTTTTGCCAACATTCTCATTTAGAAGGATATTTCATCATTTGATCAAGGGTTGATCATGATTCATCAAGGGTTGCTCAAAATTCATCAAGATTCAAAAGTTGCTAAATTAGGGTTTTGTAGGAAAAGTCAACTCAACTTTGACCAAGCATAACTTTCTCATACTTTATGCGAGTTCCTTTCCCTCAACAAAAATCAGACTTCCCCAGCGGAATCTTCCTCAACAGCAGGTATGCAAGCTCTCGTTAAGGAATCTCTTATGCGATCGACACTTCTCCAAACAGCATCTGTAAGCCCATTCCCGACATCACAAAGCAACTATCACTTTATGCGAGTGCAAATTTCTGGACACTCTAGTGTTCAATCCTCTTCCACCTTCGGATCACGAAAGGCACGAAAGCCAATCTATATCCTCAGGTTTAAGAAGATTGAACAGGGGCAGCTAGTGTACCCCAAAATTTTCCCTCCGATATTTCTCAAAACATTGCAAGAAAGATCTCCAAGTTACTCAAGGTTGCTCAAGGATTGGTCAGACAAGCTCTCTCCTAAGGCAGTCTTCCCCAAATTAGGGTTTCATATTGCATCAAGATATTTGAGTCCAAGCGGTCCCAAGTGCTCACCAATGTCCTAATATGTTCTCAAGATCATCCATGTCAAGTTTCAAGCCTTGCAGAGGAATTTTGCTCAGTCAATTGCTCAAAGGTCCAAAATTCGACTATGCTAGGGCAAAAGTCAACTGTGACCCAAATACAGTCAAACTTCAAGATTTTTTGCAAACATTCTAATTTTGAAGTATATTTCATCATTTGATCAAGGGTTGATCATGATTCATCAAGGGTTGCTCAAAATTCATCAAGATTCAAAAGTTGTTAAATTAGGGTTTTGTAGGAAAAGTCAACTCAACTTTGACCAAGCATAACTTTCTCATACTTTATGCTAAATGACCCATCCAAAGCTCATTTGTAAGGGGATGAAATTCCCTACAATCCATCTTCATATCCCAAGATCAAAAAATGCACTCACAAGAAGTTATGAATTTTGACATTATAGGTCATTTTTGAAAGTCAACAAAAACAACTTTTTTTTTGAAAGCTTCTAACTTGAGCATGGAATATCAAAATGAGATGATACCAAAATGGTTGATTAGAGGACGTCTCAAGCTTTTTAAAAGTCAAAGAACACCTCCAAAAGTTCAAAATTGAGGAAGTTATGCATTGTTGAAGTTGGACCTTTTTGCAAAATTGTCAAAAGTCAACTATCCCTAAAACTTCAAATTTTTCCAAATGGGCCCATTCTTTTTCACTTTTTCTGAGTTTGCATTATTGCCCACGTGCTCTAGCCTTGGCCATGTGTCCATGTCATATTTTTATTAATTATTTTGATTTTTATTTGAATTAATTTTATTTAAATCAAATAAAATCTAAAGTATTGATAACCAATGATGTTTTGATTGTTTCAGGCTCCAACTATAGCTAGCATTGCAATCAAACTCGTATCAAGGTCATTATGCACAAAAAGATGTGATTTGGATCAAATTTGGAAATCTTTGAAAGGAGGATCAAATCAAATATTCAATCATCAATGTAGGAAGATTTGGACAAAGTTTGTTACCCTAATAAAATGAGCAATACATAAAGGTCGTGGGCAGACAATTTCAAGGGTTAGAGATCAATTGGAGAGGCAGAACCAAACTTGCAAATATAAAGAAAAAGTGTGGGATCTAAATCAACCCTAGAGGCAACTTCAAGACTTGAGACTTGTCTCAATCGATTCCTGGCTATCTCCAGAAGCGAAGCCAATCATAACCACGCGTTTTCCAGCTTCCCAGAGCTCTGTAAGTCTCTCACGAATTCTCCATATTCTTGAAATCAATTCATGCTATTCTTCCATCCATTGAATAAAATAATTGCATATTTGTGATCACCACATCATTTACAAGCTTTTGGTATTATTTGATTTCGTTTATCTGACTTGTAACGAGATCCACCATTGCTAGGGTTTCGTTCTTATTTTTGGGGTTTGTTGTTTCAGGGATAATTGGCCCCGGATATGGGCATGGTTGCATCCAGGAGGTTGAGACGAATTCAAACCTGGCCTTAGAATCCATTTTCATGGCCGGTACAAGGTTTTGAAGGTGGACAGGCTTGTAGCGACGGACCCTTGTCTGTTGGTATAGGTGTTTGTGTCTTTTAGCCACGGTTGGAGGACAGGGACAATGTGTGTCACGCCCCCATTAGTCCATTCAAATATGGTGCGCTATTTTTTAGATTTATCGAATGAAACTTATTTTATTATATTATAATTATTTTATATCATACTAACAATTGAAACAACATGGCGTGGTGGCAAGCAGAGCGTGTATTTCCCTTCAGGGTCTGGGTTCGAATCCCAGGTCCCCCATTTTCTCAATATTATTTTCCTGCAGATAATCATGTGCATGGTCAAGCCAGATTTCCACCATGGACGTTCATTATCAAAGTGCCAGATGGCCAGATGGCCAGATCTGGTGGTCAAGCAATGGAGGTATACCATGGACTCAGTCAATGCAAATGCATTGGATCATAAAAGTCCAAACGGATCAGCTTAATGGGCCCGCAAAAATTCTTTCCACACCCTCCAAAAAAAAGGCCCATTCTCTCCTTCTCTTCGTATTTTGTTAATTTAATTTAGTTATTTTATTTTATTTTAATTAATCTACTAACCAATGAAATTAATTTTCTTTTTTTTTTAAAAATCACCAAAAACATTTTTTGTCAAATTAAAATTCTAGAACTTTCTTATTTAATAAATACTAACTAATTAATTAGGTTTTTAATTCTAGAATAACTTTAATTTATTTTGTAAATAAATAAAATCAATTAGAATTAATTAGGTTTTAACTTTAATTTAATTATTTTAATTTCTTTCTTAAATTAACAAAAACTCCAAAAATATGTAATTAATTATTTTTTCATTTAATTAATTTATTTAATGTCTAATTTAGTATTTAATTTTAGAATTTAATTTCTTTTCTTAAAATAAAAACAACAAAAAAGCATTTTCTTTTAAAAAAGGGTCAAAACCCTAATTCGCATCCGATTTAATTTCGCGTCGCGCTTTATTTTTCTTTATCCAATTAATGTATCTGCTTCCGGTTTGTAATAGTTAAATAGGACATTTATTTATTTTATCGCTTTATTTTATTTTCAAAGGGTTGCTTTTGGCGATGTAAATACCCAACGCCTTGTAATTTAATTTCCATACTTTAAATTCAGCTAATTAGAAATGCTAGATGTTTGATAATAGGGTTTGCATGACAAGACTGAATGTTTAATCTTAAAATCAAATTAGATCACCCTTAACATGTGCAAAGATAAAAATAATTGAAAACGACACACTCGCATATGCGCACTCTTAGGGTACAGCCCACTTGGTTGCCTTCGTACACGGCCATTGAGTATAGGTCGTTTTAGAGGTCGTCCTCTTGTCTAAAGATCATAGTTGCCTCAAAACGGTTGCCTCGGATATTGTTGCCTAAAACAAATGATCTAAGACATTAGGATTACCACTAAGGTGTCCTAACATTGCTTTTGTGAGCGTATGTCCCTCATTCGAATTGACCCTCAAACTCCAACGACAGTGCTACCTACTGACTAATAGTGGGGTAGCATCTTCTAAAGGAAATTAGCATAGAATGATTCCTTTTTCGAGTAGGTAGATAGTTCTTGGATACTTGCTCATCCAAAACAAATTTTTCACACTTACACTTTTACAAACAAAGTTTTCAAAACATTTCATTACACTCTTGAAGACAGACGCAAGAGTTAAATCGAAGTCAAAACAAAAAAAATTTCAAAACCACAAGCACAAAAGAAAACATTTTGAGAAAGATGAGCAAGTACCTAAG
This sequence comes from Vicia faba, assembly GCA_948472305.1. Classification (NCBI taxonomy): domain Eukaryota; kingdom Viridiplantae; phylum Streptophyta; class Magnoliopsida; order Fabales; family Fabaceae; genus Vicia; species Vicia faba. Next base: position 758,797,828 of record OX451740.1, on the reverse strand, counting down.
AGCCCGTAGATAACTACGGATAGAAAGGATGCTAATACCTTCCCTTTCTATAATCTACCCCCCGTACCTAGAAAATCTCAAAAAAGGAATTTTTATGTGCTTTTTTCCTTTCCTTGTTGGATAAAATAAAAAACGGTGGCGACTCTTGCTTACCGCGACATTTTGCAAAAACAAACGCAAAACATAAACCAGCATTTCAAAAACAGTCAGTTCTTCCCACCGTATCACATAAGCGTACTCATATCTTCATTTTCCATAACCCAAAATTATTGTATCCATGAATAATTTTCAATATCCCATTTAGTTCCCATGGTTATAATTTGTAAATAAAGCTCTTTTGCTCCGTTGTGGTCACCACTTATTTTGAAATTAAAAAGTTCAATAAGACCAAGCTATCGTTTAAATCTGATAATAATATTAATTTTACTGACACAAAATATGTGTGGGGAAAAGAAGAAATGAAAAAAAACAAATGGCCTTAAGCAGTAAAGTAACAAAAAATTAGTGTAAGTAAACCCACAACAAGAAAAAGGAAGATAAAAGACGAGAACACAAAGAACTTTTTACGTAGTTCAATAAAACCAATCTAATCTTGGGTGAGAGGAATTATCCAATTCATGATATTTAAAATAATTGTTATAAGAGATTATAAAAAAGTTACAAGAAAATATTCACTCAACTTCCCAAGAAACCCCTTATTTTATACACAAGTGTTTCTCAATATCTTGAACTCTCTATATATGACATATGAATCACACAAATAATAGATGTTTAGAATTGTTTCTCATTCCAGTTAGACATCTCAAGATATTATCTAAATCCTTAGAATACAATCCTAGGCATTTCTACCATATGTCTCTCTAACTAGGATTATCGCCTCTTTTCTTCGTCTTCAAATATTAATCATAAAAAAGTTAGAGATACATATTTATAACTTCTCAACCCCAATAAATCAATAGAATACCCAAAACACAATCCATTAATTAACAAATATGAGAGCCATAATGACCAAGCTTGATACTCGAGAATCTCCCAGAATGGACCGGATGCCCGAGGATCATCGCTTATTGTACCCGACCCTCCGCTGCCAAAGATTTGCTAGAATTTGGTTTATTGTCCATACATCACCATTGTGTTCCCTCACTGCCAACTTTTCAGTCGTCCTGCAAATCATCACTGTCAAATTTCCACTATGGTTATAACACCAACATTGACTCTGGTTGATCGCTAGACAGCCATCATCGCAACGTCAATGTCGCTACTAACAATCAGGAGCTCCTTACTTTGGTATAATTTTTCGACTTTTTTGCTACTTTTCTTGGCATCTAGTTTTTGGCAATCTTAAAAATTATTTTCACTTGCGGATTACAATATATAATAAATGTTTCATAAAATTTTCATCCTTATTTCTTTGGTGTAATGGAAATTTGAGGAAATATAATTTCTCTTTGGATATGTGATCATAGGTTAAATTTCCAATTATGATGTTTTAGACTAAAACACTTAATGTGCGACAACTGGTATTTGATAAGTTTCATATTTACGTTTTAAACGTTGGCACTTTTTGACTTATTTCACAAGAAATTGTTATAAAACCCCTAATTTATCTATGAAAAGTAAGAAAACACATGTTTGGAATTTTCTTGTATGCATTAATTAAAATCAGGTGAAAAGAACTGGAAGGAAAAAGAAAAACCTAGAAGAAGCAAGTTTCGCTAGGCCCAGTCTATAGTTAGGCACAAACAAATGACATATGGAATGACCAGATGCAAGTACTTCATGGTGAAGCAAGGGTTTGCATGTATGTGACGGTGTATTGCAGTTGGATTACAATGGTAGTCAAGAACATATAGAAGGAATACAAGCGATGCTTGCTGAAGAATAAAAGCTTGTTGGTCAGAAAAGTAGTGTGGGGTAAGTGCACTGGGAGCAAGAACGATGCGCCCAATGAGAGTCTCATGTTTTTCCTATAAATAGAAGTTTTGAGTTCAGTGCAAAGGGAGTTTTTGGTGAATAAATTGATTATATAATTAGAGTAGTTTCACTCAGGTCTACAACATGAGAATAAAAAAAGAAAGCTGGAAGGTGGAAGCGTTACTTAAGTGATAGGACAAATACCATTTCTAACGTCAACTTCCCATCAAAGATCAACTATTACGCTAACCATGAGTAAGCGTAACTAAAATTTTATTGTTTGGGTTAGATGTAGTCATTATATTCATATATTATATAGGTAATCGAGTTTATGTAAATCTACTCAACCCTGAGACATGCTATTTTTCTATTGTACCTTCAGATAAAAGAAATATGTCTAGCATGCTCATTGTGCTCCCATTAGATTTGAACCAAGTGTATTTTTTATCTAGCAGGGGAATATCAACCAAATTCATACATTTAAAATACTATTTTAACTTTATGGCTTCATGTCTTCTTCCAATGAGATTGTACCTTTTTCTTTCTCTCGAGGACAATACAACTTTAAAACCCACCATTCAACATTAAAATCCCATTTTTCTTGATCTTTGCCTTACTTTTCGTCTAGGCCTTCTCCATATTTTTGTTTCTTTCTCTAGTTCTTCTCTATACCAAAATCTAATGTTTTCCATGAAAATGTTTGACGAGAGGTTGAGTTGTAACATCAAATTGTTTTGGCAAACTTGATTGAGCGGTTTTAATCCTTCCTATAATCCCAACACCTCCTCCCCTCGTTATAATCCTAATGTGAAGTGTGGTTACCATTCCAATAGCCCTGGGCACGACACCAATAGTTGTTGGGCCTTGAAAAACAAAATTCAAGACATGATTGACAACAAATAAATTGAGTTTGATCCTCCTGAGACCCCAAATGTAATTACTGCACCAATGCCTAAGCACGAAAATGGCATTAGTACTATTGATGATGTTTTGTATGTCTCTTATGTAAGTGAATTGGTCACTCCCTTCCCAATTATCAAGAAGCATTTGTTACAGACTCGTTTATTTTTGAGATGTATTGAAAGATATTACTGTTGTGCAGCTCAACCCAATGGCTACAAGTTGTTGGAAGAAGGTATTTAGCGTCTAATGGACGGTCACCTAATTCTGGTTGAGAAGATTTCATATATTGAGAATTTGTTGCATGACTTGGAGCTGGAAGAGGTATCTATAATATTCAGCACTCCTATGAGGATCACTTCCAAGGATTATGTAAGGATCACTACCAAACCCAAAGTTGCTCCTCTAATAATCACTGCACCCGGACCTATTCCATATTCTTCAGATAAAGCTGTCCCTTGGAACTATAGAGTCGACGTCTACTACCAAGGCGTCAAACAAGAACTATCGACTGTTGAATATGAAGGTATTGGATCTATTTATTCCAACATTGATAATATTATTGGGGCCAATAAGGTTATTAGGAGAAGAAGGGTTTTCTCACCGGAAATCTCTCCCAAGACTACTATTACACCAGTTCGAGTCACTGCGACCGAGTCAACTACTGAGGCTCGGGGAAAAGAGAAAATGACAGAGCCTTCCCATATGGAGGAACCTAAGGAAGTTACCCTCTAAAATCTCCATGTTATCCCTATTATTGTGTTCAGATGCCCATGCTCAGGCTTTAGTAAAATTCTTAATGTCTGCTCGTTCAACAAGAAATATCTGTTGACCAATTTGAGAATTATGTAGCTAGCCTAATGACTGATAATGGGCTAGGTTTTTCTGATACTAACCTGACTCCTGAAGGAAGAAACCAAAATAAGGCCCTATATGTCTCTATTTAATGCAATGGCACTAATTTAGCTCATGTGTTGGTTAATACGGGTTCCTCGTTGAATGTTCTACCAAAAGGTTCTCTTGACAGACTTGATTGCGAAGGGCTTATACTAAAACCTAATGATATTATGGTGAGAGCCTTCAATAGTTCAAAGAGGATGGTACATGGAGAAGTGGATCTTCCGATCAGAGTAGGTTCACAGGTCTTCGAATATAACTTCTACGTGATGGATATTCGACCGACATACTCTTGTTTACTTGGACACCCTTGGATCCATGGGGCAGGCACTATTACCTCAACCCTACACCAGAAGTTGAAGTACCCCGTGAAAGGGATGATCGTTACTGTTTGCGGTGAAGAGGAGTATATGGTGAGTCACTTGAACTCATTCAGGTATGTAGATATGAATGGCGAATTCATAGAGACTCCCTGTCAGACTTTTGAAGTTATTCCTCCTACCGCTACTGAAGAAGTTTCTGCTATTCCCAAGGTTACCTGGGTTCCGCCCATAATGGCTTCTTTGAAGGATGCTAGAGTTGCTGTAAAAGAAGGTGGTTGTACTACTTGAGGTCAGCATCCTGACATTTCATAAAAATATGACAAATTTGGTTTGGGTTTCACTGCAAAGGCTTAGAGGGTTATTCCTCACGCTCGTTCTGGAAGTCCACCATTCCGCGTCAGCAACAATGGAGTCAACGCAATAGAAGATGGTGACAGTGACTACAACCTGAACAACTAGATTTTCCTCACCATCGGCAACAGGCTCAGAAACTAAAAGACTGAAGACCTTATCTCAATCTCCTTTAGTCAGGAGTAATTGTTATTTCCTGTTATTATTTCTTTCAAGTTTTGGCTTTGTAACTATTAAACAATAACTTTAAGCCTTGTGCCTTACCCGGGGTAATGGTCCATTTGTTAAGGGTTGTCATTTCATAAAAATATTTTCATTTAATAAAGCATTGGATGTTTTGCATTCAAATTTTGCACTCTTTGTCTTTCTTTTTATCACTTTAAAAATAGATATATGTTCTTACACACAGCCACTGGATAAATTGCAGATCTACATCCACTATGGATTCCATTGATAACGATTATGCTATTGCCACATATGACTTTTAAAATACGATCTACCAAGCCATGGACGAAGGTGAGAAAGATTATGAAATACCTAGAGAGCTTGCCAGACTGTTAATGCAAGAGGAAAAGGCTATACAACCGCATAAAGAGTTAGTCGAGGTTGAAAACTTGGGCACTGTAGAGGAGATGAAAGAAGTCAAGATAGGTGCCAACTTAGAAGATAGTGTCAAGAAAAGGTTAATTTAGATGTTGCATGAATATGTTGATATCTTTTCTTGGTCATACGAATACATGCAAGGGCTCGATACTGATATTATGGTTCACCGGCTGCCGATGAAAGAGGGTTGTTCTTTGATAAAGCAGAAGGTTCGTCGCATGCATCCCGAGATGTCAGAGAAGATCAAGGATGAAGTCAAGAAACAATTTAATGCATGTTTCCTGGCTATTACATCCTATCCTCAATGGGTTGCAAATATGGTTTTGGTACCTAAGAAAGAAGGAGAGGTACGTATACATGTGGACTACAGGGATCTGAATAGGGAAATCCCCAAGGATGACTTCCCACTTCCACATATCGATGTTATGGTCGACAACACCGCTCAACACATGGTATTATCCTTCATGGACGATTTCTCGGTTTATAATTAGATTAAGATGGCACCTGAAGACATGGACAAAACTACCTTCATCACACAGTGGGGAACTTTCTGTTACAAGGTTATGCCTTTCGATTTGAAGAACGTCGGTGCAACATATCAGTGTGCCATGGTAGCTTTGTTCCATGAAATGATTCATCACGAGATAGAGGTCTACATCGACAAAATGATAGCCAGGTCTCATACTGAAGAAGCACATATTGACAATCTACACAAGCTGTTTGAGAGACTGAAGAAATAAAGGATGAGGTTGAACCTAAACAAGTGCCCCTTTGGAGTGAGATCCGGTAAACTCCTATGTTTCGGTGTCAGCGGTAAAGGTATTGAAATTGATCCCGCCAAAGTAAAAGCCACTCAAGAAATGCATGTTCCTCGTACTGAGAAGGAAGTCAGAGGTTTCTTAGGCCGATTGAACTACATTTCTAGATATATCTTTCATTTGAATGCTACTTGTGAGCCAATCTTCCAGTTATTGAAGAAATATCAGGTAGTGAAGTGGAACGATGATTTCCAGGTAGCTTTTGACAAAATCAAGGAGTACCTCCAAGAACCTCTGATTTTGATGCCACCAGTGGAAGGAAGATCTCTAATCATGTACCTCATAGTGTTATAGAACTCAATGGGGGTGTGTACTGGGGCAGCATGATGAGTCTGGTCTAAAAGAGCATGCAATATACTACCTTCGGTAAAAAGTTTACCGAGTGTGAAACAAGATACTCACTGCAAGAGAGAACTTGTTACGCTTGGGCATGGGCTCTTAGCCAACTAAGACAGAATATGTTAACTCATATTACCTTGTTGATTTCTAAAATGGATCCCATCAAATACATATTCGAGAAGTTCTCTCTGGAAGAATAGCTAGATGGCAAATGGTCCTAACAGAATACGATATTCAGTACACCACTCAAAAGGCTATCAAGGGAAGTGTACTGGAAGATCATTTGGCTCATCAAGCTGTAGATGATTATCAATCCATGAATTTTGAGTTCCAGGACGAGAATATTATGCTAGTCGCAAATTACGAAGAACCTAGACCGTATGAAGGACCTGGGCCAGGATCCCGATGGATTATGTTTTCGATAGAGCTTCTAACGCACTTGGAAACAGAATCAGTGTTGTGATTATTTCTCCCAAGGGTTACCATACGCCCTTCACGGCCAGATGGTGCTTTGATTGTACCAATAACATGGCCGAATATGAAGCGTGCATCATGGGCATCAGAGCTTCTATGGACCATAGAATTAAGTTCTTGAATGTATATGGGGACTAAACCCTAGTGATCATCCAGGTTAAGGGATAATGGGATACAAAGCATCCAAATCTCCTTCCTTATCGAGAACACGTGTTGACCTTGATTTCGTACTTTGAGGAAATCACTTTTGAGCACATACCACGAGAAGATAACTAGTTGGCCGATGCATTAGCTAAGATGTCTTCTATGTTCAAAGTCAGATGGGACAACGAAACTCCTCAAACTACTATCGAAAGACGAGGCGAACCGGCACATTACTATGAAGTTGGCACTGGTGGAGTAGAAGAGAAGCTTTGGTTTCATGAAGTAAAGAGGTACCTCGAAGCTCAAGAGTATCCTGAAGGAGAATCTATCAATGACAAGAAATTCCTACGAAGATTCTCTACCAAATTCTTCCTAGGAAATGAAATTTTGTACAAGCGTAACCATGATTCGACTTTGCATCATTTCCTAGACAAGAAGGAAGCTGTAAAGGTTATGGAAGATATGCACGAAGGAATCCAGTGGACATATAATGGCTAAGAAGATTTTGAGAGATGGTTATTATTGGTTAACTATGGAAACTGATTTCCATCATCACTCCAGAACCTGACACCAATTCCAGATCTACGCTGACAAAGTACATGTGCCTCTGGTTCCTCTAAATGTCTTGATAGCTCCTTGGCCATTTGCAATGTAGGGAATTGATATGATTGGACAAATTAAGCCCACTGCTTCTAATGGCCATCGCTTCATCCTCGTCGCCATTGATTACTTCACAAAGTGGGTCGAAGCAGCCTCATTTGCGTCTGTTACCAAGAATGTCATGGCTCACTGAAGAATGGAAAAACACAAGAAATGGGGGTTTGAATTGGGATTTTTAAAACATAAAGTAAAGAACAAGTTGGTTATCCTAGTTCGTTTGAACTCAAAGTACTCCAGTCCACCTGCCAGGGTGATTTCTCCTCTCTGAACAAGGCCTAAATCCATTAATTAATCTTGATTATAAATCTACTTTGACAACCGTCAAAGTCTTCTTGAGTATAAACCACAACCAGGTTTTTATCAAGGAATTTCTCTAAACAATATTTGAATAAATGTATACAAGAGTGTTTTCTAATAAAATAGTATCACAAGACAAGTGATGTTTTACACAGTTTGAATGTTGAATGTTTGAGGATGAAAGAGATAGTTGCGTTACTGTTCGTGTGAAAATCGTAAACGATTTATCCTTAAAGCTTTGTTTAAATAGGCGAAGCATGTAGGAGCATTTGGAAATTTTATCAATGACAATTAAGGTGCTTTCCAAAAATAAAGATCCTTGTTCCCTTCCAACCGTTACTCTTGAAATGGAAGTATTTTATTTGTAACGCTTCAGAACATGCTTGCTTCAGAAGATGAAGGTAACCGTTGTTGCTTGCTTCAGAAATATTTAGATCAGAAACACAGAGTCCTTTATGCAGTGTTAGAACTTCTTTCATAGATGTTTATAATCAGAGTTGAAACATCATTTTAGCGCATCTTCTGATCTTCTTCCATCAGAACTTCTCTGCAAAACAGAATATAATTTTAGGGAGCATAATTGTTCTTTGCATTTGTTATCATCAAAACTCTTACAAGGGTTGTAGAATCAAACTATGTTCTAACACCCAGTTCATTAAGTATAATCTCATCTGTCGGTATGGCATCCCCGAGAGAATTATCGCAAACAATGGTACTAATCTCAACAACACTATGATCATAGAACTTTGCACGCAGTTCAAGATCAAGCGACATAATTATTCTCCGTATCGACCGAAGATGAATGGCACAATGGAAGCTGCCAACAAGAACATCAAGAAGATTATACAGAAGATGACGGTGACATATAAATATTGGTATGAGATGTTACCATTTTCTCTTCATGGCTATCGCACTTCGGTACAGACATCAACTAGGGTAACCCCATTCTCTCTAGTCTACTGTATGGAAGCTTTCCTACCCGTCGAAGTCCAGATTCCTTCTTTGAGGATTATGAAAGACGCTGATATAGACAAGGATGAATGGATTCAGACTAGGTTGGACCAGATAAATATGATCAACAATAAAACGCTTGCGGCTGTTTGTCATGGTCAAATGTATCAAAAGTGTATGATCAAGGCCTTCGACAAGAAAGTCAAACACGGGGTATATCAAGCTTGTGATTTGGTAATAAAGTGTATCATCCTACCACAAGTTGATCCCAGGGGAAAATGGACTCCCACCTACGAAGGGCCATTTATAATCAAGAAGGTATTTTCTGGAAGTGTTATGATACTTACCACCATGGACGATGAGGATTTTCCGCACCATGTAAATGCTGACATAGTCAAAATATACTATGCCAAAAAGAGACCCGCTAGGTTGACTGACCTAGGCAAAAATAATGGCATCCCGACGATCCAAAAGGGTTTGGGCCAAAATTAGGGATATATATAAAGATTGTACACCCAGCAAGTCAAAAAATTGAAAATGCGGCTTGGGCAAAAAGGGTATCCCAGTGGACTGAAAACCTGAAAGGGAAGTCCAGGAAAAAATTAGGGATTAAAGTGTACGACTATATCCCGTTGGATCACCCATTCACAGCAAGCGTTGTTACCAACGTCAAGTTCAAATGGTACAAATCAATTCAATCAGCTTCTTCCGATGGCGAGGGATGAGACACTCGAAGACATATGGGTAATAATAGAGATGAAACTCGATGAGATCGTTTACACATAGCCATATGTTTTTGTTCTACTTTGTACTCTTTTCATTTTACGATGATTTCCTCTTACTAGGATTTCTGTCTCCTTTGTACAAAAGCGCCTATTTATAGGCAAACTTTCAATACAAATACAATTTCTAAATTTGTTTTACTTTTTCTGTTTTTTTTGCAAAAACGTCCAATGAGTAAATTGAATGAACATATGAATTTGAATATGATTACTGTTAATGTGCATAAAAACATGAATAAGCATTTACTCAAGACTCTAGGGATTGGGATAACATTCAAGACATCCTCAAATCCCCACAGAGCAACCTCCATTGGATTATTCCCACGGAGTTACCTTCATAAGCTCATCCCCAACAGAGATGCATTCCCTCGCAAGTATAATATGCCTTCAGACAGTAATTGGGGCATCTTTCAGCTGTTAATATAACCATACTCTCCACCAAATTCCCCTAGCGAATAAAGGAGTTTGATCATTTCCCAAGTACATGGTTGAAATTTCCTCAACATAATCCACATAACTTAATTCCCTAGCTGAGTTATTTCTCCAACACAACAAAATCTCTTGCAGAACTTTCTTCTTCAGTAGGGTTTATTTCTCCAGCAGGGTTTATTTCCCCAGCGGAATTTAATTTCCCAAGAAAAGTTCATTCTCCCGACAAGATTCTCTTCTCCGGTAAAGGATAGTCCAGGTTGCTATCCCTAGAGAGTTTCTACGAAATTTGAAACCGGGACATACATCATTTAACTTTGTCCTCCCCGTAGGAGTGGACGTTCATATCAAAAACTTGGTCATACAACATCTCTAAAGGTTATCCATATCTTTTATCCCTGGTTAGGGTATACAAGAACTAAACTCCCCAGTAGAACGATGAACGACCAATGTTCTTGAACTCTTCTATCCCCAAGCAGAAGTCAAACATTCCCAACCGAGTATCCTCAAACAGAAAGCAGGAATCCCCAGTGGAGACATTCTAAACAATATTGAAGATTCATATTCTTCATCCTTAGCGACAGTCAGGGATTTATGTTCCCCATCCAAAGATGCTATATAAAGCTACCGTTGCCATCAAGCGACATCCTACATCCATACATCATATCACAAGATATCATAGCATATACGTAAAAAATGCATATATAACTCTCATTTACTTTGAGAACATCATTACGTAATGCATTACATACATCATGACATTGCATAAAGACTAACTTTATCTTTTCAGGTAAATTTTATAAAAAGACGTATATCATCAGCAATTTTCAAAATAGGTCAGAGATTAATTCCCGACATAGGACGGGGAAACTATCTCTATGATCAAGTCCAAAATTATTTCCCGAAACAATACGGGGAAACTACCTATACGACCAGGTGATATGAATTCCCGAAATAAGACGGGTTTGCCAATAAAAAGTAGGTTCTAAGTTAACTCCCGAAATAGGACATGGAAACTATCTATATGGCCAGGCATAGATTAACTCCTGAAACAGAATGGGGAGACTATCAACATGGCCAAGTGGTATGAATTCTCGAAACAAGGGTTTACCAACAAATATAGATTGTAGATCAACTCCCGAAACAAGACAGGGCGACTATCTACATGACGAGAATTTACCTCAGAGACTAAATCTGACGAACACTTTTGTAATACGGTGGGAGAACTGACTTGGGTGTTTTGCGTTTTATCGCAATTTTTGCGGATAGCAAGAGTCGTCACTAACTTTTCTTTTATTCAATAATGGAAAAGGTGAAAAGAACAGGAAATACCTTTTGATAATTTTCTTGAGTTCGAGGGGTAGTTTATAAAAAGGGAAGATGTTAGCACCCTTTTCATCCGTAGTTATCTACAGGCTCTTAGTTTCTAGCTCACTTTGAAATACTTTATTTGAAATGTGTTTCTGATTTGTTTGCAAGTATTTGTTTGAAAAGCGCATTTGTTTAGGATAACTTTGTAATGATTCTCGTCTCTATAGGAATGTATACCAAGTATTGACTTTTGAAAATATTTCATGGAAAGTGTTGGTGTATTTGAAAGATAATTGTTTTAAATGTTTGCGAGCAAGCAACTACGAGCATTCTACCTACTCAAAAAGTCTTTGTTCATTTCCTCCTCCTTTAGATATTGATATCTTACCATTGATTGGTAAGAAGCTCTATCATTAGAAGTAAAGGGACAAGCGTGGGTCATCGTATAGTCATAGAAAGCAACATTGTAGGATACTTTAGAAATTTATCTTTAAGGGGCTAAGATCGTTTACCGAAGGCAACATTGGAGGGTGTTGTACCCCAAAATTTGTCCTCCCATATTTCTCAAAACATTTCAAGAAAAATTCACAAGTCCAACCCGGCGCGTCATATTCAAGTGTTCTTTTGCCAAGATATCTCTGATAACGTATTCTCAAATTCAGGTTCGGCTCAAGAGTCAATTCTTTAAAGAAGGTATCTGAATGTGTGAGTTTTCTCGAAGAAATATGGTGAAAAAGTGTGCTGAAAGTGCAGTTTTTACGCGCTAAAAAATTCATAACTTGAAGATCGTGGCTCGTTTTGAACCCGTTCTGGTGGCCAAAATTCCATCTTGACATTATCTACGTTTTCATCTCTCACGGATGGAAGCCAATTTCGATCAGAAGGTCTTCAAAAATGTGGATTTATCAAGTATTTTCATACAGAAAATTTGTGACAGAAGTTTATTTGCGTCATGTTCAGAAAATCATAACTTGGTCGATTTTTATCGTATCTGGCTGGTTCCGGCGCCAAAATTTCAAAAATTGAGTTGGCTACATTTTCACAAAAGGTATTGAGTTCAAACGGTATTCAAAAGGCCTTCGTTTTTTGCTCAGAGTGCGTGACGTGCCGAAAATCCTGAATGCTGAATATTATTTCATCTGAGCCAAAACTTCGAAAATTCATAACTCGGTCAATTTTTATCGGATTGGGTTCATATTTTTACACAAGGTCAATGACTCATATATCTACAACTTTTCTTCAAAAGTCGAGACCGTATTATGCTCCGATCAATACCAGTTTTTTATTGAAGAACGTGTCAGAGTCGACACTGGAGCCCAAAATAAGTTTGTCTGAGCTGAAACTTCAAAAATTCATAACTAATTCACCGTTTATCCGATTGAGCCGATTTTCGGACAGGGGTTAGTTCTCGATATCGGCTACATTTTGTTTTCACATTTCAACTTCAAAAATTGCACTTAAGTCCCTGCGATTTAGCCTGGAAAGTGACGAACTCAAGTGAACATTGGAGGCCCAATTGCACATTCAAAGCCCATTTTCTTTACCCTAATTTCCATTATATAATCACATTCTTTTCACACAAACAGGAAGAAAGAAAAAAACCTTTCCACAACACTGTCAGAATATCAAATTCTTTCAAGAACCCTAAAACCTTGAAATCTTTATTACAAATTCCTCTCTCACTACAAACAAGCCATCTCAGTTACAAACCAACATCTCACTACAAACAAGTCATCTCAGTTACAAACCAACATCTCACTACTTCTTCAGTAAGGGTAAGGCTGGCTTGATCTCCATGATCAAAAGGGTATAAAAGCATTCATGTCACTACTTTTCCAGTAAGGGTAAGGTTGATTTGATCTCCATGATCAAAAGGGTATAATCCTTCATACATGCCATATTGACCTAAACATTAAATTTCTTCATATATTGGCTTTATTTGTATTTTATGATATATAGTAATTTATTTAATGTGTTCATGAGATTCAACACTGCAGATTTAGACAGGATCCCATTCAGGTTCATTAAGGAACGTTGGGGCCAAAACACAAATGGCCAAAAGCCAAAAGCCAAATGGCCAAAACAGAACAGCTTACACATGACACCAATACATGGCGAGACAGACATCCTGAGAAGGTTAAGGAACGTTGAGGCCAGAACACAAATGGCCAAATGTCAGAACATAAATGGCCAAAAGCCAAAACACAAATGGCCAAAACAAAACAGTTTACACATGACGTCAATAGTTGTTTCACCCCTCCAACCAGGCTCGTATACTCCTAAACTCTCTCTCTATTTTTATTATTTTCCTTTAATTAATTAATCGTTATTCTTTTTATTAATCACTAATCAATTAACATTTTTTCCTAATAAAATCAAAAACACAAAAAATATTTTATTTATTAAAATTAACTTCATCACTTTTATTTTTGTAAATAAATTAATTTAATCAATTTAGCTTTAATTAGATTTAACTTTTAATATTTTTTGCAATATTTAAAATCAATTTAGAATATTAGGTTTTTATTAGCATTAATTCAATTTATTTTATTTCTTTAAAAAACTCAAAAATCCAAAAATATTTTCATTATTTAATTTAATTTAATTGTTCATTTAATTTAATTCCATTTAAGTCAAAAATAAATAAAAATCATTTCTTTAATAAAAAAGGGTCAAAACCCAAAAAACTCGCATCCGATTTAATTTCCCACACGCGATCCATTTTATCATATTATTGTATCTGTTTCCCGGAATGTAATAGCTTTTAATTAGGACTTTAATTATTTATCGCTTTATTTTACTTTCCGCATTTTAATTTCAAGGGTTGTTTTTGGCGATGTAAATACCCGACGCCTTGTAATAGTTTAGATTTAATTTCTGCAATTTCAATTCCACAACTATTAACTGTTAGATGTTTGATAAATAGGGAATGCATGACAAGATCAAATGTATGAACTTAAAATCAACATAGCTCACCCATGACATGTACAAAGATAAAATTAACTGAAAAACAATACACTCGCACATGCCACTCTTAGGGTACGCCTCACTTGGTTGCCTCAAACATGGTCATTGAGTATAGGAAGTTTTAGAGGTCGCCCTCTTGTCCAAAGATCATAAGTTGCCTCGAAACGATTGCCTCAGATAAAATGATCTAAGACATTAGGGTTACCGCTAAGGCGTCCTAACATTGCTTTAGTGACCACATGTCCCTTAATCGAATTGACCCGAAAACTCCAACGACGGTGCTACCTACTCCTCAATAGTGGGATAGCACTGTCTAAATGACATTTACACAACTTAATTTCTTTTAAGTAGGTAGAGGTTCTCAGGTACTTGCTCTTTCAAAACAAAAATACTTTTCGCACTTACACTTTTCTGACAAAAGTTTTCAAACAAACACTTCACACACTCTTGAGGACAGATACAAGAGTTAAATCGAAGTTTTCAAACAAAACTTTTCCAAAACCCACAAACACAAGAAAAGCAAAATATTTTGAAAACATAGTGAGCAAGTACCTAAGAGCCCGTGGATAACCACGGATAGAAAGGGTGCTAACACCTTCCCTTTCTATAATCTACCTCCCGAACCGAGAAACATATCGAAAAGGAATTTTGTTGTGCTTTTGTCCTTTCCTTGTTGGAGAAAATAAAAGACGGTGGCGACTCTTGCTTACCGCGACATTTCGCGAACCAGCATTTTAAAACAGTCAGTTCTATTTCCACCGATCACAGAACTAGCGACTCTGTTGGGGAAATTTATAAAGTGAGGTGTACCTTAGGATTAGATCACTTATGTTTTCAATTGTATGCCTTGAGTGCTTTAATATTGTGGGCTTGTATCGGAGTTTTATAGATCCTAACTCGGATCTAGGGATACCCTTTAGAAGTAGCAACAAACTATGAGGGAACTGTGCGGGGTATACCGACATGGTTGAAGCAGTTGCTACGTTAATGTGGCACTTTGGTGAGTACCGGTACCCCTTGAGTCAAGTCAAGGAGAGTACGGGGCCGCCGCGTGGTGTCGTGAAGCATCAACTGACCTTAGAACCTTACTTGACCATCCTGGCCTCTTTAAGGGTAGTGAGATGACCGACTTTGGTGCAGTCCGAAGTTGGTAGATACTCGATACTACACTCATTGAGGGTTGTTTTCTTGGAATATTTTGGTTGCCAGTTAAGTGGCTAAATCAAAACAATGAACATAGAAAACAATCCAATGATATTGAGCTCCTTAGAACCCGGTTACTAATCATAGGACAGGTGTTGAGCCAACCAACTTCAAGAGGGTAGTACCTAAGCTTCATGCTGGCCTAAACTCTAAGGGTTGTCTGGTGTGACTTGTATGCCTTTACCATGTTTGCCTTTTGTGAATACTTGTGGTGTGCCTTTATCATGACATCATAACATCATAACATTGCATACATCCTGCATAAGGACTAACCCATTTCAAGGATCTCAAGGGTCTGTGATGCAGGTCATGATGAATCAAAATGTCTAGCAAGGGACAAATGGGATTTATTTTCCTCTAGCCAAGGTGGTCTAGAAATCCAAGCACGATAACTTGAGTCAGGGGCTATGACCCACTCGATATGGTGAGCTTGACTCTTGAAGAAGGACTCTTAATGACACAAAGTTTCTTCTATCAAATTATAACAAGTTTCTTGTTTACCCCGCGAGATCCTTGAAGACATTGCATACATATATCATACATATCATTGCATAACAGGTCATCTAGTACAGGTCTCTCATATTCCCGCTGTTTATTTCAGCAATGGCTTTCCAACTAGACAACCAAGATCTTCAAACTCGAGAAGCTCAGTTCAGGGACGTATTCCTAAACCTATCCAAGGGGCAGGAAGAGTTGAAAACACTCCTCATGGGGAATTTGGTCAAGAAAAGTCCTGAAGACAATAAGGACGAACGGCTGAAACATCTGCAAGCTGAGGTAGATGCAATGAGAACCCAGATGCTGGGGCAGATGGCTCTTATCCAAGGCTTAGCTCGGGAGCAAGAAGAGTTGAGAACCATGATCAACCAGCTTCATCAAGACAGATACAATAGTATGAAGCAAATAGTCAAGGCTGAGGATCAAGTCATTAATCAACTTCCGAGAAGTCAAAGGTTTGGTTTGACAAAGAATAAACCTCTCCAAGTTGCTACTACCTCACAGGTCCAACAACAACCTTGCCATAAACAACAGGTTAATCAGAGGCCGTTTACCAAGCTCAACATGCCGCTGTATCAAGCTTTGCAACACCTGTTGAGATTGAATCTGGTGACGTTGGTAGGACCTCATCCGAATCCTAAGACTTCTTCACCCAACTACAATCCTGATGCAAGGTGTGCATACCATTCTAACAGCCCGGGGCATGACACTGACGACTGTTGGAAGTTGAAGTACAAAATTCAAAACCTGATTGATGAAGTAGAATTGGAATTCACACAAGATAGTCAGGCTGAGTTCTTCTACCATCCCGCCAAGGCTCACCATTTGAAGTGACAAGTTCTGACAAGAGAGGGCTTTTTGTTCATTATAATTTTCAAGTTGTAATTTTCTTTTGATTGTTCGAACATTTATTCATGTCAAACTTTATTACTTTATCAATGCATTGCATATGTCTGTTTTGAATCAGTCCATTCGTATTCACTATATTCAAATTGCTTTCATTTTTGTGATGTTCAACACTCGATTAAAAAATTCTAAGCCTTTTGAGGGAGGATGACGAAAATGATATCAAAATCTCTATAGTATGCTTTTGAATAGACCCCGCTGACGAGGTACAAGCATTGTTTCAAATCCTAAACAGTGGAGTTATAAGGAAGATAATCCCTCGTCAACCCCTTTGAGCCAAAGAAGTTGGAGTTTTTCTTTTTACAAAAAAAAAATAAATTAAAACCCTTAATTATAACCTGGGGCAGGGTAGTTTTCTCAGTTGATCCAGGTGCACAAAATGGCATCAAAGAAGTCCTTTCGAGACAAAAGACAGTGATGGTTCCCTGTAATCGTCACGACAGGCAGTCATTATCTCCCAAAAATAAAAGTCCATCAAGTCAAAACCTATGAAGGAGACTTACAAAACTGGGGCATCCCGCTGACTGTAATCACAAAAAAACAGTTCAGGCAAAAGACAGGGATAATAAAATAAAAAAGAAAGAGGTCCTGCAAACTCTTATAAAAATGACTGTCTGTTCAAAACAAATTGTCAACATCTGAACCATTACCGGAATATCAGAGCAAAGACTCAAACAAGGTCTAACGCACGATTAGCTGAGTTTAGGATCGAAGAACATCACGAAGAACGGGTGGGTACAAATAAAATTTGAGCCTTTATCCTTTGTTTCTTAAACCGTGAACCAGGCCACGTTATAACCCTTAAAAGTCCTAGCTGAAGCATGGGTTAGTTCGAAAGCATACTGTTACAAAAGGTATCCTGACTCCTGTAAGGCTCGCTGTAAAATCTTGAGGTGACATTGCATTTTACAAAAATTTGCTTGTTTTATTGAAAATTTCATTTTCAAAAAACTTCAAGACAGACATAAGCTTTGCATTCTTACAATAACATTGTTTGCATATGACTATTTGTTCGAACAGCAGAGAAATTCGCACGACGAATATTTAGTGAACAAAAAGCCTCTTCAATAAAAAAGGTCACCTCAAGTGGAAGCAACACTTCCAATCAAGGGGCACGGCATGACCATTGTTCATCGTCTAGGGCAGTCCAGTCAAGATTCAAGGAATCTCTCAAGGATGCCAAATAGCCAGGGGCAAATCTCCGCCTGAATCACTTGGGGCGTTGGACATGGATTCCAGCAATGAATCTTGCACGATTAAACATCTTCTGGTAATATGACAACACAACACTACTGACAGTGACAACTCTCTACATCCTGAGGGAATGGACATAGTCAAAAAAATACCGCGCGTGAATCAAAGACCCGCTAGGTTGACTGGCCTATGCAAAAATAAGGGCTTCCCAGCGAACCAAAAGGGTTCGGGCAAAAATAAGGGATGAAAATGAATAATTTGTACACCCGGCAAGTCGAAAACCTGAAAAGGCGGCTTGGGCAAAAAAGGGTATCCCGGTGGACTGAAAACCCGAAAGGGCGGTCCAAGCAAAAGTTAGGGATCAAAAGCGTACGACTATGTTCCGTCATCTCGTCACTTGCCTACCAGAAGAAGATGTGTCAATCGGAAGTCATCAAGCACCTCCACAGGTACCTTCTCCCGCAGAAACTGGGGCAATAAGAATCGTCCGAACTGTACCAGCTGCTCTGTCCACCAGATACAAGGTAGATTCAGCTGAAGAATAGGACCAGGATACTTTCACCCCCCGCAGAGTAAGACAAGATGCAGCAATACTCTCCCCAAGCAGAGTTGGCGTCCCATCAGCCCCAAAAAGACACAGTATCCCCAGCAAGTCATCAATACTCTACCCCAAGTAGAGTGGGTCTACCATCAGTCCTGAAAAAGTTGGGTACCCCCTGAAGATCTAAATATTCCCTAGCAGAGCATACAGATATTCCTCAGCAAGCATCCCCGGCAGTCTTATTATTCCTCGACAGAAATATGAGATTGTTCCCCGGCGGAATACAAGATACCCCCAGTGGAGCCATTTCCCCAATACAGTCCAAAAAGTTTCCCCAGGAGAGTTGAGTCCTCTTACCCAGTAGATTCTGGAAGCTTGTCCCCTGCAGAGTACAAAAATCTCTCCCCAGCCATATTCAAGAGCTTATCCCCCACCAGAGTCTAACTGGGTTATCCTCAGCAAATTGCAACGGAAAGATCGTCCTCAGCGAAGTTCTCTCTATCCCCAGCGGAGTCCATCAAAATCCCCAACAGAGCTTATCAACGAGATCCCCAGCAGAGTTATCGTTAAAATCTCAGCAAAGCATCTCTTCCCACAGAGTAATTCCCCGCTGAGTAATCTCTTCACCAGGATTATTCCCCAACGGAGTCATCTTCTCCTACAGGTTTATTCTTGCAATCATCTTCGTGCATCATCCCCAGTGGAAACGAAGAATTCAACCAGACTCTTCTATATCAGCCCAGGATTTAACAAACTCCCCGGCATTTGTCAAGGATTTATTTTCCAGACGAAAATACATTCATAAACATATCACATTTCACATCTCCTATTTACATACATGATAAAGTGCATACGACACGACCTCATTTATTCTGGAGAACATCATGACATCATGCATCTCATACATCATGACATTGCATACAACTAACTCTTTACCTTTTCAGGAAAGAACGAACAACAGATAAAAGTCATTACCTTTTGGAGTAGAAGTCGTCAAGATTCCTTCATCATCTCGTTGAGGTAGTAATCATCCCAGATTCCTTCATCATTCCGTTGAGGTAGAAGTCATCCAGATTCCTTCATCATCCCGTTGAGGTAGAAGTCATCAGATTCCTTCATCATCCCGTTGAGGTAGAAGTTATCAGATTCCTTCATCATCCCATTGAGGTAGTAATCGTCCCAGATTCCTTCATCATTCCGTTGAGGTAGAAGTCATCCAGATTCCTTCATCATCCTGTTGAGGTAGAAGTCATCAGATTCCTTCATCATCCCGTTGAAGTAGCAATCGTCCAAGATTCCTTCATCATCCCGTTGAGGTAGAAGTCATCAAGATTCCTTCATCATCCCGTTGAGGTAGAAGTCATCCAAGATTCCTTCATCATCCCGATTGAGGTAGTAATCGTCCAAGATTCCTTCATCATCCTGTTGAGCACTGTTGAGGTAGTAATCGTCCAAGATTACTTCATCATCCTGCTGAGGTTGTAATCGTCCAAGATTCCTTCATCATCCCATTGAGGTAGAAGTCGTCAAGATTCCTTCATCATCCCGTTGAGGTAGTAATCGTCCCAGATTCCTTCATCATCCTGCTGAGGTAGTAATCGTCCTAGATTCCTTCATCATCCCGTTGAGGTAGAAGTCACTCAAGATTCCTTCATCGTCCCGCTGAGGTAGAAGTCACCCAAGATTCCT
Source organism: Vicia faba (assembly GCA_948472305.1). Lineage (NCBI taxonomy): Eukaryota > Viridiplantae > Streptophyta > Magnoliopsida > Fabales > Fabaceae > Vicia > Vicia faba. Next base: position 758,777,637 of record OX451740.1, on the reverse strand, counting down.
TCATCGTCCCTCTGAGGTAGAAGTCACCCAAGATTCCTTCATCATCCCTTTGAGGTAGAAGTCACTCAAGATTCCTTCATCGTCCCGCTGAGGTAGAAGTCACCCAAGATTCCTTCATCGTCCCTCTGAGGTAGAAGTCACCCAAGATTCCTTCATAGTCCCGCTGAGGTAGAAGTCACCCAAGATTCCTTCATCGTCCCTCTGAGGTAGAAGTCACCCAAGATTCCTTCATCGTCCCGCTGAGGTAGTAATCGTCCAAGATTCCTTCATCACCCCGTTGAGGTAGAAGTCATCCAAGATTCCTTCATCATCCTGCTGAGGTAGTAATCGTCCCCGATTCCTTCATCATCTATTTGGAGTAGCAATCGTCTCAGATTCCTTCATCACATCATTATCAAAAAAAAAAACTTTCTTAAGTTCCAGATCAACACCTGTAACTAGCCATGAAATATCTGTGAACGACTGATTGTAGATCTATACCTGAAACAAGCCGGGAAAGTTATCTACATGAAGAGATTGAAGATCAATACCTGTAACAAGCCAGAAAGACTATATTTCTTTCTCAGGTCATAGATTAATACCTGAAACCAGCCAGGACAACTATCTCAGCGGCCAACATTTTTCAAGTTCCAGATCAATACCTGTAACAAGCCAGGAAATATCTGTGGACAATTAATTGTAGATCAATACCTGAAACCAGACAGGTCAACTATCTACTTAATCATCATGAAGCAACCCTACACCGGTTCCTTCTCTTCCAAGATGTAGTTTTACACAGATTCATCATCAGGTAACCCTACACCGGTTCCTTCTCTTTCAGATGCAGTTTTACACGGACTCATCGTCAGGCAACCCTACACAGGTTCCTTCTTTCAACCTACCAAGTTACAATTCAACACACATTCCCAGATGGCATCTTTAAGCCCATCTCAACAACTATCCATTACATTTTCAGATGGCATCTATAAGCCCATCCCCGACAAGATTCTGTCACATCTCCAGGCGGCATCTATAAGCCCATCCTCCTACCAACAATCTTCAAATGGCATCTGTAAGCCCATTCCCGACATCACAATGCTGATACTACACCATGCGAGTGCAAATTTCTGGGCACTTTAGTGTTCAATTATCTTCCACCTTCGGATCACGAAAGGCTCGAAAGCCAATCTATATCCTCAGGTTTAAGAAAATTGAACAGGGGCAACTATTGTACCCCAAAATTTGCCCTCCCATATTTCTCAAAACATTTCAAGAAAAATTCACAAGTCCAACCCGGCGCGTCATATTCAAGTGTTCTTTTGCCAAGATATCTCTGATAACGTATTCTCAAATTCAGGTTCGGCTCAAGAGTCAATTCTTTAAAGAAGGTATCCGAATGTGTGAGTTTTCTCGAAGAAATATGGTGAAAAAGTGTGCTGAAAGTGCAGTTTTTACGCGCTAAAAAATTCATAACTTGAAGATCGTGGCTCGTTTTGAACCCGTTCTGGTGGCCAAAATTCCATCTTGACATTATCTACGTTTTCATATCTCACGGATGGAAGCCAATTTTGATCAGAAGGTCTTCAAAAATGTGGATTTATCAAGTATTTTCATACAGAAAATTTGTGACAGAAGTTTATTTGCGTCATGTTCAGAAAATCATAACTTGGTCGATTTTTATCGTATCTGGCTGGTTCCGGCGCCAAAATTTCAAAAATTGAGTTGGCTACATTTTCACAGAAGGTATTTAGTTCAAACGGTATTGAAAAGGCCTTCGTTTTTTGCTCAGAGTGCGTGACGTGCCGAAAATCCTGAATGCTGAATATTATTTCATCTGAGCCAAAACTTCGAAAATTCATAACTCGGTCAATTTTTATCGGATTGGGCTCAAATTTTTACACAAGGTCACTGACTCATATATCTACAACTTTTCTTCAAAAGTCGAGACCGTATTATGCTCCGATCAATACCAGTTTTTAATTGAAGAACGTGTCAGAGTCGACACTGGAGCCCAAAATAAGTTTGTCTGAGCTGAAACTTCAAAAATTCATAACTAATTCACCGTTTATCCGATTGAGCCGATTTTCGGACAGGGGTTAGTTCTCGATATCAGCTACATTTTGTTTTCACATTTCAACTTCAAAAATTGCACTTAAGTCCCTGCGATTTAGCCTGGAAAGTGACGAACTCAAGTGAACATTGGAGGCCCAATTGCACATTCAAAGCTCATTTTCTTTACCCTAATTTCCATTATATAATCACATTCTTTTCACACAAACAGGAAGAAAGAAAAAAACCTTTCCACAACACTGTTAGAATATCAAATTCTTTCAAGAACCCTAAAACCTTGAAATCTTTATTACAAATTCCTCTCTCACTACAAACAAGACATCTCAGTTACAAACCAACATCTCACTACAAACAAGCCATCTCAGTTACAAACCAACATCTCACTACTTCTTCAGTAAGGGTAAGACTGGCTTGATCTCCATGATCAAAAGGGTATAAATACATTCATGTCACTACTTTTCCAGTAAGGGTAAGGTTGATTTGATCTCCATGATCAAAAGGGTATAATCATTCATACATGCCATATTGACCTAAACATTAAATTTCTTCATATATTGGCTTTATTTGTATTTTATGATATATAGTAATTTATTTAATGTGTTCATGAGATTCAACACTGCAGATTTAGACAGGATCCCATGCAGGTTCATTAAGGAACGTTGGGGCCAAAACACAAATGGCCAAAAGCCAAAAGTCAAATGGCCAAAACAGAACAGCTTACACATGACACAAATACATGGCGAGACAGACATCCTGAGAAGGTTAAGGAACGTTGAGGCCAGAACACAAATAGCCAAAAGCCAGAACATAAATGGCCAAAAGGCAAAACACAAATGGCCAAAACAAAACAGTTTACACATGACGCCAATAGTTGTTTCACCCCTCCAACCAGGCTCGTATACTCCTAAACTCTCTCTCTATTTTTATTATTTTTCTTTAATTAATTAATCGTTATTCTTTTTATTAATCACTAATCAATTAACATTTTTTCCTAATAAAATCAAAAACACAAAAAATATTTTATTTATTAAAATTAACTTCATCACTTTTATTTTTGTAAATAAATTAATTTAATCAATTTAGCTTTAATTAGATTTAACTTTTAATATTTTTTGCAATATTTAAAATCAATTTAGAATATTAGGTTTTTATTAGCATTAATTCAATTTATTTTATTTCTTTAAAAAACTCAAAAATCCAAAAATATTTTCATTATTTAATTTAATTTAATTGTTCATTTAATTTAATTTCATTTAAGTCAAAAATAAATAAAAATAATTTCTTTAATAAAAAGGGTCAAAACCCAAAAAACTCGCATCCGATTTAATTTCCCACACGCGATCCATTTTATTATATTATTGTATCTGTTTCCCGGAATGTAATAGCTTTTAATTAGGACTTTAATTATTTATCGTTTTATTTTACTTTCCGCATTTTAATTTCAAGGGTTGTTTTTGGCGATGTAAATACCCGACGCCTTGTAATAGTTTAGATTTAATTTCCGCAATTTCAATTCCGCAACTATTAATTGTTAGATGTTTGATAAATAGGGAATGCATGACAAGATCAAATGTATGAACTTAAAATCAACATAGCTCACCCATGACATGTACAAAGATAAAATTAACTGAAAAACAATACACTCGCACATGCCACTCTTAGGGTACGCCTCACTTGGTTGCCTCGAACATGGTCATTGAGTATAGGAAGTTTTAGAGGACGCCCTCTTGTCCAAAGATCATAAGTTGCCTCGAAACGATTGTCTCAGATAAAATGATCTAAGACATTAGGGTTACCGCTAAGGCGTCCTAACATTGCTTTAGTGACCACATGTCCCTTAATCGAATTGACCCGAAAACTCCAACGACGGTGCTACCTACTCCTCAATAGTGGGATAGCACTGTCTAAATGACATTTACACAGCTTAATTTATTTTAAGTAGGTAGAGGTTCTCAGGTACTTGCTCTTTCAAAACAAAAATACTTTTCGCACTTACACTTTTCTGACAAAAGTTTTCAAACAAACACTTCACACACTCTTGAGGACAGATACAAGAGTTAAATCGAAGTTTTCAAACAAAACTTTTCCAAAACCCACAAACACAAGAAAAGGAAAACATTTTGAAAACATAGTTAGCAAGTACCTAAGAGCCCAAGGATAACCACGGATAGAAAGGGTGCTAACACCTTCCCTTTCTATAATCTACCTCCCGAACCGAGAAACATCTCGAAAAGGAATTTTGTTGTGCTTTGTCCTTTCCTTGTTGGAGAAAATAAAAGACGGTGGCGACTCTTGCTTACCACGACATTTCGCGAACCAGCATTTCAAAATAGTCAGTTCTATTTCCACCGATCACAGAGGGTCACCGAGGGACTACGATCTTTTAATCGAGGGCCATTTCTAAAGTATCCCATGTTCGAGGGACATGATTGTTTATTTGAAGGCACCAAGTGGGGTATTACCCTAGAGGTGCAAGTTTGCAAAGTGTTTGTTTTTCATGCTTTTTTGTCTTTGAATTAGGGTTTTCTTCTTGTTGATTTTATGTCTTTCCATACAAACCCTAATTACTAACAACTATATTGAAAACGATAAATTGGGGTTTTTTATGAAAGGGTTTTAAAGTTAACCTATTTAAACTTAATAAAAAGAGATTAATTAAAATTCCTTAATTCTAAGTTAATTAAATTATCAAGGAAAATTAAAATAAAGCTAAGTCTAGATTAAATTAATTAACAAAGGAAATTTGTTAAGATAATTTTTTTTGGTCTTTTATTTTGTAAAAGAAATAAAACTAAAGTGAAAATAAAAAATGACAATTTTAGTCTAAGTTTTTGCTAAAAATATATTTTTTTATTTTTTTATTAAAAATAATAATAATAAAATTAAATTAAATAATATTTGAAAGAAAATAAAATAAATAAAATAATAAAAAAAATTAAATCTAAATTAAAAGCCAAGGGGGTTGAAAATGAGTTGGGAGGTTAATAAGAAAAAAAGGTAGTTTTGTTTGGTTTAGGCCCAAACTGATTTTTGTATAATCAGAAAATAATAAAATAAAAAAGTTATATTGGGTTGCATGGTGAAACTGAAAGGGAGGGTGAGAATCAGCAAATACAAAAAAAATGAGGCTTAAACCATGAGCCCATCGCTTGTTTTGATCTTATATTGCTGACTTAATATGGTGTATCATGGACCTTCCCATATGGTGCGCTAGATTTGACCAGATGGTGATCATGTGGTGATGAAGTGAATGTGTATTTTGGACTCTAGGAGATCTATCATGATGAATCTGCAGAAAATATGTGAGAAAATACAAAAGGGTACCACTGGGGCTCGAACCCATGTCCCAAGGGTGACCAGGCGCGCGCTTTACCACTGGGTGACTATACATCTGTTTATTAAACTGAAACCATAAATATATAAAATAAAACAAGTCTTGAAGAGGACTTCATCTTCTTCCTCACGCCCATGGATTAAACATTACTTTTGAATTTTGTGTCTTTCTCATTTCTCAACCAAATTCAAAAATGTAAACATGAAAGTTGTGTATCTTTTCCTCACGAATCCAACCATATAACTCTTAAAAGCTATAGATCAAAGGTTAAGAATAATTTTATTGGCCCTAACCTGAAACCTAATTTTTTTAGAAAGTTCAAACTTAAAATTCTCAATGCACAGTCAATGAAAATGAAAACTATGGACATGGTTAGCTTTAGGGCAGTGATATCTACATTTTTGCTTCAGAAAGTATGAACAAATGATGCTTAAACAAAGAGTTCAAAGTTGAGAAAACTTACCTTGCAGTAAGAGTCATGAATGGAGTTTGAGCAACCTTGGAGGTGTGATTATGACCATGTTAGTTTTCCTGGACCATCCTAGGTGTAATGCAAGTCTTACTTTGCCCTGAAAGTCCATGAATCTCCCTACTCAAGTCAAGTTGCAAGCTTGAGATTTGAAAATGGTGGATAACGAAAATGAAGTTACAGTTAAGAAATAGGGACCTGGATCACTTTGATATGAAGTATGGAATGTTTTTGGATGATTAAAACTCAATACGCACAAGTGGATTTGGAGATAGCTCTTTGAAACTCAAAAATTTCAAGTTTATGGCTAGTTCTGGGTTGCAGAAGTTGTGGGAGGTTTGAGGGTGCTTAAGCTCGTGTCTTAGCTTGCAAATAGTGGCTCTATTTATAGAGAATATGTTTGACATCTTGAAGTAACCAGATTCTTGAGATAACATGTTATGGTTTGGTTGAAAATGAGAAATGAAGTTGAAATGGATTTTCACGGTTCCAAAGTTAAAGTACAGGCATGGTCTGAGTTTGTTAGGTACAAGGAGGTTTCTTATTCACTTTACAATGGAGTGTGATCAGAAGAAACAAGTGAGGAGCTTAATGCATTGACTTTGTGTATAAAACTTGCTTTACGAGATTGGAATGGTAACTTTCTTCCAAAAATGGAACATTGCTTTGGATAATGACTCAAGCACTTGGACAATGACTCAATCAAATGTGTAAACATTAAATTTAGGAGTGAGACGCAAGTTAGAATCCTGCAAAGTAAGATTATGCAGCATGGCTATGAGATTCGATCAAATGTTCATAAAAAAATGACCTATAATTCAAGTTTATGAGGCCATCTTCATTTCTTCGAAACATCTAGCTCAAGCATGATCTCTTCAAGTTCTAGGAAATTTTGGAAAGCTTGAAACATCCTCTACAACCTTTATGCTGACCATTTTGTCAAAATCATCTTGTAGCTATGTGAAAATTGGCCAAGAAGTTAGGACAAACATCTACCTAATCTAGGTCAAATTTTCACTAAGTGTTTTAGAAAAAGTGCATGACTTCATGGACTTATAACTCAAAATCTAATTTTTTTTTGGATATGAGCCCTCTAATACAAAGTTTTAGATCTTATCAAGATCTACAACTTTCATGTTGAAAATTTATTTTGAATCATCTTGCATCTTAGTGAAAATTTGGCATGAAGTACTCAAATTATCATGTATAAAAACACATAAAATATTTCTAAGTCTTGAAATGATTGACTTTTCAAATTGACTTTTGAATTTTTTGATTTCTTGATGATAAAGTTTCATATTTTTGAATTTTTTGATGAATTATGATCTTTGGAATCAAATATTGATAAAAAAGTCAAAGTTTGACTTTTTGTGCATCAGTTGACTTTTCATTAGTTGATCAAATTTCAACTATCAATCCATTGATCTCGAGAAATGTTATAAACCATGAAATCATGTCAACATTTTGTATTTTAATCCTTGATATTATTCTTCAAACCATTACATCCTGCATTAGATCAAAAGTCACTGATCAGTCAAATACAATCAAAACCCTAATTATGACCATTTTGCCCTTTCGGTAAATTGAGTGCTTTTCTTGAGATATGGTGATCAATACTTGATCAAATGATGAATATGACTTTAGGATCTTGATGTTGGCAAAAATTCATGAAGTTTGACTGTAGGTTGACCACAGTTGACTGTTTACCCAATATAGTTGATTTTTAGTCATCTAAGCAATTGACTGAGAAAAATTATGATTCAAGACTTGAAACTTGACATGTGTATTCTTGTGGGTCTACAATGATCTATGAAGGTAATTTAAGGCATTATAAGTCCAATTTTCCTTGTGAAAATCAAAACCCTAATTTGAAGCATCAGTATTTAAGGGGTGGTTTGACCTAGTCAACACTTGTGCAGTTTTAAGCCATTGAAGATCTTGTGTGAAATGTCTTGTGAAAAGAGTCCCTCAGAGACTTAATTCTGACAAGAATTTCCATCATAAACTAGATCTGACAAGCATCTACTTAATCACCTTCCCTAGAGGTTCATCCTTGAAAGCATTCTTCAGATACAATCAAAGCGTACACTCTTCTGATACTTCTATCAACAGTTACCTTGGATGGCATCTATAAGCCCATCTTCGACTACATTCCATCATCTTTTCGAATGGAATATTTAATCCCATTCAAGAAATATTATCAACCAACATTGTTACTTCGTTCATATGCGAGTACAAATTTCTGAGCACTTAAGTGTTCAATCATCTTCCACCTTCAAGTCAGGAATGGCAGACATGCAAATCTAACTTCTCAGGTCTAAGAAGATTGAACAAGGGCAGCTGTTGTACCCCAAAATTTTCCCTCCCATTATTCAAGAATATTCTCCTAGGGTTTTCATTTGCTCAAGGTTGCCCAAGAATTGATCAGACAAATTCTCCTCCTAAGCAATTGACCTACAATTAGGGTTTTGTGCTTCTCAAGAAATATTGGGTTTATAAGGCCTCAAATGGATTTCTTGGTTTCTTATATGTCTTCAATAATGCTCATACCAAGTTTCATGCCTTGCATCATAAGTTTGCTCATTCAGTTGCTCAGATGTCTGAAAATCAATTGTATTGGATAAATAGTCAATTGTGGTCAACATACAGTCAAGCTTTATTATTTTTGGTGAACATCAAGGTTTTGAATTGATGTTCATCATTTTATCAAGGGTTGATCATGATTCATCAAGAAAACTCCCAAATCGTCAAAAGTCAAAAGTTGCCAAATTAGGGTTTTCTTAAGGAGAAATCAACTGGACTTTAACAAAGCATAACTTCCACACGCTTTATTAAAATTTTCTCAACCAAAGCTCATTTTAAAGGAAATTAAATTCTCTACAACTTTGTCTCTCTAAGCTCACGTCCAAAAAATGCTTCATTTGAGAGATATGGGCCAATATATTATAGGTCATTTCAAAAGTCAACAAAAGACACTTTTTATCAAGGCAACTTACATCAAGATAAAGTCTTCAAATGCAAACATGATCAAAATAGAGATTGTAGAGGACATATTGAGCTTTCCAAAAAGTAAAATATCACCTCTAAATAATTAAAACTGGGAGAGTTAGTACCAGTGCAAGTTGAGAAATTTTGAACAAATGCATGAAACTAAAAGTGACCAAACTTGATTTTTTGGGATAATGGGCTTTTGTTTCCAAGACCAAATGTGTTCTACACTCCATATATACCTCAGATCTTACTCATGCACCTCCTTGGGTTTTTAGTTTTTTAATTTTAATTTTAATTTATTTAAAATTCAAAATAAAACAAAATAAAAACAAAGCTTATTACAAAAGTCCAAGCCCATGTTATTCTGACCAAAATCAGCTCTATATATTTCATGCATTAAGACAAGAAGGCAACCACGAAATCTTGTGAAAGAAACTTCATAAAATTCAAAAAATTACTCAAAACTAGGGCAACCTTAGAACCCTTATTTCAACCACCTTTAACGCATACCATCCATTCCAATCGATTCCAGGAAGCTCATAGGATAAGGTTGGATCATTTACAACGATCCAAAAGGCCAGAAACACACGAGCATGCATCACCAGTTTTATCATTGCATGGTTTTCGTATCTTTTACTTCATTATGTTTTTACGTATACTAACGTTATTAACATGTTCATGAGGTTCAATGATGCAGGAATGACCCATTGTGGGAGTCCCATAATGGTCATATCACGAACCACCATGTTCATACATATTTGCGTTATTTTTTTCATAGCTCAACACCTAGCACGATTCAGTCCAAGATAATAGTCCCATTGAATTTGTAGGCCTTGATTTAGGGGGGGGGGGGGGGGGGGTAGGATCCCCTTGGATCACAAATATTGTTTACTTCGCAGGTTGGAAGAAAAGAAGCCACCGGAGATGAAGACTAGAGCTAGGGCTCCGACGCCTCTCCGATCACGCAATGTAATTTTATATTATATATGTTTTGTTTCAGTTTAAACAATGGATGTATCACAACCCCAGTGGTTAAACACGCGCGCTAAATACACTACTATGCCAAGGCGTGGGTTCGATTCCAGCCTTTTGGTGTTTTTTAGTTTTTATTTTATTTTACATTTTTTGCAGGATAATAACAAAATGTGTTGATTTTCCTTCCTTATCACAAATGCGCGCTTGGCGCAATGGTGGGCCGGTTGGGTAGGAATGCTAAGGGCGTGGGTTCAACATCCACCCCTGGAAATTTTAGTGTATTCTCTATTTTTCTTACTCTTTCACTCTTTTTTCCTTTTCCTTCAAACCCTAGTTCACAAAAACATTTTCTTAACAAACCTAATTATTTTTCAAAACCTTTTTTTTACAAACCTTAATCAAATTAGATTTTTTTAGGTTTTTAATTTGATTAATAAAATTAGGTTTTTTAGGTTTTTTTACTTTAATTAATTAACTTTTTAATTAAAAATTAATTTGATTTTTAGGGTTAATGATAAAAAAAAACTTTTTATCAAATAAATCACCAAAGACAATTTCCTTTTCCTTTTTCTTAGTCTTACAATTAGCGTAGATTTCTTTTCTCGTATTTTTTATGATTATGTAATTTCTTCCAGGTTTGTAATAGTAATTAGGGTTTACTTTCCGCATTTCTATTATGTAACTGCCCCCCGAAGCATTGTAATAGTCTAGGATTTTCTTTCCGCATATTTACTGCTTTTCTATTTTACTATGTTACTGTTATTAATTATGTCTTGTATGGAAAGATTAAAAATAAACGATAGTTAACCCTAATTTCAAGGATAAGCATAACTGAAACGCAAATCACTTCTCACACTCGCACCTCTAGGGTAACCTCCCTATTGCCTTTCGATAAAAACAGTCATGTCCCTCGAACTTGGGGACGCTTTAGCAAAGCCCCTCGAAAACAAAGATCATAGTCCTTCGGTGACCCTTTCGACATTGCCTTCGGTAAATGATCTAGTCCCTTAATGATAATTTCTAAAGCATCTACGTGTTGCCTTCGAGGACTGCACGATGACTCACGCCTGTCCCTTCACATTCAATGATAGGGCTTCATACTAACTAATGGTAGGATAGAACTATCTAAAGGAGGAGAAAAATTACAAGAACGGCCTTCAGTAGGATAGAAATCCTAATCTCTTGCTCACAAAGCTCTTCAAAATAAAAACATTTCCCACAATCACACTTTTCAAAATATTTTCAAAATAAACGCTTTGTACGAATTCTCGAGGACAGATACGAGAATCATTACAAAGTTTCGCTTTAGAATTGGAAACTTTTCAAAATATTTTTCAAATAAACACAAAGTAGTTTCAAAAGTGAACTAGCGATCAAGAGCTCGTAGATAACTACCGATGAAAGGGGTGCTAACATCTTACCTTTTCATAACCTACCCCCCGAACTCAAAATCTTCAAGGTCTTTACTATTATTTTACCCTTTCCTTATTGGATAAAAGAAAATTCGATGCCGACTTTTGCTATCTGCAACATTTACGATAAAACACAAAACCAAGTCAGTTCTCCCACCATATTACAATATAATTCAAGTGTTGAATGTAATCCAAGCTTAGAGTACATACCTCTTCAGAATGAGGAATATGAGTTGATGCAGATGAATATGGAGCAACAAGAGCAGCAATAGTACTATTGGAACTGCCCAAAGTAGTAGCCATCATATTAGAGATCTCCTCGTCACTCACATGTGGGTTTTGTTGCTTCATAATGGTCTTAAAAAGTTCCTTCATACCATCTATCTCCCTCTTCATGCCAACCACTTCATCACTATGCTGCTTTTTAATAACCAAAATTTCTTCATTTCTTTTAATCTGGGCGATGAAATGCGATGAATTTGGGCTTCCTTGTCGTCACTATTAACGAGTTAAGAGTTTCAGAGCAAAGAGGGTGGTGAACTGCGATGGTGAACTGTGAAATAAGTGAAGTGTTTCAGAGCAAAGAGGGTTTCAGTGAAATATGGTGAATCTGGGCTCCGTTGTTGTCATTGTTAACGAGTTGAGAGTTTGTGAACTACGATGATAAAGTAGAGAAGTTGATGAAGTTAGATTATTTTATTCATCTAATAAATTTAGACCCATTAATATTCATTTATTAATTTTTTAATTTTTTAATAATATTTAAATTATTTGTAAATATGTTAATATGTTATAGAGATTTAATATTTTTAGTTATAAAATTAAATAATTTTTTTATTTTATATATATTTACACTATTTTTTTTGTTTAAAGAGAGTAATTAAGATTTAATTATAATAATATTTTTAATTTAAATCTGTTTTTAGAAAATAAGATATATTGTCATTTGATAATACTTAAAATAACACTTTATTTATAATATTGCCATTGTGTTTCTCATTTACATCCGTTTTTTTCCGTTTAAAGAAAGTAATTGAGATTTGATTATAACAATATTTTTAATTTAAATTTATTTTTAGAAATATTATTGTCACCTTAATAATACTTAAAATGACATTTTATTTATAAAATTGCCATCACATTTGTTATTTACATATGTTTTTAGTATATCAGATATAAATTTTAAAATTATAATTTTTTTCAGTAGTGGAATATGCAACACATCTTTTGACATTCTTCAACTTTGGCAAAGAAAAGAGAACCCCATAAAAAATCTTCCTCAAAGCACGGTCTCTTACTTCTGCTTGAAGTTTTTTCTCTATATTCCCCAAACCAGAAACTCTCAATACCCACAACTTGGAGAATCTCCATTCATCAAAGTGAAATAAAAATGATCAAAGCAGCCATGCATGTGTCATTGGATAATGGTAATCATAAGTGAGAAGAAAAATATTATTAAAATAAAAGAAACTCAGTTTTCGTGGTAAAATCCAAAACTATGATTTTTTGTGTTCCTTTATAATTTGATGGTGGGTCTATATATAATAAATATACGTAATTTAATTTTCTTATTAAAGTTATTGTGATTATGGGTCAAAATTATTTTTGCCTTTACCCCTTTTCTTTTTATTGATTGGGGGCCTTCCTAACAAAGTTGTCTCATCTACTTTGAGGAGTATCAAAATGATCCAAAATTAGCCTTCTTAGAGTGGTCCATTTATTTTAAAGGATTGTATTTCTTTTTCCTTACTGTCATAAAAATATGTTTCTTTTTCCTACCATAATGCATGGTAATCATTTCATTTAAAAACACATACAACTCACAAAACATGCAGATATAATATTTGTGTGGAGTATGACGTTCATGCATTACTTTTGAACCTTGTACTGATTGCCTTTAATTTTTTAAGGAGCAAACATTTTTTATTAAAACATAATCCATATGATAAGTAATAATGCTGTTTATTAACAATAAAAAAAATAATAATGCTGTGATTTTGTCAAATAAATAATAATACAATGATTAGGCTTTAAAACCAAACATCATAGTATGTGGAGTATGGAGTTGATATGTAACATTATCCTAATCAATTATAATCATTTGAGTTTTTTTTTTTTAAATTGATCCAATTTAATTTTTGTTGTTTTACATTTTTTTAGTTATATAAATAATTCAATTATAATTTTGTTATATCTATACAATCTATTCGGTGGTGGATCAATAGTTGTTCAATGAACACTGAATTAATAGTGCTTTACTATAGTGAATTTAAGTTTTCATGCGATGGAAAGAACATGAAAGTTATGTATCACTTTTGTTGTAATTTATGAAAAATAAATATTTATGGATATGTTTTAAAATGATAAGAAATGTGCAAGTGAATAAATGACAATAAATGTATAAGAAATAGTCTCACATAAAAAAGTGATTTTCACATTAAAGTCTTTATAAAGAGTTATTTTTATTAACTCAACAAAAGGACAAAAGAGAATAAAGCGCCACAAGGACAAGTGTGTTGGTCTCAAGTATTATGATATTTGTCTCCTTCATGGCGACACCAACTCTGGCTCTTGGACCGGGTCCGAGGGCGTGGACATAGAGGCGCTAGTGGTGGTTTGTAGCCGACACTTGAGCACTTTGTTGCTCTTATTGTTTGATTGTTGCTTGTGTTTGAATTTTAAATTCGAAAATAGGCACTGGTGCCGCTCCGGCAGCTTTCGGCCGACATGTGCAGCTAGTCGCCACATATGGCAAATAAACGTTGTTCCTGTTGTTTGATTTTTTCTTGTGTTTGAATTTTAAATTCGGAAATAGGCAACACTTTGTGAAGTGTTGCAGAATAAAAATATGTAACTTTTGAAAAGTGTTGTTGTAGGCGAAATAATACAACTTTTTGGTAAAACTGTTGCTGAAAGAATGTTGTTTCATCAAGGTTTGCAATCTTGAGAAACAACACTGACATGACCTATAAATAGATAATTTCGAATTTAGAAATCACATCACAAAACATATATCCTCTTTAGTTAAATTTCAAATTATCTTCCCTACATTAGATTTTTCATCTTTCTTGGGTAAACTCGAATATAAGCTGAATTATCTTGGGTATTCATTCATAGAAACTCTAAGATATTCGAGAGTGCTTGAAATTTTATAAGAAAAGTTATTCGGCCCATTTTGTAAAGTAGTTTATACCTACCAAGACATACTTGTGATTTTAAAAGATGTGGATTTAATTTCCCCAATCAAGTCCAATGCCCTGCCTCTAAATGAACATGGCTTAAAGATCAAATGAAATTCAATAGTGGGGACACATTATATTCCTATATGCCATTTCCATAAGACAATGACTCTTTAAATGACCGTTCATCTATCAAGATTATTCGTTCAAAGATTCTACTGGCGTTGATCTTTCACTTTCATCTTTGAGTATTCCTCTCGATAAAGATGACAATGATGAGCAAGATGAAGATCTTTCTTATTCTTTCTTGAGTAGATGGATCACCTCCTTATGTTTCTCGACAATCTTATTGTTTCTAGATTCATCCTGAAGCTCAACAAATGCATTACTATCTTTTGAATTGAGGATTGGATCATATTTATGGTTCCAACTTTTAATTCTTAAATAGTTGTTAGATATAAAATTTCTAATATAGTCTCCAATGGTTCAAATATTGAGTATCATCTACAAGAATGTTTCTCATACTCATTTGAATACCAACTTATTAGATTTGCGAGTTCATTCTCTCTTTCTTGTTCCATGAAAAAACTTTATAAATCATCTCAATAGTGTCCCACACTTTCTTGACAGAATCACAATTAAAGACGTAACATAATTCCTTAAAAATTAAAGAACTTATTAAAAGATGCACTAGAAATTTATAGATTTTTAACAAAAACATTTAGCCTACTCTTATCTCCAAGAATTTCTCTATTGAGAGTTTCTCCTATGATAGGCGTTTTTTATAGGTTTTTCCCACAAACCTCCTTAAAAAGTATGGAGATTTAAAATGGCTATCTACAAAACCAAACATGAGTTTTAATAACAACTACTCTCTAAATTAAACACAATATTTTGTACAAGGCTGTTCCCAAACCAGATTAGAGAGTTTACAGCATGTGCATCTCACAAACTAGAGTGAAGATATTAATGAATAATCTTTTGAATCAAATGAGATATTTTAGAATAGGTTATGCTCACGAACAAAATAGAGGCTTTGTCGGATCTCCTAACAAACAAAACAAGATCTTTTCACTTTTGTTTAGCTCAAAACCCAAAAATTATCTTACAATATATATTACAAATTTTCTCCCACACCATAACCAAATACCTCAGAGGTAAATTTCACTCTCAAGACACTAAGGGTATGTTTGGTTGTCAAGAGAAGTTATAAAGAGAGAAATTGG
Organism: Vicia faba; assembly: GCA_948472305.1. Taxonomy (NCBI): domain Eukaryota; kingdom Viridiplantae; phylum Streptophyta; class Magnoliopsida; order Fabales; family Fabaceae; genus Vicia; species Vicia faba. The sequence continues at coordinate 758,762,002 of OX451740.1, read as the reverse complement.
CGAGAGAGAGAGAGAGAGAGGATGATGTGAGAAATAGAGTAGATTTGATGTATTATTTGATATAAAAGAAAGAGAAGGGAAATAGAGAAAGAGAATATAAATATATTTTTGAATGTACTAATATTTCCTTGTCTATAAATATAATATCAAACAAAAATATTTTTTAGCTTAAAAAAAGTTCTAATTAATTTAAGAATTAAAATAAATAATCACATTTTTTAATTTAAAAACAACTATCAAAGAAGTTAATTTTTAATTTTAAAAAAAAAAATTTTCGAATATTGATTACCGTAAATTAAGTTATATTATTGTAACATATTTTGTTTAAATAACAATCTTGAGCTTTTTCATAAAAATAATGGTGTTTTTGAGTTCCGTTCTCCCCAAAATGAGTGGTGGTGGCCTTATTCACTCACTCACACTTGTACGTAACTATTATGTGAAAAATCAATTGAAATTTGAGACAAATAATTTACCATACCAATAAAACAATTAATAAAATGCAATGTTTCAAATTATTTAGAGTAAACCAGGTGACTGCAATTGGAGAGCACCCCATTTTAAATTTATTTGTAATTTTGAAGATGAGCAAGACTTGGGAAAAGAAGTCAACTTAAAGAAGTGTTTACTTTGCCTTCTCTTTCTTCGCTCATATGCGAAGAAATGGAAAAGACATGGGTCTCACGTTTTGGACTTCTATCTTTCGTGTTTCCCTTTAAACCAAACGGAAGAAGTTTAGTGTCTCTCTCTTCTTTATTTCACTTAAACCAAACACAATGTAAGGAAAAAGTTGAGAAATGAGATAAGAGAGTGGAGAGTTAGAAATAGTATTCGAAATATGATTTCTAATGTGAATGAAACGATAAAATAAACCTTTATTTATAGGACAAGGTATGGCTTAAACCCTAAACCTCGTGGGTTTTTTTAATGCTCATAATCGATTATGTATATCACATTGTGAAATTCAAATAAGGAATATTATGAAATGGTTTCATCATAAATCAATTATGGCTTCCACTAATTGATTATTAGGGTTACAAAAGGGATAACTGGTTAATCCTAATGGGCTAATCGATTATTCGATGTAAAAACCCATTTAATTAATTCGAGAGAGTCTCTAATCCATTAGCTATGTACAAAAATGTTTCTCGATAGTTTTAAAAAATTAGAGGATTTCTGATCATTAAAAAGTATGTGTTTTATTTTCCTTACTAATTAAGGAGCTAATCTTATACCTTTACAAAAACTGATCACTAGCCAACGTAATCCATCCTTGAGATCCAAGAAAGCAACAAATCGAGGCAAGTGAGAAATAAACATCTTGTATAACAAAGGTGCACAACAAATAATCATCCCCTCTTGGTAAGAATTTCAGAGTTTAATGGAGTAATAAGCATCTCTAAGCAACGCGGAGACTGGATTCCCAATCAAGAAGATTCCTAATACATTAATATGAACAAAATTGTCGACATTAGGGAACAATAACAACCCATATGTGAGTAGAGCAAAGATAGCCTCAAAAGCGTAAACACTCTTCATCCTATCAAAGTAACGAGCTTTTTTTCATTAAGAACTTAGAGGTTAACCCCCTAATACCTCCTTTAAAAGTCATACGAGCCTCAATCTCGTCCTTTTTTAGGTGAGTAAGTGATGCAATATCTTGAGACTTGGGTTCTTATTCCAAACTAGAGAAAGGAACATTATTAGTAATATGTCGATCAAGAAGATAAGAAAACTCCTCTAATGTAGGCATAAGGTGATAATCTGAAAAGGTGAAGCACCTATAACGGATCATAGAAATGGACCAAAGTAGTGAGAATTCCATCCTTCATGTTGACACTCAAAAGATATAAAAACACTCCATATTTATTTTTGAAAGCCTTGAGATTGTCAACCAAAGACCCCAACTTCTCAACTCTTCTACCTTAGGAATCTTGAAACGGTACTTCTGAGTCTTTCTCCTTCCACAATCTATGATCAAAGAGTACCTGTGATATTTGCAAAGAGAAGTCTTAAGTTCCTTAAAAATTTGGTTAAAGAATACTTATGGGTGCATAAAAGCATGATGATGTAAAAATCACACACAAGATCACAAACATGTGGGGTTCATAGGTTCGACTTAATGGGCATGAAGTAAAAGGTACTACCCCCAAGGTATGGACTAAAGGTTTATATCACCTGTAGAACAAGGTTCTAAAAGTTCATAGAGTCTATGATCCTCTTTCATATATTACCAACGTCCCAATTTTCTTGGTAATTAGTAATATTCTTAAGAGAAACTCGTTTGAATGTAGTATCTCATGAAAGATATTTCAGAATTACTCTTTCATAGTCTCCTCACTACATCCTAAAAGGCCAAGATGGGTTAAGGATTCTACTGTCCTCAGCTTCTCAAGCTCCCAGGTTAAAAGCATCAATATCTTTCTGATTACTCGGTAAACAAATACTATAGTCAAGGAAGCCTGTACTGAGCGGGGATCTCATGCCAACTTAATCAGGATTAGTCCTTTAAAGTCAACATTCCTATACCATCCATCATATAATTAAGTTTTCCCAAGTCCGGGTATAGGACTTCCAATAGATCACCAAGCACCCTGAAAACTAAAAAAATCTAGACAAACAGGCATATATATATATATATATATATATATATATATATATATATATATATATATATATATATATATATATATATATATATATATATATATATATATATATATATATATATATATATATATATATATATATATATATATATATATATATATATATATATATATATATATATATATATATATATATATATATAATATCACATACGCAGATAAACAAAGATAGACTCAAACCACATAGAGATAGTCCACAGTGAAGTCGCAAATTTTTTTGTAGCGGTAAAAAGTTGAGACTAAGTCATTGATTGACTTAAGTCACAAAGTGAAAGTCGCCATTACACATTGTTGTTTCCAAAGAAATGGTAAAATAATGAATACAACTCAAATTAAATAGAGATCAAGGTAAGGGATTAGTTTTTAAAAGGGGAGGTATTAGTACCCTATGATTGGATGGCTTTCCCGGCGAGGCTGTGAGAACACTTATCGATTCATTTGTAGTATATTCTTTGAATAAATCCACCACTTTTTGTATAAATATGTATATTGAGTGTATAATCTAGTTTTAGTATATTTGTGTATGTCTTGATAGTTTTATATTCATTTTGTAGGCATTGATGTGTATTTTGAGCATAAGTAATAAAGTGTCGAAGACACGGCTTCAAACGCGCGATTTTGAGCAATTCATCAATAAAGAAATCTCAAAAAAAATATGATAAAAAAATAAATTTGGTTGATATTTAGTCATTGATAGATAGGAAATTGAATAAGCTTTTCAACGCTTCTAACCGTGTGCAAATTGGAGTTACGGTTCTAAAGTTATGGTAAAAATACAAAGCTGGTTTTTTCAGAACACAGTGAGCGCGCTAAGCGCGCTGTGAGGGCGCTAAACCCGGTCTGCAGGTTTTTAAAAGTTTATAAATAGAATTATAAACAAATTTTTAGGGTTATTCTTTGGGTTATTTGTTCCGAAATTCATCACCTTTATTTTTCATAGGTTAAATCTTAGAAAACAACATTTGTGGCTTGTAATCGGATGATTCATGGTCGGGAGATTGATTGATCGTGTCTGACACTGTGCAATATTAGGGTATTTCCCCTCTTTTCTTCTATTTGTAACCCTCTAGTTCTGGGGTTTGTTTGTAAGTATGCTTTGTTTTTTATGTATATTGATTACTCATGGTGTTGTATGATTCTTTCTTTACAAATCATTCTTGGTGATTGCTTACTTTATTTGGATTTAAGTTGCTATAGACATATACTCCTTAGATTCGGATTTAGGATGAATACCTATAGATTTTTAACTCTAGGCATAGATTAATGCTTAGTAATTATGTGGGTATCGACTCTTAATACGTCCGTGTTGTTTTAGTTCCACCAGACATCATCGACGAAGAGCAAAACAGTTGTTTTCTCACTTTGCATTAGACATAACCTCTGTGTGAGTGGTACATTATGATTTTGGTGAGTGGTTAAGATTGAGTGCAACTGAGTAATTAGTTTAAGTATTTAACGAGTATGTGAAATACAATGCCGATTATTTTCTCCTTTTCAAAGAATGAAATTCTTTGATGTAAACTCTACGGTATCCACTCTTGTTATCTATCTTATGAGTATGTTTAATCTATGCTTACTGTTTACTAGTGCTAAAGGGATAATGCATGCAAAATAAAGGAGAAAAGAATGTAGGGAAAATAAAAGTTGTGCTCGTTCGGGCCTTACCACAATGCCTACGTATCCCTTTTAAGGAATCAGAGCAGCCGTAGTTCGGCTTCAAAAGTTTTTTGTTGGTTTGTATTTTTTTATGAACAGTATTAATTACGCATTCTGCCGCAACTCGACCATTGGAGATTTACGCATAAACACAAAAGTGAATTAACATGTTCTTTTGAAAAAGGTTTGAAAGAAAATCCCTAAGGCATAAAAGATTTTGCGTTGGTTGATATTTTTTACCTTAAAAGTATTTGAAAGTTGTTAGATCTTTTATGCATTTGCTAAGGAAAAGAAAGTTTTTGTTTTAAATGCAAGGATGCAAAGGAAAATAAAATGTATAAGGGAGACTAACTTAAATATATCCCTAATGTTATCATACAATGATTGATCCTATAGTTGAGTTTTAAAGGGAAATCTCTACCCTATGTTTACACGCTTGGATAACAATCCTAATATCTATCCCAACTCATCATCTATAGATGAATCAAGAAGTTCTAAAGGAGCATAGAAAGGGTCTATCACCTAAAATATGTCTATCTTGAATCATCATCTATAGTTGAGACGAGAGCTCCTAAGGGAACATGTCGAGGGTATGTCATCTATAAATATGCACACAAAGATGAAGTCAAGCAAGCAAGCCAACAAGCTCAAGAGAGAATAAACAATATGTCGAGAGCATCACATACTAACTCAAGTCAAATGCCTAACCAAGATATTAAGGATCAAGGTTGGAAAACAAATCAACAATTAAAAGGCTCAAGAGAGCACACCCAGAGAGATCCTATCTAGGCTAGCATGCCAAAGAAAGTCTATCAAAACTATCCTATGGGGAACATGCAATGAGAGCAAAGTTGTGATCTTAATTTCTAAATTGAGTGACTCATCGATCAACAAGAAATTAAGGAAAGCGATGAAATCCAATAGGGAGCATGCACTGAGAGCAAAGTCGCAACCTCAATTTCTAAATTGAGTGACTCATCAATCAATAACCAGGTAAACAAACACAAGCACAACACATATAGTAAATAAAGTGTGGAATGCCTGCTACAGGTCTTTAAATAGCAACTTCGAGTGCAATCTCTTTATTTCCTGCTTCCTACTTCTCATGATCTCTAGAAAGCGATAAATGCTCCTACTATACATGACCTCTAGAAAGTGCTAAATGTAATATTACAAAAAATAGCCTGAAACCATATTAAACGGATAATAAAAATCCGCAAAAACCAATTCAATGCGTGGCTAAAGCTCGGAGGGCGCCACAAACAAGCATCAACAACAAATAGCGTCAGAAGCATGAACAAAATATGCAAGCAAAGCGTATCCGTCACCAAAGTGAATGGTATCCAAATTTCTTCTTAAAGTATGCATATCTCACAAAATTTGTTAGTAGATAACAACAAAATCAAACGCGATAATGGAAATTAGCAATATGCACAAAAATGAAGTATGAATATGTGCAAGACAAAGCAACAAGTCAAAGGAGCATAACATAGCATTCTGGACAACAACCTCGTACTCATGAAAATAGGTGCAAAAACCGGTTTCGAAACATCCAAACTTGCTAACGATATCGAAGAATTGCTCAAATAAGTACAACAATGCATTATTCATAAGCTAAAGCTCAATGCACATGCGAAATACAAGTTCCGGACAGCATTACGCGCATTTTGATACTCATCATGAATCGATTTAGAAATCAATGTTTTAGTGCATTAATCTTGAACATTAGCATGATATGGTTATCCGGAACTTGCACATGAACATGTAACCTCAAGATTGATATAAAAATCAAGAATCAAGTCTTAAAAGCACATGAATTTAATGTATTAAAATTTATCAACAAATTGCTAATTAACTCCAATTCATGAGTTTATGTATTTATGCCAAAAGTGTGATGAATAAGAATTAACTCACAATTTGTCAAACGTAAAAGTTTTGAATCAAAATAGATTTCGATACGCTAAATTCACAAAGTTCTCAAGCAATTAGTTAAAACCAAATGATATTACTTGACATCAAAGTATGAGTTAACACATAAAAAGTATCACAATTCAAAAATGAAACACAAGATAATATGCAAAAAACTTGAATCAGAAAGTTAGAAAATTAATCGAAAAGCATCCTAAATTAATTGCAAAAATTAAGGCGACATAGAAATATGCCAACGGTTCCAAAAATTAATGCGGTTCGGCCAAATTTCTTTCCGAAATGTGATTTTTGAAACTGCTACAGTAGCAGAAAAATGGAATGAAATTTGTCCGAATCAAAAAAATACTTGCGTGAGAGATTTTGGATGGCCACAAGAAAATTGGTTTTCAATAAAAATGTCAGAAAAACTCAATACGGATCAAAAGTTAGAGTAAAAACACCAATTAGAAATGGCATTTGAGTCCATTAGAATTTACCTCAATTCATTGAAATTACAAGCAATAAGTAATCAACCAAAAATTGGTAAAATATTAGTTTATGTCAAGAATTAGTAACTTGAGACCATATGCAAAAATGCATTTCAAATGCACAAAAATATCAATGACCATCAACCAAAAATAATTGGAAACATGTAGTAAAGCTTGAAAATCAAAGATTAGGCATAAACTACACTAATTGTTAGTTTATGTTACAACACCTAAATCATAGTTAGTGTTAGAATCTACCTAACCTAAACTATTAACAAATTTTACATCAAGAATTAGAAACTAGTGTTAATCTAATCAAGAGTTCAATCTCTCAAACTAGTGTTAGTTCTAACTAGTTTTCTATAGCTAATTCAACTTAAACACTAGTGTAACTACAACTAGGGCTAAAAATTAACACATCAACACTATGTCAACTTTAAGTTACAACCAAAATCAATTTCTCAAGTTCAATTAATCACTTATTTCAATAAGAAATTCAATAAAATGGTATTAAATTCTCAATTCAAATCAATTCTCAACAATTAAGCATCAAATATACAATTAAAACCTCAATCAACACAAAACCAAGAAAAAACACTTATTCCAAAAAATAACTTATTTTAAAAAGCGCTTAATTCAAGAAAACTCACAGATAGAAGTGAAGAGAATCCTTAGGTATAAAGATCGCGACGAACGGATCAACAATCGGAGAATAATTGCTCTTGATCTTGACTTTTAGATCTTGATGAAGATGTTGTTGTGTTCTTGATAAAAAAGGTGTACAACTTTGATTTGATCTTTGAGAGAATTTAGAGAAAAATTTTTATTGTTTGTGGAGATTGGTGAGGTTATGAGAGAAATTGGAGTAAAAAGAATATATAGTATGGGCTTATGTGAGTGGATTTGGTTAATGGGCCTCAAATATCCATAAATACTAATGTAGAATTTTAATTTACTTGAGTGCGACACGTTCCGGGAAAATTCACAGGAATCTTGGTGCGACTTTCGAAGTTGAAATGTGAAACTAAAATGTAGCCAACTTCGAGAAAAACATTGTGTCTGAAGATGGGCTAAATCACATAAACGATGATTTATTTATGATTTTTTTAAGTTTCGTCTCAGATGAAAATATTTCTCGGTTCAGGATTTTCAAACGCATTATGCGCGCTTCAGACCAAAAACGAAGGCCTTCGGGATACTGCTCGAAATGGAAAGATGAAATAAATATTATCTAACTCAATTTATGGACCAATTCCACCGGAACCAGCTCGATACGATAAGAATCGACCAAGTTAGTATTTTCTGAAGATGAAGGAGGCGAACACTTGTCACAATTTTCTTGTGCGAACATATTTGATAAATTCATATATTCAAAGACTCTCTGAGTAGAACTGGTTTCCAGCCGTGAGATACGAAATGTAGATGACATTAATACGAATCTTGGGCAACCGGAACGGGTTCAAAACGATAAACGACCTTCGAGTTATTAATTTTTTAGCGCGCCGAAACTGCACTTTCAACACCTTTTTCTTTGTATTTTTCACCATATAACTTCCAAAAGAACCGCGCATTCGGAGACTTTCCTTTGAGAATTAGCTTTTGGTCTGAACATGAAAATTGAAGAGTACATCGAGACAGTTTCAAAACCTCAAGAATCAACCCAAAATACCATTCCAAGCTGGAGATACGAATTTTTAAACTTAGATCAGTCAAAACACTGTTTCCAATTCACAGTGTTTAAAATTCACCGAAACACCCAAATCCTCCATAACTCAAACATGCGTTGAAAAATTATGAGAGCTTTGTTGTGTTAATAAAATACCTTGATTCCATGAATACGGAACCAATGAGATGCATGCATGTGTATATGAAAATAAAGTATAAGTCAATCAACATTAAAACAAGGAGGACAAATTTTGGGGTGCAACAGCTGCCCCTATTTAATCGCCTTCAACCTGAAGGTGAGATTGGCGCCAGCCTTTCGAACTTTCAAGGTGGAAGAAGATTAAATACTTAAAAGAACCCGAAAATTTGCACTTCGAATCCTAGTCAGGTATTATTATATTTTTTGGTTTTCTATATTTTCTTCTTTTTTGCTTTTTGAGTAAAAGGGGTTATCAGGGATAAATGTATGTCAGACCATGGATAGACACACAGAAGAGAACTTGGTTATCAAGAAACATATGTCCGGAGTTAGTAGCAGACATAAGGAGGATATTGAAGATGGAAGAGATCTAACAAAGTGATCTCGACCAGATATATCAAGGAAGGATGAAATCTAACACAACAATTTCCACCAAAGATATCAAAGAAGGAAGATACCTAACACAACGGACCCGACCGAAGATATCGGAGATGGAAGAGATCTACAAAGTGATCTCAACCGAATATATCTAGGAAGGATGAAATCTAACACATCAATTTCAACCAAAGATATCAAAGAAGGAAGAGACCTAACACAACGGGCTCGACTAGAGATATCAAAGATGGAAGAGATCTAACAAAGCGATCTCGACTGGATATATCTGGGAAGGATGAAATCTAGCACAACAATTTCAACCAAAGATATCAAAGAAGGAAGAGACCTAACACAGCAGACTCAACCGAAGATATCAGAGATGGTTGAGATCTAACACAATGATCTCGACCAGATATATCAAGGAAGGAAGAAGTCTAACACAACGACTTCAACCAAAGATATCAAAGAAGGAAGAGACCTAACACAACGGACTCGACCAAAGATATCAGATATGAAAGAGATCTAACACAACGATCTCGACCAGATATATCAAGGAAGGAAGAAGTCTAACACAACAACTTCAACCAAAGATATCAAAGAAGGAAGAGACCTAACACAGCAGACTCGACCGAAGATATCGAAGATGGAAGAGATCTAACAAAGTTATCTCGACTGGATATATCAAGGAAGGAAGAAGTCTAACACAATGATTTCAACCAAAGATATCGAAAAAGGAAGAGACCTAACAAAGCGGACTCAACCGAAGATATCAAAGATGGAAGAGATCTAACACATCGATCTCGACCAGATATATCATAGAAGGAAGAATTCTAACACAACGACTTTAACCAAATATATTAAAGAAGGAAGAGACCTAACACAGTGGACTCGAGCGAAGATATCAAAGATGGATGAGATCTAACACAGTGATCTCAACCAGATATATCAAGGAAGGAAGAAGTCTAACACAATGACTTCGACCAAAGATATCACAGCAGGAAGATACCTAGCACAGAGGACTCGTCCGAAGATATCGAAGATGGAAGATATCTAACAAAGTAATCTCAACCGAATATATCAAAGAAGGGAAACTAACTGCAGATAGACTCCTGGAGAAAGAACACTAAATGAAGGTGAGGTGGGAGTAAAATATACATGTCTAGTCAGAGTTAAAAACATATAAGAAAGAGACCGATCGACATAGAATCTTAACAAAGGATTCCTGCACAAGGACGCATCAACAAAGAAGCTAAGCCAAAAGTAGACTTTTGGAGAAAGAATGCTGACCAGAGGCGTACTTCTGGGGATACAATGCAACATTAGCTCTGAATAGAATGACGATTGAAGGAGAACTTGTGATTATAAAATAGAGACCAACTGTATGGAGTCTAAACACGGATTGCCAACACATGTTGGACTTTAAGAGTTACAAACATGCAAGAACTACAAAATCCTTCAGGCTAAAGGCAGGGTGTAATTCTTTAAGAGTGGTAATTATCTGATATTAGATTGACACTGGTGGTGTAGAGTAGAAGCCTTGGTTTCATGAGGTGAAAATATATCTCGAAGCTCAAGAGTATCCTTAAGGTGCGTCAGTCAATGACAAGAAATTCCTGCGGAGGTTCTCAGCCATGTTCTTCTTTAGCAATGGGATCTTATATAAGCGCAACGATGATTCAATTTTGCTTCGTTGTATGGACAAGAAGTAAGTAGAGAAGATCATGGAGGATATGCATGAAGGTATATTTGGAACTCACCATAGTGGACATACTAAAGCTAAGAAGATTCTGAGAGCTGGTTACTATTGGTCGACCATGGAAACCGATTGTCATCACCACTCGAGGACTTGCCACAAGTGCCAAATTTATGCTGATAAGGTCCACGTGCCTCCAATTCCTTTGAACGTCATGACTGCTCCTTGGCCATTTGAAATGTGGAGCATTGACATGATCAGAGAAATCAAACCTACTGCCTCTAATGGACACCATTTCATTCTTGTCGCCATTAACTACTTTACCATGTGCGTAGAAGCAGCTTCATTTTCCTTAGTTACCAAGAATGTCGTGGCCCGATTCCTCAAGCACAACCTCATTTTTCGATATGGTATCCCTGAGAGGGTCATCATTGACAATGGCACAAACCTTAACAATTCCATGATCACTAAACTTTGCACGCAGTTCAAGATCAAGCATCACAACTCTTCTTCATGCAGACCTAAGATGAATGGTGCAGTGGAAGCTGCTAACAAAAATATAAAGAAGATTGTGCAAAAGATGGTGGTGACCTATAAAGACTGGCATGAGATGCTAGCATTTTCTCTTTATTTCTACCGTACTTCAGCATGAACATTAACTTGGGCAACCCTTTTCTCTTTGGTCTATGGCATGGAAGTTGTCCTACCTGTCAAAGTTAAAATCCCTTCTCTAAGGATTATGAAAGAAGAAGACTTAAACGAAGACAAATGGATTCAGACTAGGTTGGATCAGTTAAATTTTATTGATAATAAGAGGCTTGCAACAATTTGTCAATGTCATATGTACCAGCAACGCATGACCAAAGCATTCAACAAAAAGATCAAGCATCAGGTATACCCGGCTGGTGACTTAGTAATAAAGCGCATCATTCTTCCATAAGGATATCCCAGGGGAAAATGGACTCCCACTTACGAAGGGCCATTTGTTGTTAAGAAAGTATTCTTGGGAGGCACTATGATGCTAACCACTATGGATGGCGAAGATTTCCTACACCTTGTGAACGCGGACATAGTAAAAAAATATTACGCATAAGAATGACCCGCTAGCTTGACATACTTAGGCAAAATTAAGGGCATCCCAATGAACATAAAGGGGTTTGGGAAAAAATAATGGATATATACAAAATATTATACACCCGGCAAGTCGTAAACCTAAAAGGGCGGCTTGGGCAAAAAAGGGAATCCTGGTGAACTGAAAATCCGAAAGGGTGGTCCAAGAAAAAATTAGGGATTAAAGAGTATGAGTATGTCCCATTGGATCACTTACAGCCAATTTTATTACTAAGGTCAAAAGTTCAAATGGTACAAAATCAGCACAACCAACTTCTTCTAAAGACAAGGGATGATATTCAAAGGCATATGGGTAATAGCATAGTTGGAACCCAATGAGATCACTTCCACATGGCTATATACATTTGTTTTCAATTTGTACTCTTTCAGTTTACGACTACTTCCTCTTACTAGGATTTCCATCTCTTTGTACAAAATTGCCTGTTTATAGGCAAATTACCAATACAAATATAATTTGAAGTTCAAACTTTTTATTTTTCTGTTTTGCTTGCAAAAACGTCCAACGACTAAAATTGAATGAGCATATGCATATGAACATGATTAACTATTAACAAATAACTAAGAACATGGATAAACATTTACTCAAGATTATAGGAGCTGGGATGACACTCAAGATGTCCATAAATCCCCACGAAATCCCTTTCATAAGGTTATCTCCAATGAAGTCTCCAGAACCACTTCCATGAGATTATCCCCCACAGAATAGTCTCCCCAAATAAGGGTATATTCCTCGCAATGTCCCCGGCAAGTAAAGAAATATAAATCTCTTTTCCGGCAATATTACCAACCTACATAGTCCCAATCTGTACAATTCGTGGAAATTTTCTTCCACAGCTGAATTTGTTCCTCCAAAACTGAAAAATAACAACCCTACAAAATTTCTTCTCTTTAAGTAAATTCAACTCCCCCAAGAGATTTTGTTTCCTTAGCAAAATAATATCTCCATCAACAAGGGTTTATTTCCCCAACAAGGTTTATTTCCTCAACAGACTACAATCTCCTCAGCTTAAGTCTATTCCTTAGATCACTATCCCTAGACAGTTTCTGCAAAACCTGGAATCTGACCAGATATCAGTCAAACTTTATTCTACCCAGATGAGTTGGAAGTTTAACCATCTCTTTTATCACCAGTCTGGGTATATAAGAAATAAATTCCCCAGTAGAGTAACAGACGACAAAGGTTCCTAAACTATACTCTTCAAACCAAAATTAATACATCCCCTGCAAAGTTTCCTCAAACAAGTTAACAGGACTCCCAAGCGGAAGCATTCTAGACAAGATTGAAGATACACATATTCTTCATCCCCAACAGTAGTCAGGGATTTATTTTCCCACACGAAGATACCGCACGGGTTTACAAATACACTTCAATAACATTTCACATTCACATATCATATAATATGCATACGAAACGCATATAGCACGATATCATTTATTTTGAGAACATCATTACCCAATGCATTTCATACATCATGAAATTGCATACAACTAAATATTTACATTTTCAAGAAAAATCAATCAACAGACCGATATTATCAACAAAACCTCAAAACATATTATAGGTTATTTCCTGAAACAAGACAGGGCAAATAACTACATGATGGACACTACCTTCAAACATCTGTTGGCTCAGATTTAATCGACTAAAGATTTATTCTAATACTTCTCTCAATAGACCTTTTTTTGGCTCAAATTAAATCGACCAAAGATTTATATTTATACTTCTCTTAGTTAAAGATTTAAAGACATATGTTGGCTCAAATTAAATCGACCAAAGATTTATTTTGATACTTATCTCAGTAGACCTTTTTCTGGCTCAGATTAAATCGACAAAAGATTTAATCTGATACTTCTATTAGTTAAATATTTTCAAACATAAGCTGGTTCAGATTAAATAGACTAAGGATTTATTCTGATACTTCTCTAAGTAGAAACTTTTCTGGCTTAGATTAAACCGATCAAAGATTTATTCTGATGCTTCTCTCAGTTAAATATTTTCAAACATCTTCTAGCTCATATTTAATTGACCAAAGATTTATTCTAATACTTCTCTCAGTAGACCTTTCACTGGCTCAGATTAAATCGACCAAAGATTTATTCTGATGCTTCTCTCAGTTAAAGATTTTCAAACACCTGCTGGCTCAGATTAAATCGACTAAGGATTTATTATGATACTTCTTTCAGAAGACCTTTTTATGGCTTAGATTAAATCGACCAAAGATTTGTTCTGATACTTATCTCAGTTAAAGATTTTCAAACATTTCTTGGTTCATATTAAATTGAGTAAGGATTTATTCTAATACTTCTCTTAGTAGACCTTTTTCTGACTTAGATTAAATCGACCAAAGATTTATTCTGATAATTCTCTTAGTTAAATATTTTCAAACATCTATTGTCTCAGATTAAATCGACCAAAGATTTATTCTGATACTTCTCTCAGTAGACCTCTTTCTGGCTCAGATTAAATTGACCAAAGATTTATTCTGATACTTCTCTAAGTTAAAGATTTCCAAACATCTACTGGCTCAGATTAAATCGAACAAATGTTCCGATATTTCCCTCAGTAGACCTTTTTCCGACTCAGATTAAATCGACCAAAGATTTATTCTAATACTTCTTCAGATACAGACGAGCAAATACTCATTCTGATATTTATATCAATAATTATCTATGGATGGAATCTATAAGCCCATCTTCGAAAATTTTTTGTCACCTCTCTAAATGGAATCTTTAAGCTCATTCCTGATATAATCAATAAACAATTTTACTTCGTGCACAAGTGAGTGCAAATTTTTGGGCACTTAAGTGTTTAATCATCTTCCACCTTCAAGTCAAGAATGGTGGACAAGCCAATCAAACTCTTCATCTTTAAGAAGATTGAACAGGGGTAGTTGTTGTACCCTAAAATGTTTCCTCTTTATTCTCAATACATTTCTCACAAAAGATCTTAAATTCTCAAGGATTCTGAAGGGTTTCATCAAACAAGCTCACCTCCTAAGCACAAAGCCTCCAATTTAGGCTTTTGATTTTCTCAAGGACAATTATACTTTTGATGCCTCAATTAACTTTCATGGTTCATTATAGGTCGCCAAGAATTCTAATACCAAGTTTTAAGTCTTACATTACAAATTTAATCAATCAATTGCTCAGATTACTGAAAATCAACTGTATTGGGTAAAAAGTCAACTATGGTCAACATACAGTTAAATTTCTTGATTTTTGGCTAACATCAACATTTTAAAGTCATATTCATCAAATCATCAAGGATGGATCATAATGTCTCAAGAAAAGCACTCAAATCATAAAAGGGGGAAAATTATCAAAAATTAGGGTTTTGATTAAGAATGATTGATTAGTGATTTTTGACCTAGTACATGACCTAATGGTTTGAAGCATAATCTCAAGGACTCAAACACAACATGTTGACCTAATTTCATGGCTCAAATTATTTCTCAAGATCAACGAATTGATAGTTGAAATTTGATCAATTGATGAAAAGTCAACTGATACACAAAAAGTCAAACTTTGACTTTTTGGTCAACATTAAATTTCAAAGATCAAAATTCATCCAGACATTCAAAGATTTCAAACTTTATCATGAAGAATCAAGAAAGTCAAAAATTCAACAAAAAAAGTCAAGATTTCAAATACTTAAAAATTTTCTAAGTGTTTTTATCCTTGATAATTTCAATACATCATGACAATTTTTCACCATGATGCAAGATGATTCAAGGAAAAATTTCAACATGAAAGTTGTAGATCTTGATGAACTCTACAACTTTGTATTATAGGGTTGATGTCCAAAAAATGCTTATATTTGAAGATATAAGGCCATGAAGTCATGACATTTTTCATAAAACACTTAGTGAAAATTTTGGCAAGTTAGACAAATTTTTTGTTCCAACTTCTTGGCCAATTTTAACCTAGCTCTAATTTTATTTATCCAAAGTGGTCAACATTAAGGTTGTAGACAATATTTTAAGCTTTCCAAAATTTCAATGAACTTTAAGAGATAATGCTTGAGCTAGGAGAATCAAAGAGAAGAAGTTGGACATCCATTCTTGAAATTTAGGGTATTTTCAAGACAAACACATAACCAAATATCAAGCCATGTTGTATAAGTATCACTTTGCAGGCTGCAAACTTGCAAATCACTCAATAATTAAATGCTTACACAACTGATTTAGCCATTGTCCGAGCATTTGGGCCATTGTCCAAGTGATTAATCCATTTTTGGCACAAAGGTAACATTGCCATTTTGGAAAAGTGTATTTAATCACAAAGTCCACTCTGCTTGAGCTTTGCACTTGTTCCTTCTGCACATACACAATCTCAAATCTAGAAGCAACTTGTCTAGAGCCTGTCAACCACCCTACAAGTCCTTGTACCATGCATTGAGACTATATTTGTCAAGCTTGCTTCAAAAACAAGTCAAAAAACTATAACATGTGATCTTATGAATCTGATCATTTCTAGCCTTCAAACCTCTTGAATATAAATAGAGGATGTATTTGCAAGCTAACGGATAAATGCACAAGCGCTAAAACTCCCTCAAACTCCCTTAAACTTAGAATTGATCAAAAACCTCCATAGCTTGTCATTTCTGAGCTTGAATTTCCATCTCAGAATCCACTCGTTCATTTCCTCTCCAAATTAATCACAAAGCATCTATATGTCATAAAAAAACTCATCCCCACACCTGTTTCACAACTGTAATATCATATTTCTCATCTTCCCAATTAAAAAACAGAGCTCCGCACATTGACTTCTCCTGCACGATTCAACCACTTTCAGCATAAAGTAAGAGTTACATTAGCTTCCTTGGAGTCCTCTGAAGTTATTCAGATTATCAACACACCTCCAAAAGTGCTCAAACTCCATACATAATTTCCATTTTTGAGGCAAGTATTCTCAACTTTGAACTCTCTCTACAAGCATCATTAATGGTTACTTTGTGAATAAAAAATATAGACATCATAGACTTGAAGCTAAGCATGCCATTCAATTTCAAGTATGTTGCATGAGTGATGTGAATTTTGAGTTTGAAATTTCTGGAAAAATTAGGTTTTATTTGGTACCAGATTAAATTTATTCTCATCTTTGGTTTTTAGCTTAAGTTATTTACCTGGTTGAAATCGTGGTTAAATTTCAAACAACTTTCATGTTTACATTTTCCAATTTTGGTGAGAAATGAGGAAGTTATAGATTTCAAAAATGTTGATGAATATTCTGGCGCGACGAAGAAGATGAAGTTATAATTAGGACTTAGTTTGTAATATATTTATTGGTTTGTGTATTAAACACCTGATGTATAGCCACCCCAGTGGTACAATGTGCGCATATAAGTCATAACTATGCGTCGTCCTGGGTTCGATCCAAGCATGAGGCATTTTTCTTTTTTTCTAACATTTACATTACATATCATGTGCAAGAAAGCCATGCACGTGTATCAAGTTCCCTCATCTCATCACCATTGGATCATTTTCTGATTGAATCCAACACATCAAAAGACAAGTGTATGGTGTACCTTATAAAATCAGCCACACATGATTAGAATGGGCGCTATACTCTATCTCTTGGGCCTTGTATTTTTTTTCTAATTCTAACCACCTTTTTTTTGTTAAACACATCGCAGACCCAATAACATTTTTTTATCACAAACTTTATCTTCTTTTTTCTTATTTCAACAACAACATATTTGGGTGTTTGCTATTTTCAAACATCTCTTTTACTTTTTAGTACCACCAACCCAACTATTTTCATTTCTTTTATATTTTATTTATTTTCATTTATATATTTATTTTACCTAAACCAAAAACCACCAAAAAATATACTTTCTTCATTAAATTAAAAATATTTTAATTTAGGCATTTTTATTTTATTTTGTTAAATTAAATTTTATCCTTTCTTTTATATTATAGAACATTTTCTTTATTAACCTTAACAAAAATTATTTTCTAAACAAAGTTAAATTAGACATAGGTTTTTATTTTAATAATTAATTAACCTTTCTCGTAATTAAATTAATTAATTCAACTAGGTTAATCTCTAAACCTTTTCATCAAAAACCCTAAAAAGACAATTTTTATTTCTTCTTCATCTTTTACATTTTTGTGTATTATTATTGTAATTCGCATCCAATGGTTTGTAATAGTAATTAGGGCTTTATTGCTTTCTTCCCCCTATTCATGAATTATACCCCCCATTCCCAAAGCATTGTAATAAAGTAGGACATTTAAATTCCGCAATTTATCGATTTCCTTATTATTGCTGGTAATTAGGATTTGCATGACAAGATTTAAAGTCAAACTTAGCAAAACCCTAATTCAAAGATAAATACTTGAAATAAAAACACCTTGCACACATGCACTTCTAAGGGTAACCCTCACTTGTTGCCTCGGATAAAAAACAGTCATGTCCCTCGAACGTGAGATGTTTTAGAAAAGACCCCCGTTTAAAAGGTCATAGTCCCTCGATGACCATTAAAATGTTGCCTTTGGTAAATGATCATTGTCCCTTATGACAATTTCTAAAACTTCCTATAAGTTGTCTTTTATGAATGTACGATGACCCACGCGTGTCTGTCACATCCAATGATAAGGCTCTTTAACAATCAATGGTAGATAAGCATTATGTAAAAGTGGAGGAAAAGAACAAAGACTTTTTGAGTAGGTAGATTGCTCGTTATTGCTTTCTCACAAACAAAACCATTTTGTATACATTCTCAACGATACGAGAATCATTATAAACTGGCCTTACATTGGCATTTTCAAACGTTTTTCCAAAACACTTCCTTTCAACAAATATTTTCAAAACCAACACTTTGTATACATTCTCAACGATACGAGAATCAATGAAAATTTTGCCAAAGTTAGGCGTTTTAAGAGCCCATATATCACTACGGATGAAAAGGGTTCTAACACCTTCCCTTTTAATAACCTACCCCCCGAACTCAAGAAAATTCTCAAAAGGTCTTTCCTCTTCTTTTCACCCTTTCCTTTATTAGATAAAAGAAAAGTCGGTGGCGACTCTTGCTATCGGCAACAATTGCGATAAAACGAAAAACACCTAAGTCAGTTCTCCCACCCTATCACAGGTTGTGATATAAGAATCAAGGAACAACGAAGTACAGAAAACCACAAGAAAGGGGGTTTGAATTGGAGTTTTCAAAATAGAAAACAATATAACACATTGGTTATCTCGGCTCGCATAAACTCAAATCTACTCCAGTCCACCCGTCAAGGTGATATCGCCTATCTCAATCGAGTTCTTAATCCACTAATAAAATATAATTACAAAATCACGAAGATAATTGTCAACATTTTCTTGAGATCAAACCAGAACTCTATTTCTCAAGGAAATACAATCTTTAACAAATATGCAATATATTTATAATTGCTTCTAACAAGCTATATCACAAATGTGAGGTTTACACAAATTATAGCACTAATAATGACTTAAGTGATTAAAGATATGAGCGTGTTTGGAGCGCTCTTGTTCGTATGAGTGAGTGTATATACGGTCCATCTTCATAGTCCCCTTTATATAGAAAAGATTCAGTTCCATTGGAGACATATAAACTTATTTTTGAAAGGTTAATGATTTGAGGTTTTAATATTCTTTCCAAAAATATAGATTTTGTTCCCAGTCATGATTTTCTAGTTGTTACTTTATGGATTTTGAATTGATTGTCATGAATGTGATGTTGGATCAGCAGATATTCAGAACTTTTAGTGCTTGGTGTCAGAACTTAAATATGGTGTATAGTTGATACTTCTTTGTTCTTTTTAGAACTTTCCCATCAGAGTATAACTGGAAACTTGGTGTTTCAGATGTTTGTCTTATGCATCCAATCTTCTTTTACTAGCATGTCACTCTTAGTTTCACTTTTAATCTTCTTATAAGCATGTTCTCTTCAGAGCTTCATATTTGTTCATTCACGTCATTATCCTCTTAGCTTTTATCAAAACTTCTTCGTACATTTAATCAAACGATCAGAAAGTATAATTGTTCTTCATAATAATTAAGTATTTGTTATCATCAAAACTATGAATTAAATGTATAACCAAACTATGTTATAACAATCTACCCGTTTTTTATGATGACAACACTTATATATTTTGATGAACAATTGATAATAGTAAGAGTTATTATTAGAGTCCCCCCTGAGTTGAATACTAAGATATAATAGAAAATATTATGACTAAAAACTTCCTTTAAGATGTTTGCTCATAAGATGTGGTTCTGAGATGTGATGGAAGATTTGAGAAGCCTATGTTGAAGGCTGGTAATGCATACCACAAGTATATAGAAGACTATTCCTGTAAACTTTTAGAATCAGAAGTTATGTTATATGAAAATGTTCAAGACTTAATCCAGAACTTTTATATCAAAGTATTTTAACTTCTCCCTCTTTTTGTCATAAATGAAAAAGAATAAAATAAGTAAAATATATAGAGAAAAAAGGTACCCGAGCAACAAAAGTCATGTATTTAAAACAAAAATGATCATACAGAAGATAAGCAAAACAAAACATCAAATCAACAACAAGATAAAGAATCAACTAAATCTAAGGTTGTGGAGGTGGAAGGCGTAAGAACAATGCTTCCAAAAGAACTTTGATCTGAGCGTTGGATTCTTCTTGTTTGCTCAGCATTCCCTTAATCTCTTTGTTGGTTTCATCTTGTTTATTCAGCCTTTCCCTTACAAGCTCATTCTCTTTCTTCAACTCATCCATAATTTTCAGCATAAGAGAAGTTGGCACAGTTTCTTCAACAGTCATATTTACAAAAGATTATTTAATCGAGTTTCCTTTGTCTTGGTAAAAGACTAGAGGTTGAGGTTCAGGAGATGGTTCTTGAACTTCTGGTTTTTGTATAAATTCCTAGGGATAGTTATCCAATTGTAGAAGAGGTTTATTTTACCAGAGTTTCAGGACTTGATCCTTAAAGACAATCAGCTGATCAGAGAAGTTTTCATGAGCGTAGTCATAATTGATTTCCTTTAGCTTGATGGGTTCAGAATTAAACCATTTTATGAATTGGGTCCATAGGGAGTCAGAAGCAGTTGGGTTTATATTATTGATGCAAATCTGCTTTAGAGTATAGACCTATTCCTGCATTTATGTTTCAAAGTCCAGCAACAATTTACCAAAACCTGGTTTTGTTGGTTTTGGTTTGGGTTTTGGAACAACTATTTTCTGGGAGGAATTAATTATGTTATTAAAGGCATACTAATCAACAGTAATTCATAGATGATCTTCGGATTTTTCTATGGAAGTGTGATGATCCAGGGAGTTGTGAATGGGAGAGGTAAGTTTGGTGCTGATATATGTGGATAAGGAGTATCTAGGATGATATGGGTGTTCTATGATTAAGGGATGATGATATTTTATGATTTAAGGTTGTTTAGAGGATAGGTTATGCCTTGTATTTCTAGTGTTGTTTCAGGTATTTGTTGTTTGGAGGCAGCATTTGGATTTTCGAGTTGGGAAGCATCAATTAATGGATCATACTGATCAATATCAGAAAGAACTTGGGAAAGTTCTGGATGAGTTTGAGCAGTATGTGTAGAAGGTGAGTTAATCAGAGTTTCATTAGTGGTTGTGGTGGTGTTGGTTTCAAAATTAAAGTCATAAAAAGTTTGTGGTGAGTGATGTTCATAACGTTTTGGAGATGAAGAGGGTTCATAGGTTGATAAAAGTAATTATTCAAAAGCAAAAATAAAAGAAGAAGTACCTTGTTTCTTAGCAACTTTAGGAGTCTTCTTATGATTTCCTTCACCGACAACTTTCCTTTCTTTGACTGTCTGATGAGTACCTCTTGTGGTTGAGGAAGATTCTAAATGCTAACATCAAGAACAGTTCCATCTCTTTTGCAAGCATCCAGATATCTGACAATGGTTTCAGGAGAATCTATTTGAGTGAAGATGGGAAATTTGTCCAAAGGAATTCTTCTAGTAGAGATAACTTCCTTTACAATATGGGTTGGGTCCTTCTTGATTTGATCTATGATCTTCATCTTTTTGAAATTTTTGGCATTTAGGGTTTTTCCAACGCAGGTTTACGACTCACATAATTGTTGAGCTTCACTCAAATGTTCTATCAGCTTCTTTTCCGTCAAAACATCTGAGATAAGTCTTCCCAATGGAGTCCAATCTCTTTTGTTTTTATCGTCTTCCCTTGTTTCCTTGACAATGCTCTTCGGATAATTGAACAGAAGAAATTGAAGGTTGATTCTGACCTTGGTAACAATGAAGGACAAAAGATATTGTTGATCAATGTTGATGTAGTCAGGAGAGCTTGTTAGTTTTCTATGATGGATGCATCCTAGAATGATTCTAGCCCAGATTCTGAGATAGTCTTTTGTATCTTTAATCTTGTTGGAGTGCACTCCAGAATCAAAAATTTCTTGAGAAACTTTGTTTAGATCAGATCCTTTTTCTGCCTTGTTACTACAACTGACTCTTGTTCCATCATGTCCAACGAGAGTTCCAATGAGTTTCTTAGTGATGATGATCTTCTTCCCCATTACAAGCGAAGTAACTTGATGTTGTCACACTTTTGCATGAATCCAGAATTCCTTAACCAGTTTTTGGAAAACTGGACAAACCAAACTATCAAAGAAGTTTGTGCACCCTTGAATTTCAACATCAGGAACAAGATAATATCCATTTTCTTAAATACTCTTAAAGTCTACCATAAGTTCATAGATAACTTCAAGATTCTGGACCAGCGAGGAGGATTCTTTTCGGTTTAGTATAGTTTTCTTCATTTTTGGATGGAACTTGATACAATAATGGTGTTTGTTAGAGTGAGATCTTGTGAAGAGTGTTGTTGTGAAGAGGAAGTTAATGTTCACAGGTTTTAGAAGAGAAGAGAGAAAAAATTGTAGAGAGAAGAACTTGTGAAGGTTATGGTGAGAATTGTTTGTGAGAAAAAGGTATATATATACAAATAAAAAACATGAATTTAATTACAATTAAAAACAAATTTAACACAATGATTACACGCATTAAATGATTTCTGACAAGGGAGGCGCGTGAAGATATTTAAAACAGTTATCGATGTAACTCACACCTCAATGCATCAACTCAAGCATTTTGGTAAACCAGAGTGTGAACACTTATTCAGTCTCAGAGTGACGTTATATTTTGGGTTGACAAATGTTGAAGTGGTGAACTGCTGATACTATCTTGAAATGAAACATTTTTGTCTTACGCTAAGATCTTCTAGATAGTTTATGAGTCTATTTTATTCTCACTCTTGAAAAATTATCAGAACTTTCTGAAGGTTAAATATGTAGAAATTTAATATCATTTCATTATTGACAAGATCCATGCTGAGATGTTTCAAAATGAAATTAAATTTATCTTCAGCAAGGGGTTTTATATCTATAAATTTTAAGAAAAGAATCCCCTTCTGAGTATAGTCCCTAATGAATGAATGTTTGGTTTCTATATGTTTAGCCCTAGAATGCAAGATAGGATTTTTAGAAAGAAAAATAACATAAGTATTATCACAGAGGACAGGAATGTTACTCTCGTATATATGATAATCTTCAAGATGAATCTTCACCTAGAGCATCTGAGTATTGCATCCATCTGTAGCTATGTATTCAACTTCAGTAGTTGATAGTGCTATGGTGGATTGTCTTTTGTTGGAAAAAGATATCAAGTTGTCTCCCATAAACTAGAAGCTACCAGAAGTACTTTTTCTTTCTATTCAAACTCCAGCAAAATCAGCATCGTAATACCCTACTAATTTGTATTCCTTGAATTTTCTCTGTAGAAGTTCTTCTCTACTTTCTTACCTACCTCTTCCTTTTCCAGAATGCATATAGGATGCATTGGATTTTTCGCTGGCTTACTTTATAACATGTCAAATTTCTTCGGAAGTTATTTAATATATTTACTTTTATGTATAAAGGTTCCTTCTGGAGTTTGATTAATTTGAATTCCCAGAAAGAACTTAAGTTCTCCCATCAGACTCATTTCAATCTCTTTCTGCATAGACTTTGCAAATTCTTTGCCCAAGGAGGACTTAGTAGACCTAAATATAATATCATATACGTAAATTTGACAAAGCAGGATATCATTTTTATAGAATAAAGTTGTGTCCACTTTCCCTCTGGTAAAATATTTTTCTAAGAGAAAGTTACTTGGTCTTTCATACCATGCGTTGGGAGCTTGTTTCAGACCATATAACGATTTCTTAAGTTTATAAACATATTCTGGATGTTTTTTATTTTCAAAACCAAGGGGTCGGTGCACATAGAATTCTTCATCAATATAACCATTTAAGAATTCACTTTTGACATCTAACTGATAAAGAATGATGTCATTATTTATAGCAAATGAAATTAAAATCTGATAGATTCTAACCTGGCAGCTGAAGCAAAGGTCTCAGTATAGTCTATCCCTTCTTGTTGACTATAACCTTGTGCAACCAATCATGCTTTCATTCTGACATCTTCTCCTTGTTCATTTAGCTTGTTTCTGAAGACCCACTTAGTTCCAATGATATTGAGTCCTTTTGATTTCGAACTAGATCCCATACATCATTTCTGGGAAATTGATTAAGTTCTTTCTACATTGCAAGTATCCAATCATTATCTTGGAGTGATTCATCTATGGAGGTTGGTTCTATCAGAGATACCAATCCTAAGAGAGACTCTTTAGCTGTTTTAAATGTAGATCTTGTTTTGATTGGATCATTCCTTTTTACCAGAATCAGATCTTCAGAATGTGCTGATCTGCTTCTTGGCTGTCTTTTCTTAATGGGTTCTTCATATGTTTCTGTATTATCGATGTTGATTGTACTTATGCATTTTTTTGCATTGGTCTTGGTTTCTAGGATTTTGTCTTAAGAATATTTGTCTCCATTACATGTAATTTGAACTTCTATATCTGCAAAATTTTCAACTTGCTTTGACTTTTGAGAGCCAAGCTTATCATTAAATTTGACATTGATGGATTCTTCCATAATTTTTGTTTCTGTCTTATATACTCTATAGAATTTTGAGAGTTTAGAGTATCCTAACATGAATCACTTTTGTGCCTTAGAATCAAACTTTTTTAGATGTTCTTTGGTGTTCAAAATATAACAGGTACATCCAAAAGAATGAAAGTAAGAAATATTGGGCTTTTTGTTCTTCCACAATTCATATGGAGTCTTTTCCAGAATATGTCTTATGGAGATTCTATTCTAAAAGTAGCACATTGTGTTATATGCCTCTGGCCATAAGTGTTTAGAAATGTTAGTCTCATTGATCATGATTCTAGCCATTTCTTGTAGAGTTCTATTCTTTCGTTATACAACTATGTGTTGATGGGGAGTTCTAGGACAAAACAAATCATGAGAAATTCCATTTTCATTAAAAAACTTTTCAAAATTTTTATTCTCGAATTATCCACCATGATCACTTCTGACTTTTACAATTCTAAACTCTTTTTTATTAAGAACTTGGTTACAGAAGGTAGAGAACATAAAGTGTGACTCATCCTTGTGTCTTAAGAACTTTACCCATGTCCATCTGCTATAGTCATCTACCATCACTAATCCATACTTCTTTCCACTAATGGATGCAATTTTCACTGTTCCAAACAGATCTATGTGTATAAGTTCTAATAGTCTAGAGGTATAGATAACATTTTTAGATTTTGAAGAAGGTTTTGAAAACATTCCCTTTTGACATTCTTCACACAGAGCATCTGAGCTGAACTTTAGGTTTGGAAGTCCTCTGAACTGATTGAGTTTGTTAGTCTGAGATATTATTCTCATACTAACGTGCCCCAATATTTTGTGCCAGACCCATTTCTCATTGTTTACAAACATAAGGAATTTTAGATTCTGACTTTCTAGTTCAAAAAGTTTAATCTTATAAATGTTGTTCTTTCTCTTACCATTAAATATGATTGATCTATCTTTCTAACTAACAAGTTTGCAAGAATTTTGATTGAAGATTATATCATAACCATTGTCACTTAATTGACTTATGGACAACAAATTATGCATTAATCCATCTACTAAAAGAACATTAGTTTTAGAGGGAAGTGTACCGTTACCAACAGTTCTAGAGCCAATGACTTTTCCTTCTTGATTTCCTCCAAAACCTACATATCCTCCATATTTTAGTTCCAGGCTTTGGAACATATGCTTTCTTCTCGTCATGTGTTGAGAGCATCCAGAGGCCACGCACCAAGACTAGTGTTTCAACTTTGCTGCTAAAGACATCTGCAACATAGATAATTTTATCCTTAGGTACCCATATCTTTTTGGTTCCTTTATGGTTAGAGTTTCCAAAATTTTGATTGAATTTTGGTTTTTCATAAGAGTTCACAAAATATGATTCACTAGTATATTTTATATCGTTTATGTGTCAAAATGTGAAATGTGAGTCCAGAGGTGTGTGTTTTATGACCATGTCATCTACTTGTTTTGGTTGATATGTTTCCTCTCCTCTTGGTTTCACATATCCTATACCTTTTACGATGTTTCTACTAACTCCATAGATCATTGAAGCCATCTTTCTTCTATCTATGTTTCTAGCTAGAAATTTTTGAAAGCTATAATCATATTCTTTTATGATGTTATCAAAACTAGTTAAAACTTCTGAGATAAATTCTTTCTAAGCATTTTTAAATTCATCTTCTTGTAGTTCTATTTTGTGACTTCTCAAGGAGATGATTAGTTCCTCAAGTGATATAGTGTTTATATTTTTGGCTAGCTTAAAGGTTGTAACCATAGGTCTCCACTTCTTCCATCTTGAAAGCCTCTTACTTCTGGATGATTGCAAGTTCTTTGGTCTCTTTGACTTGTGTGTTTCCTTCATGTATCATTTTTAGAGATTCAAACACGACCTAAGTCGAATCTCTATTTGTGATCTTGTCATACTCAGTGTATGAGATGGAACTCAAAAGGATTGTTATGGCCTTATGATGATTTCTGAGCACTTTCTTTTATTGACCTATCATCTTTTTTCTATCGATCTTCGGACCGCTTGCATCAACTTGATGAATGTAGCCATCAGTTACCATGTCCTAGAGATCAGCGTCATGAGCTAGAAAGAAACTTTCAATTATGTCTTTCTAGTAATCGATGTTTTCACCATCATAGAATAGAGGTATTCTGCTGATTATGTCTTTATCATTATGGTTATCATTGTTGTTGTTTTGAATTGGGTCCACCATATTGTTTTTCTTAATAGGATCTTTTTCTGACACAGTTAAATGTTAACACACAGAAGTAGGCGCTTTGATACCAAATGAAGGATAGAAAAACACACGAAAGGGGGTTTGAATTGAGGTTTTCAAAAAATAAAACAATATAAAATGTTGGTTATCCTGGTTTGCTTGAACTCAAAGCTACTCCAGTCCACCTGTCATGGTGATATCACCTCTCTCAATCGAGGTCTTAATCTACTTATAAAAAATGATTACAAAATCACGAAGACAATTGTCAACATTTTCTTGAGATCAAACCATGACTCGATTTTTTTAAGGAAATACAATCTTAAGAAAATATACAATGTGTTTATAATTGCTTCTAACAAGCTATATCATAACTGTGATGTTTGCATAAATTATAGCATGAAGAATGACTTAAGTGATTAACGATTTGAGTGTGTTTAGAGCGCTCTTGTTCGTATGCGTGAGTGTATATATGATCCATCTTCATAGTCCCCTTTATATAAAAAGGATTCAGATCTGTTGGAGACATATAAACTTATTTTTGAAAGGTTGATGATTTTAGGTTTTAATATTCTGTCCAAAAATACAGATTTTTTTCCCAGTCATAATGTTCTAGCCGTTACTTTCTTGATTATGTATTGATTGTCATGAATTTGATGTTGGATGAGCAGATCTTCAAAACTTTGAGTGCTTGGTCTCAAAACTTCAATATGGTGTATACGTTTGTCGTACACCAAATTTACCTTACCTTTATTCTCAAGATTAAAATAGAAGAGAAATATTAAGGATGGTACCGTAATATCTGATGTCCCATTCGTAAATTTAAGTCAAATAAGGGGTGTATTTTAATTCAGGAGAGTGGGGCTTTTCGAATCAGAAAGACCCATGTATCCGTAGGCCCATTTATGAAGCATGTTAGATAATGGCCCATGCGACTCGAATATGGAAATTTATTTCAAGAACTAATTATTAAGTTTTTAATTATAAAGCCCATTAAGGTGGTTTTGGTGTTTTTAGTACAAAGAGATTAAAATTTCGAGTTACAAGCCCTTTCGTTTGGCCCATTACTTTTAGTGATTAAATAGAAAAGGGTGGGGTATGATCAGGGGCTGCAGGCCCATTAAGGTTTTTGTAAGCTAGCCCATTTGGTTATTTTGAGAAAACGGTTTTGACTAAAAATTATTATTAGAATATTAATTTTTACTTTTAATAAATATTTTACTATTAATCCATTAAAAGATCTTTTCAAAAATATTGGTTTACATTTCTGTTTTATTACTTAAGAGATTTATATGTATGATATTTATTAAAAGTTTTTGTAAAGTGAGTTTGTGTTGGGTCTGTTGCAAGGCCTGTAGGCCCAATCTGTAGCAAAGAAGGGTGTCACCAGTAAAACAAACTTGTTGTCTGCAAAAAATAAGACAGTAATAGTGTATTGGGCTAGGCAGCGGTTTAAGGCCCAAAGTCATTAGAACACAAGCTGGGCAGGAGAGAAATTAGCGCAAGCCCAAGTAACGCAAACAACTGTTGTATCAATTTGCTAAAAACATGCGCACGTTTTCAACACTTACTGTGCAAATCTCCTTTTATTACAGAATCAAAATTAAACTTAAAACCAAATCTTCTATATCTTAAATCAGGCCCAAAAATGCATTAAAACATAATCAAATCTCCATCTAAGATTATAACAAAATTATACAGTCCAAAGCCCAGAATTGCTATATGTAAGATAAAATCCAAATGCATAAATTTGAGGCAAATATCATATAAACAAAACCGAATCATATATATATATATATATATATATATATATATATATATATATATATATATATATATATATATATATATATATATATATATATATATATATATATATATATATATATATATATATATATATATATATATATATATATATATATATATATATATATATATATATATATATATATATATATATATATATATATATATATATATATATAATTCTGAATCAATTGCAATGATTATTGAATCCCAAAATTACATAAATTTTGGATCGAAATTCCTAATCTAAGCCAAGGCCAATTTGTAACGACAGTTTTGGAAAAAACCTATAAATATTAATCGAATAAAAAATTCTAAGGGGGGAAGATATATAGTAAAAGAAGGACAAAAGAGGGGAATAAAGAGACGAAACCATGAGAAGGAATCTTTGAAGAACATAAGCCAAAGACGGTGACGAACACAAGAAGAACAGAGTCACGAAGAAGAAAAAGAAGAATGCGAGCGCATAATTGAGAGAGGAACTAAGGGCAATTAGTGTTTTAATATTTGAAACCTTAATCACCATATCGTCTGCCGCCGTTGAGCCACCATATAAACCATCATTGTGACCTATAAATCGGGAGAAAGGGTTAGCACCAGAGTCAGAAAACGCTCAGGAATCAGAAAAACATAATCGCGAAAGGGGTATCCACTTAGCTCTTATTTCTTTGTTTTCTGATTTTTTATTTGGGGGGTTTTGTGATGGTTGGATTTATGTTGAGGACGAAACAAGCGCCGCTACGCGGAGTGTACCTTAGAGCTAGGCTTTCGTGAGTAGAAAAGGAAAGGGTTGAAAACGAAAGAGAGAGGAGATTACTGTAAAATGAAATAAATATAAAAATGTTAAACAAAAAACGTATACCCCGTTTAATTCGATACGCACGCACCCATGGTATTATCATACGCCTTCGCATCCCATCCATTGGATCCTCAGTGGATGGCCAAGAGGCCAGGTCCAGTGTAAAGTTCCATACTCCCTCGCGTAGGTAATAAAGCTTACCCCTTCCCAAAACTTCGTTTGGGCCTAGCCCAAATTTTATTTCAACACCCCTAATTTTACTTAATAACTAAAACTTCACCCCCTGTGTAGCAGTAAAAATGTTTAAGACTAAGCCATTGGATTGACTAGACTTATACATATCAAAATAAAAATCGCCACCGCAATTTATTGTTTCCAATGGAATGGAAATAGAGTGAGTAACTTAAAAAAGAGGGGGAAAGATTCAAGGTAAGGGGGTTGGTTATGCAAAGGGAAGGTATTAGCACCCTAAACATCTACGGTACTCCGCAAGAACCTCTTTGTAAAATATGTATATTTTTCCTATAAAATGTTGTATAAAAATAGATGGTGGAGGTGAGAAAAGAAATATATTTTTATGGTTTTTGCACCCACCAGAGTTGTGAACCTTTAGTGCCAACGTACCACCTTTCATGCAATAAGGGGATCAGGGTACACGTAGTTCGTCTTTTAAAGTATTTTAAAACATAAGGGAATTTGATAATTTTAAGAGAAAAGACATCATCGTCATTATCTTCATCCTGGAAAAGTAACGAGCTTTCTCCAATAAGAACTGGGCTGGTAATCCTCTAATCCCTCCTTTAGTAGTCATATGGGCTTCAACCTCAGACTTCCATATATGGATCCAAGAAGCAATCTCATGTGGTTTTGGATCACTCTCCAAACTAGTAAAAGGAACACGACCGATAACAGGTAAATCCAGCAGATAAGAATACTCCTCTAGCGTAGGCATCAACTGATAGTCGGGGAATGTAAAACAATGATACATCAAATCATAGAACTGGACCAAGGTCGAGAGAATACCCTCCTTCATCCTAAGCTTCATAAGAGGAATGATGGATCCATACTTCTTTCGAAAATCTGCAGAACACTCAATCTCAGGAATTAGACTGATCAACGCATCTATGTTGGGATCCTTGAAACTGTAATTCCCGATCATTCTTTTTCCATAATCCATGGTCAAAAAGTACCTGAGATATTCACAAATGGTCAACTTTTAAGTCCCTCGAAATAAAATTTCTTTAAAGGATGCTTATGAGTGCATGGATTCATAATGCAACAATCACACACAAGATCACACATATAAGGTTCATAGGTTCAATGTGACGAGCATGAGGTCGAAGGTACTACCCATAAGGTGTTGGTCTAAAAGTTATCACCTGCCAAACAAGGTTCAAGAGGTTCCCAGAGTCTACATACTTCCTTCGGATATTACCAACTTCTTGATTAACTCGGTAATTAGTAATATTCTTAAGAAAAACTCGTCCAAGTGTAGTATCGCATGACAACTATTTCCGGATTACTCCGTCATAGCTTCTGCACTACACCTAAAAGGCCAAGATGGGTTAAGTATTCTACGGTCCTCAGTTTCAGCAGGCTCCCAGGTCGAAAGCAGTACGTCTTCCCGATTACTCGGTAAACGACACTACAGTCAAAGGGGCCTCCACTGAGTGGGGGATCTTATGCCTCCTTTTTTGGGATTACACCCTCAAATTTAACATGACTATAACTTCCGTCCTATCTTAAAGTTTTCCCAATTTCGGGTATTGGACTTATGAGTAATCACTAAGCATCCTAAAAACCAGGAAGTTCCAGATAAACATATATACAACATATAACACATAAATAACAATAGCACATATACGGATATAAACAAAGATAGGCTCAACCTACTTAAGGATGGACCAGGAAGAGGTCAATATTTCCCCAGTGAAGTCATCATTTTTTCTGTAGCGGTGGAAATGTTTAAGACAAAGCCATTGGATTGAATAGACTTATACAGATCAAAATAAAAATCGCCACCGCGCTTTATTGTTTCCAATGGAATGGGAAAAGAGCGAGAAACCCAAAAAAGATGGGGAAAGATTCAAGGTAATGGGGTTGGTTATGAAAATTGAAGATATTAGCACCCTAAACATCTACGGTACTCCGCAGGAACCTCTTTGTAAAATCTGTATATTTTGGCTATAAAATGATGTATAAAAATGGATGGTGGAGTTGAGAAAAGAAATATATTTTTATGGTTTTTGCACCCGCCACAGTTGCGAACCTTTAGTTCCTACGTGCCACCTTTCGTGCAATATGGGATCAGGGTACACGTAGTTCCTCTTTGAAAATATTTTAAAACATAAGTGCATTTTTGGATTTTAATAGATAAGAAATCATCGTCATTCTCCGTGTGGAAAAATATACTTACTATCCACAATCATGAGAAAGGAGAATGTGTATCATCTCAAAGTGGAGGATATGGCTTGAATTTAAAATCAACAATGCCTCACTCAATACTCAAGTAGAAAATATCTCTCTTCACTATATAATGTAGAAGTATAGTTGTTTGCATCACTACAAGGATTGACAAGAGTCTAATCTTTTGAGAAAGGTTTTAAAATAAAAAGCCAAAATGGCAAAATGGTTTGAAATAAGATTGATTGAGTTTTAGTCTTATCACAAAAATGTCAAAGTATTATTAAGTTGATTGAAGTTTATTTATAAAAATGTTTTGAAAATGCGTGGACATAAGTTCAAGTTTATTATGAAAGTGGTTATAGTTTAAAAACAAGAAGAATTTTCAAAAGGAGGAAGAAGATTTTTGAAATTTAAGAAGATGGGAGGAGAAGAAGAGACTATCCTAAGGCATAAAATAAAAGCTAGGGATAGGAACCATCTAACCAACAAGAAGCCAACACTTGACATTATGAGCCAAGATAGAATTCCCATTCTTTGGATTGAAACCAAACAAGCAAAGATACTAGACCTCTTGAGAGAACCAAATTTTAAGTGTATTAAGACTTCACAAAAATTGGGCAGAGTAATTGCTGTATACGGGTGGATTCCAGATTACAAACAAAGTATGTAATCACAATAACCTCAAAACAAAAAACAACCAATGTCTTGAGGTAAACCTCAAGAACTCCAGACAAAATATCAATTAAGATCACAAGGTATCCAACATAGGCCAAGGTTTCTAATCCTAACTCCAAGAAGTCCAATGCTCCATAATGCCAAGGATAGTATCCAAATAGTCCAAGTATTATTAAAGGTTTTTATGGTTTATGTTGATTATTAGGTGTCTTAGAAGTGAAAAAGAAAAGGCTCAAGTGAGAAAAATAAAAATGACATGAAATGTAATACTTAAAGTAAATGGTACATAAAGAATAAAAAATAAAAGTCATAAAGTAAAAGCAATTTAATAATTAGTTGTTAGTTGGATGACCATCTTGAAACTTGCATTTGGAACTCATTAGAGGATTGGTAGTATCAAAGCCTCCACACAACAAGTTGCATTTGCTTTTTGTCAAGTATATCATCCATTTGGAATCCTCAAAAGTACCATTTAATGATCAACGATGTTTAAGTGATCCGCGTTGACTAGAAGTGTTGTAGATCCATTAGAGGATTGTTAGAACCAAAGCCTCCACACAATGAATCTCAAGGTTATTAGATCAAAGAGATCAAATTAAAATACTTGGGCTTGTAAATATAGGTTTGGGCCACGAATGATCATTTATTCGAATCGGGACAAAATTTAGCGCTATGTTATGCAATCGTAAGTGGACTTATGTAGAAGTCGCACCTATTTTGAGGCCGGTCAATAGCAATCTATGCACCATCTGTTTTGAGACATGATATAGAGATCATGCTCCAATAATACTTAGTGCAATAAGAAAGGGATAAGATGGAGAAGAGTGGGGAAGAATATACAAACCACATTTAAATTAAAATTTAATCAAACTATTATTAATATCATTCATCCATTTTTTTGGAGTTAGACTCCACACCATGGATCTAATGATTTTAATAAAGTTCATGATCTAAAATTCAACCCATGATTATCTAGAAAGTAATCACAAAATAATATTATATTTAATGTATACAGTAAAAAGGTTTTTTAAAATGTTTCAAAATAGAAATAAAAGAGAAAATTATCAACTATGTTCAAATTAAATATGAAATAAAAAGTAAGACCATAGAAAAATCATAAATGAACTAAACTAATTTTATAAAATTTATGGTAATTTTTTAAAGTCAGAAACTATTTTTAAAATTGAAAGAAATGAGTGAAATAAACCAAAAATAATAAAAAAAATAGCAAAGTTAGAAATAAATAATAAATAAGGTCACCAATATTTGTCACAATATAATTGGATCATTCTATAGTTTTTTCAGAATTTAAAAATGCATAAAAGTATTTTTAAACATTTAAAACAATTCAAATAAAGTGGAAATTTAAAAAAAAAATCAAAACACAAACTAAAATTGTGAAAAAATAAAAATCAGAAAGAGAAAAATAAAAAATATTTTTCATAATTGTTTTAGATTTTTTGGACTAAAAATGAATTTTCTATGATTTTTTTAAATTTAAAACAATTAATTATAAAAATTAGAAAATAAAAATAAAGTCAAAAATATGTGGACCATTGGATGAGAGTCAAAACGCGTTAGTAATCAAATCCAAGGGATCTGGCGTGCTGTGCATATCATGGTCATTAGTGAATAGAGCCTTGAATCAAATGTAAATCAGAAATTCAAAAAATATAAATGGCGTTGTTTCATTGGTTGAAGGATGACACATTGATCATCTTCAACCTTCAGCCAGTCCTAAAACCAGGTTTCTCAATCTGTAAAATTAGAGGACGAGACATATGCCATTCACTTTGTCTCTTCATGACGAAGACAACCACACCTTCGCGATAAATTTATATAAACTGTAGCTCAAGCAATTTGGAAGGAAAGTTTTGAAAAGGGATTTGAAATTTCATGGTCAAAACATGTTTCTAGATAAAAGTAAGTGTTGCAACTAGAACCAAGGAAATGAGAGCATCACAATGATATCAAAGTTTAAAGAATTGATGAAGAAATCTACCTATTGAAGTTGAATTGCAGAGCTTTGAAGCTGGATTTCTATGGACCAATATAGGGCATGATTCTTGAAGGTAATTATATGGTTAGCTTCATGGAAGATCAAGGGAGGTAAATGGGTTGAAAAATTGGATTGAAAAAGGATTGAATGCAGATTTCGAAGTTGTATAAATTTGAGTTATGGAACAAGTTTGGCAGGGTGATTCTGGCTATCCAAGCTTGAGAAAATGAATGAGGGATAACCCTCTATTTATAGGGAATCAAATGGAATGTTCAAGCATGTGAAATGATGAAGTTTGGAGGGAAATTGTGTGAGGTTGCAAACAAGAAAAGTGTGACTTCTAATTTGATCAAAACTCATCCAAAACATGCATTTTTCTGTGATAATCACTTCTGGGAGTTCACTAAACATGTTTAGAGGCAAAAACACGTAGAAACAAAGTGTTTAGAAGCTAAACCAATGATATCAAAATTTGACTTTTGAAGAAACTTCAGTTCCAAGTTACCAAGTTCAAATCAATTGCATTCTAAGCTGAATTGAGAGAGTTATGAATTGTTGAATTGAGAGAGTTATGAATTGTTGAATTTGGCAAAAAATCATGAAATGACCTATAATATTTTGTATCTATAGGGAATCTTCCATCCATTTTCTCACTTTTCATATAAAAGAAGGAATAAAGTCCACAACTGCAAGATCATTATGGAAAAAGTGTGGGCTCAAGGTGATAAAAATTGAACAAGTTATGTTCATTTGAAGTCACACATGAGAAATTGGGGGTTCATCTAGAGGAATTGTAATATTTCTTCATCATAAAGTTCCTTCCACATGAAAACTCCTTGAAACTTTTGAAGTGATTTGTTAATAACCCTTTGAAGAGAAGGATGTCTTTGGAATCACTCAAAATTACCATAAGGCGAGCAAGATATACTTCTTTGAAGTTCAAAACCCTAGCTCCTAGATCAAGAAAATGCTTGGAGGAACCTAGATAATTTTGAACCACCTTCTTGTACCAACACCCTTGCTTTGTAAATAGAAGTTGTTTAGGATGTAAATGAGAACTCATAGCCACCAAAACCACTTCCATATCTTGAGAATTGAGAGAAATATGTACTTGTGATCAATGGGAACAAGACTTTGTCCAACCATGACAACTTCATCAATCAATCCCTTGCACTTTTAAAATCAATCTTAATATCTTGAACCAAAATAACCTTGCCATGCCATCCCTTCCAAAACAACTTCAATGGTGAGGTTTAGACTTCTCAAGCTTTATTGTCTAGGGCATGGAAATAAACTCATGAACCCATGGAGAAACTTGCTAAGCCTCATTGCCTTTACCTACATTAGTAACAAGTAAGACAAACCAACATTGAATTATATTAATTAAAAGGAAAATAAAGACAAAATATTCATGATCACAAAAGAAAACAAGTCAAGATGCCTGGAGATTTCTCAAAGAGACAAGGCTAAATATAAGGAGGAGAACCAAAAACCCCAATGTGATTTTGTTGTGATTGAATCAATATGGTATGATGAAGGGATCTTAGGGGAAAAAATTGGGGTACGACACCCTGGAACT
This sequence comes from Vicia faba, assembly GCA_948472305.1. Lineage (NCBI taxonomy): Eukaryota > Viridiplantae > Streptophyta > Magnoliopsida > Fabales > Fabaceae > Vicia > Vicia faba. The sequence goes on along the minus strand of OX451740.1, from coordinate 758,725,762 downwards.
AACTAATTTATTTTCCATTTTTTACATAATTCTTATATTTTTCCTTTTTCCTTTTATATTATTTATCTATTTTTTATAATTATTATTATTATTATCACGATTATTTATTTTTTTTATAATAATTGTTACTATTATTTATTGTCATTATTTATTATTATCATTTAAAATAAATTTTATTTATTCAAAACTGATGCATATTATTTTATATGTTTGCATTTAAATATTTTTTAGTCATGCATTAATAAAGATATTTCACAATTAATAGGATAAAAAAATATTAACAAATCTCAAACTATTTTTAGCAATAAACTAATCTAAACAAACTATTTTTGCAAAAGGGTTCCAAACGAATTTTGACTAATCGCGTATTTAGTCAAAAATTACGCAATCTCTACTCCCGGTCAAAATGCGAGGCGATTTAAAATCCATTTGCAACCATAAAAAACACAAACCCCATACGAACTACGAATTGGGATTCTGATTCCTCATAAGAAGATACGTAGGTTTTGTACCCTAAAATTTTCCCTCCCATATTCTTCAAGGTTTGCTAAGATCATGCTTCAAAATCTCTCAAGGGTTGCACAGTCCAATTGCCTCCTAACACAGTCAAAATTAGGGTTTTGGTTATGGCAAAGAATTTGAGGTTTCCAAGGGTCCAATCAAGTCCCACATGCCTACATACATTGTCAAGCATCCATATACCAAGTTTTAAGACTCACAGCATCAAAATGCACAGTCAAAAACCCTAATTGCTTCACAGTCAACTGCAGGGGCAAAATGGTCATTTGACAGTCAAAAGTCAAAATTTTTGGTCAACATCTTATTTTGAAGCCACAAACATCATTTGATCAATTCTTGATCATGATTCTCAAGGCATGGCTCAAAAAGTCTCAAGATGCAAAAGTTTCTATTTTTGGACAGTTGAAAAAGTCAACTGCAAGTTGACCAGGGCATAACTTCCACATGGTTTATCAGAAAAATTCCATCCAAAGCTCATTTTGAAGAGAATGACATTTCCTACAACTCATCTTCACACTTCAAGTCCAATAAATGCTCTCACAAAAAGTTATCAATCTCAACATTATAGGTCATTTTCAAAAGTCAACAAAAAGGCACTTTAAGTCAAAGATATTAGGTCATTTCATGATTTTTGGCCAACTTCAACAAGTCATAACTTGCTCATTTTTTTGGAGATTTTGAGTAGTTCAAATTTCAAAATGTCATTCAAGAGGTCTACTTCATTCCATATTTTTTGGTCAAGAGAAAATTCTAACTGGAAGGCCATGTTTGGATACAAATGATTATGGGTCATTTTTGAAGAAGAATTTGAAATATTTCTAAGTATGGAAAGTCAACTCTTTTTCAACAACTTTGACTCCATGTAACTTTTATCTCAAGCATCCATTTGATTCCATTCTTTTTCCATTGCAAAGATTGTAACCTCATCTTTCCAAAGCATCAAGAATCATGCCCTAAGACCCCTTGAGTTGGAAATGCCATGGATTTGAATTTGGTAACTTGAAACTAACTTTTTCACAAAGTCAAAATTTTTAAATCCACAATGTGACTTCTAAACACAAGATTTGTGCGTGTTTTTGATCTAAACTTGATGGAAATGAAGTCACACTTCACTCGTGCTCGACCCTTACTCAATTTCCCTCCAAATTTCCTAGTTTCTTCAATTTTTCATTCCCATTCAGTTCCCTATAAATAGAGGATCATCCTCCATCGTTTTCCCAAGCTTAGAGAAACAAGAACACCCTGCCAAAACCTCACACGAACCCACTTTTTTTTAATTCAGTTTCTGAAATTTAAGCTTTCTTGTCCAAAATTCTTTGCGCATTCATCATCCTTCAGCATCATACAAAATCTCCAGCATTTAAACCAATCAAAACAAGCCATAATTCAAGCTACAGAAGTCCAGTTTCAGAGCTTCTTACTTGAACTTTGAAAAGGTAGAATTCTCCACCATTTGGATCCAAATCAAGCACTTATCTATTCTACTCCTTTGTCTGATTCTAATGCTGCTTACAATTTTTAATTCCATTGAGAATTGAGAGAGAAATCTCAAGTTGAAGGTGCTCGCTATTTTCTGGGTTTTTGATTCATATCTCTGTCCATACCTTATATAAATTTGGCGCGATGGTTGTGTTAGAATCGTCTTGAAGAGACGAGTTCAATGATGCTAGCCTGGGATCCTAATTTTTCCATTTGAATGATCTCACAAAATCCCCATTGAAGGGTGTCTGGAGGTTGAAGACGATGACATGTCTCATCTCAGCCAATGATAGCGTGCCATATATTTTAATTTCATTGGTTGCCCTTTTTCTAATCACATGTGTGTTCCACTAAGGTCCATATCAAGCACAGCGCGTCTGGTCCATTGGATTAGCTTACTAACGCGTTTTGACTATGATCTGATGGTCCACATCTTTTTGGTTTTATTTTATTTTCTGATTTTATATTTTTATTGATTAAATTTTCAAAAATTCATAACTCTTTTATTTTTTATCCAAAAATTATGAAATAATTCAGAAAAATACTATGATTTATTTCTGATCTCATGAATATTTTTTCACATTTTTATTTTAAAATTTGGTATTTTTTATATTTTTTTGTATTACTTGCTTTCTTTTAATTACCTAAAAAATACTTTCTGACATTTTTTTAATTCTGGAAAAACTCATAAATATAATTTTGCATATTTTTGACTTTCTGAAAATTTTATGAAATTTTATGTTGAGGTTTACTATTTTTGATCTATTTTGTGTTTGTTTTAGCAATTTTAAATAGTTTAAAAATAGTTTCTGATTTTTAAAAATTACCAAATTTTTTATAAAAATATTTGGATCCGTTTCTGATTTTTCTATGGCCTTATTTTTCATTTCTTGATTAATTTGAACAAAATTGATATTTTCCTCATTATTTTTTATTTTTAAACATTTTTTAAACCTTTTTTAATGTATATATTAAATGTGATATTATTTTGTGAATTATTTTTTGGCTCATCTTGGATTAGGTTTTGAATCATGAACTTTATTAACATCATTGGATTCATAATGTTGAGTTTAACTCCACAGAAAATGGATAAATGCTTTTAATAATAGTTTGATTAAAATTTAATTCAAATGTGGTTTGTACATTCTTTTTACCCTATCCCCCTTCATCTCATCCCCTTCTTATTGCACTAAATGTTGTTGGAGCATGATCTCTATATCATGTCTCAAAACAAATTGTGCATAGATTGCTATTGACCAGCCTTAAAATAGGTGCGACTTCTATATAATTCCACTTACGATTGCTTAACATAGCGCTAAATTTTGTCCAGATTCGAATAAATGATCATTCGTGGCCCAAACTTATGATTGCAAGTCCAAGTATGTTAATTTGATCTCTTTGATCTAATATCCTTGAGATTCATTGTTTGGAGACCTTGGTTCTACCAATCCTCTAATTGATCTACAACACCTTTGGTCAATGCAGATCACTTAAACATCGTTGATCATTAGATGGTACTTATAAAAATTCCAAATGGATGATATACTTGACAAAAAGCAAATGCAACTTGTTGTGTGGAGGCTTTGGTTCTACCAATCCTCTAATGAGTTCCAAATGAAAGTTTCAAGATGGTCATCCAACTAACCACTAATTATTGACTTGTTTTATCTTATGCTTTTATTCTTTTTTTATGATTTATGTACTATTTACTTTTAGAATTTTCATTTCACGCCATTTTCATCTTTGCTCATTTGAGTATTTATTTCCTTGCCATTTTTACTTTGCTTACTTGAGCTTTTCTTTTCCTTTTTTATGATACTTAATAATCAACATAAACCCTAAAAAACTCTTATTGGTACTTGGACTACTTGGTTACTATCCTTGGCATTATGGAGCATGGGACTTTTCTTGGACTTAGGATTAGAAACCTTGGCCTATCTTGGAGACCTTTTGATCTTATCTGATTATTTTGTATGGAGTTCTTCAGGTTTACCTCAAGACATTGGGTTGCTTGTTTGTTTTTGTGTGCAGGTTTTTGTGATTACATTATCTGTTTGTAATCTGGAATTCACCCGTATACAGTCGTTACTCTGCCCAATTTTTTGTGAAGACTAAATACACTTGAAGTTTGGTTCTCTAAAGAGGGCTAGTATCTTTGCTTGCTTGGTTTCAATCCAAATAATGGGAATTCTATCTTGACTCATAATGTCAAGTATTGGCTTCTTGTTGGTTAGATGATTCTTCTCCTTAGCTTTTACCTTATGCTTTAGGATAGCCTCTTCTACTCCGTCCATCTTCTTTAATTTCAAAAATCTTCTCCCTCCTTTTTGAAAACTCTTCTTGTTTCTAAACATGAAACACTTTCAAAATAAACTTGGACTTAGGTCCATGCATTTTCAAAACATTTTCATCAATAAACCTCAATCAACTTAATAATACCTTGACACTTTTTGTGAGAAGACTAAAAGTCAATCAATCTCATTTTAAACCATTTTTGTCACTTTGGATTTTTACCTTTAAACTTTTCTCAAAATATTGGACTCTTGTAAATCCTTGTAGTGATGCAAAAAACTATACTTCTACAATATGTAGTGAAGTGAGATATTTTCCACTTTGGTGTTGAGTGAGGCATTATTGACTTTAATATCCAAGCCATATCCTCCACTTTGAGATGATGAAAATTCTCCTTTCTCATGATTGTGGGTAGTAAGTATGTTTTCCACACGGACAATGACAATGATGTCTTATCTCTTAAAATTAACCAACACACTTATGTTTCAAATTTTAAAAAGAGGAACTACGTGTACCCTGATCCCCTATTGCACGAAAGGTGGTATGTAGGCACTAAAGGTTCGCAACCACGGCGGGTGCAAAAATCATAAAAATTATTTCTCTTCTCAACTCCACCATCCATTTTTTACACAACACATTTTTTATAGCCAAAATATATAGATTTTTCAAAGAGGTTCCTGCGGAGTACCATAGATGTTTAGGGTTCTAATACCTTCCCTATGTATAACCAACCCCCTTACCTTGAATCTTTCCCCCTCTTTTTGGGTTATTCTCTCTTTTCTCATTCCTTTGGAAACAATAAAGCGCGGTGGTGATTTTGATTTTGATTTGTATAAAGTCTAGTGAATCCAATGGCTTAGTCTTGAACATTTCTACCGCTACAGAAAAATGGCGACTTCACTGGGGAAATATTGACCTCTTACTGGTCCATACCTAAGTGGGTTGACCCTATCTTTGTTTATATCTGTATATGTGTTATTGTTGTTTATGTGTTATATTTTGTATATATGTTTGTTTGGATTTTCCTGGTTTTCAGGGTGCTTGGTGATTACTTATAAAGTCCTATATGCATACTTAATCAAACTTTAAGATAGGACGGGCGGTATAGTCATGTTAACTTTGAGAGAGTAATCCCAAAAAAGGAGGCATGAGATCCCCCACTCAGTGGTGGCCCCTTTGATTGTAGTGTCATTTACCAAGTAATCGGGAAGACATACTGCTTTCGACCTGGGAGCCTGCTGAAGCTGAGGACCGTAGAATACCAAACCAATCTTGGCCTTTTAGGTGTAGTGCGGAAGCTATGACGGAGTAATCCAGAAATAGTTGTCACGCGATACTACACTCGGACGAGTCTTTCTTTAGAATATTACTAATTAGCAAGTTAATTAGGAAGTTGGTAATATCCGAAGGAAGGATGCAGACTCTAGGAACCTCTAGAACCTTGTTCGGCAGGTGATAACTTTTTAGACCAATACCTTATGGGAAGTACCTTCGACCTCATGCTCGTGATGTTGAACCTATGAACCCTGTATGTGTGATCTTGTGTGTGATTGTTGCATCATGCATCCATGCACTCATAAGCATATTTTAAAGAAAATAATATTTCAAGGGATTTAAAGGTTGACTATTTGTGAATATCTCAGGTACTTTCTAACCATGGATTCTGGAAAGAGAAAGACCAGGAAATATAGTTTCAAGGATCCCAAAATAGATGAGTTAGTCAGTCTAATTCCAGAGATCGAGTGTTTTGTAGACTTTCGGGAGAAGTATTGATCCATTATTCCTCTCATGAAGCTGAAGATGAAGGAGGGTATTCTCTCGACCTTGATCCAGTTCTATGATCTGGTGTACCACTGCTTTACTTTTACCGATTATCAGTTGATGCCTACACTGGAGGAGTATTCTTATCTATTGTATTTACCTATTACCAATCGTATTCCTTTTATTGGTTTAGAGGGTGAGCCAAAACCACATGAGATTGCTGCTTTGATTCATTTGGAGAATTCTGAGGTGGAAGCCCATATGACTACTAAAGGAGGGATTAAAGGATTACCAACTCAGTTCTTATTAGAGAAAGCTCGTTACTTTGCCAGAATGAAGAGTACAATTGCTTTTGAGGACATCTTTGCTTTACTTGCTTATGAATTGTTTTTATTTCCTAATGTGGACAAGTTTGTCGACATTAACGCTATTAGGATTTTCATGATTTGAAACCCAGTTCCTACACTGTTGGGTGATGCTTATTACTCTGTTAATCTTCGAAGTTCTTATCATGGGGGAATGATTATCTGTTTCACTCCTTTGTTGTACCGGTGGTTCATCTCTCATATGCCTCGGTCTGATGCTTTTTGGGATGTCAAGAAGGAACCTCGTTGGGCTCATAAGATCATGGCACTTACTCACTCGAATATTGATTGGTATCATCGAGCTTACCAGGATGTGGAGATTATTGACAGTTGTGGTAGTTTCCTCAATGCACTGCTTCTTGGTACAAAGGGAGGAATTAACTATAACCCTGTTCTTACACGACGACAACTTGGTTATCCGATGAGGGATAAACCGAATAGTATTCATTTGAGTAGTTTCTTTCTGAAGGAAGAAGAAGACCATAGGGAAGCTAGGGAGAAGATTGTGAAGGCCTGGCGTCACATTCATAAGAAGAGTAGGAAGGATTTGGGACCTACGGGTGCTGTTTCTTTGGAGCCATATATTCAGTGGGTCCGATCGAAAGCCATTCAGTTGAAGATGTCGTATACTCGAGAGACACCCATGCCTGATCTATTTGTGAAGACCACTCCTCCCCTTTTAGATGATCTAGAAGAATTGCAACTCACTTTGGTTAGAATGAAACAAGAAAGGGATGCTTGGAAGAACAAGTTCCAGACTTTAGAGAGTTCCTACAGAGCAGACTAGAAGGAGAAAGACGATTTGATAGAGATCCTAGAGAGTCGAGCGGTAGAGTCTATGGAGAGGCAAGGGGATTTATTTTCCCCTAAGCCTCAATCAGGTGCTGATTACTCACTTTCTGATCCAAATGATTGGAAGGAGGTTGCCATCAGACATGTTGAAGAAAACCCGAGGTTGAGGGCTCAGATTGTCTAGCTCACAGGGAAGCTCCAACGTATAGATTGATCTCCATCAGTTCTCTTTCTCAGGATTTTAGATTGTATTTTCATCTTGTACTTGGGATCATTGAAACTTGTAATCCATTTTGAAGTTATTATAATAAAAATTTCCAATATTTCAAAAGCTTTATTACTTTGATGTTTACAATATGCCTATAAATCTTAAATCCCTTGAAATATTAAATAATGAAGTAAAATAATCACACGCATTGCATATCATGCATCCTATTGCGCATATTTCTTGCACTTATTAGGCACATCCAAGTGCCTTACCCAAATTTTTACTTCATTCAGCAAGCTGACTCATCACTACAACACTCGGACTAATTTCAAAAAGAAGATGGACAATTTAGAACAGGAGAATCGCGAGTTGTGCGAAGAAGTTTCTGATTTGAAGGTCGGCTTGTCCAATCTCACTACACTGATGGAAGCTCTGATGGTTGCTCAGAATCAGCCACCGAGTGTTCAACCTCAACCAACAAGGGCAAATACTGAAGTTCCGACTGTCCCTATATCCGTTATTCCGGTTGTTTTTCAAAACCGTATGCCTCAAGGTTATCCATGGGGAATTCCGGAGAATTTTTCACTCGAAGGTTTCAATCTTGGTCCTCAAGATACTCCAGTAGTTCAGACTGTTATTACTCCGGCACCTCCTGTGGTGCATACTGTTCCCTCTGCACCTCCTTCGGTGAATTTGGTTCCGTTTATTAATGAAAATGTGTGTCGTCCTTTCCCTCCGCTGAGTGAAGACTTGGGTATTTATGAAAAAATGGATGATTTTCAGGAGCAGTTTGATAGAATGCAAAACGAGGTGAAGGCTCTTAGGGGAAAAGAGCTATTCGGGTAGAATGTGAATGAGTTGTGTTTGGTACCGAATGTTAAGATACCTGCTAAGTTCAAAGTCTCGGAATTTGAGAAGTATAAGGGCAACACCTGTCCTCGTGCTCACTTGGTAATGTACGTAAGGAGAATGTCTACCCACACTGATGATCAGCATCTGCTGATTCACTTTTTTCAAGATAGTTTGACCGACACAGTGTTGAAGTGGTATATGAATTTAGATAGCGCTTACATCCATACTTTTAATGATTTGGGAGAAGCATTCATCAAACAATATAAGTACAACATAGACATGGCACCCGACCGTGACTAACTGAGGGCCATGGTTCAGAAAGACAGGGAATCGTTCAAAGAGTATGCGCAGAGATGACACGAGGTAGCTTCCCAAGTGATTCCCCCCATGGAAGAGAAAGAAATGACTAATATTTTTCTGAAGGCGCTGGGTGCTTTCTACTATGAAAGGATGGTAGCAAGTGCGCCGTGATTTTACAGAGATGGTAGGAATGGGTATCCGCTTAGAAGAGGCGGTAAGAGAAGGCCGTTTGACGAAGCATGAAGGATATGGAGGTGTGAAGAAGCCATCTTATGGGTTTACCAAGAAGAAAGAAGGGGATACCAATGCTGTTATACAAGAAAGGAGGGTAAACGTTCCTAGAAGGAATTATCAGCGTCACCAGCAAGTCGCCTCAGTTACTCCTGTGATGAGTGCCGCTCCAACTACCGTTGCTTATCGAAGGCCTTCCCAGCAGGGAAACCAGGGGAATAATTAGAGAAGGGAGAACTATGACCCTATTCCCATGAGCTATGCAAAGCTACTACCTGCATTAATTCAGAAGAAGTTGGTCCAGACACGACCATCTCCCGCCATACCATTACCATTGCCTTGGTATTACAAGGCAGACCAAACATGTGCTTTTCATCAAGGAGCACCAGGGCATAGTGTTGAGAATTGTTATCCTTGAAAGACTGAAGTGCAAAAGTTGGTGAGGTCTGGAATTCTATCTTTCAAGGACATGGGACCTAATGTGAAAGATAATCCTCTACCCAAGCATGAGGGAGTAAATGCTGTAAATATGGTGGCCGGTTGTCCAGGCGACTTCTGGATTTTTGACATTAATCTGGTTAGAGGAGATTTGGTGAAAAATGCACGCAGACCTCTGTGAATTCAGCTACTATACACATGACCACGCCAGTTATGCTGTTTGCAGTATAGACATACAGGGTTGCGAGAAGATAAAGGCTGATTTACATGAGATGATGGATGATGGTTTAATCCATATAATCAGGCCTAGGGGGAAGAGTATGAAGAGGAAGTGAATATGGTTTCTGGATGTCCTGGTGAGTTCAAATTTTTTGATGTGGAGTATTTGAATGAGGATCTCGTGCAGTTGCATGCTACCTTCTTCCGTACTGCTGGTCAGGTGGAACACCAATATAGGTCTTGCATAGTTTGTTGTCGAGACCCCCGAGGATGTTCAATTGTGAGGGGGGGTGTTCAGTTGCTATTAGACAATGGAACTATCAAGATCACATGTCAAAGGGGTGATTATCATGAGATTGATATGGTTGAAGTTTGTTTAATGGAAGTAGAGTAAGAGGAAGAGTATATTTCTGCAGATGAGTATTTCTCTTCAGAAAAAGATTTGTTTGCCAGAAATGACTTTTTGATGACTGATTGTGTTGAAGATAGGGTAAACGTCATTGTGCCTTGTTTTGGTGCACCCGTTCATATTGAAGTGGAGTACCATAGAAAATCAGATGTTACCCCATTGGTAATTAGTCTGCCAGGTCCTATTCCCTACAAATCAGATAAGGTTGTGCCTTAAAAATACAACACTACAATCTTAGAAGATGGGGTGGAAGTTCCCATCCAGCCAATGCCTGCTGTTGGAAATATAGCTGAAAGTAGAAAGGTGACCCGTAGCGGTCGTGTGTTTGCGCCGGTTGTACGAAGAGATGTTGTTGCTGGGAAGAAAATTGCATAGAATGATGAGCCTAAGAAAGCTACAGGAGAGACTAGTGGAGCTACATTAGAGAAATAAATGGATGATATTTTGAAGATAATTAAGATGAGCGACTACAAAATTGTAGATCAGCTACTACAGACTCCTACAAAGATATCCATCCTAGCTTTATTAATGAACTCCTCTGCTCATATAGAATCATTGATGAGAGTACTAGACCAAGATTTTGTGGAGAGTGACATGCCATTAGATCAATTGAGCAATGTAATTGGAAACATTACATCATGTAACAACTTGAGTTTCTGCGATGATGAATTACCAGATGAAGGGAGGAATCACAACCTGGCCCTCCACATATCTATGAACTGCAAGAATGATTTTCTATCCAATGTGCTAATTGATAATGGATCCAAGTTGAATGTTATACCGAGGAGTACTCTCATGAAGTTATAGTATCAAGGAGCACCTATGCGCCCGAGTGGCATCATTATGAAAGCATTTGATGGGTCAAGGAAATCTGTCATCGGCGAAGTGAACTTACCAATCCATATAGGACAACATTTGTTCTTGATAACCTTCCAGATCATGGACATTATTCCCGCATATAGTTGTTTGCTAGGAAGGCCATGGATACACGAAGCAGGGGCTGTCACTTCAACTCTACATCAGAAGCTAAAGTTTGTGCGTGAAGGGAAGGTGGTGATCATAAATGGGGAGCAGGCGTTGTTGATATCCCATTTTTCCTCTTTCAGTATCGTAGAAGCGGATGAGGCTGCTGTTGGAACCCAGTTCCAAGACCTATCCATTGACAACATAAGGAGAAATGAGAATTCTGTGGTTTCGCTGAAGGATGCGCAGCAGGTTGTACGCAATGGTCATAATACAGTTTGGGGACGACTTGTGGATCCACCCATGAACAAAAATAGAACTGGTTTGGGTTTCTCTTCGAAAAATGGCAAAGGCGAAAGTTAGAAGTCAAAGTCTATTCTGAACAGTTATCATGATGTTTTCCGCAGCGGAGGCTACCTCCACCCAATTGATTCTGGAATTAATGTTGTCGAAGAGGATGAAGCAGAGCAGAAAGTACCGAATTATGTGACGCATGGAGTCAGAGTTCATAACTGGGTCACCATTGATGTTCCTTCTTGCATACATGTTTCAAAGTAATTTGTTTTATTAATCTGTTTCTTTCTTTTGAAAAGCTTTCACTCTGCCCAAGGTGGAAGTATTAATGTTGTAGGGCCTATCTGTTTGCTATGACTTTTAAGATCATTAATAAAAGTTGTCTTTGCTTCCCAAATTATGTCTTTGTCTTCTGCTTTTTCTTGGAAAATGGTAATTAGAAAAAACCCTTTCAAAATAAATAATAATTGAAAATTAATCTGCATGATCACTTGTTATATGTGTCAGTTTCTAAAAGCAATCATAAATCATATGTGCAGATTAATTAAAAAACCCGTTGAATACAATGACCCTGCACCCTCTCCCAACTTTGAATGTCCTGTGTTTGGGGCTGAAGAAGAAGTTTATGATGAGATTCCAGAAGAAGTCTCATGGTTGCTTGAGCACGAGGAAAATACCATTCAGCCATATAAGGAGCCTTTGGAAGTGATTAATTTGGGTTCAGAAGAGGATCCGAAGGAAGACAAGATTGGAGCATCATTACATCCTGATGTAAAGAGCGGGTTTATTGAGTTGTTGAAGGAGTATATGGATATTTTTGCTTGGTCTTATCAAGATATGCCTGGTCTAGATACAGATATTGTCGAGCATCGTTTGCCGTTGAAGACAGAGTGTCCGCCAGTTAAACAAAAGTTGAGAAGAACCCACCCAGACATGGAAGTAAAGATCAAAGAGGAGGTCCTAAAGCAGATTAATGATGCTTTTCTTGTGACTTTAGTGTATCATCAATGGATTGCAAATATTGTCCCAGTACCGAAAAAAGACAGAAAAGTTCGCATGTGCGTAGATTATAGAGATCTAAATAAATCTAGTCCAAAAGATGATTTTCCATTGCCTCACATTGATATGTTAGTGGATATCACAACAAAATTCAAAGTATTCTCGTCATGGACGGATTTTCCGGGTATAATCAAATAAGAATGGCTCCAGAGGACATGGAAAAAATAACAATTATCACACCCTAGGGAACATTCTATTACAGAGTGATGCCCTTCGGGTTGAAGAACGCTGATGCAACGTACCAGAGGGCTATGACAACCCTATTCCATGATCTGATGCACAAAGAAATCGAAGTATATGTTGATGATATGATTTCTAAATCCCAGAGTGAAGAAGGGCATGTAGAAGATTTGTTGAAGTTGTTTCAGCGTTTGAGGAAGTATCGTCTCCGCTTGAATCAACATAAACGAACCTTCGGTGTTCGATCGGGGAAATTGTTGGGTTTCATTGTTAGCCAGAAAGGAATTGAAGTTGCTCTGAAAAAGTCAAAGCAATTCAAGAAATGCCAGCACCAAGAACTGAAAAGCAAGTCAGAGGTTTCCTCAGACGTTTGAATTATATTTCCAGATTTATTTCCCACATGACTGCAACATGTGAACCGATCTTTAAGTTGTTAAAGAAAGATCTAGGTTGTGTGTGGATGGATGACCTCCAAAGGGAATTTTAGAGTATTAAATAGTATCTGCTTGAACCTCCTATCTTGCTCCCTCCCGTAGAAGGAAGACCGTTGATTATGTATCTAACAGTGTTAGATACATCCATGGGTTGTATTCCGGGACAACAGGATGAAACAGGGAAGAAGGAGTTCGCCATTCATTATCTCATCAAAAAGTTCACTGATTGTGAGTCACGGTATTCCATGCTAGAAAAGACATGTTGTGCTTTGGCCTGGCCGGCAAAGCGTTTGCGGAAGTATATGTTGAATCATACCACTTGGTTGATCTCCAAAATGGATCCAATCAAGTACATTTTTGAAAATCCTGCTCTTACTGGGAGAATTGCCCGCTGGAAGATGTTGTTATCTGAATACGATATCGTGTATCGCACTCAAAAAGCTATCAAAAGTAGTGTGTTGGCAGATTACCTTGCTCACCAGCCGGTGGAAGATCATCAGTCTATAGAATATGAATTCCCTGATGAGAATGTGATGTTCCTGAAAGTAAAAGATTGTGATGAACCATTACTTGAGGAAGGCCCTGACCCTAATCTCGTTGGAGTATGATTTTTGATGGAGAGGTGAATGCTTATGGTAAAGGAATTGGTGATGTGATTGTCACTCCACATGGATCGCACATTCCTTTTACTGCAAGGTTAACATTTGATTGCACTAATAATATGGCAGAATATGAGGCTTACATCATGGATCATGAGGAAGCTATTGATCTCAGAATCAAAATTCTATATGTGTATGGTGATTCAGCTTTGGTAATAAATCAGATTAAAGGAGAATGGGACACTTGTCACACTGGCTTGATCCCTTACAAAGATTATGCTAGAAGATTATTACCCTTCTTCAATAAAGTTGAATTCCATCACATCCCTAGAATCACCATGTACCAAGTGAATACTTGGAATGACATACCCCGAATTACAGTTCGACGGTTGAATAGGCCCGCTCATGTGTTTATGATAGAGGAGGTAGAATATGAAAAACCTTGGTATTATGATATCAAGAATTTTCTTCAGACTCAGGAATACCCGATTGGTGCGTTGAGGAAAGATAGAAAGACACTGAGAAGATTAGAAGGCAGTTTCTTCCTCAGTGAAAACGTGTGATACAAGAGAAATCATGACATGGTCTTGCTCAGATGCGTGGATAGACACAAAGCAGACATGTTGATGCATGAGATTCATGAAGGTTCATTTGGCACTCACACTAATGGACATTCGATGGCTAAAAAGATGCTAAGGGCGGGTTATTATTGGTTGACAATGGAATCTGACTGTTACAAATTTGCAAATAAGTACCATAAAGGCTAGGTTTATGCAGATAAGGTCCATGTGCCTCTGACACTTCTCAATGTGATTTCCTCCCCATTGCCTTTCTCTGTGTGGGGTATTAACATGATAGGGATGATAGAACCCAAAGATTCGAATGGGAACCGTTTTATCTTTGTAGCAATTAACTACTTCACCAAGTGGGTAGAGGCTGCTTCATATGCCAATGTTACAAAATAGGTGGTTGTGCGTTTCATCAAAAATAATCTTATATGCCGGTATGGTGTGCCGAGCATAATCATCACCGACAATGGCTCGAATTTGAATAACAAGATGATAACAGGACTGTGTGAAGAATTCAAGATTGTCCATCACAATTCATCTCCATACAGGCCAAAGATGAATGGGGCTGTTGAAGCTGCTAATAAGAATATCAAGAGAATTATCCAGAAAATGGTTGTTACTTATAAGGATTGGCATGAAATGATCCCTTTTGCTCTACATGGATATCGAACATTTGTTTGCACTTCAACAAGAGCAACCTCGTTCTCCCTAGTGTAAGGAATGGAAGCTGTACTCCCTGTCGAGGTAGAGATTCCATCATTGCGTGTGATAATGGAAACCAAATTGATAGAGGCTGAATGGGTCAAAAACACGTTTAACCAATTAAATTTGATTAAGAAAAAGAGAATGATAGCTTTATGTCATGGGCAGTTATATCAGAGAAGAATGAAGAAATTTGATAAAAAGGTCAAACCTCGTGAATTCATAGAAGGTGACCTCGTGCTCAGGAAGATCATGTCTTTTAACACTGATTCTAGGGGAAAGTGGACTCCCAATTTTGAAGGCCCGTATGTTGTCAAGAAAGCCTTCTCTGGTGGTGCATTAATTCTTGAAACTATGGATGCTGAGGAGTTCCCACGTCCCATGAATGCTCATGCAGTCAAGAAATACTTCGCCTAAAGAAATAAAAGAACAACTCGCTATGTTGAAAACCCGAAATGGCGGCTTAGGCAAAAAGGAGCATCTGGGTAGGCCGAAAACCCGAAAGGGCGGTCTAGGCAAAAATTAGAGACATAAAAATAATAAATTTCCAGCTAAGTTTAAAACCCGCAAGGGCAGCTTAGGCAAAAGTTAGGGATTTTCTTGGCAAGTAACTACGTCAGACAAGGCTTGATCGTTGAAGCAAAAATCTTCCCGGATCCTCACCATGCTTCAACAAAAGCTGCTGCCCAGGATTTAAAAAGTTGTTAGGGGGAATAGTGGTCATTGTATCTCAATGTATCTTTTCCATTATATATTACCATTTCCCAAACTTTGTAATCATCCATGGAGTCTCGCCATTCGCAGACTACCATTCTATTAATAAAATTTGAGCTTTTACCCAATTCTTTGTGTTCTTATTTTATATAGCTTGCAAATACTCCATTTATTACTGATGATAACTTTCAAAGCAAAAAGATTAAAAAGCAAAATTGACTTTTCAAAAAAAAGAAGAGATCTTTACAATTCAATTTACTTTTACTTTGAGATTTGTGATAAAACAATGACAACAAAAATGGTGATCCCAGGAATGAACAAACTCGGGTTGTTTTGAGAAGTTTTACTTCCTTCATGAAGGTTCTCTCAGGTTGTTTTGTTGGTATGTGCACGATCTTTGTATGTTTCTCAGTTAGTTAAAGACGATGCCAATCGGGGTAAGGTGCAGTATTGGATTTGTAATCACATTGTCCCCAGTCAAGTCTTGGTTCGTGTTTGATTTTGGGTTTGCATAGCCAGAAGCCTCTGTCCCAGATTCCCCAGCGAAGTCTTTCCTCATATGAAAGGTTTTATTCCCCTGGTGTAATGAGATGTCGCTCTTTCTGCAGTATTGGCGTTATTGTTGGTATTTATTTTCCAGGAAGCTGGACCACGGTAATATCTTTTCTGAGAAGTTTTGAAATTATTATTAACCTTTGGGTTCTCACCCTCCAAGTGCTGGGTTTGATTTAAAATACCCATGAGTTTGACCTCTTTCTATAATGTTAACTTCTTGATTCCCCGGGAAGGCCATCCCAGGGCATCTTTTGTTGGAATAAATGTCCATGATGTAAAGTTTCAATCCGCTTACTTCTCCAGGGAGGTAGGCTTGATTTCCCCGATGAGGTTTGATTGTTTCAGCGTCAACCTACTTTATTTGAGGCTGGTCTTGCAATCTCAAGTAGGCATGTTGCGTTTGGAAAAAACTGGTTTCACCGATGAATCCAGAAGAAGGATGTTCTATCCCGGTATCTGTTTGATTTGTCTACCTATAAATTATGTTTCTGCTTAGTAAAGTTAAAGGCAGGAAATAGGTTTGGTTTCCGCAGTTAGCCTTTACCTTTATTGGAATGATCTTTCTGGTTGAAGTTTAGCCAAGTGTCGTTAGTAACTGAGGCAGTTTTGTTTGTTTGTTCCTACTGATTATGTATCTGTTTTACCAGCATACGCACGATAGCACTCATACATTCATACATACATCATTCATTGTTAAACTTGACAAATCATTGTTCATTAACATTGTGTTCTGACCTTCCCCAATGCGATCCTTGCTTAGGTGGATTCAGTTTTCCCTCTTGAGTTTATTTCTCAAAGGATTTATCTTCTTTGGCTGTCTGTCTCCAGTTTATTTCTAATTTGGATCTGTGGTTGCATGACAATATTATTTACTTTGGATTTCTGAAAAATTTGAGTTTTAGTTTGTGCATTTTTTTTTTGCACGAGAAGACTTTATCTCCTCAGCAGGAATATCATGGCATTTCCCCGGGAAGTCATATTTCTATCCCCAGAAAGTCATTTCTTTTTGCAATTCTCCATGACAACAAGTAACAAGTCTCTTTATTTGAGACAGCTTATGTTTGATCTTTTCCAGACAGATTTCCTTGGTTAAAGAAGAAGTTGAGACCCGTTTCAGGTGAAACACCAGAACTTTGGGGGAAACTTGATATAATATATCTTCTATTGCTATCTTCAGTGAATGTTGGTAGACCATCGGAAGTGAACGTTGGTGTTTGTTATCTTTTTGCTATCTTCAGTGAACGTTGATAGTTCATCGTCAGTGAACGGCGGTGATATGATATATTTTCTTTTGCTATCTTTATTGAATGTTGGTAGACCATCGGTAGTGAACGTCGGTGTTTATTTTCTTTTTCTATCTTCAGTGAACGTTAATAGTTCATCTTCAGTGAACGATGGTGATATGATATATTTTCTTTTTCTACCTTCAGTGAACGTTGGTAGACCATCGCCAGTGAACGTCGGTGTTTGTTATCTTTTTGCTATCTTCAGTGAACGTTGATAGTTCATCGTCAGTGAACGGCGGTGATATGATATATTTTCTTTTGCTATCTTCAGTGAATGTTGGTAGACCATCGGCAGTGAACGTCGGTGTTTATTTTCTTTTTCTATCTTCAGTGAACGTTGATAGTTCATCGTCAATGAACGACGGTGATATGATATATTTTCTTTTGCTACCTTCAGTGAAAGTTGGTAGGACATCGGCAGTGAACGTCGATGTTTGTTATCTTTCTCTCTGCCTTCAGTAAACGTCGGTAGCTTCGCCTTCGGTAGAAGTTCGTGTATCCTTTTACCATTATACCATCTTCTTTGATTCATGTCTTTTGATCCACCAGTGATTTATTTTCCTGGTGGGGTTGCTCCCTTGTTTCTTTACTATTGTTACATCCCCAGTGGTACTTTGCGTCTCTTTGGTACTGTTCATATGCATTAATATGCATAAGCATTTGCATGGCATCTTAAGTCCAAAAATATGGTTTGTTTTATATTTAAGTATCTTCGATCACGTCGACACGAAGATTTCCAACCTTCGTATCTCCGGATAGAAGAAACTTAAATAAGGGTAGTTGTTGTACCCCAATTTTTGTCCCTAAGATCCCTTCATCATACCATGTTGTTTCACTCACAATAAGATCACACTAGGATTCCTGATTCCTCTCCCTATATTTAGCTTTGCTCTTTTGAGGAATTACAAAGTACCTTGACTTGTTTTCTTTTGTGATCATGAATATTTTTCTTTGATTTTCTTTCTAATTAATAAAATGGAATGTTGGTTTGTCTTACTTATTAATAATGTAGGTAAAGGCAATGAGGTTTAGCAAGTTGCTTCATGGGTTCATGAGTTTATTTCCATGCCCTAGTCAATAAATCTTGAGAAATTCAAACCTCACAATTGAAGTTGTTTTTGAAAAAATGGCATGGCAAGGCTTATTTTGGTTCAACAGATTTCAAAGTTATCAAAATTGATTCAAAAGTACAAAGGGTTGAGGGAAGAAGTTGTCATGATTGGACAAGGTCTTGTTCCTATTGGTCATCAGAGCACATTTCTCTAAAATTTTAAGATATGGAAGTGGTTTTAGTGTCTATGAGTCCTCATCATCATCCTCAACAACTTCTATTCACAAAAAGAATATTGGCACAAGAAGTTTGTTTAAACTTGTCAAACTTCCTTAAAGCATTCTCTTGATCTAGAGGCCATGGTTTTGAACTTCAAAGGAGAATATATTGCTCACCTTTTGGTATTTTTGAGTTATTCCAAAGACATCCTTCTCTTCAAAGAGTTACCAAAAAATCACTTCAAAAGTTCCAAGGAGTTTTCATGTGGAAGGAACTTGTTGAAGAAGAAAGATTACAAGTCATCTAGATAAATCCACAATTTTCCATATGTGACTTCAAATGGTCATAACTTAGACAATTTTTATCACCTTGAGTCCATTATTTTTCCATGATGATCTTAAATATTTGTACTTTATGCCTTCCTTTATGTACAAAGTGATAAAATGGATGGAAGTTGCCTTAAATATGCAAAAGATTATAGGTCATTTCATGATTTTTGGCCAACTTCAACAAGTCATAACTTGCTCATTTTTTGGAGATTTTGAGTAGTTCAAATTTCAAAATGTCATTCGAGATGTCTACTTCATTCCATATTTTTTTGTCAAGAGCAAATTCTAAGTGGAAGGCCATGTTTGGATACAAAAGATTATGGGTCTTTTTCTTCAACTTTGACTCCATGTAACTTTCAGCTCAAGCATCCATTTGATTCCATTCTTTTTCCATTGAAAATTTTGTAAACTCATCTTTCCAAAGCATCAAGAATCATGCCCTAAGACCCCTTGAGTTGGAAATGCCATGGATTTGAATTTGGTAACTTGAAACTGAATTTTTCAGAAAGTCATAATTTTGAAATCCATACTTTGACTTCTAAACACAAGATTTGTGCGTGTTTTTGATCTAAACTTGATTAACAAACTTGCCAGAAATGATTAGCACCCGAAAACGCAAGGTTTGGCTGAGTTTTGATGGAAATGAAGTCACACTTCACTCGTGCTCGACCCTTACTCAATTTCCCTCCAAACTTCCTTGTTTCTTCAAATTTTCATTCCCATTCACTACCCTATAAATAGAGGGTCATCCCCCATCCATTTTCCCATGCTTAGAGAGCCAAGAACACCCTGCCAAAACCTCACACGAACCCACTTTTTTGAATTCAGTTTCTGAAATTTAAGCTTCCTTGTCCAAAATTATTTGTGCATTCATCATCCTTGAGCATCATACGAACTCTCTAGCATGTAAACCAATCAAAACAAGCCATAATTCAAGCTACATAAGTCCAGTTTCAGAGCTTCTTACTTAAACTTCGAAAAGGTAGAATTCTCCATCATTTGGATCCAAATCAAACACTAATCTATTCTACTCCTTTGTGTGATTCTAATGCTGCTTACAATTTTTAAATCTATTGAGAATTGAGAGGGAAATCTCAAGTTGAAGGTGCTCTCTATTTTCTGGGTTTTTGATTCATATCTCTCTCCATACCTTATATAAATTTGGAGCGATGGTTGTGTTAGAATCATCTTGAAGAGAAGAGTTCAATCATGCTAGCCTAGGATCCTAATTTTTCCATTTGAAGGATCTCACAAAATCCCCATTACAGGGTGTCTGGAGGTTGAAGACGATGACATGTCTCGTCTCAGCCAATAATAGTGTGCCAAACGTTTTAATTTCATTGGTTTCCCTTTTTCTAATCACATGTGTGTTTCAATAAGGTCCATATAAATCACATCGCGTCTAGTCCATTGGTTTAGCTTACTAACGCGTTTTGACTATGATCTGATTGTCCACATCTTTTTGGTTTTATTATATTTTCTGATTTTATATTTTTATTGATTAAATTTTCAAAAATTCATAACTCTTTTATTTTTTATCCAAAAATTATGAAAAAATTCACAAAAATACTATGATTTATCTCTGATCTCATGAATATTTTTTCACATTTTTATTTTAACATTTGGTATTTTTTATATTTTTTGTATTATTTGCTTTCTTTTAATTACCTAAAAAATACTTTCTGACATTTTTTTAATTCTGGAAAAACTCATAAATATTATTTTGCATATTTTTGACTTTCTGAAAATTTTATGGAATTTTTTGTTGAAATTTACTATTTTTGATCTATTTTATGTTTGTTTTAGAAATTTTAAATAGTTTAAAAATAGTTTCTGACTTCTAAAAATTACCAAATTTTTTATAAAAATATTTGGATCCATTTCTGATTTTTCTATGGCCTTATTTTTTATTTCTTGATTAATTTGAACATAATTGATATTTTCCTCATTATTTTTTATTTTTAAACCTTTTTTAACCTTTTTTAATGTATAAATTAAATGTGATATTATTTTGTGAATTATTTTCTGGCTGATCTTGGGTTAAGTTTTGGATCATGAACTTTATTAACATCATTGGATCCATAGTGTTGAGTTTTACTCCACAAAAAATGGATGAATGATTTTCATAATAGTTTGATTAAAATTTAATTCAAATGTCGTTTGTACATTCTTTTTACCCTATCCCCCTTCATCTCATCTCCTTCTTATTGCACTAAATGTTGTTGGAGCATGATCTATATATCATGTCTCAAAACAAATGGTGCATAGATTGCTACTGACCGGCCTCAAAATAGGTGCGACTTCTATGTAAGTCCACTTAATATTGCTTAACATAGCGCTAAATTTTGTCCTGATTCGAATAAATGATCATTCGTGGCCCAAACTTATGATTGCAAGCCCAAGTATGTTAATTTGATCTCTTTGATCCAATAACCTTGAGATTCATTGTGTGGAGGCTTTGGTTCTACCAATCCTCTAATGGATCTACAACACCTTTGGTCAACGCGGATCACTTAAACATCGTTGATCATTAGATGGTACTTACGAGAATTCCAAATGGATGATATACTTGACAAAAAGAAAATGCAACTTGTTGTGTGGAGGACTTGGTTCTACTAATCCTTTAATGGTTTCCAAATGCAAGTTTAAAGATGGTCATCCAACAAACCACTAATTATTGACTTGTTTTATCTTATGCTTTTATTCTTTTTTTATGCTTTATATACTATTTACTTTTAGCATTTTCATTTCACGCCACTTTCTTCTTTGCTCATTTGAGTATTTATTTCCTTACCATTTTTACTTTGCTCACTTGAGCTTTTCTTTTCCTTTTTTAAGATACTTAATAATCAACATAAACCCTAAAAAACTCTTATTGGTACTTGGACTACTGGGTTACTATCCTTGGCATTATGGAGCATGGGACTTTTCTTGGACTTAAGATTAGAAACCTTGGCCTATCTTGGAGACCTTGTGATCTTATCTGATTATTTTGTCTGGAGTTCTTGAGGTTTACCTCAAGACATTGGGTTGCTTGTTTGTTTTTGTGTGCAGGTTTTTGTGATTACATTTTCTGTTTGTAATATGGAATTCACCCGTATACAACCGTTACTCTGCCCAATTTTTTGTGAAGGCTAAATACACTTGAAGTTTGGTTCTCTCAAGAGGTCTAGAATCTTTGCTTGCTTGGTTTCAATCTAAAGAATGAGAATTCTATCTTGACTCATAATGTCAAGTATTGGCTTCTTGTTGGTTATATGATTCTTCTCCTTAGCTTTTACCTTATGCTTTAGAATAGCCTCTTCTACTCCTCCCATCTTCTTTAATTTCAAAAATCTTCTCCCTCCTTTTTGAAAACTCTTCTTATTTCTAAACTTGAAACACTTTCATAATAAACTTGGAGTTAGGTCCATGCATTTTCAAAACATTTTCATCAATAAACCTCAATCAACTTAATAATACCTTGACAATTTCTGTGAGAAGACTAAAAGTCAAGCAATCTCATTTCAAACCATTTTTGCCACTTTGGCTTTTTACCTTTAAACTTTTCTCAAAAGATTGTACTCTTGTCAAACCTTGTAGTGATGCAAACAACTATACTTCTATAATATGTAGTGAAGTGAGATATTTTCCACTTGGGTGTTGAGTGAGGCATTGTTGACTTTAAGATCCAAGCCATATCCTCCACTTTGAGATGATGCAAATTCTCCTCTCTCATGATTGTGGGTAGTAAGTATGTTTTCCACACGGACAATGACGAGGATGTCTTATCTCTTAAATTTAACCAACACACTTGTGTTTCAAATTTTAAAAAGAGGAACTACGTGTACCCTAATCCCCTATTGCACGAAAGGTGGTACGTAGGCACTAAAGGTTCGCAACCGCGGCGGGTGCAAAAATCATAAAAAATATTTCTCTTCTCACCTCCACCATCCATTTTTTATACAACACATTTTTTATACCCAAAATATGCATATTTTTCAAAGAGGTTCCTGCGGAGTACCATAGATGTTTAGGGTGCTAATACCTTCCCTTTGCATAACCAACCTCCTTACCTTGAATCTTTCCCCCTCTATTTGGGTTATTCTCTCTTTTCCCATTCCTTTGGAAACAATAAAGCACATTGGCGATTTTTATTTTTATTTGTATAAATTATAATCAATCCAATGGCTTAGTCTTGAACATTTCTACCTCTACACACTGATGGATATCGTTATGGAGAAAATCCTCTTGGATGACTTGGTTTGTCAAATTCCTGATAAAGGTAAATGAATGTTATATTCGTTAGATTGAATCACTGAACAGGTCATTGTTTGTTAGTAATCGGATGTTTCCCGTGCATTTGTAATTGTGTTGGTTATAGTGGATTAAGTACTTGGATAAGGTAAAATCATCCTTGAGGGGATGGATGTAACACCATTCTAATCATGCGTAACACCCTTCTAATCAACGAAATATTCCTAATTATTTAAAATAATATCAGAGTAATACAACAAAAGGGCGTCACATTTTATTCGTGAAATAATCATGCGTGCTAGTCTTACTATGTAACACGGGTTTTTTCAAAATTATTCATGACATATGCTTTATCAATATTTCACATAATTGTAGTGGAATCATAGTTCAAACAATTTCATTAAAAATACTTCATAGTGCCCCATGATTCATGGTTCATAATTCAACATAATTTAAACTCCATGAAAACAATTTAAATGTCATAACAAAACAAGAACAATACAAGTTTCAAATAAAATGTTCTCGTTCCTGATGTTACTTATCAGAGCAAGATCTTCTAACTCAAGGAAATAAAACACACTCCAAAGCTATTCTTCCAAGCCTTTGGGGGCTACTCTTAATTACCTACATGTCACCCACGTAGAGGCAACATTGACGAAGAAAGGGCGAGTTTATCACATTCATTATATAAGACATAAGTAATAGACATAGAAGAATAAACCAAAAGTGTCAAAACATAAACTCATCATTATTAAATTCCTAGTACGTCAATAATCACACAAATTCAACAACACAACACAATATCATATATTTAAGAACCATGCAATGACACATAAGATGTAGTGCAAGGACAAAGACTAATGCATATGGTACCAATTCATTTGATGGACATTGGGTCATGACCCTCCAAAGACCCCAATCATAGGATCGATTCCCACTTGGAACTGTAGAAAATCATAGACATCCCAAATCCACATAATGGGATTTAGACAAAATCACTAGACCAACTTCCTAAATCATCAAAACCAAATCACTGGACTAAGACCCTAAATCATTAAAATGGACTAAAGTTATCCCATGAATGCATGATGCGCATCAACAATTATAAACGCCCACAACTAGTCATATGCATCATCATTCATGTATTAATCAATATCATACATAAAACATCATCATGTATACTCATATAATCATCATACATATTCATATAATAAAAACATCATCAGAGTAACAACATATCATCATGATCAGACACATAGTCATTGCGATTCCACACGGAGAACCTATTCTTATTCTGGCATATATCTTATAAAAATATTCCTAAATCTCCATTTTATTTCACTTGATTAGAGTCCACTACATTAGCTATGCTCAGCTTTGAACAACACTTTATTTTGAGCTATAGAACTAAAGTTATGCCTATTTCAAGATTTTCAGTCCAACCTTCCACTTCTGGAAACCATCACCCGACGACCATCTTTCACCCGACGAAACATTATAGAGACTAACACCCAATTTTCATTCCTTGGCTCTCCCCACCTTTGTCTTTGAAACACCGTCACCCGATGACACAGGACCCGTTTCCCGACGATCCTCTACGAACAGAGTTTTTCTTGTTTTGATTATGAATGCATCGGACCAATTTTCCCTACAATTTCATCATGTGTCAGGTCCTAAAACACTGTCTAATCATGGGGAATCATCAGCTAACAACAACTTGGTAAAATACCTTAATTATACAACAATTATGGGTCATCCATCATCACAATTCCATCAAATCTTAGCCCAACAACTTCGAATCACCATTGTCAATACTAAGGGTGAATCCTACATCTATCTACCACTTAGATCGAACATAATAATCAGATAAAAACCCCTTACCTTATTGTTTCGAGTGATTGATTTTGTTTTTCGTGCCTCTTACGTTAATTCTCCAACCCTCCGTGCCCTAGCTTCACTTCTGTTGCTCTTGTCCCAATATTTCAATTGCACAAAATGAATCATATAACTCTCTCTATTTCTATGTTATTACAAAGGACCCCTAATATATTCCTCAATTTCCCTCACTCAGTCAAGCTCAATTTACCATCACATCCTCACTTTCCTACTAATTACCAATATACCACTCTAACTAAAATAATCATTTAAATAATTATTCTTATTATTATATTCTAAATAATAATCCAAGTAATTACTAAATAATCATCTAATTATTCCAATGCATCTAAACCCTTCATTCAAATCACATGTTCCACATCATAAACAACCACATGCCAACATATCACACCTATAATCATATAAAACATCAATTATTTTTAAATACTCCTAATAATTCATTAAATAAATAACTTCTAAAAGTTGGGGTGTTATAAATCTCCCCCACTTAAAGAATATTTTCCCTAAAAAATTACCTAAGGAAAATAGAGTCAAATACGACTCTTTCATCTGATCCTCTTGCTCACATGTCAAACTTTCACCAACTGGTCCACCCCATAACACCTTAACTAAGGTAACATTCTTATTTCACAATTTCTTCACTTCACGATCTTCCATTCTCAATGGTAATGCTTCAACAATCAGGTTATCTATCACATGTACATCATCCATCTGAATCATATGTGAATGATTAGGAATGTACCTTCTCAATTGAGAACATGAAACACGTCATGAAGATTCAAAAGTGACGGAGGTAATGTAATTAGGTAGGATACCCACCTATCTTCTCATATATCTGATATGGACCAACAAAATGCGGCATAAGCTTCCTTGATTTCAGAGTTCTACCAATACCTGTTATCGGAGTAAGTCTAAAAAACATATGATCATCTTTCTGAAACTCCAAGGCCTTCATTCTCTTATCATGATAGCTTTTCTAACGACTCTGAGAAGCCTTCATCCTATCTTAGATTGTCTTAATCTTATAAGTTGTCTCTCTCACAATCTAAGGTTCAAGTACAACACTCTCGTCCGACTCATACCAACATAATGGAGTTCTAAACCTCCTACCATACAATGCTTCATACAGTGCCATTCCAATACTTAAATGAAAACTATTATTGTATGTAAATTAAATTAATGGCAAGTGACTATACCAAGATCCTCCTTGTTCTAGCACACAAGCCCTCAACAAATCCTTCAAAGACTGGATAGTCCTCTCTGTTTGACTATCCGTCTTCGGATGATATGTGGAACTTAACTTCAACTTGGTACCGAAAGCATTCTATAAACCTGTCCAGAATTTCGATGTAAACCTCAGGTCTCTATCCGACACGATACTCGAAGGTATCCCATGTAACTTTACAATCTCTTAAACATACATCTAAGCCAACTTTTATATAGGATGGTTGATCTTCATTGGCATGAATTGAGCCGACTTAGTCAACCTATCCACTATTAATCAAATTGAATCATCACCTATATCAGTCTTCGGTAACCCCGACACGAAATCCATAGAAACATTGTCCCATTTCAACTCTGGAAAACTCAAAGGTTGAATAAGAATTGTAGGCTTCTAATGTTCAATCTTCGTCTTCTGACAAGTCAAGCAAGCATACACAAACTTATCAATTTCTTTCGTCATACCCAGCCACCAAAACATTTTCTTAAAATTTTGATACATTTTCGTAGCACCTAAATGAATACTAAAATTTCTTCGATGACCTTCTTCAAGAATGCTCTTCTTAAGTTCTGAAATATCGGGGACGCATACCCTATTACCAAGTCTCATCACACCACTTACGTCCACTCTAAATTAACCTCCATTTCCTTGGTTAATCAACGTTAGTCAATCCACCAAACTCAAATAAAACTTCTGACCTTCTCGGGTCACTTCAAGAATCCCACTAGTCATTCTCAATATTCCCATCTTCACAATATTGGATGTCTCTTTGCATACCAAGCTCATATCTCTAAACTGTATAATCATCTCTAACTCCCGAACCATAAGAATTGACACATGCAAAGATTTCCTATTCAAAGCATCGGCTACTACATTTGATTTACCAGGATGGTAACTCAAATAAAAATCATAATCCTTTAGCAACTCGAGACATCTTCTCTGCCTCATGTTCAATTGCTTCTGATGAAATAAGTATTTTAAACTCTTTTGATCATCGAACACTGCATATTTAGAGTCGAAAAGGTAATTTCTCAAAATTTTTAACACAGACACCACAACCACCAATTTTCAGTAGTGCGTAGAATAATTCCTCTCATGAACTTTTAATTGTCTAGAAACATAAGCAACAACTTGTCTATTTTGCATCAGCACATCACCAAGACCTATCTTAGAAGCATCACAATAAACTACAAAATATTCATTCCGGTTTAGAAAAATCAACACCAGAGCAGTCGTCAATCTCTTTTTTAGCTCTATAAAACTTTCTTCACATGCAACATTCCACACATAAGCTTTACTGTTTCGAGTCAACTAAGTCAGTGGTAATTCCAATTTACAAAATCCCTCAATGAATCTTCTTTAGTAACCTGCTAAAACAAGAAAACTTGGAATCTCATTTACATACTTTAGAGTCTCCCACTATAACATTGCATCAACTTTAGAAGGATCTACCACAATTCCACCACTAGAAATCACATGGCCAAGGAAACTCACTTCCTTCAACAAAAATTAATACTTTGACAATTTCGCATATAATTCAATCTCTTTCAATATTTGCAACACAACTCACAAGTTCTCAGCATGTTCTTCTTATGACTTTGAATAAATCAAAATGACGTCCATGAAGAGCACCATACACTTGTCCAAGTACTTATAAAAGATATGGTTCATGTATTCAATAAAAATACCTGGAACATTTGACACACCAAATGAAATCACAATATATTTATAGTGACCATACATTGTTCTGAAAGCTGCCTTCGGAATATCATCTGGCATGACTCAAATCTGATGATAACCTGACCTCAAATCGATCTTGCTAAAGACACTCGCGCCCACAAACTAATCCATCAAATCATCAATCCTGGAAAGTGGATACTTATTCTTAATAATTACTTTATTCAACTATTTGTAGTCAATGCATAACTTGATACAATCGTCTTTCTTTATAACCAACAACACTGGAGCACCCCATAGAGAGACGTTCAGACGAATAAACTTCTTCTCTAACAATTCTTCTAATTGTTTCTTCAATTCATTCTACTCTGAAGCTGACATCGTAGAAGGAGCCATAGACACTGGACTTGTACCTAGTATTAAGTCCACAGGAAATTCACGCTCTGGAGGCAATTCACCAACGTCGTTCAGAAATACTTCTTGAAAGTCACAAACAATAGGTTACTCCACACTTGCAGTTTCACGATCAACTTTTAACGACACAAACATCACAAACATCAAAGCTTCATCTTCCAAAAGCTCATCTACTTGCTTAGCAGACAAAAAACACCAGATCTCCATTATCACCAAACTTGGGGAATCTTACCGTCTTATTATAACAAATGATATGAACATAATTGAATTCCAATCAGTTCATTCCAAGAATAACATCAATGCCCCAAATCAATCATAAAATTATTTCCATAGATAGATAAAGGACACTTCAAACAAAGTAGAGTAATAGTATCAGAACATTTAGCCGGGAGCTCCACTACAATTCCCCCATTCATATCAGACAATTTTAATCCCAACATTGTAGCACATTCAAGCGAAGGAAACGAGTGAGTAGCATTAATATCTATAATAACAATTAACTCGGTATTGTTAACAAAACAAGTACCTCTGATTAGATTGTCTTTCTTGTCAACCTAAAAGACATTCAAAGAAAACACTTAGCCACTAGCCAGATCAGCTACATATTTCTTGGGTTTCTGACACTGGGTACTGATGTGACCCTGCTCACCACAATTGAAACAAGTCAGACCTTCATTCTTGCACTCAGTACTGCAATGATCAACCTTGCCTCACTTGTAACATATTAGAACTTTATTGGTACAAGCATTAGCATGATGGCCTAATTTTCCACACTGGTAGCACTTCATAGAAATGGGAGCTCCTCCCCCACTTGGCTTCTTCTCATCATGAGCTATCTGCTTTCCTTTATCAGTTGGAGCAGCATACAGCTTACCATAATATTGATTCTTAAATTTCTTCTCATTATAATTCTTATAATAAGAAGCTCTATCACTACTGTTGTACCCCAAAATTTTCCCTCTCATTTATCAAGAATTTGCTCACAAGAACTCCTTTGGCTCAAGACTGCACTAGGGTTGATCAGCTCAAGACACCTCCTTAAGCACTACTGACCAAAATTAGGGTTTGAGATTGCACAAGGATATTTGAACTCCCAATTCCCCATATGACTTTCATGGATCATTATGGACCCTCAAGATTACTCATGTCAAGTTTCAAGCTTTGGATCACACTTTTGCTCAGTCAATTAAGCAGTTGACCTAAAAATCAACGGTATTGGGGAAAAAGTAAATTGTGGCCAATTTACAGTCAAACCTCATAATTTTTTATCCAAATCAACATTTTAAACTTACATGTATCATTTGATCAAGTTTGGACCATAATTCGTCAAGATATTTGATCAAATCTTCAAAAGGGCAAAATTGTCAAAATTATGGTTTTGATTGGGAAAGGGCAATTTCTGATTTTTTACCTAGAAAATGATCAATTGATTTAAGGCATGACCTCAAGAACCCAATTGCATCATTTTTACCTAATGACATGGCTCAAAACATTGTTCAAGTCCAATGGATTAACAGATGAATTTTCAGTCAACTAATCAAAAGTCAACTGTATACTGAAAAGTCAAACTTTGACTTTTTGGTCAAAATCAAATGTCAAAGATAATAATTCATTAAAGCATGTCAAAATATGAAACTTATTCATCAAGAAATCAAAAATTCAAGATTTCATTTTGAAAAGTTAAAATTTCTAAATTTAGAAATTTTTGTAAGTGTTGAAAATTTCTTAGTTTTTCACAACTATGAGCAAACTTTTCACCATGATACAAGCTGATTCAGAAGAAAATTTCAACATGAAAGTTGTAGACCTCCATGAAATATACAACTTTTCTTTACACCACTCCTTCCAAAATTTCTTGGATTTCAAGTTATAATTTTAAGAATACATGGTCATGAAAAATAACACTTAGTGAAATTTTATCGTAATTTGGTCAGGATTTTAACCTAACTTCATGGCACTTTTTTATATAGTTTCAAGGAGAATTTTCAAAAGTGATTCAAAGGTGAATTATAGATCACATTACAAGATTTCCAAAATGTCTAAGAACTCCTTGAGATCATTTTCGAGTAGGGAGACTCGAAGATATGAAGTTAGCATTTTCACACTTGAATTACAAGTCATTTTGTGATGAACAAAATTAAAAATTCAAAGTTATGATGTATAAACTCTACTTTGCAGGCCTCAAACTTGTTAGGCACTCCATAATTAATTGCTTTCACATCTGTTAGAGGTCTCAATTCAAGCATTCAATGCAAGGCCATGCTTTATATCCATTTTGGGAAGAAAGTGCATAATGCAATTTTGATAAAGTAGCTTTTTGCATAGAACTTGTTCTTGAGCCTGGAACTTCTTCTCTTCTGATCATACATGTCTCATAACTCAAGAGAAACTTGTTAGACACTTACAATCA
The DNA here is from genome assembly GCA_948472305.1 of Vicia faba. Lineage (NCBI taxonomy): Eukaryota > Viridiplantae > Streptophyta > Magnoliopsida > Fabales > Fabaceae > Vicia > Vicia faba. The sequence continues at coordinate 758,695,088 of OX451740.1, read as the reverse complement.
CCCAGCCCATGCTTGTACTTCCTCTTGAAACTTGTTTTCCCACTTATCTTGAAAATCAAGTAACATAGCAAATAGCTTGTAACTTGTACTTCTGACTCTCAAAAGCACTCAAACCTCTTTGCTTATACATACACAAGTCATTTGCCACAAATCCCACAAAGGCTTAAGCCCTGAAAATACCAAGAACACATAATCACCAAAAACACTTCAAAACTTGTCATTTATGAGTTTTGAATCCAATCTCCAAATTTGCTCGTGCGTTTCTTGGCCTTTTACTTTCAAAAGCTTCTAAAAAACATACACAAACAATCCCAACACCTGTAACACCACTGTAACACCTCCATCACCATCCACCGTTTTCAAAAACATCACCTTGCGCCTTGACTTCTCCATAACTCCTCAGGTACTTTCATCTCAAGCTAAGGATCACATTAGCTTCACGGGAACTTGAGGAAGCTAATCCAATCATTGGAACTCACTGAAAGCTACTCAAACTCCAAACCAGATACCCTCTTTCAAGGTAATTTTTTTGACTTTTGAACTCTTCATATAGGCATCATTAATGGTTTATTTATGAATGAAAAATGTAGATATCATTGCCCTAAAGCTAACCATGTCCACAATTGTCATTAATTTTGCTTGAGCTTAGAGAATTTTAAGATTGAAGTTTCTGAGATTTTTAGGGTTCAGATTAGGGTCTTTAAAATTCATGCTTGTATTTAATCTATAATTTTATTGCTTTGCATTTCTGAAATCGTGAGGAAATTTGCTACAAGTTTCCTGTTTACATTTTTCATTTTTGTTGAGAATTGAACAAGATACAGAGCCTCTGGCTGAGCGTGAGGTTGAAGATGAAGTTCAGGCCAAAGACTTGTTTACTATCATATATTTATTGTTTTGTTTATATAAACGGATGTATATCCACCCTAGTTTTAAAAGCGCGCGCCAGTGACTATAGAGACCTGGGTTCGAGCCGTAGTGCCACCCTTTTGGATTTTTCATATTTTTCACATTCTGACTTTTCTTTTTTGGCAGCGCTGGGCCCCTTTCCTTGGGCTTTATGTTTTTTTTTTCATTTCTCACCCCCTGTTTCACTTAAACAGCCTCTGTCCCATTTTATTTTAACTTTTTTTTATTTCATTTATTTATTTTCTTTTAATATATTTTACTTAATACAAAAATCATAACAAAATAGATTTAGGCTTTTATTTAGTTAAATTAAATTTTTACATAAAAGTAAATTTATTTTAATTACCTTTTATTTTATCTTTCATAATTAATTTGTAAATTAATTAAAAGTTAGGGTTTTGATTATTATTTTCACACATTAAAAATATTTTCTTAAAACAAATTAATTTATTTTCTCAAAATAAATTAACATTAGAACCAAGTTTGTTTTCTTTTATTAAAAATTAACTTAGAACCTAGGTTTTATTTTATTAACTTAATTTTCTTATTTTAGTTAATTATTTTCTTTTAAGTTAATTAGGTCAAAACTATTTTTGTTAACAAAAATCCAAACAAAATTCATTTCTTATCCATTCATACTTGTACATTTATATTCATTTAATTTCTTGTACATTTACTGAAATTCAATATGGTTGTAATAGATAATTAGGCTTTATTTTCTTGAAATTCCTATTTGTAATTTGTACACCCCCCCACAAGTATTGTAATAGCGTAGTAATTTTAAATTCCGCAATTTATCGCTTTATATATACAAATGCTAGTAATTAGGGTTTGTATGGAAAGACCAAAACCAATCAATTAGAAAACCCTAATCAAAGACAAAACCAATCATGAAAAACAATACACTTGCACACAAGCACCCTTAGGGTAAAACCCACTTGGTTTCCTTACAAAATGGCCATATTACGCATGTGAGGTATCTTAGAAAAAACAAGCAAAAATACAAGATCATAGTCCCTTGATGATGTTATCTATGTTGCCTTTCAAATTATCTTAGTCCCTAAAAGAGAATGCTAAGATACCTTGTAACATTGATAATCATGGTTATACGATGACCCACGCCCGTCCCATTTATATCCAAAGATAGGGTTACTTACCAAATCATTGGTAAGATAACAATGTCAAAGGAAAGAGGAAATGTATATGAAAGACTTTTGAGTAGGTAGAATGTTCCTAGTTACTTGCTCATTTTCAAAACAAAACATCCTTACTATTTTCAAAAACAAACACCTACACTTTCAAAACATCTTACAAACTGGAAAACATTATCAAAAGATCAACATCTTTATATACATTCTTACGAACGAGAACCATTACAAAGTTTGCCTAAATAATGGCCTCTTTACAAAATATTTTCAAAAACAACACAAGGTACAATTTTAAACAAAAGCAAGTGATATAGCGAGTAACTAAGAGCCCATGGAAAACCATGGATGAAAAGGGTGATAATACATTTCCTTTTCATAATCTACCCCCCGAACACAAGAAATAATCTCAAAGGTCTTTCATGTGCTTTTTCACCTTTCCTTTTGGATAAAAGAAAAGTCGGCGGCGACTCTTGGTAACCGCAACATTTGCGATCAAATGAAAAACCTTCAAGTCAGTTCTCCCACCGTATCACACCTACTATCTTGATCAAAGATCGTACACTTATTCACCAACTTAGGAAATTAACGAATTTGAAGATGCCTAGTGCCCTGCTTGATCTTTGGACGCAGTCCATTCTCAAACTTAATGCACTTCGACACTTGAGCTGTTGGAATGTTATAGTGCAGACATAATTTCACTAGCTCTTCAAATCTAGCCGCATACTCAACAACTGTCAAATTTCCTTGCCTCAACTCAAGGAATTCGATTTCCTTATTACCACACACATCGTCCGGAAAGTACTTATCCAGAAAAGCAGCTTTGAACATAGCCCAAGTAATCTCTATGCCCATAATCTCCATCCTCTGGAGCGTATTTTTAAACAAGTCTTTAGCTTCTCCCTCCAGCATGTGGGTACTTAATTGCACCTTCTGATCTTCCTACAAATAAACACTTGGAAAATCCTTTCAATACCCTTCATCCATTCCTGTGCAGCATCAGTATCGTGCCCGCCCTTGAAGATAGGTCTATTGTTTTTCTGTAATCTTCCCTAAGAACGAGCCTCATCATCATTTCCTCCATTATTGTTCTGCTGTCCATGCTAGTTCTGCATTTTTTGAGCCATGGATTCCAAAGCATTAGCAATAACGTTATCATTTCTTCCTCCGACCATAACTCTGCACATAGCCAACCCACATTAGAACCATCAACACATCGACAATATTCAGATACTAATCGATTATCAAGGGATATACATCATATAAATCATGGCTGGGTGAACAGACCTGCTCTGATACCACTAATATAACACCCTTCTAAACCGTATGAAATATTCCTAATTATTTAAACTAATATCAGATTAATATAACAAAATGGCGTCACATTTTATTCTTGAAATAATCATGTGTGCTAATATTACTCGGAACACGGGTTTTTTCAAAATTATTCATGACATATGCATTATCAATATTTCACATAATTGCAGCACAATCATAGTTCATACAATTTCATTAAAAAAATTTCATAGTGCCACATGATTCACGTTTCACAATTCAACAAAATTTAAACACCATGAAAAGAATTTAAATGTCATAACAAAACAAGAACAACATAGGTGTCAAATAAAATGTTCCCGTCCCCGGTGTTACATATCAGAGCAAGACCTTCTAACTCATAGAAATAAAACACACTCCAAGGCTATTATTCCAAGCCTTTGGGAAGCACTCCTGATTACCTGCACGTTACCCACGTAGAAGCAACATTCAAGCAGAAAGTGTGAGTTTATCATAATCATTATATAAGACATAAGTAATAGACATAGCCGAATAAAACAAAACTATCATAACATAAACTCAAAATTATTAAATTACAAGTACGTAAACAATCATACAAATTTGATAACACAACACAAAATCATCAATTCAAGAACCATGCAATGCCACATAAGATGTAGTGCAAGAACAAAGACTCATGCATATGGTACTGATTCATTTGATTGACACTGCGCCATCACCTTCCAAAGACCACAATCATATGACTGATTCCAACTTGGAACCGCAACAAATCATAGACATCCCAAATCCACACCATGGTATTGAGACCAAATCACTGGACCAATGTCCTAAATCATCAAAACCAAATCACTGGACCAACGTCCTAAATCATCAAAACGGACCAGAGTTGTCTCATTTATGCATGATGCACAACAAAAGATATAAACGACCACAACTAGTCATACACGTCATAATTCATGTATTAATAAACATCATACATGAAACATCATCATGTATACTCATATAATCATCATACATATTCATATAATCAAAACATCATCAGAGTAACAACGTATCATCATGATCAAACACATAGTCATTGTGATTCAACGCGGGTAACCTATTCTTATTCTAGATTAGGTCTTGTAAACATTTTCGTGTATCTCCATTTTATTTCACCTAATCGTAGTATACTATGTTAGCTACGAACAGCTTCGAATGACACTTCATTTTTAGCTCTATAACTAAAGTTATGCCTATTTCAAGATTTTTAGTATAACCTTCAAATTTTGTGAACCATCACACGATGTAACCCATCCATCACACGAAGACACATTATAGAGGCCAACACCCAATTTTCCTTCCTTGGCTCTCCCACCTTCGTCTTCGAAACACCATCGCCCGATGACATGGGACGCGTCGCCCGATGATCCTCTACGAACAGGGTTTTTCTGTTTGGGATTCTGCAATGTATCAGACCAATTTTCCATATGATTTCATCATGTGACAGGTCTTAAAACACTATCTAATCATGGATAATCATCACCTAATAACAACTTGGTAAAATAACTTAATTATACAACACTTACGGGTCATCCGTCATCAGAATTCCATCAAATCTTAACCCAACAATATCAAATCACCATTGTCAATACTAAGGATGAATCCTACATCTATATACCACTTAGATTAAACATAATAATCAGATAAAAACCCTTACCTCATTTAATTCGAGTGACTGATTCTGTTCTTCGTGCCTGGTACGGTGATTCTCCAACCCTCTATGCCCTAGTTTCACTTCTCTTGCTATTCTCCTAATATTTAGATCGCATATAATGAATCATATAACTCTCTATATTTCTCTGTTATCACAAAGGACCCCAAATATCTTCCTCAATTGCCCTCACTTAGTAAACTTCTATTTACCATTTCGCCCTCACTCTTCCTACTAATTACCAGCATATCACTCTAACTAAGATAACCATTTAAATAATTATACCTATTATTATATTCTCAATAATAATTCAAATAATTACTAAATAATCATCTAATTATTCCAATTCATCTAATCCCTTCATTCACATCACATGTTCCACATCATAAGCAACCATATGCCAACACATCACACATATAATCAGATAAAACATCAATTATTCGTAAATACTCCTAATAATTCATTAAATAAATAACTTCTAAAAGTTGGGTTGTTATAGTGGACATGAGTGGCTTAGTTAACAATGAACATGGATAAATTACTTGTGTCTTTTACTCTTCATTGTCTTTATCACTATTAGCATTTGAGTGCTTAGAATTTTTAAAGGCGAATGTTTTCTATGAACACAATTCAAACCCCTAATTTCTTGTGATTTCTATACCTTCAACATATTGAATTGAATTGTCCTTTCTTGTATCCACCGAAAACGACGATTCAAAGAATCAACACCTTTCTTTCCTAATGCTTCTCTTCCCTTCATATTGATGTGACTCCAGACTTTACTAATACTTTCCTGGGATGCTTTATTTTCTTCTCCCACCTTGAGAAAGAAACAACTCACTAAAATGCTACATGGTTTTTCCCTCATCGAATATCCAAGTTGGCGACTTGCTAGAGAAGGGTTGTAGTCGATGCCTCCCTTTGTACAAAGAAGAGGTACATTGGGAATACTACCACAACTATCAATAATAATTACTCCATAATAAGATTGATTATACCATACAATATCAAAATGAGTAAGAGACACGATCTTCTGAGACTAATGTAATCCATCCTTGAGATCCCACAAAGCAGCAGATCATGGAAAGTGATAAATAAACCACTGGTATAACAAAGGTGCGCAATAAATATTTGAAGCAACTGGTAAAACATTGAGAAAAAATCAATGAATTTTACATCGAGTATTTATTTATCCCATAGACGGGAAAGGAAAATCATCGAAGAAAAACCTTAGAAGGGAGAAATCATGATCTTGCAACCGAGAGATCGGGTAAGCGAGTTGATTACGCAAGGGGGATGTATTAGCACTCCTCACATCTGTGGTACTCCATGGGATCCGTTCTTGTTATTCTAATCAAAGGGTGTGTTCATATCTAAAGCTTCGAGCTAAGAGTAAAATGCATGTATGCAAAGTGTATGTACAATGAAAAAAAAAGGTTTTACTAGTCGTGCTGGTCTCGATTGTGAACCTTTGTACCTACGTACCACCTCTCGTGCAATGGGGATCAAGGCACTCATAGTTCACCTAAAAAATGTTGGTTTGTTATATGTATTTTTTGAACAATGCTAATTTCGCATTCTATCGCAGCCCGACCTTTGGAGACTCACGCATTGTAGTAGAAAGGAATTGACATGTTCTTACTTAAAAAGGTTTTCAAAAGAAAATCTCGAAGTCATTCCGAAGACAAAAGGTTTGAATTGGTTGGTGTTTTTGGTTGGATAATAGAAAATGGATCCCACTAGAAGGACACTCGCTACTTCTTCACTAATTTGTAAAAGAATTTGGAAATTGAACCATAATAAAGTCCGAAAGTGAAAGAAGAGAAAGATTCAGTCAGGTCCAATTTGCTCTACCCTACAAGACTTAACTACATATGATTCACATCTTCATTAATTAAGTGTTTTGAATTTTCTTAAGAAAAGAAGTTTTTCTTTTAATTATGCAAAAAAGGGAATGGAAAAGTCTAAGGGAGACTAACAATCCTAATGTTATCATTCAATGGTGGTACTAAATTTTGGATACAAGAGGAAATCTCTACCTAAGTTAGCATGCGTAGTTGACAAACCTAATGTCTACCTTGTTTGAAATGAAACAAGTGATCCTTAGGGAACATGCAAACATGAACCTAAAAAAACAAGCAAAAGTGAAAGAAAATTAGCATAAACAAAGATGCTAACAAGCATCAACTCAAGACAGCAAACATGAGCTATATGTACATGAAAACAAAGGTCGATTAATCGAAGGACCCTTCTTCCATTAGAATAGTTCAATCACAAAATCGAGTAACAACTTGAAGCATCAATGTTAACAAACATGAGCTAAGATATCGTAGAGGCGATGACAAGATGTGGGGGATGATTGTAATCCCTATTGTTTTACTTTATTGACTCAATGGAAAATAGACGAACTATTCAAAGAATTAATGTACGAAATGAGCTAAGAATGACCAAGGGACTTATAAGTGTGGGGGATGGTTGCGAGCTCTATTGTTCCACTTTTATTGACTCGATTGCAAGCACAAAGTAAAAGGGGAGGGGAATTGCCTTCTTTGAAGACTTTTACAAAATTTCCTTCTGTAAGGACTTTAAGGAAATACACAAAGTTCTCCCTTTTTGAGGTATTTTCAAACACAAGAAGTTGCTATTTTTTGAGGTCTTTTGCATACACAAGAAGTTTCCCCTTTTTGAGGTCTTTTGCACAAATAAGAATGTAAGCAAAGAAGTTCGCAATGCATGCGGGGGTAGGTCTTCAGCTCATGTATCTCTATTACTAATTCTCATGGCAAGGAATTTAAAAGACAATGTAGAATATAAATAGAATAGGAAAAATACCAAACAAACAAAAAGTTTGTAGCAAAGCGTATCAAAGCAAGAAATCCAAAGATCTTAGCGCAAGCATTACAAACCAAACAAAAGAAACAGAAATAAAATGCTCAAAACAAGCAGCGAAACATCATTGATGAGAAAATAAATCACAATTGATATCCGAATATCGAATAAATGACCTTGCATAAGATATAAGTCTCGATAAAAAAAAAGTATACAATAAGTCTCATGTACCGAGACATCTTCGGAAGCTTGCACAAGTTCATAAGATGAGTTAGTAATACATGAAACAATAACTGAAGTTAAGCATTCACATTACAATTTAAATTGAAATTAAATCATGAAGAAACAACTTCCGAACAAGTATCAGAACCATAAAACAAAGTCCCGAGAAGAAACTTTTTATCTCATGAGAGGCTCAAAAAGTCGAATTAAAATCAACTAAAACCGACACCAATGTCAAGCACTTATCCAATTAATGCTAATCATGCATCAAGAAAAAATTAAATCACATTCCATGTGTATTTTAAAAATCCGGACAACATTGCATTACTTATGAAATTGCTCTAAATTTCAGATTAAAATTGATAAAACTTGACATCAATAGCCAATAATCACTAAGGGAAAGCCAAACATGCTTCGTGTAAAAATTAAATCAACATTTTACAAGTATTTGTCAATTCTGGGCAGCATTGTTCCATGTATCGATGTTCACAAAAATCAATCGCAAGTTAACATTTAACGTGCAAAAACATTGAACATAGATACTTAGAATGTTGCTCGAAATTCACAAATATATTGCAAGCATTAAATTGCTACCAGTACAACGGTTCTTGCACATCAAAACCAAAACTATCAATGTGTCGATATCAAATAATCAACTCTAAAATAATAATCAACTCATGAAATTCAACAATTATCAACAATTATCAAATCAGAATCAAGCTTCGACGCGTTAAATCAATAATCAACAACAATTAACGCGTCGACAGTCATGAGATTTAAACAATTAAACAAATATTCATTTGATTCCATAATTGTCCATAATTATTAATCTCAAGAATCAAATAATCTCACGATTCAATTAAATTCAAGTCATGCATGGTCAAATAAGCATATAATACAAAAATAAATTAATTCAACAATTAATTAGTTAAGTATCAAGAGGTAATTACCTAATAAACGCGAAAAAGTGAATTGGAGAAGTGATCAGAAGAAAAGTTCAATCAGAGCAAGGATGGGGGATATCGCCAGAGACGCGCTCGAACATATGAGCTAGGGTAATCACACGGGGAAGGGAGGAGATCAGACCGATAGAGATTAGTCTGCCACAAAGCATGTCGCCAAAGAGAGTCGGCCGGTGGAGCTAGAGGTAGGGAGGAGACCGGTCGGAGTAGGATGGTCCAGCGAGAGTTCTTGAGAGACAGGGAGGAGAGGACTTGGGAGAATTCTTTGTTCTGTTGAGTAGACTTTGTGAAAAATGAGAAAAAAGTCCTTTCAAATTTGAATGGAAAAAATATATAGTGAAGCTCTTAAGATGTGTTTGGTGAATGTATATGAAAAAATCAATATTTGAGTCAAATTTCCTTGTTTCGGGTAGTAGAGAATTTTTAGCTTATTTTTGTGTACAATTCGGGAACAACCTACAAGCTCATAACTTTCGATGCATAATATGAACTTGAGTCCTAAAGCAAAATCGTAAATGACGATATTTGTGACATCATGCCGAAAGAATTGTCCCGTGTATGGTAAAAATAGAGAAAGTTATGAATTTCATAATGGCGTGAAATTGGAGACAGAAAACCCTCTATTTCGGGCTGCCAAACTTTTGTGTCATATTTCGGTATTCAACTTTAGAAACAAGCTATAAAGCAAAATCTTCTTATTATAATCTAAACTCAGGCCCTGAAGAAAATTTTTAGCTAACAAAATTTGTGACATCATGCTGAAATAATCGTCCAGAAAGGTAAAAAATCAAGAAATTATGATTTTTGCAATATTGCGCGACAGTTGACCTGAAATCCGCTTCAGCAAGCGATTTTTGACATATTTCGCAATTTCGAAGATCTTCTTTACAAAATTAGCTTTCGACCCAAACACATGAAATAAAGAGGATGTTGAGAAGAATCCAACTCTCACAGACCCACTTAAAAATGTTTTTCTAGACGAAAGTTATGAATTTTTGAACACAAACTGCAAAATGTCGATTTTATGTCAAAACTGTCCTGAATCGATTGAAATGCTTGATTATTTTTGCAATTCAAAGGCATGATAGAATAAATGAGATCTTGGCATGATAATGACTTTGTGAATCACTAATTGAGTAGGTCAGAAAAATATGTGGATTGCACTAGAATCTCAAAAACTGTGAGTTTCTGCTTTGTTGTACTGCATGATGTAACAATTGTTTTTGTAGCCTAGTGCAAATAAATGCCTTGATATTATAACCTTGAAATCTATGATATGTATGCTTGAGCATGTTATAGAAATAAGCCAATTAGAATTAAATTGAAGAGGACAAATTTTGGGGTGCAACAACTGCCCCAATTCAATAATCTTAAACCAGAGGGTGAGATTGGCGCTAGCGTTTCAAACTACCGAGGTGGAAGAGGATTGAATAACAAATAGAACCATACAATTCGTATTTTGAAGAATAGGAGAAAATAAGATATTTTGGTTTTTTCTGCGTTTTTTATTTTTTTGGGTTTTGCTTTTGTGAAAATTTGTTATCAATGGGTGGAATTATTTTAGACATGTATCTCACGTCAAGATTAGACACATAAAAGAAAGAGAGATTAAATATACATGTCCGATGTTGGTATCAGACACATACCATAAAGAGATCGGATGAGGACTCTAACAGCTATATCAAGAATACATGTCCAATGTTGATAACGAACACATATAGAAAGAGATAAGAAGAGGACCCTAACAAAGATATCAAGAATACACGTCTGAAGTTGGTAGCGGACACATATAAGAAAGAGACTGACCAAAGTAGGCTTTAACAAAGATATCAATAATACATGTCCGAAGTCGGTAGCAGGCATGTATAAGAAAGTGATCATAAGAGGACTCTAACAAAGATATCAAGAATAAATGTCTGATGTTGGTATAAGACACATATAAGAAAGAGACCGACCAAAGCAGACTCTAACAAAGATATCAACAATACATGTCAGGTGTTGGTATCAGACACATATAAGAAATAGTTCAACCAAAGTAGACTCTAATAAAGATATCAAGAATACATGTCTGATGTTGGTATCAGACTCATATAAGAAAGAGACCGACCAAAGCATACTCTAACAAAGATATCAAGAATACATGTCTGGTGTTGGTATCAGGCACATATAAGAAAGAGACCAAAAGAGGACTCTAACAAAGATAACAAGAATATTCCTCTGGTGATGGTATCAGACACATATAAGAAAGAGACTAGAAGAGGACTCTAACAAAGATATCAAGAATACATGTTTGGGGTTGGATCAGACACATATAAGAAAGATACTGACTGAAGTAGGCTCTAACAAAGATATCAAAAATGCATGTTCGAAGTTGGTAGTGGACATATATAAGAAAGAGACTTACCGAAGTAGACTCTAATGAAGATATCAGACATACATGTCTGTAATTGGTAGTGGACACATATAAAAAAGAGACCGATCGAAGCAGGCTCTAACAAAGATATCCAACATACAGGTCTGGAGTTGGTAGCAGAAACATATAAGAAAGAGACCGACCGAAGAAGGCTCTAACAAAGATATCCAACATACATGTTCAGAGTTGGTAGCGGATACATATAAGAAAGAGACTGGCCGAAGCAGGCTCTAAAAAAAATATCCAACATACATGTCCAGAGTTGGTATCAGACACATATAAGAAAGAGACTGACCGAAGTAGGCTCTAAAAAAGATATCCAGAATACATGTCTGGTGTTGGTATCAGACATATATAAGAAAGAGACTGACAGAAGTAGGCTCTAACAAAGATATCAAAAATACATGTCTGGAGTTTTTAGCATACATATATAAGAAAAAGACTGTCCAAAGTAGACTCTAACGAAGATATCAAACATACATGTTCAGAATTGGTATTGGACATATATAAGAAAGAGACCGACTGAAGCAGGATCTAACAAAGATATCCAACATACATGTCTGGAGTCGGTAGTGGACATAAAAGAAAGAGACTGACAGAAGTATACTCTAACGAAAATATCAAACATACATGTCAGGAGTTGGTAGCGGACACATATAAGAAAGAGACCGACCAAAGCAAGCTTTAACAAATATATCCAACATACATGTCTAGAGTTGTTAGCAGTCACATATAACAAAAAGATCGATCGAATCAGGCTCTAACAAAAATATCCAACATATATGTCTGGAGTTGGTAGCAGACACATATATGTAAGAGACCGACCGAAGTAGGCTCTAACAAAGATATGCAACATACATGTTTGGAGTTGGTAGGAGACACATATAAGAAAGAGAATGATCGAAGCAGGCTCTAATAAAGATATCCAACATAAATGTCTGAAGTTGGTAGCGAACACATATAAGAAAGAGACCAACTGAAGAAGGCTCTAACAAAGATATCCAACATACATGTATGGAGTTGGTAGCAGAGACATATAAGAAAGAGCCTGACCAATGTAGGCTCTAACAAAAATATCCAACATACATGTCCGGTAAAGATATTGGACACATATAAGAAAGATATAGGGTATATGCCAGGTAGAATTAGACATATAGAACAAGGAAGAGACTGACAGAAGAAGGCTCTAGGAAGGAATACTAACTAAAGATAAACTCTTTGAGAAAGAACGCTATTCAAAAGCGAACTTAATAGGGATTTAGATAGACATTGACTTCGATAAGAACGCTAAAAAAAGCGAAATTACACTAAAAGAAGAGACCAATCGAGGAGGTTACTCTAACAATGGTTGGCAAGGATACTCTGGGAATTAGAAAAAACCACAAGACCGACTAGGGGATAAAAATCACAACAGACTCCATTGCGGAAGCGGGTTTGGATAACCCTAGTGATAGACTGTGAGGGTTATTTATCTCTGAGTATATCAAACTTGTTACTTCGAGTAAGCAACAAAAATTGGCTTATGCTTCAATGCATGTCTGATATATTCTTTTAGCATAATGCTCCATACCAATGGAAATGCTACACATTTGGGTAGATGCAATGTAATCATGCAAGTTTAAATGATTCACTGGAAATATCAATATCAAAAATAAACTGCTGAGAAAACTAGGAACATCTAAGAAATCATCTTTGGGAATTCAGACTTCAATGAGGAATACCATCTGAACTAAAGACCATTGGGGATGAACTGTGATGCGAGATTGCAATTAAAACACGCCAACTCTTAGGAGGGATGCCACTAAAAAGTGGACTTTGGAGAGGATACTGCAAAAATAAGTTGCAGTTCATTGAGAAATCATCTTTACTTCAATCAACTCTTAACTTCCTGGGGAATCAATCCCTTATTTTCCTGTTAAAAATAAGGAATGCTTTGTCGGGGAAAAAATATCATCTTGTGTAGAAATTTGGATGAGAGGAACTTTTACCGGGGATGGCTAGAATTCTTGAACAAATGAAATTCGATGAAGAACTCCGATCGAGAATGAATGTTCAATTAGAGAAGAGACCTTCTCGAGCAGGAACTCCTTTAAGATGGCCTTATATTAAGGTACAAATCTTCACATGGGTAGATAAGAAGCCTTTGAACAAGAAAAACCTTGATGCTTAAATTCTATTGGGCATGATACAACATCTTCTGCCACTTGGCAATAAGAGAATTCTTAAGAAAACCCTCAAAAGTACGAGCTATACTGAGGAAGCGAACCTCGAAAGACCTTCAACCAATCACAAATTTACTAGGGAGACAAAGATGACTTCTTGAACAAAATCACTGAGATGAAAACATCAAGTGAAAACTCCATTAGAGAAAAGCAGACACATACATACTTCCAAGGGGTACCAATCCTTACATGTGAGAAAGAGGAATCTCAAACCAGGAACTATCGCAACTAAGACTTCCACTAGAGATAACATAACCTCTTATGTCACTATAGGATAAAATAGTTCTTAATACTCGCATCAATATTCACAACACTGGGGATGCCAAACTTGTAAGACATCCATCATCGCATAACCTCACTAGAGAGAAAACCCTCTCTACTGGGGAAAGCAAACGACTTTGGGGGGATAAGATAATAATCTCTTGATGACAACTCTTACAAGAATCTTTAAGATATGAAAACAACACTTGGGGAATGACGAACCATACTGGGGAGATGTATGCAAACTTCACGGGGACGACGGGTGCCAACCTCACTGGGGAAGTAGATGCCAACTTTATTGGGGATATAAACCGCGGTATAAAAATGTTTACCTCTAGATATGGTAAATAACACTGGTCTATTGAAAACAAGTTTACAGGAAAGATCGACCAGGGAATCTTCGAGTAGTTCCTTAGTTTGCGTGTGTAGTCAAAGCATTTTAAAAATGGGTGCATTCAACTGAGAGCCAAACATTTTGAATTGTAAAAGATAATGACAAACATAAAAAGTAAAGGAGACAAAAGTGTTTTAAGTTGTAAAAGATAATGACATAAAATTAAAGAAAGGTTGAAAAAGTAGGTTGGTTCAAACATTCATTGCCTTTTCCTGACTCATTTTGCTCGTTCACTTAGTTACTCTGAGTGACTAGCGTGTAGGAATGTGAAAAGTTTGACCCTTTACAAAGTGAACTAAGTGCTTTATTTATAATACATAAAAATAACAAATTTCTAAGTGTGCTTCATTTCCTTGCATGCCAAGTGTTCTTCGTAACTTCCCCCCTTGAAACCACATTCTCTATTGCAACTTCTCTTTATGAATCCACGTTCTCCATTCTTGCCGGCGAATCCACATTCTCTATTGAAACTGTTGAACCCATGTTCTCCCTCTATAATGTTTCTCCTTTATAGTTTAGGCACTAATGGGCCTTTTATCCCTTTTTAGCTTCTCACCTCTCCTAGGCCCAATCCATTCACTATGAGCCCTTCTCTAATCGACTGCACTTTTGAGATCTTGGTTGACTTCATATGAAATAACCCATGGTCTACATGCTTATGTAGTCGACTCCTTATAATTTAATTCTTTTTAACGCTCTTAAAAGAGGTTTTTGAATTTTGGTTTTGATTTCTCTCTTTATGAAAATGCCAGCCAACAAATTTCCCCATAAATGTCCTTTTCGATTGAAGGAGTAGGAAAAGACATTTTTAATCCTTTTTCTCTTAGTGTGAGGTGACGTCATTGTAATCATGACTTTATTCTTCAAACATTACATCATCGATCACACAACCACTTTCTTACTTTATAGCTTCAACTTCCTAGGACAATCGTGGCCTCCAACTTACCAACTTCCTCACCTCAATTTCCATCTGTTTGACACGTGTATGTTGTGTAGCCACAATTTTTTCCCACTTTCCTCCCAAACGTTTGGTTTCTTTGGTGGTATAATTAAAATTTTAAATCCTTCATTTTCTCTTTACTCTTTCTTTGCATTCTTATTCTTTTAGCTCCAAACTCAGCAAACAAACCCACCTTCGTTTTTACTCAAAGCGTCCAATCACCTTCCATGGCGTCTCCAAGCCATGTTGTTTAACACATTAACACTCCACACACAATTGAGCTAGTTTCCACTAAGCTTGATTTCCTCACTGTTGATGGATAAACTTTTATGTTAGAACCAAACCCAACATGCAATATTTCTACTATTTGTTCTAATCTGTTGCTTTCATTTGTCTACAATAACATTGCATATGCTCTCATGGGACCCACCCCGGATGATATTAGGGCACCAAAAATATGTAAAAATACCTCCCTGTTCATAGAAGCCAAATGCCCCCTATCACCGAAAACTGTCCTTTAGATTTCTCCCACATCTATAGGACCTCAAAAGTTTTTTGGTCTACTCCTGCTATAAACCAGGACTACATTGCATGGTTAAATTAGTTGGAGAAAGTTAAAGGTGACGTATGGAAATCCAAAGGTATTTTTGACTTGACTCAACTTTATAGGGTTAGCCTTAGTTACTACAACTATATGATTATATCTTCCCTCTACTTCTAGGAGAGTTCCACAAACACCTTAAAATTCATGACAAGTATGCTAAGTCACCCACTATTGTGGCTATCACTAGCCTTCACCCTATAGGTGAAACTATCATCCCTATTGTAGCTGATGAAGATGTTATGCCTTTTGATAAGGACGTCACTGGTTTCATCAAGTTGTAGCGGTAGAAATGTTGAGACTAAGCCATTGGATTGACTTGACTCACAAAGATCAAATAAAAAATCACCACCACGCCTTATTATTTCCAAAGGAATGGGAAAAAAGATAATAACCTAATAAAAGGCGGAGAAATTATAAGTTTGGGGGTTGGTTATGCAAAGGGGAGGTATTAACACCCTATACATTTATGGTACTCCGCAGGAACCTCTTTAAAAATTTGTGTATTTTGGCTATAAAAGTTGTATTAAAAATAGATGGTGGGGATGAGAAAAGAAATATATTTTACAATTTTTACACCCGCCGCAGTTGTTAACCTTTAGTGCCTAGGTACCACCTTTCGTGAAATAGGGGACCAGGGTACTCGTAGTTCACATTTAAAAAATTTTAAAACACCAATGTGTTGGTTAATTTTAAGAGATGAGACATCATCGTCTTATTCGAGTGGAAGAAAATTCTTACTACCCATGATTATGAGAAAGGAGAATTTGCGTCATCTCAAAGTGGAGGATATAACTTGGATTTTAAAATCAACAAAGCCTTGCTCAACACCCAAATGGAAAATATCTCGCTTCACTCCATATCATAGAAGTATAGTAGCTCGCATCACTACAAGGATTGACAAGATTCTAATATTTTGAGAAAAGTTTTAAGGTAAAAAGACAAGGTGTCAAAATGGTTTGAATGAGATTGATTGACTATTAGTCTTCTCATTAAAATGTCAAAGTATAGTTATGTTGTTTAAAATTTGATTAAAAAAATATTTTTGAAAATGCATGGACCTAAGTCCAAGTTTATTGCGAAAGTGGTTCAAGTTAGAAAACAAGAAGAGTTTTTGAAAAGGAGAGAGAATATTTTTGAAATTAAAGAAGATGGGAGGATACGAAGGGACTATCCTATAACATAAGGTAAAAGCTAGGGAAAAGAATCGTCTTACCAACAAGAAGCAAAAACTTGACACAAGGAGTCAATGTAGAATTCTCATCCTTTGGATTGAAACCAAACAAGAAAATATAATAAACCTCTTAAGAAAACCAAGCTTCAAATGCATTAATTCTTCACAAAAGTTGGGCAGAGTAATAACTGTATACAGATGAATTCTCGATCATAGGCAAAGCATATAACTAGAATAACCCGCACATAAAGAAAACAAACCTCCCAATTTCTCGGGGTAAACCCCAAGAACTCCAGGAAAAATAACAGTAGAAGTCATAAAGGTCTCAAGGTTGGCAAGGTCTCTAATCCTAACTCCAAGAAGTCCATAACTCCAAAATGTCAAGGATAGAAACCAAATAGTCCAAGTAACCTTAAATATTTTTTATTGTTCAAGTTGGTTATTAGGTATCTTCAAAAAGAAAATGAAAAGCTCAAGTGAGAAAAACAAAATGACATGAAAATAAAGGCTCAAGTGAGCAAAGATGAAAATAACACGAAATGAAAATGCTAAGATAAATGGCGCGTAAAGTAAAAGCATAAAGTAAAAGCATAGAAATAAAAGTCAATTGTTAATGAGTTATAAATTAGAGGTTAGTTGAATGACCATCTTGAAACTTTCATATGAAAACTCATTAGAATATTGATAAAATCAAAGCCTCTCAACAACAATTTTCATTGGCTTTTTGTGAAGTATATCATTCATTCCAAATTCTCAAGGCAACAACAAATGATCAACGATGTTTAAATGATTCACTTAATCCAAAATTTATGAAGATTCATTAGAGGATTGATAATACCAAAGCCTCCTAACAATGAACCTCAAGTTTATTGGATCAAATATGTAGCCTCGCATTTTTACCAGGTGTAGAGATTGTAGAATTTTGGACTAAATGCGCGATTAGTCAAATTATATTTGAAACCCTTTAGAAAAAATTATTTGTTTAGATTAGTTAATTGCGAAAAAAAATTAAGATTTATTGATATTTTTTATTATATTAATCATGAAATTTCTTAATTAATGCATGATATAAAAATATTTTCATGTCATAATATAGAAAATAATATATGCATGAGTTTTTTTTAAAAAATAGTTATTCAAATTATAATATATATAATATATGATAATTATATTTTGTGAAAATAAAATAAAATGATAATAATATTTTATGGAAATAAAATGAAATGATAATAATATGATACTAAATAAAATAAGAATTGAGAAAACAATTATTATATAGAGGAGTAATAAAAAAATAGAATAATTAAATAGAAAAAAAAATAGTAATTAATTCCAAGGGGTGCAGTTTTAGTTAAGAAGTAAAATGGGTAGGGTGTAAAAAGTCAGGGCCTGAATTCAGATATTGAATTCAGGCCCAGTAAGCATGGGGGGTGTGTGGCTGAACTAAGGAGTAAAACAGGGGGTGTCTTTAGGAGTTGGGCCCAAAGGTTAGGATAGGTGTATTGCGCTAGTTCCTTTCAGTAAACCAAAAAAGAGAAGGTATGAGGGGAAATTGGGCTAGGCCCAATATAACATTTTGGAGAGGCTTGAGCATTCGTGTCTGTGAGGGTGTACAGAGCCTTGAGTGGACTTGGGCTTATGGCCGTCACATACGAATCGTGTGGATGCAATTAAGGTTGTATGAAAAACATCATGAGCCTGCGTGTTGTACCCCAAAATTTGCCCTTTCATGTTTTTCCAAGATATCCTCTTGCATAGGTGGTTACAAACCTTTGCCTAAAGACAAGGAAATTTTTCAAATGATGGTTAAGTATCCTTCGATTGGCACCTACAAAATTCCCTTTGATTGGCATCTCCAAAGTGCTTTCCGATTGGTATCTCCAAAGTGCCTTTCAATTGGCATCTCCAAAATGCCTTTGGATTGACATCTCCTAAATGCATTTCGATTGGCATCTCCAAAATGCTTTTCGATTGACATCTATATAGCGTCCTTCGATTGACATCTACATAGTGTCCTTCGATTGACATCTGAAAAAGGCCTTTCGATTGGCCTCATGACAAGCCTTTCGGTGGGCATTTTGTCAAATCCTTTCGATTGGCGTAGCAAATGACTCTTCGATTGACATTCCAATAAATACCCTTTGATTGGTATTTGAACAAGGGCCATTCGAAAAACTTCTTCAAGGCCATACAAACGAGGCCATCAAGAGGGCACTCGGAAAATATGTCCAGGCCAGATTCTTGCCTTGTTTGTTCACAATTCCATAAGAGTTGATTCGACTAGGGAATTATTTTCAAAAGGACGGGAAATTGAAGCAAAGGGTTGCACAATAATACTCAGAACCATTAAGGAAAACAAGGTTCTAATAAGTAAAGTATTGATTGGTTGGAATGGGATTTTAAGACTGACAAGGAAGGAAGATTCGAACGAAGGAAGGGGATTTGTTCCAAAACAAGCCAGAAATCTCACAATCGAAAGAATCTTTTCTCAATCAAATAAGGAATGAAATATGCTGAAAAATTAAAGGGAAAACACGTTGGAGTAAAGATGGCAAGATTTGGCCTATCTTAGAAACAAAAGGTACAAGACAAATCAAATCTTTTCTCACTTAATCTTCAAGATTCAGTTCAGTTTTGTTAACCTAATTCATTCTACTATATATGCATAACAAACCCTGATCATAAAGAGAGGATTTGGCCGTGTAGATCACCCACAAGACTGCTCAAAATTTTGACAAAAAATGGTGGTCTAATTTTTCTTTAGAGAGAGATTCAAGGCATGTCAAAGGTTGCAATCCATTCCTAGGCGTATTTGGAAGCTATATGGACCACTCTCACGCATCAGAAAAAATCAGGGCAAAAGATGAGTACCATTGTACTCACGAGATCAAACCCAATTGATTTGTATAATTAGATTTAATTTATATTGCCTGGTGTTGATTTTTGAGAATTGCGGGTTTGTAGCTACATCATTGTCTGTAGGTAAAAGCCTTAGTCTGAAATGGCAGTCCCAAAGAAGAGGACGACTACGTGTCAAAACCTGGTTGGGTAGTTTGAATGGCACGCGTTCTATTTATTGCACTGAACTCTCATTACATATAATATATATTGTTTGTTTATATTAAAGATTGAACAATTGGCTCAGTGGTACAAGTGAAGGCTTTTCAGCGCGCATGTGTAAGAGGTCAGGGGTTCGATCCCTGCCTCCTACATGTTATTTTTCTTAACAATCCTTTTCAGATCCCATGCTATACTTCCAAGCGCACACACCATAGGCCTCTAGATCCTCATCCTTGGATCAATCAGCGCCCATATCTAATTTTCCAATGAAGCTCCCTATGGTGGACACTCCTGGCACAATCACACTGGATCTCACGCCCCCTCAGGGCCATTTATTTTCTCTTTAATTTTACTATTTATTTTATTTAATTAGTCTAATTGATTTTTATTTCAAATCATTTATTAAAATCAGAAAATAATCACAAAAAAAATGGATTTAGTTTTTTTAATAAATTAATCTTTGTAAATTAATTAATTTCATCAACTTTAATATTTTTCATTATTTAAAATTAAGTAGAATTAGGTCAAAATCAAATCTCTTTTTTTCATAAAATCTCAAAAATTATTTTTCAATGATCAAATTATATTTTTAGGGTTTTGAACCTTTTTTCTAGTTAATTCTCGCGCGGTATTATTTTGTCGTATGATCATTTTTATTATTGATGTAATTGTACCCGATTTGTAATAGCTTAATTAGGGTTTTAATTCTGCACTTTATTTTTTCAGTTAAATATAAATGTATCTACACCAAAGCCTTGTAATAGCTTTGGGCCTTTATTTCTCGCTTTCATATTTTATATGCTTGTATATAATTGCTAGAAACCTAGGCGTGTATGCTTAATCAACCAATGAGTAGATCACTAAATTGCAAGATAAAATATCTGAAATAGCAAACTATTGCACACTTGAACCCCTAGGGTATTTCCCACTTCGGTTGCCTTCGAAAATGGTCATAACCCTTGAAAGTAGGGATACTCTTAGAAAAAACCCTCAGTTTAAAGTTATCATAAAGATCATAGTCCCTAAATGTCCCTCGAGTTGCCTACGAGAAATGATCTTATGAAGATAGTCCCTTCGAAATGCTAAGGTATCCTTACATGTTACCTTAAATGACCATTACGTCCCTTTCGATAGTCCCTCAACATCCAACGACCAAAGTTACCTACTCACTAAGAGTAGGATAACACGGTCTAAAGGATAGGAGGAAAGAACAGTCTTTTTCGAGTAGGTAGATAACTTTTAGGTACTTGCTCAAACAAATTTTCACACCAGACTTTCAAACACTTTTCAAATAAAGTTTTCAAAATGCTTTATCACACTCTTGAGGACTGATACAAGAGTTACCAGAAAGTGAATCGCCGCACTAAGGCATTTTAAAAGCTTTTCAAAACACACAAACACGAAAGCAATTTTCAAAAATGAGCATGTACCTAAGAGCCCATGGAAAACCATGGATGGAAAGGGTGCTAATGCCTTCCCTTTCCATAATATACCCCATTACTCAGAAATCTCGAAAAAGGTATTTTTCTGTTCTTTTCACCCTTTCCTTTGTTGGATAAAAGACAATTCGGTGGCGACTCTTGCTTACCGCCACATTTGCAAATACAAAAATGCAAACCAGTATTAACAATCGGTTCTGCCACCGTATCACAGAACTGGCGAATTTGCTCGGGATAATTATAAATTGGGGTTTACCTTAGGGTCTAGATCATTTTAAAATTTCTTTCTTTGTTTGCTTTGAATGCTTTATCTTTGAGGGCTTGTTGGGGTATTCTTGTAAAGATCCTACACCCGAATCTAGGGCACCTTAATAGGTAAGTAGCAATAAATCATGGACGATGTACGGTGTAGACCGATACAGACAAAGTGGTGGCTACGTTAGCGCGATGCTTTGGATTGTACTAATATTCCTTAAGTAAGTTAAGGATAACATTAGGCTTCCTCATAGTGTCACTAAGCGCTAACTAACCTTTAGAACCTTTAATTGACTCAT
Organism: Vicia faba; assembly: GCA_948472305.1. Taxonomy (NCBI): domain Eukaryota; kingdom Viridiplantae; phylum Streptophyta; class Magnoliopsida; order Fabales; family Fabaceae; genus Vicia; species Vicia faba. The sequence goes on along the minus strand of OX451740.1, from coordinate 758,672,974 downwards.
CATATCCATTAGGAAGTAGTGAGATAACCGTATTTGGTTTCGACCGAAGATTGGTTGATACTCGATACTACACTCATTGAGGCTGGACTTTCAGGATTTTTTGGCTCCAATACTTTGGTGCGGAGCTGAAACAATTTCTGAAGGGAAGGTCAGTGATATTGAGGCTCCTTATAACCCGGTTAATATTAATAGGACATGTTGAGCCAACTGAACATTCAAGAGGGTACATACCTTAAAAACTCATGCAAGCCTTTGAACCTAAGGTTTTTGTGTAATTTGCTTGTGTTTATCTTTGATTTTAAGCATAATTATGACATCATAATCCTCATTGACATTCATATATACTAATCATTTCAAGGACATGTTGGATTTACCTCTTTGCTGTTTTGTAGGGTATGAGTTCAGGTCGCACAAAAACCATCCGAATTCACTTCACAGAAGTTCCTCCTAAGCTCAAGGAATTAGTCTTGAAAGTCCCAAAGGACTCATCATTCCATAAAAGACATGGTCAATTGCTTAGTTTGGTTACCACCAGGTTTGACAAGGGTTTGATGAGTGTCTTATTCCAGTTCTTCAACCCTAAGCACCATTGCTTCACATTCCCCTATTATCAACTGGTGCCTACCCTGGAGGAATTCTCTAAGTTACTTGGTTTTCCTATATTGGAACGAGTACCTTTCACTGGTTTAGAACAAGACCCAGCTTCTGAAGATGTTGTCATAGCTTTGCACTTGAAACCATCTGACATTGTGTCCAATTGGGAAAAAAGAAGTGGAGTTAAGGGTCTCCTTGCAAATTTCCTGATGAAGAAAGCTCAGATTTTCCTGGATGCTATAAGTTACCATGCCTTCGAAGATGTATTAGCCCTCTTGATCTATGGGTTAGTCCTATTTCCTAATTCAGATCAACTCCTAGATGTGAATGTGTTGTACCCCAAAATTTTCCCTCCCATATTTCTCAATACATTTCAAGTGAGGTCCTCAAATTGCTCAAGGAAGTCCAAGGGTTGACCAGACAAACTCTCTCCTAAGGCAGTCTACCTCAAATTAGTGTTTCAGTTTGCATCAAGATGTTTGATTCCAAAGGATCCCAAATAATCACCAATGTCCTAATATGTTCTCAAGATCATCCATGTCAAGTTTCAAGTCTTGCAGAGGAAGTTTGCTCAATCAATTGCTCAAAGGCCTAAAAGTCGACTGTGCTATGGTAAAAGTCAATTGTGGCCCACATACAGTCAAACTTCAAGATTTTTGGTAAAAATCCTCATTTTGAAGTATTATTCATCATTTGATCAAGGTTTGATCATGATTCCTCAAGGATTGCTCACAATTCATCAAAACCCCAATGTTGCTAAATTAGGGTTTTGCAGGAAAAGTTAACTCAACTTTGACCAAGCATAACTTTCTCATATTTATAAAAATGACCCATACAAAGCTCATTTTGAAGAGGATGCAAGTCCCTAAAATTCATCTTCAGCTCCCAAGTTCAAAATATGCACTCACAAGAAGATATAAATTGGACATTATAGGTCATTTTGAAAAGTCAACAAAAACACCTTTTTTGTCAAAGCTTCATACATGAACATGGAAGATTCAATTGAGATTATACCAAAAGGGTTGCTTAGAGGACATCTTAAGCTTTATAAAAAGTCAAAGAACGCATCTCTAGAGTCAAAATTGAAGGAGTTATGCATTGGTAAAATTGACTTTTTTTGCAAAATTGCCAAAAGTCAAAAGTGGCCAAAATTGCAATTTTTGTCAAATGGGCACAACTCTTTATGCTTGCATTGAGTTTGTAGCATGACCCACGACCCATGATCCTTCCCACTTGTCTTTATTTTATTTTTGTCATTTATTTTGATTTTTATTTCAATTAAATCAAATAAAAGAAAAATAAAATCATGAAATTATCAAAACTAATCAAAAAGCTTGAAATTTTATGCATGTTTAGGTCTCTTATGCAGCTGGAAGAAAAATCAAATCGTGCAAGTTTCATTTGGACATAAAAATATTGGATTTGTCTTGATTTGGAAAGATTGGCATAAGGATCAAATCATGATTCAATCATCTTAATTGAAAAATATTTGAAGCAAATTTGTAACCCTAATCAATTCTAGGGTACATATAGAACAAGTACAGATCAAAAGCAAGGGGGATTTGGAGGCGTGCAAAGGTGAAAACAACTTTCAAAAAAATCAAGAAAAGTTGCAAATTGTTTTCTCATTTCCAGGCTTCCTCAAGCCATTCCAGTCACACAAATCGCTTCTTGGAAGTTCTAGGATCCCATTCCAATCATTAGCAAGCATTTTTGTGCCCAGATATCCGCTATAAGTATCCCACGACCTCCATGCTTTTTGAAATCGTATCTCATAATCCTGGCACTCTTAGCATGATTTGTTTATATATTCTGAATCCTTGAATCATTTGCAAGCTAATGGTAATAGCCAATTGTATTTTTATTGGCTATACAACAAGTTGCCATGTTTAGGGTTTTAGCTTCGTTTTTAGGGGTTTTGCATGCAGGAACAATTAGCCATGGAGAGTGGTACCATAATGCTCGTGAGGTTTCAATGAGTTGATTGGTACCACTGGTATTGATTTATCATGAGTGCATAGAATTTTGGAGGATCACAGGGTTGTACCTACGCCCAGATAATTGTAGGTAAAAGTCAGAACTTTTACCAACGGAGGGAGGAAGAAGAAGGGTGGTGTGGAACTCCTTGATTTGCCTATTCAAAATTCGTGCATTTTGAAATATATTATTTTGTTTTCCCAATATAATAATTTTTTGTTGTTCCATATACAAGAAAACAAGCCAGCTCAGATGGTCAGCGTTGTTGTGGAATAGCCAAAGGGCCTGGGTTCGATCCCTAGGTCCCCATATTATTTCATGATATTTTTTCATGCATAATCAGACACACAAGCATCCAATGAGTCTACCATATACCATCAATATCCAGCCAACAGGTCATCCACGTACCAGATCCAAGGTTTCCCAATGATGGTTCACAGTACACCCTAATCAAGCAAGCTTATGGGATCAGGAAAGGTCAAACGGGCTGTTAGCATTTGGGCCCAGAAAGTGCAAATCACACCCCCTCTTGCTGAAAGGTACTAGGCCCATTTCTTTATTATCTTATATTTCTTTTATTTATTAATTTTGTTTATTTATTTTCTAACACAAAACTAATTTCTATTTTACAAAAAAAATCATAAAATCAATTTCATAAAATTTAGATTTAGGTATTATTTTTATCAAATTTAATTTAGTAATTAGTTAAATTTAATTTTAGGCTAATTCTAACTTTTGTAAATAATTTAAAATCAATTAGAAAATTAGGTTCTGTTCTTGATTTAATTTTTAGTTATTTTCTCAATAAAGCAAAATACAAAAATAGGTCAAATTAATTATTTTTCTTAATTTAAATTAATTAGGTTTGTATTTATTCAATTAAAACCTTATTTTCTCAAAATAATCAAAAACAACAAAAAATGATTTTTCTTTCATTAGGTTTAGACGGGGTCAAAACCCTAATTTTTTCTCGTTCTCGATTCATCGCGCGCACTTATTATTTTTATATATTAATGTAACTTATCATGGTATGTAATAGTTTAATTAGGATTTTTCTTTTATTTATCGTTTTACGTGTTTTTGGCTATGTAATTAATCCCCCTCCCCGAAGCCTTGTAATAGCATAGTTTTATTTCTCGCATTTTAATTTTTGCAAATATTAACTGTTAGATGTATGATAATAGGATTGCATGACAAGACTGTATGTTAATTTTAAAATGGTTAGAAAACCCTAAATCTGCAAAGATAATAACTGAAATCAAATCACTCGCACATGCGCACTCCTAGGGTATACTCCCACTTCGGTTGCCTTCGTTAAATGATCATTAAGTGTAGGATATTTTAGTGATTGCCCTATTGTCTAAACAAAGATCAAATGTCCCGTTCAGAAATGTTGCCTCGGAAAGGTTGCCTCGGAAATGTTGTCTCGAATATGATCTTAAGACATTAGGGTTATTACTAAGATGTCCTAACATTGCTTTAGTGATTGTACATCCCTTTCGAATTGACCCTTACAACTCCAACGACTATTCTACCTACTCACCAATAGTGGGATAGCGCTGTCTAAAGGAAACAAGAGCAAAAACATTCTTTTTTGGAGTAGGTAGATGCTAGTAGTTACTTGCTCAAAATCAAACTTTTCCACACTTACACTCTTTTCAAACAAAGTTTTCAAAAACACTTCGTAACACTCTTGAGGACTGATACAAGGGTTAAAACGAAGTAAAACAAAAACTTTTCAAATCCACAAACACGGAAGCAATTTTTAAATGATGAGAAAGTACCTAAGAGCCCGTAGAAAACTACAGATAGAAAGGGTGCTAATACCTTCCCTTTCTATAATCTACCCCCCGTACTCAAAATCTCGAAAAAGGAATTTTTCTGTGCTTTTTTCCTTTCCAGTTGGATAAAATAAAAGTCGGTGGCGACTCTTACTTACTGCGACATTTTGCAAACACAAACGCAAAACGTAAACCAGCATTTACTAAAACAGTCTGGTTCTGCCACCGTATCACAAAACTGGCGACTCTGCTGGGGACTATAAATGGGGTATACCTTAGGATCTAGTTCATCATAAATTGCTTCTCTTGTTTGTTTTGGTTGCTTTAATTTGAGGGTTTTGTATTGGTAGTTACTATAGATCCTAACCCGGATCTGGGGGACACCTTTTAGGTAAGTAGTAATAATCTACGAGGGAACTGTACGGCGTAGAACGATACGGTTGAAGTAGTAGCTACGTTGATATGGCACATTGGTTGGTACCGGTATCCCTTATGGAGAAACAAGGAGAATACGAGGCTGCTATGTGTGTCGTTAAGCATCAACTGACCTTAGAACCCATAATTGACCAACTTGGCCATTAGGAAGTCGTGAGATAGCCGGCCTCGATGTAAAGATGAGAACTGGTTGATACTCGATACTACACTCATTGAGACCATACTCTCGAGATAGTTACGGCCGCAAGAAAAGATTTCGTGAGCTTAAACCATGACCGATAGAGGATGGTCAGTGATATTGAGAACCTCCAGAACCCGGTTACTATTATTAGGACAGGTTGAAACCAACTGAACTTTAAGAGGGTAATACCTTTGACCCCATGCAAGCCTTAAACTTAAGGGCTTTTGTGTGACTTGTTTGCCTTTGCCATGCCTGTTATCTGCTATACCTGTTGTTTGTTTTATCATGACATCATGCATCATAACATATCATGCATACTTCATTATAATAACCATTTCAAAGACCGGGGGGAATTATCTTTGTTCTGTTTTGCAGATTATGGCTTCCATACTCAAAAACACCATCTGAGTTAACTTTGTGCAAATACCTGCTCAACTCAAAGAATTAGCCTCAAAAGTTTCTGATACTTCTTCATTCATTAGAAGACATGGTCAACTTCTTAGCTTGGTTACCTCAAGGTTTGATGAGCAGATGATGAGTGTGACTTTCCAGTTCTTCGATCCTGTGCACCATTGTTTCACTTTCCCATATTATCAGCTAGTTCCCACTATGGAAGAGTTTTCTCACTTATTGGGCATATCCATCCTTGAGCAGATGCCCTTCATCGGTTTGGAAGAGACTCCTAGACCAGAAGACATTGCTTCAGCTCTACATCTGGAAAAGGCTGATGTAGTATCTAATTGGGAAACACGAAGCAGGGTTGAAGGTTTCTTAGCCAAGTTTCTAATAGATCAAGGTCAACTGTTATGGGATAGCTTGGACTTTCAGGCCTTCGAAGATATCTTGGCTCTCCTTATCTATGGTTTGGTCCTATTTCGGAATCCGGATTCTTTTGTGGATGTGAATGCGGTTAAGATCTTCCTGTCTCGCAATCTTGTGCCTACTCTACTGGGTGATATCTTGCATGCCCTCTACACTCGTACTGTACATAGAAGAGGGACCCTCATGTGTTGCATGCCGCTGCTGGCGAGGTGGTTTATTTTGCACCTTCCCAAGTCCGTGTTGAAGAATGAAGAAGGTTTAGAATGGTCATATAGGATAATGTCCCTTGCCCATGCATACATTCTTTGGAGTTCCAAGGATATGGAAAGCACTACTGTCGTTGATCGTTGTGGGGGATATCCTAATGTCCCGTTGCTTGGAATCAGAGGGGGAATAACCTATAGTCCTTGTTTAGCTTTGTGACAATTCAGTCGTGCTCGGAGAGATGGTCCTCATGAGCTATATCTTACGGATATTGCATTTGACTACAAGGAATACGTTGATGAGCATCGCCGGAGGTTTATACGAGCTTGGGGCATGGTGAACAGATCTGACCCTCAAGAGCTAGGACCAAGGACTTCCCTCCTTATGCAGCCTTATCTCCAGTGGGTCCGAACTCGTGCCCAAAAGCTTGGGATGCATTATGAAGCTGTGTTACAAGTGATTGTGGAGCCCACCAATGAAGAGGGTATTCCTTATACAATCCTTTATCCCTACATGCCCACTGATCTTGGGGCATTGAAGAGATCCTGGATTCAGCTGAAAGAGGAGAGGGATACATACTGGGAGAAGTACCATGTGAAAGAGAGGAAGATCTTGAAGCTCACCAGGCAGCTCGATAATGAAATAACGATCAATGACTACGTCAGCACCAAGGGGAAGCGTCCATGGGATTTCTTATTTTTGCTTTTTCTAGTTTAGATTTGTTTTTCACTTATTTCTTTGTAACGCCTCAAAGGCATTATTAAACATTTTTACAAGTTTAATCTAATAAATTTTGTTTATTTCTTGGTTTGAAAATTTAAATCTCCCAAAGTCTTTGAAATCATTACATACGCATCCCATTATCATGCACACCATTACAGGTACCATTACAGGTTTCTCATCTTCTTCGCTGTTTATTTCAGCAGAAATGTCTTTCGATCAAGCTATCAAAGATATTAAGGCACAAAATGCCCAATTTCAAGAGATGTTCTTGAGCTTGGCTAAAGAGCAAGAGGACTTGAAAGCTCTCATTCTGAAAGAGAAAGAGAAGAATAAGCAGAAGAAGAAGGTCGTTCTTCTGAGTATGGGTAGAAGGTTTGGGGATAGGTTGAAACAGCAAGCTGATATGTCCTTTTCATCCAAGGGAGGGGAGGACCAAGAAAATAAAAAGGCCCCAGTCTTGCAGTTTCTAATAATGACACTGATTATGATAATGAGCAATATCCTCCTGCGGAGGATAGGTACAAGCAACTAGAAGACCGTCTGAGTGTTATGGAGATTCAAAAGATCCTTGGTTTGGATTTCGGAGATTTGGGACTGGTATCTGGAGTGGTGATCCCTCATAAGTTCAAAGCTCTGGTTTTTTCCAAGTACGATGGAGTATCCTGTCCAAAACTCCATCTCCGCTCGTACGTGAGAAAAATCCAATCCCACACTGCTGATAGTAACTTGTGGGTACACTTCTTTCAAGATAGTCTGTCTGGGACTCAGCTTGAATGGTTTTATTAATTGGATGGACCTAATGTCCGAAACTTGGAGGACCTTGCTGCTGCTTTCTACAGGCAGTGTCAATATAACGCCGACCTTGCTCCCACTCGTACTCAGCTTCAGTGTATGTCAATGGGTGCAAGCGAAGGTTTTAAGGACTATGCTCAAAAGTGGAGAGACTTGGCTGGAAGAGTCCAACCCCCTTTGTCTGACAAGTAGTTGGTTGACATATTTCTAGGGACGTTATCTGGTCCATTTTTCAATCATCTGATCGGCAGTTCATCGTCTGGGTTTACTGAGTTGATTTTATCTGGGGAGAGAGTAGAAGCTGGTATCCGAAGTGGTAAGATACAAAAGGATACATCATCAAGTGCAGTAAAGAATCCTTTCACTGGTAAGAATGAAGATAGTGCAGTATATGGATCGAGGAGCCAAAGCAGACCTTAACACCGTCAAGTAGTGAATACGGTAGTGATATCAAGACCCGCAGTTGCTCCACAATGCAACAATCAACAAAGGGTGGAGAGACCACAAAGACAGTTCACTCGGCTCAATATGACCTGGTAACTCTGAGGGAATCCCCGAAGAATCCCAACACCACATCTCTGTTGTATAACCCGAATGCCCACTGCGCCTATCACTCCTATGGCCCAGGTCATGATACAAACAACTGTTGGGCCTTGAAGAATAAGGTGCAAGACTTTATCAAAGCTAAAGAGATTGATTTTGACGCTCTGGAGAAACCCAACGTCATAACTGTTCCTATGCCCAAACATGGTCATGGAGTGAATGCTATGGATGATGATTTATTTGTGACCTCCATCGAAGAAATTTATACTCCTTTGATGACAGTTAAGAAGAATCTATTGTTGGCCGGTTTATTTCCGGGTTGTGGCGAAGGTTGCCATGTGTGTTCAATTTTCCCTACTGGTTGCCACTTATTGAAATCAGGTGTTCAACACCTGATGGATAATAGAGAGATCCTGTTCGAGAAGACTATGATTCTGTTAGTTCCAATTGAAGATGTTGCCATCATAACCATTTCCGCCAATCCTTCCAAGGATTCCTCGAGAAAGCCTTTTAGGATTACACCCGTTCCAAGAATCGCTCCGTTAATCATTACTATCCCTGGTCCTATCCCACACACTTCGAATAAGGTTGTCCATTGGCACTATGGGGTCGATGTGTATTACCATGGAGTTAAGCAAGACTTAAAAAATCACGAAGTTGATGCTAATGTCAGCAATATTTTCGGGGCTAGCAAGGTAACCAGAAGTGGAAGACTCTTCTCTCCTGAGATTTCCCCTCTGATTGTTTACAAACCTGTTGTCATTCCATCTGCTAGTACATCAACTACTGTCCCAGTTTCAATTCCAGTTATAACCCCTGTCACTGAACCGTCTGGCACTCGGGGCAAAGAAATTACAGGTGAGCCTGCCCGGACGGAGGCTCCTAAGAAGATAATTGTAGAAACCTCTAAGCAGGAGATAGAGGAAATTTTGAAGATTATCAAGAAGAGCGACTACAACGTAGTTGATTAGCTGGGGCAGAACCCGTCAAAACTCTCCATGTTGTCCTTGTTATTGTGTTCGGAAGCCCATGCAAAGGCTTTAATTTCTTTGCTCAAAACTGCGCATGTGCCGCAGGAAAATTCTACCGATCAATCCAAAGACTGCGTAGCTAGTTTGACTGACGACAACAGGTTAGGTTTCTCAGATGCAGATCTGACTGCTAAAGGAAGAAATCACAATGATGCTCTGCACGTCTCGATCGAGTGCAGGGGCACTACTTTTGCCCACATACTGGTGGATACTAGGTCCTCATTTAATGTTTTTCCAAAGAAAGCATTAGACCGTCTGGACTGTGAAGGTTGGATTCTGAAGCCGAGCAATATTGTGGTTAGGGCTTTCGACGGGTCAAAAAGGACGGTGCACGCGGAAGTGGATGTCCCTGTTAAAGTTGGATCTCATACTTTTGCATCTACGTTCTATGCGATGGATATCAGACCATCATATTCTTGCTTGTTGGGTCACCCTTGGATTCATAAGGCTTGGGCAGTGACTTCTATGCTCCATCAGATGTTGAAATATCCAGTAAAGTGGAAGATCGTCATGGTACGAGGTGAGGAGGAGTACATGGTGAGTCATCTAATTTCCTTTCTCTATGTGTAGATGGATAGGGAGTTCATCGAAACCCCGTGTCAGAACTTTGAAGAGGTCCCCCAGAATTTGGCGTCGACTGAAGTTGCTACTGATAAACCTCCGATGAAGATGGCTTCTCTCAAGGATGCCAGGGCTGTAATTGAAAAAGGTGGGTGTGCAAATTGGGGTCAGCTCCCTGATTTCACACACAAACCTGACAAGTTTGGTTTGGGCTTTACTGCAGAGGCTCAAAGGGCTGTTCGGCACGTGCGGATTAGAAGTCCTCCTCTGCACATCAGTAATCAGGGAGTGAATGCGATTGAAGATGGTGAAGAATATTCAGATATCGACAGCTGGATCTACCCTACAACCAATGGTGGCTTGAACAACTGGACAACGAAAGACTTCATACCCATTTCTTTTATTACACAGTAATTGACTTTTGTTTTGAGATTTGTAATAAACAGTTCGAAACTTTACGGAGGCCGGTGCTTTGCCCGAGGCACCTTGGCTTTGTTTGTGAGGGTTTATTATTTGTCATTTTCATATATCATCAATAAAGCATGGGACATTTTCTTGCATTACAAATTTTACGCTCCTTGTTTTTATTTTCTATCTCGCACTTTATCAAAGCAGCTATTGTCTTACACACACTCACATATCATAATGTAGATCCACATCCACTATAGATCCCATTGATAACAACTCTGCTACTGCCAGTTATGACTTCAAAAATCCGATCAACCAAGCCGAGGACGAAGGTGAGGATGATTGTGAAGTGCCTGGGGAACTTGCTAGGCTGTTACTACAGGAAGAGAGGGCCCTACAACCTCATGAAGAGCCAGTGGAATTAGTGAATTTGGGTACAGAGGAAGACAGGAAAGAGGTCAAGATAGGTGCAAATCTGGAGGCTAGTGTCAAACAACGGTTGATACAGATGCTACGCGAATATGTTGAGATCTTCGCTTGGTCTTATGAAGATATGCCTGGTTTGGATACCGATATTGTGGTTCACCGCCTTCCAACAAAAGAAGAATGGCCTCCGCTAAAGCAGAAGGTTCGTCGTATGCGCCCTGAGATGTCTGAGAAAATTAAAGCTGAAGTCATGAAACAATTTGATGCCAGATTTCTAGCTGTTACTTCTTACCCGCAGTGGGTTGCTAACGTGGTTTCGGTGCCTAAGAAGGATGGTAAGGTACGGATGTGTGTGGACTATAGAGATCTGAATAGGGCGAGCCCCAAGGATGATTTTCCGCTTCCTCACATCGATGTTCTGGTCGACAACACCGCGCAGCATAAAATCTTCTCCTTTATGGATGGTTTTTATGGTTACAATCATATTAAGATGGCTCCTGAAGACGTGGAGAAGACAACCTTCGTTACACAGTGGGGCACCTTTTGTTACAAGGTAATTCCTTTCGGGTTGAAGAATGTCGGGGCAACGTATCACCGCGCCATGGTTGCTTTATTCCATGACATGATTCACCATGAGATTGAGGTTTACGTTGATGACATGATTGCAAGGTCCCAGACTGAGGAAGAGCACCTAGATCATCTCCAAAAACTATTTGACAGGTTGAAGATGTACAAGCTGAGGTTAACCCCGAACAAGTGCACCTTCGGGGTAAGGTCTGGTAAGCTGCTGGGTTTCGTCGTCAGTGATAAGGGTATTCAGGTAAACCCTAGCAAAGTGAAGGCCATACAGGAGATGCCGGATCCCCACACAGAAAAGGAAGTTAGAAGCTTTTTGGGACGTCTGAACTACATCGCCCGATTCATTTCACATCTGACTGCTACTTGTGAGCCAATCTTCAAGCTGCTGAAGAAAGATCAAGTGATAAAATGGAATGATGAATGTTAGACCTCCTTCGAAAGGATCAAGGAATACCTTCAAGAGCCACCTATTCTGATGCCTCCAGTTGAAGGAAGACCTTTGATCTTATACTTGACAGTGCTGGACAATTCAATGGGGTGTGTGCTGGGGCAGCATGACGAGTCTAGCCAAAAAGAGCACGCTATTTACTACCTTAGCAAAAAGTTTACCGACTACGAGATCTGATACCCGTTGCTCCAGAAAACTTGCTGCACTTTGGCATGGGCTGCTCGCCAGCTGAGACAGTATATGCTGACTCACACCACCTTATTGATATCAAAGATGGATCAAATCAAGTACATCTTCGAAAATCCTGCCTTGTCTGGAAGAATAGCATGATGGGAGATGATCTTAACTGAGTATGATATCCAATACACAACCCAAAAAGCAATCAAGGGGAGTGTGTTAGCGGATCATTTGGCGGATTAGGCCGTGGATGATTACCAATCCATGAATTTCGAGTTCCCGGATGAGAACATCATGTTGGTAACCGACTGTGAAGAACCTGGACCAGATGAAGGAACTAAGGAAGGATCCCAATGGTCTATGTATTTTGACGGAGCCTCAATTGCGTTGGGTAATGGAATTGGCGCTGTGATCATATCTCCGGAGAGCCGTCATACTCCGTTCACCGCCCGACTATGTTTTAAATGCACCAACAATATGGCGGAGTATGAAGCGAGCATCACGGGCCTTCGAGCAGCTATTGACCTAAGGATTAAGTTTTTAAGTGTATTCGGAGATTCTGCTCTAGTGATCAGTCAGATTAAAGGTGAGTGGGATATGAAACACCCAAATCTTATTCCTTACAGAGAGTATGTATTGACATTGCTTCCACACTTTGAGGAGATAACCTTTGAACACTTCCCTATAGAAGAGAATCAACTAGCGGACGCGCTAGCTACCATGTCTTCTATGTTCAAAGTCAGGTGGGACAATGAAGCTCCCCAGATTACCATTTAGAGGTTGGACGAACCCGCACATTGCTGTGATATTGAGACTGAAGAGGTAGCAGATAAACCCTGGTTTCACGAGGTAAAGAGGTATCTTCAGACTCAAGAGTATCCTGAGGGTGCATCTGTTAATGATAAGAAGTTCTTGAGGAGGTTCGCTGCGAAGTTCTTCATCAGTAATGGGATCCTTTAAAAACGTAACCATGATTCAACCTTATTGCAATGTGTGGACAAAAGCGAGGCAGAAAAGATCATGGAAGAGTTACATGAAGGTACCTTCAGAACTCATTCCAGTGGATACACCATGGCAAAGAAAATCCTACGGGCTGGATATTATTAGTCTACTATGGAAGCCAATTTTTATCATCATTCTCGGACCTATCATAAGTGTCAAGTCTATGCTGATAAGGTGCATATACCTCCAGTTCCTCTAAATGTTTTGACAGCTCCTTGGCCTTTTGTAATGTGGGGCATCGATATGATTGGCGAGATTAGACCTACTGCGTCCAACAAGCATCGTTTCATTCTGGTAGCCATTGATTACTATACGAAGTGGTTTGAGGCAGCTTCCTTTGCTACGGTAACCAAGAACGTCGTGGCGCGGTTTATCCGACACAATCTGATTTGTCGATACGGTGTACCATAGAGGATCATTACGGGCAATGGTAGAAATATCAACAATACTATGATCACCAAGCTATGCAGACATTTTAAGATACATCATCATAACTCTTCTCCCTACCAGCCAAAGATGAATGGGGTTGTTGAAGCAGCTAATAAGAATATCAAGAAGATTGTGCAGAAGATGACGTTGACATACAAAGACTGGCACGAGATGTTACCATTCTCTCTTCATGGGTATTGTACCTCAACGCGGACTTCGACAGGGGAAACACCCTAATCTCTTGTGTATGGCATGGAGGATGTCTTACCCATTGAAGTCTAGATACCCTCTCTCTGGATTATGAAGGATACAGGTTTAAGCGAGGACGATTGGATCCAGACCCAGCTTTATCAACTAAATCTAATCGACGAGAAAAGACTTACTGCTATTTGTCATGGTCAGGCGTATCAAAAGCGGATGATCAACGCTTCTAACAAGAAAGTCAGACGACAAGAATATCAAGTCGGGGATTTGGTAATCAAATGCATCATACTGCCGCAAGTGGATCCCGGGGGAAAATGAACCCCTACGTACGAAGGGCCATTTGTGGTTAAGAACATTTTCTCGGTAGGAGCTATGATTCTAACCACCATGAATGGTGACGACCTTCCTCACCCCGTCAATGCAGACATAGTGAAAAAATACTATGCAGAATCAAAGACCCGCTAGATCGACTGGCCTAAGCAAAAATAAGGGCTTCCCAGTGAACCAAAAGGGTTTGGGAAAAAGTAAGGGATGAAAATGAAAAATCTATACATCCAGCAAGTTGAAAACCTGAAAAGGAGGCTTGGGAAAAAAAGGGTATCCCGGTGGACTGAAAACCCGAAAGGGAGGTCCAGGAAAAAATTGGGGATCAAAGGGTAACGCTATGTCTCATTGGATCATCTTGCAACCAGACTTCGGTATCGACTATCAAGCTCGGACGATGCCAATCAATCTGATCTACCTTCGACCAAGTAGCAATGTGATGAGACGCTCAAAGATATAAATGCAATAGCAGAGTTGGAACCCAATGGGATTGTTCACATAGCTGTTTTTCTTTCTTTTACACAAATTGTATAAATTATGCTTCTTTCGGCGGTGTTCTCTTACTAGGACGTCAGCCTCTTGTACAAAATGCCTATTACAGGCCAACTTCAAAACCAATACAATTCATTTTACAATAAATTTCAAAATTGTTTTTCTTTTCCTGTTTTGTTTTGCAAGAACATCCAATGATTCATTTTTTATATATGCATTTGAAAATAATTGTTGCTCATAAATATTTACATGCGAAACAAAAGACGATTACTCGTAATTTCAAGAACAGCGGCAAACAGAAGTGCCCAAACCTGATAGTTTCTCTACCCACCAGGTACATGGACAGAACCAGCTTGAGACAATGACTAAAGGCACATACACTCCCCGCAGAAGAAAAGGTATCTAAAAACATTGGCGTTAATTCTCCCCAAGCATGGTTCACCTATCACCAACAATGGAAGACTATCCCCAGTGGAGTCTATTTCTTCCACAGACAGAAATTTAATCCCCGACAGAGTTCATCATCACCAGCAACAGTAATTCATCCCCAGCTGAGGATATTTCTCCAAATCAACAGATCTTCTAGCAGAATATATCCCTTCCCCGCAAAGTCATTCTCCCTCCAATTTATTCTCAAATAATCTTCGGTCGTTACCTCCATCGAGAACGAAGAACTCAACTCTTTGTACTCTCCAACGGTAATCCGAGATTTATTCTCCCTTGTTATAAAACATCACAAAAACATTGTATCTCCATACATCATGGCATGCGCATATGCATCATACAACACAATCTCATTTATTTTGAGAGCATCATTACTCGATACATGTCATACATCATGACATTACATACGACTAACTCTTTACCTTTAAGGGAAAGATACAATCAAATTCTCACAAGTTTCTCTGGTTCAGTCAAATCGGTGCTAAGATTTCTATTCCAGTTCAAGTTATGAACCCCGGATTCGACCGTATAATATCTTTATTTCTCCAAATACTACAAAGCTTGGAATCGACCAGATATTGGTATCTCTTAAATGCAAGCTATGAAGCCCAGATTCGACCGGAAAATAGTTGAATCCCCAACAAGATACTGTAAAGCCTGGAAATCGACCAGATTGTAGTACAGGAGACCATGAAGCCTGGATTCGACCAGATAATGGTATAAGACACTATGAAGGCTGGATTACGACTAGGTAGCGTCAAAAGACACTGAAGTCTGGGACTATGACCAGATAATAGTAGAGGACGCTGTGAATCTTGGATTACTATGAAGCCCGGAAATTGACCGGATATTAGTAGGAGTTAAAATCAAATGGAATCCCGGATGCAACCGGATAACCACTTGATTTCTTCTGAAGCCTGGAACACTACCAGATATGAAGTAAGAAGTTGCAAAGCCTGGATTACGACCAGATAGCGGCAAAGGACTGAAGCCTAGAATCGACCAGATAACAGTATAAGATATTGCAAAGCTTGGATTTCGACCAAATAGCAGTTTACCTGGACAAATACTAAGAAGCCTGGAATCAACCGGATATTAGTATGCCTTAAATTCAAGTTGAAGCCCGGATGCAACCGGATAACAACTTAATTCCTTCAGAAGCCTGGAGTACGACCAGATAAGAATTGAGAAATTGCGAAGCCTGGAGAATGACTAGATAGAAAGTTTAATCTCATCTCCCTAGTAAGTCAATGTAAAACCTAGAGCACGACCAGTTAGTAGTCAGCCTTATTTTCCTCAGCAAATCATTGTAAATCCTGGAGCACGACTAGATAGCAGTTCATTTTTCACCTCCTCGACTAAGAGATGATTCCCCAGTAGAATAACGGACGACTGAAGCTCCTAAAATTCTATTTTTCTCAAGACAAAGATCAACATTCCCCAACATAGTACTCCTCAACAATAGGTATACGGGCTCTCGCAAAGGAATCTCTTATGCGATCGACACTTCTTCGGATGGAATCTTTAAGCCTATCTTCCGACATCGACCTCCAAATGGAATTTATAAGCCCATTCCCGATACCGCAAGGCCAATACCACTTCATGCGAGTGCAAATTTCTGGGCACTCTAGTGTTCAATCATCTTCAACCTTCAGATCACGAAAGGCACACAAGCCAATCTGCATCCTTATGTTTAAGAAGATTGAACATGGGCAGCTGTTGTACCCCAAAAATTGCACTCCCATATTTCTATATACATTTCAAGTGAGGTCCTTAAATTGCTCAAGGAAGTCCAAGGGTTGACCAGACAAACTCTCTCCTAAGGCAGCTACCTCAAATTAGGGTTTCAGTTTGCATCAATATGTTTGAGTCCAAAGGATCCCAAGTGCTCACCATTGTCCTAATATGTTCTCAAGATCATCCATGTCAAGTTTCAAGCCTTGTAGAGGAAGTTTGCTCAGTCAATTTCTCAAAGGCCTGAAAGTCGACTATGCTAGGGCAAAAGTCAACAGTGGCCCACATGCAGTCAAACTTCAAGATTTTCGGTTAACATCCTCATTTTCAAGTATTATTCATCATTTTAAAAACGGTAGATCATGATTCCTCAAGGATTGCTCATAATTCATCAAAACCCAAAAGTTGCTAAATTAGGGTTTTGCAGGAAAAGTCAACTCAACTTTGACCAAGCATAACTTTCTCATATTTTATCAAAAATGACCCATCCAAAGTTCATTTTGAAGAGGATGAAATTACCTATAATTCATCTTCATCTCCCAAGTTCAAAATATGCACTCACAAGAAGATATAAATTTGGACATTATAGGTTATTTTGAAAAGTAAAAAAAAACACCTTTTTTGTCAAAGCATCATACATGAACATGGAAGACTCAATTGAGATGAGACCAAAAGGGTTGCTTAGAGGACATCTTGAGATTTCTAAAAAGTCCAAGAAAGCATATCTACGGTCAAAATTGAAGGAGTTATGCATTGGTAAAGTTGACCTTTTTTGCAAAATTGCCAAAAGTCAAAAGTGGCCAAAATTGCAATTTTTGTCAAATGGGCCCAACTTTTTATGCTTCATTGAGTTTGTAACAGACCCACGACCCATGATCCTTCCCACTTGTATTTATTTTATTTTTGTCATTTATTTTGATTTTTATTTCAATTAAATCAAATAAAATCAAAATAAAATCATGAAAATATCAAAACTAATTAAAGGTTGAGATTTTATGCATGTTTAGGTCTCTTATACAACTGGAAGAAGAATCAAATCGTGCAAGTTTCGTTTGGACCCAAAAAGATTGGATTTGGCTTGATTTGGAAAGATTGGCATATGGATCAAATCATGATTCAATCATCTTAATTGAAAAAGATTTGAAGCAAATTTGTAACCCTAATCCATTTTAGGGTACATATAGAAGAAGTACAGATCAAAAGCAGGGGGATTGGAGACGTGCAAAGGCGAAAACAACTTTCAAAAAAATCAAGAAAAGTTGCAAATTGTTTTCTCAGTTCCAGGCTTCCTCAAGCCATTCCAGTCACACAAATCGCTTCCTGGACGTTCTAGGATCCTATTCAAATCATTAGCAAGCATTTTCGTGCCCAGATACGCGTTGTAAGTATCCCACGACCTTCATGCTTTTTGAAATCGTATATCATAATCCTGCACTCTTAGCATGATTTGTTTATATATTCTGAATCCTTGAATCATTTGCAAGCTAATGGTAATAGCCAATTGTATTTTTATTGGCTATACAGCAAGTTTCCATGTTTAGGGTTTTAGCTTTGTTTTTAGGTGTTTTGCATGCAGGAACAATTAGCCATGAAGAGTGGTACCATGATGCTCGTGAGGTTGCAACAAATTGATTGGTACCACTGGTATTGATTTATCATGCGTGCATAGAATTTTGGAGGATCACAGGGTTGTACCTACGCCCAGATAACTTTAGGTAAAAGTCAGAACTTTTACCAACGGAGGGAGGAAGAAGAAGGGTGGTGTGGCACTCCCTGATTTTCCTATTCAAAATTCGCGCATTTTGAAATATATTATTTTTTTCCCAATATAATAATTGTTTGTTGTTCCATATACAAGAAAACAAGCCAGCTCAGATGGTCAGCATTGTTGTGGAAAAGCCAAAGGGCCTGGGTTCGATCCCCAGGTCCCCATATTATTTCATTATATTTTTTCTTGCATAATCAAGCACACAAGCATCCAATGAGTCCACCATATACCATCAATATCCAGCCAACAGGTCATCCACGTACCAGATCCAAGGTTTCCCAATGATGGTTCACAGTACACCCTAATCAAGCAAGCTTATGGGATCAGGAAAGGTCAAAGGGGCTGTTAGCATTTGGGCCCAGAAAGTGCAAATCACACCCCCCTCTTGCTGAAAGCTACCAGGCCCATTTCTTTATTATCTTATATTTCTTTTATTTATTTATTTTGTTTATTTATTTTCTAACAAAAAATTAATTTCTTTTTTACAAAAAAAAATCATAAAATATATTTCATCAAATTTAGATTTAGGTATTATTTTTATCAAATTTAATTTAATAATTAGTTAAATTTAATTTTAGGGTAATTCTAAATTTTGTAAATAATTTAAAATCAATTAGTAAATTAGGTTTTGTTCTTGATTTAATTTTTAGTTCTTTTCTCAATAAAGCAAAATATAAAAATAGGTCAAATTAATTATTTTTCTTAATTTAAATTAATTAGGTTTGTATTTATTCAATTAAAACCTTATTTTCTCAAAATAATCAAAAACAACAAAAAATGATTTTTTTTTCAATTAGGTTTAGACGGGGTCAAAACCCTAATTTTTTCTCGTTCTCGATTCATCGCGTGCATTTATTATTTTTACGATATTAATGTAACTGCTCATGGTATGTAATAGTTTAATTAGGATTTTTCTTTTATTTATCATTTTACGGGTTTTTGGCTATGTAATTAATCCCCCTCCCCGAAGCCTTGTAATATCGTAGTTTTATTTCTCGCATTTTAATTTTTGCAAATATTAACTGTTAGATGTATGATAATAGGATTGCATGACAAGAATGTATGTTAATTTTAAAATGGCTTGCAAACCCTAAATGTGCAAAGATAATAACTGAAATCGAATCACTCGCACATGCGCACTCCTAGGGTATACTCTCACTTCGGTTGCCTTTGGTAAATGATCATTAAGTATAGGATACTTTAGTGATTTCCCTCTTGTCTAAACAAAGATCAAATGTCCCGTTCGGAAATGTTGCCTCGGAAATGTTGCCTCGGAAAGGTTGCCTGGGAAATGTTGCCTCGAATACGATCCTAAGACATTAGGGTTATTACTAAGACGTCCTAACATTGCTTTAGTGATTGTACGTCCCTTTCGAATTAACCCTTACAACTCTAACGACGGTGCTACCTACTCACTCATTTGGGATAGAGCTGTCTAAAGGAAACAAGAACAAAAACATTCTTTTTTCGAGTAGGTAGATGCTAGTAGGTACTTGCTCAAAATCAAACTTTTCCACACTTACAATCTTTTCAAACAAAGTTTTCAAAAACACTTCGTAACACTCTTGAGGACTGATACAAGGGTTAAAACGAAGTAAAACAAAAACTTTTCAAATCCACAAACACGGAAGCAATTTTTAAAAGATGAGCAAGTACCTAAGAGCCCGTAGAAAACTACAGATAGAAAGGGTGCTAATACCTTCCCTTTCTATAATCTACCCCCCGTACTCAAAATCTCGAAAAAGGAATTTTTCTGTGCTTTTTTCCTTTCCAGTTGGATAAAATAAAAGTCGGTGGCGACTCTTGATTACTGCGATATTTTGCAAACACAAACGAAAAACGCAAACCAGCATTTCCTAAAATAGTCTGGTTCTGCCACCGTATCACAGAACGCCATCAACATCTTTCTTGCTTACAATACGGTTCCTATGTTTCTCGGGGATATCCTACATTCTCTCCATACTCGTACTCTGAAGAAGCGAGGAACTCTCATATGTTGCACCCCTCTGCTATATAGGTGGTCTATTTCGCACCTTCCTCAGTCAACAATGCAAAATGATTTAGGCTTAAGATGGAGTCCAAGACTAATGTCTCTCTCTCTCACTCCAACATCCATTGGGGTCCTCGCTCTTAAGAAGACATTTCTTTTATTGATCGCTGTGGAGAATTTCCTAATGTGCGACTCCTGGGTATTAGGGGAGGCATCACCTATAATCCTTTTTTAGCACTATGCCAGTTTGGCTATTCACGGAGAGATGGTCCACCGGATATGCTCATACGGAGTATTGTGTTCAACTACTCAGATGATTTGCAAAATTACCGTCTGAGGTTCATCCGCTCTTGGGGCATTGTTAATAAGATTGATAGTAGGACTTTGGGGCGTAATAACTCCATCCCTTTGGAACCTTATCTCAAACGGGTGAGAGCTCAAGCCCAAAGTCTAATGATGCCATACGATTCTATATTACTTGTGATCTTAGAACCTATTGTTCAAGAGGGCGAGTCACATATTATTCTCCATCCTGATATGCCAACCAACTTCGAAGAGTTGCAAAAGTCTTGTTTCCAGCTCAAGGAAGAACGAGATACTTCTGAGGCTCAATTTTATGAAAGTGAGAAGAAGGTGCTGGAATTAACAAAATAACTTCATGAAGAGAGGAACCTCAACACCAAGAGGAAGCGCCCATGGGAGACTTAGGAATTTCCTTTCAATTTTTATCCTTGTGTAATATTTTGTTTCTTTAAAAACTTGCTAATAAAAGGTTTTGCTTTTTGTTTTGTTTAAAAGAGCTTAAATCCAATAAGGTCCTTGAAATCATTACATACACATGCAATACATATCATTGCATAAACAGGTTTCAAAGCAAGTTTCTCATCCTCGTCGTTGTTTATTTCAGAAATGGCTCTCGAACAAACTGTGAAGGACTTACAGACTCAGAACGCACAATTCCAACAGATGATCATGGCTCTAGCCAAAGGGCAAGAGGAACTGAAAGCCTTGATTGTTAAAGACACGAATAAGAAGCCAAGGAGGACAGTTGGTGTGGTAAATCTGGGAAGGAGGTTCAAGGGACCGTTAAAACAGGTGGTTGATCTAACATCTTCATCCAAAGAAGGAGATAACGAAAAGGGTGAGACAAGAGGGGATGATCCTAGTCCGCAGGAATATGACAATGAGACTGATTATAATGAAGAGCAGTATCCTCCAACCGGCGAAAAGTACAAACAGCTGGAAGAAAGTCTGAGTGCAATGGAGATTCAGAAAGTTCCTGGGCTGGATTTTGAAGAGCTGGGTTTGGTGTATTGGATTGTCATTTCGCTAAAGGTCAAGGTTCTAGTGTTTTCCAAGTACGATGGGGTTTCGTGTCCCAAGATACACCTCCGATCTTATGTGAGAAGGATATAGCCTCACACTGCTGACAGAGACTTTTGGGTCCACTTGTTTCAGGATAGTCTATTCGGAACTCAGTTAGATTGGTTCTATCATCTAGAGAGGACCAACATCCATAATTGGGAAGACCTGGATGCTACTTATAAGCAGTATCACTATAATGCAGACCTTGCTCCCACCCGTACTCAACTCCAAATTATGGCTATGGGTTCTAGCGAGGGCTTCAAAGACTACGCTCAAAAGTGGAAGGACATAAAAGGAAGAGTCCAGCCTCCCCTGTCTGATAGGGAGCTAGTGAATATGCTTCTAGGTACCCTGTCTGGTCCATTCTTTAATCACCTAATTGGAAGTTCCTCGATCGGCTTTACTGAATTAATCTTGATAGGGGAAAGAGTGGAAGATGGAATTAAGAGTCAGGACAGAACTGAATGCAATACAACGGTAGGGGCTGTCATGATCCCTAAGCCTGCACCCACTCAATAGAGGAATAATCAGCAGAGAAAAGAAAGGCCATTAATATAGTTCACCTGGATAAATATGAATTTATCCAATGTTTTGCCTCATTTGTTGAAATCTAATCTGGTAACCTTGCGGGAAGCGCCAAAGAATCCCAACACTACCTCTACTCGCTACAATTCAAATGTCTGCTGTGCTTATCATTCAGAAAGTCCAGGTCATGATACAAACGACTTCTAAGTTTTGAAAAACAAGGTACAAATCCTTCTCGAGGCAAAGGAAATTAAGTTTGACGCCCCTGAAATTCCAAGTGTTATCATTGCTCCTATGCCCAAGCACGGCCGTGGTGTTAACACTGTTGAAGATTATGTGTTTGTTACTGATGTTGATGAACTTGTTACTCCTCTTATGACCGTTAAGTAGAACTTATTGAAAGTCGGTTAATTTCAGGGTTGTGGCAAAGGTTGCCACTTCTGTTTATCTCTACCGACCGGTTGTCATTTGTTGAAGGCAGGTGTTCAGCGTCTGATGTATGACAGAGATATTTCGCTTGAGAAGAATCCCGTTCCAACCATCCCGTGCAAAGATGTTTCAATAATAACCATTTCCGCCAACCCTCCCAGGGTCTCCACCAAAAGACCCGTCAGGATTACATCTGTTCCGAAGGTTACTCCACTGATAATCACTATTCCAGAGCCAATCCCATACTCCTCAAACAAAACTGTTCCTTGGAACTATGGACGTGACGTTTACTACCACAGCGTCGAGCAAGATTGACTGGATGTTGAAGACAAGGTTTTTGAGAATGCTGACCCCGATATTGGCAACATTGCGGGAACCAGCAAAATAAAAAGAAGTGGAAGAGTGTTCTCCCCAGAGATTTCTCCTTCGAAAACTATTACCGGTCCTTTGATCATTCCTACATTCGTTCCTACTGATACTACTACTACAATCCCTGTGATTACCCCTGCTGACACCCCTATCATCGAGTCGATCGAGACTTGGGGAAAAGACATATTGGTTGAGCCTGTCCAGACGAAGGCGCATTCAATATCTATCCCAGAGGCTTCCAAGAAAGAAATGGAATAAATTTTGAAAATTATCAAGAAAAGCGACTATAACGTGGTTGAACAGCTGGGGCAGACCCCTTCAAAGATTTCTATACTAGCCTTACTGTTGTGTTCTAAACCTCATGCAATGGCTCTGGTGATGTTCCTGAAAACTGCCTATGTGCCCCAGGAAACCTCTGCTGACCAATTCGAAGATTGTGTGGCTAGTTTGACGGCTGATAAAGGTTTAGGCTTTTCTGATGCTAATTTGACTCCTAAAGGGAGGAAGCACAATGATGCGTTGCATGTCTTTGTCGAATGCAAGGTCACTACTTTGGCCCATGTACTGGTAGATACTGGTTCATCATTGAACGTGCTCCCTAAGAAGGCTCTGGATAGACTAGACTGTGAAGGTTTGATCTTGAATCCCATCAGCATAGTGGTAAGGGCTTTTGATGGCTCGAAAAGAATGGTGCATGGTGAAGCAGACGTCCCTATCAAGGTTGGTTCTCATACTTTCGACTATACCTTCTATGTGATGGATATCATACCATCTTATTCATGTTTGTTGGGACGCCCTTGGATACATGGGGCTGAAGTCGTTACATCCACTCTGCATCAGATGAAGAAATACTTGGTCAAAGCGAGAATTGTCACTCTACACGGTGAAGAAGAATACATGGTCAGTCACTTGAATTCCTTCAGATATGTGGAAATGGATGGTGAGTTCATCGAGACTCCGTGCCAGAATTTTGAAGAGGTACCTCACACTCTGGCTACAACTGAAATTGTTACCAATATGTCGAGGATCACCAGACCTCCCTTGAAGATGGCTTCCCTCAAGGATGCAAAAGAGGTTGTCAAAAAGGTTGGTCTACCATCTGGGGTCAACTTCCTGATATTCCGTACAAGTCTGATAAATTTGGTTTGGGTTTCTCTTAAGGGGCTCAAAGGGCTGTTCGACACACTCGTGCTAGAAGACCTCCCATATGCATCAGTAATCATGGGGTCAACATTGTAGAAGACGGAGACGATGACGATGACATGGACAATTGGATCTTCCCTACTACCAACGGTGGACCTAGTAACTAGACGGAAAATGATTTTGTGCCAATTACTTTTGTTCAGAAGTAATTGTCTTTCTTGTTTTTTGGATATGTAATAAACAATATAAATTTATGGTCGTGTGTCTTACCCGGGGCACATCAATTTATTTATGAGGGTTATCATGTTCTATCATCATATGGCTTTAATAAAGTATTGGACGTTTATGCATACAAATTTTGCGCTCTCTGTTTTTCTTTTCTACTTTTACTTTGTCTATACAGCTATGCTCTTACACACACTCACGTATCAAACTGCAGATCCATGTCTACTCTGGATCCCATTGATAAAAGTTCTGCTACTGCTAGTTATGAGTTTGAAATTCTGATCAACCAAGCCGAGGAAGAAGGTGAGGAAGATTGTGAAGTACCTGGAGAACTTACTAGGATATTATAGTAGGAAGAGAGGGCTATACAGCCTCATGAAGAGCCAGTTGAGACAATAAACTTGGGCACAGAGGTAGACAGAAAAGAAGTCAACATCGGTGCAAATATGGGGCTTAATGTCAAACAAAGGATGATACAAATGTTGCATTACTATGTCGACATCTTTTCCTGGTCATATGAAGACATGGCAGGACTGGATACGGATATTGTGGTTCACCGTCTGCCAACTAAAGAAGATTGCCCTATGGTAAAGCAGAAGGTCTGTCGCATGCGCCCTGAAATGTGAGAGAAGATCAAAGCAGAGGTTATGAAGCAGTTCAATGTTGGTTTCCTAGCCGTCACCTCTTATCCCCAATGGGTTGACAACGTATTTCCGGTGCCAACAAAAGATGGAAAGGTACGAATTTATATGGACTACAGAGATTTGAACAAGGTGAGCCCCAAAGATGACTCTCCACTCCCCCACATCGACCTTCTGGTTGACAACACCGTGCAACACAAGATATTTTCCTTCATGGATGGTTTCTCTGGTTACAATCAGATCAAGATGGCACCCGAGCATATGGAGAAGACAACCTTCGTCACGCAACGGGGCACTTTCTGCTACAAAGTGATGCTGTTTGGATTAAAGAATGATGGGGCAACCTATCAGCGAGCCATGGTCGCCTTGTTTCATGATATGATTCACCATGAGATAGAGGTCTATGTGGATGACATGATAGCCAGGTCTCAAACTGAGGAAGAATCCCTTGATCATTTGCAAAAGATGTTTGATAGGTTGAAGACGTACAAGCTGAGGTTGAATCCAAACAAGTGCAACTTTGGGGTAAGGTCTGGTAAACTGCTAGGTTTCATTTTCAGTGACTAGGGCATTCAGGTAGGCCCTGTAAAAGTGAAAGCTATACAAGAGATATTGGCTCCTCACACTGATAAGGAGGTTAGAGGATTTTTGGGACGACTAAATTACATTTCTAGGTTCATTTCCCATTTAATTTCTACTTCTGAGCCAATCTTCAAGCTCCTGAAGAATGATCAAGTGGTAAAAAGGAATGACGAATGCCAGACTTCCTTCGAAAGAATCAAGGAATACCTTCAAGAACCACAAATTTTGATGCCCCCGTTCAAAGGAAGACCTTTGGTAATGTAATTAACAGTGTTAAATAATTCAATAGGGTGTGTGCTGGGACAGCTTGACGAGTCTGGTAAAAAAGAGCACGCAAAATACTACCTTAGCAAAAAGTTTACTGACTGTGAAATGACATACTCATTGCTCGAGAAGACTTGCTACATTTTGGCATGGGCTGCTCGCCGACTAAGACAGTATATGTTGACCCACACTACTTTGTTGATATCTAAGATGGATCCGATCAAGTACATCTTTGAGAATCCCGCTCTCTCCGAAAGAATAGCAAGATGGAAAATGATCTTGAC
This sequence comes from Vicia faba, assembly GCA_948472305.1. Lineage (NCBI taxonomy): Eukaryota > Viridiplantae > Streptophyta > Magnoliopsida > Fabales > Fabaceae > Vicia > Vicia faba. The sequence goes on along the minus strand of OX451740.1, from coordinate 758,647,078 downwards.
CGAATATGATATCTAATACACGACCCATAAAGCAATCATGGGAAGTGTACTAGCTGATCATTTGGCTCATCAGGCTGTGGATGACTTCCAGTCCATGAATTTTGAGTTCCTGGACGATAATATTATGCTAGTGACTGACTATGAAGAACCTGGACCGAATGAAGGACCGAAAGAAGGGTCCCGATGGATTATGGCTTTTGACGGAGCGTCGAACGCACTCAGCAATGGAATTGGTGCTGTAATTATATCTCCTAAAGGCTGTAATACTCCTTTCACTGCCAGATTATGTTTCAACTGTACCAATAACATGGCGGAGTATGAAGCATGCATCATGGGTCTCAAAGTTGTTGTTGACCTGAGGATCAACTTCTTGAGCGTTTTTGGGGATTCAACTTTGGTAATAAGTCAGATCAAAGGAGAGTGGAATACGAAGCACCCGAATATTATCCCTTACAAAGAACATGTACTGACATTGCTCCCACACTTTGAAGAGGTCACCTTTAAACATTTTCCATGAGAAGAGAATTAGTTAGCGGACGCTCTAGCTACCATGTAATCTATGTTTAAAGTCATGTGGGACAATGAGGCTTCTTGAATTACCATCAAGAGGTTGGATAAACCAACATACTGCTACGAGATCGACACTGAAGGAGTAGCAGACAAACCTTGGTTTCATGAAGTGAAAAGGTATCTCGAGGTTCAAGAATATCCCGAGGGGGCATTTGTCAATGATAAGAAGTTTTTAAGAAGCTTCGCCGCAAAGTTCTTCCTCAATAATAGAATCCTCTACAAGCGCAACCATGACTCTACTTTACTTTGGTGCGTATACAAGAGGGAAGCAGAAAGGACTATGGCGGATTTACATAAAGGTGCCTTTGGAACCCATTCTAGTGGACATACCATAGCTAAAAAGATCCTACGGGAAGGATACTATTGGTCCACTATGGAAGCAGACTACTATCAACATTCTCTAAATTATCACAAATGCCAGATCTATGCTGATAAGGTACATGTACCTACGGTTACTTTGAATTTCTTGACGGCTCCTTGGCCCTTTGAAATGAGGGGCATTGACATAATCAGAGAGATTAGACCTACCGCTTCCAATGGGCATCGCTTCATCCTGGTGGCCATTGATTATTTCACGAAGTGGGTTGAAGTTGCCTCATTTGCTACTGTTACCAAGAATGTTGTGGCTCAGTTTATCAAGCATAACCTGATTTGTCGGTACGGTGTGCCAGAGAGAATCATCATTGACAATGGTACAAATCTCAATAACACGATGATAACCGAACTTTGTAAACAATTCAAGATCCAGCATCATAGTTCTTCCCCTTACCAGCCGAAGATGAATGGCACTGTGGAGGTTTCTAACAAGGACATTAATAAAATCATATAGAAGATGACGGTGACATACGAAGACTGGCATGCGATGTTACCATTTTCTCTTCAAGGTTACCGCACCTCCGTACGAACGTAGACAAGGGAAACACCCTACTCTCTGGTATATGGTATGGAGGTTGTCCTACCTATTGAGGTCCAGATCCATTCTTTGAGAATCATGAAGGATGCAGGTTTGAATGAAGACGGTTGGATCCAGACTCGACTTGATCAACTGAATTTGATTGATGAGAAAAGGCTTACTATTGTCTGTCATGGTTAATTGTATCAAAAACGGATGATCAAGGCTTTCAATAAAAAGGTCAGACGCCAAGTATATATAGTCGGGGATCTAGTGATCAAGCGCATCATACTGCCGCAAGGTGATCCCAGGGTAAAATGGACTCCCACATATGAAGGGCCATTTGTGATCAAAAGCATATTTTCAGCAGGAGCCATGATTTTCACCATCATGGATGGTGACGACCTTCCTCGCCCTGTTAATACGGATATAGTGAAAAGATACTACACATGAATAAGACCCGCTAGGTTACCTGGCCTGGGAAAAAATAAGGGCATCCCTGCGAACAAAAAGGGTTCGGGGAAAAATTAGGGATGAAAAAAAAATTGTACACCCGCAAGCCGAAAACCTGAAAAGGCGGCTTGGGAAAAAAGGGTATCCCGGTGGACTGAAAACCCGAAAGGGCGCGGTCCAAGCAAAAGTTAGGGATTTGAAGTGTATCACTATGTCCCATTGGATTACCTTGCGACCAGACTTCATTATCAACTATCAAGCACAAACGGCACCGATCAATCCAGTCAGCTTCAGACAAGTAGCAAAGTGATGAGACGCTCGAAAACATAAGGGAAATAGCAGAATTGAAACCCAATGGGATTATTACACATAGATGTTTTCTTTTCTTTGTACACTAATTTTTATAGTCTTCACACTCACGATGGTGTTCTCCTACTAGAACGTCAGCCTCTTTGTACACAACTCCTGTCATAGGCAAACTTCAGAAATCAATACAAATTGTTTCTTTGGAAATACAAAACTGTTTGATTTTCTTTTTTTCTCTTTCCAGTATGTTTTGCAAAAATGTCCAATGACTTAATCTTGACATATGCATTTGAATATGATTTCTATTCACAAATATTTTCATAAGAAACTGAAGGACAGTTGCTCATGACTTAAGGAACGGGGCAAACTCTATAAAACCATTTCAATCCCGACAAGTTACTCCTTCCAGTAGGTATAGGGCAGAGAAAGTTTTGGGACGAAGTCATTATTACATATAACCCTGCGGCGTCTATGTTCCCCACCGAGTAGAGGCAACCAAAAGTTTTAATCTCTGCTTCCCCAAACAGGGTTTACTTTCCCCAGCAAAGTTCCTTCAGAGAGTCGATATCTATATTCCCCAGCCGAGTTTTATAATCGCAAACGGTTTATAAAGCTTTCTCCCGAGCAGAGTTTATTTCTCTGGCTGCGGAATCTCCTCCCAAGAAGAGTTTAATTATTTGAATATGGAAGCTCAATTCCCAACAAAGTTTATTCCTTCAGCTACGGAAGTGTATCCCCCAATGGAGTTTATTTCTCCCAATCAAAAAAATCTTTCAGCAAGGCATCTCCTCTCGCAAACAGAGTTATTCCCCCGCATAGTTATTCTCAGGCAGAGTCTCTCCCCGACAAGATATTCGCAAACAGAATGGAGTAAATCCCCAACATAGTTATCTCCATTCACCATCCCCAACGGAAATGAAGAATTCAACTTCCCAATACTCTTCAGCAGCAGTCCGAGATTTATTTTCCCCGACTAACAAATACCACAATAACATCCCATATTCATACATCATGCCATACGCATACATATTTCATAAAGCACAATCTCATTTATTTTGAGAACATCATCATAATGCATTTCATACATCATGACATTTCATACGACTAACTCTATACCTTTCATGGAAAATACCAAATCAACAAGCTACGTCTAATAAAGGGCTATTCAAGGATTTTCCTCAGAAATATGTCCTCACAAGATTTTCCCTGGGTCAGACAGGTCGACACTAAGATCTCTCTAATTACCATTCCAGTGGAAGATATTCCAAGACTTTCGTCTGGGTCAGTTGAATCGCTACTAAGATTCTCCAGATTACTATGCCATTCAAAGTTAACCCAAGATATTCTCTGGGTCAGAAAGGTTGACACTAAGATCTCTCTGATTACTATGCCAGTTATAGATGCTCCAAGACTTTCATCTGGGTCAGTTGAATCAATACTAAGATTCTCGTGATTACTATGCCAGTCAAAGTTAATTCAAGGCCTTCCCCTGGTTTAGTCAAATCAATACTAAGATTTCTATCTTAGTTGAATACAACTCGAGACCTTTCTCTGGTTCAGTCAAATCGATACTAAGATTTCTATTCCAGTTAAGGAAGCTATGAAGCCCAAAAACTGACCGGTTAATAGTCAATCAACAATTCAAGACACTATGAAGCCTGGATCCTGACCAAATAACAGTTTAATCTCATCTTCCTAGTAAGTTGTTGTGAAGCCTGGAGCATGACTAGGTAACAATTAGCCTTATTACCCTCAAAAAGCCACTAAAAATCCTGGTTTCTGACCAGATAGCAGTTCATTTCCGTCTCTTCAATCAAGTGATGACTCCCACATAGAGTAAAGGACAATTGAAGCTCCTAAAACTCTATGTTCCAAGACATAGACCAACATTCCTCAGCAGAGTCCTCTCTAACAGCAAGAGCAGAAACTCCCACAAAGGGATATCTCATGAAATCATCATTGTTCTGGATTGCATCTTTAAGCCCAACTCTGATGACTCTCTGTCACATTCTGATGTCATCTTCAATCCCATCTTTGGTGATCTTCCGTCATCTTTTCTAAATGGAATCTATAAGTTCATTCCCAATATTATCTACACAGTCAAGTATTATCTCAGACGAGTGCAAATTTATGGGCACTTTATTGTTCAATCATCTTCCACCTTCTGATCACGAAAGGTAGACCAGCCAATCTACATCCTTAGGTTTAAGAAGATTGAATAGGGGAAACTGTTGTACCCTAAAATTTTCCCTCTCGTGTTTTTCCAAGATTTCCTCTTGCATAGGTGGTTACAAACCTTTGCCTAAAGACAAAGAAAATTTTCAAATGATGGTTAAGTATCCTTCGATTGGCACCTACAAAATGCCCGTCGATTGGAATCTCTAAAGTACCTTTCGATTGGCGTCTCCAAATTCCTTTTGATTTCCATCTCCAAAATGCCTTTAGATTGGCATATCCAAAATGCCTTTCGATTGGCATCTCCAAAATGCTTTTCGAGTGACATCTATATAGCGTCCTTCGATTTATATCTACATAGTGTCCTTCGATTGACATCTGCAAAAGGCCTTTCGATTGGCCTCATGACAAGCCTTTCGATGGGAATTGTTTTAAACCTTTCAATTGGCATAGCAAAGGACTCTTCGATTGATATTCCAATGAAATACCCTCCGATTGGTATTTGGACAAGGGCCATTCGAAGAACTCCTTCCAGGCCATTCGAAAGAAGCCACCAAGAGGGCACTCAAAAAATATGTCCAGGCCAGATTCTTGCCTTGTTTGTTCACAATACCACAAGATCTTATTCAACCAGGGAATTCTCTTCAAAAGTATAGGAAATCAAAGCAAAGGGTGGTCCAATCGAAGGAACCCTAGTATTAAAGCTGGCACAATTCTACTCAGAACCATTAAGGAAAACAAGGTTCTAATAAAGAAAGTCTTGATTGGTTTGAATGGGAGTTTAAGGCTGGCATGGAAGGCATATTCGAAGGAAGGATAGGAATTTGTTCCAAAACAAGCCAAAAATATCACAATCGAAAGAATCTTTTCTCAATCAAATAAGGAATGAAATATTCTGGCAAATCAAAGGGAAAACACGTTGGAGTAAAGATGGCAAGATTTGGCCTATCTTAGAAACAAAAGATACAAGACAAATAAAATCTTTTCTCACTCAATCTTCAAGATTCAGTTCAGTTTTGTTCACCTAATTCATTCTACTATATATGCATAACAAACCCTAATCATAAAGAGAGGATTTGTCCGTGTAGAACACCCACAAGACTGCTCAAAATTTTGACAAAAAGTGGTGGTGTAATTTTTTTTAGAGGGAGATTCAAGACGTTTCAAAGGTTGCAATCCATTCCTGGGCATATTTGGAAGCTATCTGGACCACTCTCACACATCAACACATCCAGAAACAACCCATACAAGTATCACAGTTTGCTCCTGTCCTTGAAATTGGTTTAGAATATACACGCATGATAAATGAATTCTAAATATATATTCATGTTTGTATAATCATATAGAACATGTCTGCATAATTAGTTGTGCATTTTGATGCATAATTGACTGAATACCGTTGTTAGGGTTTCAAGGTTCTTTTTAGGGTCTTTCGTTTCAGGCCAAATCAGGGAAAAAGATGAGTACCATTGTACTCACGAGATAAAACCCAGTTGATCTATATAATTCGATTTAATTTATATTTCCTGGTGTTGATTTTTGAGAATTGCGGGTTTGTAGGTAAAAGCCTTAGTCTAAAACGATAGTCCCAACGAAGAGGATAACTGCGTGTCAAAACCTGATTGGGTAGTTTGAATGGCGCGCTTATATTTATTGCATTGATCTCTCATTACATATAATATATATTGTTTGTTTATATTAATGATTGAACAATTGGCTCAATGGTACAAGTGAAGGATTTTCAGCGTGCGTGTGTAGGAGGTCAGGGGTTCGATCGCTGCCTCCTACATATTATTTTTCTTAACAATTCTTTGCAGATATCATGCTATCCTTCCAAGCACGCACACCATAGGCCTCCAGATCCTCATCCTTGGATCAATCAGCGCCCAAATCTAATGCTTCCAATGAAGCTCCCCATGGTGGACACTCCTGGCACAATCACACTGGATCTCATTCCCCCTGAGGCCCATTTCTTTTCTCTTTAATTTTAATATTTATTTTATATAATTAGTCTAATTGATTTTTATTTCAAATCATTTTTTAAATTCATAAAATAATCACAAAAAATAGGATTTAGTTTTTTTAATAAATTAATCTTTGTAAATTAATTATCAAATTAGATTTTTAGGGTTTTGAACCTTTTTTCCAGTTATCTCTCGCGCGTTATTATTTTGTCATACGATTATTTTTATTATTGATTTAACTGTGCCCAGTTTGTAATAGCTTAATTAGGGTTTTATTTCTGCACTTTATTTTTTTAGTCAAATATAAATGTATCTACACCAAAGCCTTATAATAACTTAGGGCCTTTATTTCTCGCTTTCATATTTTATATGCTTGTATATAATTTCTAGCAACCTAGGCGTGTATTCTTAATCAACCAATGAGTAGATCACTAAATTGCAAGATAAAATATCAGAAATAGCACACTATTGCACACTTGCACCCCTAGGGTATTTCCAACTTCGTTTGCCTTCGAAAATGGTCATGACCCTCAAAAGTAGGGATACTCTTAGAAAAGACCCTCAGTTTAAAGTCATCATAAATATTATAGTCCCTAAATGTCCCTCGAGTTACCTACGAGAAATGATCTTATGATGATATTCCCTTCGAAATGCTAAGGTATCCTTACATGTTGCCCTCAACATCCAACGACTAAAGTTACCTACTCACTAATAGTAAGATAACACGGTCTAAAGGATAGGAGGAAAAGAACAGTCTTTTTCGAGTAGGTAGATAAGTATTAGGTACTTGCTCAAAAAAAAATTCACACCACACTTTCAAACATTGTTCAAACAAAGTTTTCAAAATGTTTTATGACACTCTTGAAGACTGATACAAGAGTTACCATAAAGTGAATCGCCGCACTAAGGCTTTTTCAAAGCTTTTCAAAACACACAAACACGAAAGCAATTTTAAAAAATAAGAAAGTACCTAACAGCCCATGGAAAACCATGGATGGAAAGGGTGCTAACACCTTCCCTTTCCATAATCTACCCCCTTACTCAGAAATCTCGAAAAAGGTCTTTTTCTGTTCTTTTCACCCTTTCCTTTGTTGGATAAAATAAAATTCGGTGGCGACTCTTGCTTACTGCGACATTTGCAAATATAAAAATGCAAACCAGTATTAACAGTCAATTCTACCACCGTATCACATCGTGCGTATAAAATCGGTTTACAATATAAAAGTTATTATTTTCATTTTTTATTCATTTCATTTCAACACCTTCTGTTCTCTTTCTCTCTACCCTTCACCTTCTTCTTTCTCAAACCATAATATCACAATATTCACCACGGCGGAGCTAGAAAAACCATAAACCTACCCAACCAACAAATATAAGAACAATGAAAAAACAAAGTTAAGTTTTGTTTACCATTCTCACGATTTTGTTTCCTGGCCTTGAACTTTTAAATTTCTGACCCTTTCCCTCTACGGATTTTGTAGGTTCCGATGATGGTTTCGAAGATGTATTGCACCGCGGCCGACGGTAATAGCGACAATTATGATTAGCAACAACCACAATGATTAGGGCTTCAGGTATTGAAACTCTAATGACTCCTTTCTTCCTTTTCAATAACCTTTGCTGGTATTCAAGCTTTTATATTCTTCCAGATTTATGTATTCAAGCCTCGAGTCCCTTCTGGTTATTCAACCTCCTCTATTCCGTTCTTCAAATTTTGCTCCAATTCTGTATTTTCTCTTTTAGTATATATAGGGTAAAGAATTAAGGCTTTGTTTATTAGGGATTAATTGTTATAAGCTTAGATCTAGGATAATTAGAGGAATTAGGGATTTCATCTTTATGTTAATTGGTTGAGAATTCATTGCAATATGTAATATTTGATTCGTTCTTGTGATATATTAGATTGGAATTGGTTTTGTAATATTTAGATTCTCAGATTTGATACTAATTTGTAATTCGATTTATCCTGTAATATGCATTATGGGCTTGGACTTTGGATGATGTATAATTTTTTAATGAAGATTTGATTTGTAGCAAATATTTGATTTCATTTACAATATGTACAGTAAGTGTTATTGATGAAAAACGTGCGTAATTTCTGCTCAGATTTTCTCAATAACCGTCCTTAGGCCTGCTTAATTTCCAAATAGATCTGCAAAAAAAAAGAAGCTATTGGGCTTCAAACAACATTACTGTTTTTTTTACGTGAACTGGGCCTAAATCTTCTCTAAATTTTTTGATCCAATATATCATTTTTTTAAAAACAAAAATCCTTTAATAAATGAATTATATAAATAATATTTAATGTAATATCTTTTAATAAAAAAATAAAAAAGTTTAATAGCAATTGTAGAAATATAACATCCCCTAAATAAGAGATATTTTTTGTTTAGTAAGATGATAATAATAAAACGTTTCAATAAAAATGTTTTTCCTTTTTAACAAGAAACAACAAATACCAAAAAAGACGAAATGGGCCGACTTCAAAACCTTACTGAGCCTGTAATTTGTAACTACACCTCCTTTTACCGTTCATATCCAAAAAAGAAATGGGCCAAACGAGATAGGCTTGCAACTTTTATTTTCACCCCCTCTCATTAAAACAGCAAAACTCTATTGTTGGGACTTATATAATTAAAACTTTAATTTAGATAACAGCTCCTTATATAAAACTTTAATTGGTTTTCATACCCCCTCATAAACAAAATCTTACCCCTTTTATACTAGAATAAGCTTCTATCTTAGCATTTCATGGACCATTGGCCAACATGCTTCGCAAATGGGCCTACGAACAAATGGGTCTTTATGATTTAGAAAGCCCCATTCCTTTGAATTAGGACACACCCGCTTGTTGAGTTGGATTCTTAAAAATGAGCCATCAGAAACTGTTGTACCATCCTTAATCAAAACATTCTTTCTTCCATTTTAAATCTTGAAAATATGATCATAATGGTAGGACAAATTTGGGGTACGACACTTTCGAAAATTAATTGTTGAGTTAATTTATTATGAAAATTAGTTTAATGTTGGTTGATTATTTTTTATGTATTAATTGTAGAAAAATATCTTATTTAATACATGATAAAAAAATAATTTAATGCAATAAATAAAATATATTTGAATGAGTTAAAAAAATAATATTTGATTTAATAATGATAATAAATCATATTATAATTTATGAATATATTAAAATATAAAATATAAAAATAAACATAGTAAAATAATAAAGAAAATAAATAAAACACATGGGGGGTGAATTTAGTTAAACTAGTAAAATAGGGGGTGTTAACAGTAGGGCCCTGAATTCAGATATTGACTTCAGACCCAAAAGGCAAGGATGTGTAGGTTTACACTACGTAGTAAAATGGGAGGTGCAGGGAGTATGGGTCCAAGTCCAGATATTGGACTTCGTCCATTAAGGCTGGGGGTGTAGTATTTGTATGTGTTAGCAAAATTAAACCGGAGGGAGGCGTAATTAATAATGGGCCTAGCCCAAAGGATTTGGGAGTCTATTTTGACTCCCTTCGTGCGGTTGTACAATAATGTGGTGGGGCGCGGTTTTAGACTGTTAGATAGTGATTGTGTGGTGATGATTTGAAAGTGTATAGTAAGGAATATAAGGGTGACGCGTACTGGATTATAAGACAAATTATATTTTCGTTTTATCAAACATTCTTCATATTTGTTATTCACATATCTCTCTCTCTCAGACCCAAACCTCTTCTCTCTTCTCCCAACAGAAAACACCCTAACCTACCTAAGTGGTGACACTGATCGCTTCGCCCCTTCTCCAACACGACAATAACCTACAACCCTAACAATAGTCCCAAACCCAATACCTACAGAAAAAAGCAACAACAATGAGATCTAGAGCTAAGTGTTACTGTGAATCGATGTGAACCTTATTGTATTCTCCTTGGCTCGTCTGATTTTCCTGGTTTTGATCTGCTCTTCTTGTCTCGTTTCAAGTACAGCAGCGATGAAGAAGGTAGTAATGACGGTGTTCGAGGATGACTATGGACGGTGTTGAAGATTAAGGTAGCGGCGGCAGTTCAACAAATTTAGGGTTTTAGATTTCGAAAACCAAATCTCAACTAAGGATGTGGATCTACGGGTGGCAAGGCATCGATCTTTCCTCTTTCTCTGTTTTTATTCCTAAATTCTTTTCCTCTATAATAATCTTTTCTCTGTAAATTATTTTTCGTCCTTTTTCTGTAGTAGTTTCTTAGGTATTATAGTGCTATGGAGTTTAGTATATTAGGAAATAATTTCAATTCGTCATTACTCTGTTGATTAAGGAACTAGAGAATTAGGAAATAATATTGATTTTGTTTGTAATTTGTAATAAGTTTCGATGTGGTCTGTTTCAGCCTAATTCTGTTTGTGTATTTGGTTATGGATTGTAAAGATTCTATAATGTGAAGTTTAATGACTTGATGCATAAAGATCTATTTCTGTTTTTAATTTAATTATGTTCAGGAAAATCTTGAATGCAAGATCTGATTTGATTTCGTTGTAAAACATGTGCTATCTTCCCTTTTGGATTCGTTAGATACTTGTTTCCTCTTTAAAATGAGCGTTTTTTTATTCATGATCTGAACAGTCCCTGTTTTTAAGCTTTGGGCCACACGCTTTTCTAATCTGGACTTGCGCCTGTAATGTTTGGGCTTGCAATCAGTAAAGGGCTTTCAATTTTTTAGTCATTGTTTTTTTTTCAAATAATCAAAACTGATATAATAATAATTTTAATATTAACAATAACTTTGTTAATTATAATTATGAAACTAATTAAATGTTTAAATATAATAAAGAAATCATAACCAGATTTTGATTAAGATAAAAATGATTAACTGAAATGATAATTATGTTTAGTAAAAAGTAATAATAACTAATTATATAAATAATGTAGTGTAATTTGAATAGTAAAAGTAAGAATTTGACTTCTACTTAATAAAAATGATGGGCTAGGCAAAAAAACTCTTATGGGAAATTCTGATATAGAAGGCCCACGAATCCTTTAATTAATTATCAATATTTAAAATGGGTTTAAATTCTTACATGGGCCTTTCTGATTTAGAAAGACCCATAAATTCTTGATGAGATATAATCTTCTAGATTTGAAATAGGCTGGGAGCGGAAAAAAACATTATTACAAAACACAATGGGATTTTATGACTTAGAAAGGCCCATTAATTTCTTCATGAGATAAAAACCCTTTTTTTTATATTTTAAACCCCATGAATATGTGAATAATATATTATAAAGAAAAAATAATTTTTATAATTATAAATAAAATATTAGGAACTAGTAGGGAAACTTTGGTGTATGACACTACCCCTATTTAATTACCTTTCGATTAAATAGTGCGAGAATATGCAGGTCTCACACGTTCTGATAAGAAGTTTATTAAATATTGGAAAACCCCAAAAAATTTCCGAAAGATTATAAGGGTACGTTGTACAACATTCTCACTAGTATGAAGAGTAGGCATAGATGATGATATATCATCTTACCATCGGTTGAAACAAAGTTTTGATAGAACTTATACATGACGACGTAGATAACACGTCAATATCTAAGGGATTGCATATTCTTTTTCATACTTACAAAATTAAGTTTTGAAAAAGTTGGCTTACTGATGCTTGGAGACTAATATAGTAAGTTTGATTTGATTTGATTTTGTCTATTCATATTGACCTAGGGGATGAATAAAACAAAGTCTGATAACACATTGTTACATGGAGACTGATGTAGTGGGTTATGTAGATTTATTCGCATATATATCGCAAGCTAGGGGATAGATAATTAAAAAAAAATTGATAACAACATTGTTGCATGAAGCCTGTCGCAATGAGCTATATCGCAAATGAGGAAACACATCGTTGCATGGAGACTGATTCAATGAGTTAAATCGCAGAGGAGGAAACACATCGCTGCATAGAGACTGACACAATGAGTTATATCGTAGATGAGGAAACACATCGATGCATGGAGATTGACGCAATGAGTTATATCGCATATTACATACATTGTTGCATGGAGAATGACGCAATGAGTTGTATCACGGATTTCACACATTGCTGCATGGAGACTGATGCAATGGGTTATATCGCAAAAAAATATGTTTTGATGATCAAATCATAGATAACTAAATCATAGACGAGATCGTATTTTAAGAGGTTGTGTCTGTTCTCAACCAAGGTAATAATCTGATGGAGGGCCCAAAGATATTAGTTTTTCCCAAAGTATGTTTCGAAAAATGCCATGTGTTGTACGTGCATGATGTCCTAGATTGATATGGAACCCAGAGTGTATGTGTGTTACATATGTATTCCCTAAATATTTACATATGTACAAAATGTGTGTATATGCCCTAAAAATATTACGAAAAATGTTTATGATATTCTCTCCTTTAAAACTGTTGGTTTTTTTTACCAACTCCCCGGTGTTGTACGTTGCATTATTGTGTTAACTTTGTATTGATTTAAACCTAATGAAATGTGTCTGCAGGATCTTGATATTTTTGTAGGCGCAAGAGTATGTGTGGCGTAGACGTGGATGCAGATGTAGACATAAACGTGAACGTAGACGTGGATTTTCTTTAGATGTTCTTCTAACCAAAATGCTTTTGGATGTTTCATCAAAAACTTTTTATTTGTCAAATCCCTAAAATGATTTCAACACAGTATTCACAAGAAATAATCGTAGTATTTTGCAAAAGAGGTAAATGTTTTATTAATATGCCTCTGAATAGGCGAGAGTACAAGATTTAATTCTTTAAAAGAGGTAATTACATAAAGTTCTAAAACGATAAATGCCAATGAAAATGATAATTGCTACTACTTTTTCCCCAATGTTCTTTAGATAGATCCAATCTTTTTTGCTTCTGAGTTGAACGATTTGGATCCATCTCTTCCTTCATGGTTTGTAGTCACGGTTCTTAGATCATAATATTTTTCTTCTGTATTTCATTTGAATAAGATCCCTAACTTTTTCCTTGATCTCCCTTTTGGGTTTTCAATCCACCAGGATTATTTTTTTTTGTGAGTCCCTAATTTTTTTTCTGGGTCGGCCTTTAGGGTTTTCGACCCACCGGGGCGCTCTATTTTGCCTAAGTCTCCTATTTAAGGTTCGATCTTAACGAGCTTTCTTATGCATAGTATTTTTTGATTGCGTATGAATTTTCCGGATGTGGTAGTTCTTCCTCATCCATTGTTATAAGGATGAGCCCACAACCAGAGAATGTTATTTTTACCACATATGGATCTTCGTAGTTGGGTGTCCATTTACCACGTGAATCGAGGTAAGGCAACATAATCTTTTTTAGCACTAAATCCCCTTCTTTGAATACTCAAGAGTGTTTCCCTTCAATGAGGTAGAGCTGATCAAGTCACGTCTGAACCCACTCTGCTTCTTCAAGCTTTGTTTCAATTAGAACTCGAAGTGATGTAATCTCTATTTAAACTAGGAGTACTGCCTCTATGCTATAGACTAGAGAGAAAGGAGATTCACCTGTTGATGTGTGTACGAAGGTACGATAGCCATGTAGAGCAAAGGGAAGCATTTTTTACCAATCTTTGTATTTCTTCAACATTTTATGAATGATTTTCTTGATATTTTTGTTGGTACCTTCAACGACCCCGTTCATCTTGGGTGGATATGGTGAGAAATTATGATGCTCGATTTTGAAATCATTGCATAACTCCTTCATAATTTTGTTCTTCAGATTAGACCCGTTGTTCGTAATGATTCTGCTTGGAACCCCATATCGACATATGAGATTTTGCTTGATGAATCAAGTAACCACTGGACTTGTCACATTCTCATAGGATGCCACTTCTACCCATTTGGTGAAGTAATCAATGACAACTAGTATGAACGGGTGTCTGTTAGATGCTTTTGGTTCGGTCATGCCTATCATATCAATTCCCCACATAAAAAACATCCAAGGAGAGCTCGTGACATTCAGAGGAGTAGGTGACACATTCATGTTGTCGGCGTAGATTTGGAACTTGTAATATGTTTTTGTATAATGGTAGTAATCGGCTTCCATCATTAACCAATAATAATGCACTCGTAGGATTTTTCTAGTCGTGGCATGCCCATTTGTATGAGTTCGAAAAGGGTCTTCGTGGATTTCTCTCATGAGCATATGTGCTTCCTATTTCTCCACACACCTGAGTAGAACCATATTATAGTTTCTTTTATATAACACATCACCACTAAGAAAGAATTTTGAGACTAGCCTTCGCAGAGTTTGTTTGTCAATGATAGAGGCTTTTTTTGGGTATTCTTGTTTTTAAAGGTGCCTCTTGATGTCATAGAACCAAGGTTTGTTATACGGTCCATCATCAATAGCAAGGCAATGTGAAGGTTCTTCAAAATGTCCGATTGTAATGCGTGGTTTGTGGTTTGGCCAATTTACCGTGAACATGGCTATTAGGGTTACCAAGGCATCTTCCATCTGATTTTCTTCTCGCGGGATATGCCTAAAGGTAATCTCAGTGAATTTCGTAGCTAGATTTAAAACATGATCCTGATATGGAATCAATTTTAGATGCTTGGTGTCCCATTATCCATTGAATTGGTATATGACTAGTGCGTAGTCTCTAAATACTTTGAGATGTTTGATTCTTAGATCAATATCCGCTTCTAGATGGTCAACTAGTACACTACCTTTGATGGCCTTTTGAGTAACGTATTGGATGTCATATTCTGATAGTAACATCTTCCATCGAGCAATCCTACCTGTAAGAGCTGGTTTTTCAAACACATACTTGAAAGGATCCATTTTTTCTATCAACCACGTCACATATAATGCCCCAATCTTTTAATATCGCAAGCAAATGCACAACAAGTTTTCTCGAGGAGTGAGTACCTGGTTTTGCAGTCAGAAAATTTCTTACTGAGGTAGTATATTGCATGCTCTTTTTTACCTATTTCGTCATGTTGTCCCAATACACATCCCATTGATCCTTCAAGTACTCTTAGATACATGATTAGTGGTCTTCTGGGAACTGGTGGCATTAAGATAGGTGACTCTTGTAAATATTTATTTATTGTCTAGAAAGCCGTCTGACAATCATTATTCCATACCACCGTCTTATCTTTACGCAGTAATTTGAATATTGGCTCGCACGTAGTAGTTAGGTGAGACATGAACCTTGAAATATAACTCAATCGTCCTAAGAAACCACAAACCTCTTTCTTTGTCTTTGGGGCTGTCATTTCTTGTATGGCTTTTACCTTGTCGAGGTCTACTTCAATACCATGGTTACTTACAATGAAACCCAATAACTTTCCCGATCTGACACCTAATGTACACTTATTTAGATTCAACCTTAGTTTGAACCTGCACAGACGTTCAAATAGATTTTTTAAATGTATGATGTGATCCTTCTCCGTATGGGATTTGATGATCATATCATCTACGTATACCTCAACCTCTTTGTGAATCATATCATGGAATAGTGTAACCATAGCCCGTTGATAGGTTTCCCCTGCGTTCTTCATACTGAACGACATCACTGTATAACAGAAAGTTCCCCAAGGTGTCATGAAAGTAGTCTTTTCAATATCTTTGGGTGCCATTTTGATTTGATTATATCTTGATAAATCATCCATGAATGAGAATACCAAAGCTTGAGCTGTATTATCCACGAAAACATCTATGTGAGGTAGCGGGAAATCGTCTTTAGGATTTGCTTTATTTATATCCCAATAATATACACATATACGTACTTTAGCATCCTTCTTGGGTACTGTCCTAATGTTAGCTATCCAAGGTGGATAATCTACCACCTCTTTGAATCTTGTGTCAAATTGTTCAAGGACCTCTTCTCGAATTTTTTTGTACATGTCTTGACGAGGTCTCCTGAGCTTCTGCTTGACTGGAGAGAAACCTTCCTTGAGAGGTAGCCTGCGCACAACAATTTTTGTATCCAATCTTATCATATCTTTGTAATATCAGGCGAATATATTCACATATTCATGTAACAATTTGATCAACCTTTCTTTGAGCTTTTCTCCAATGTTGCCCCTAACTTGATCACTTCCAAATCTTCCTCTATGCCGAGGTTAATGTTCTCAATTGATTCCAGGTATGGTTGTATATTGTCAGCTTTTAACTCTATTTCCCTCGCTAATTCTTCAGAAAGTTCAATATCTTCATCATCTTCCTCTTCAGCTTGGTTGATGGGTGCATCAAAATTATATTGAATAGTAGCAGTAACATTTTCGGTATCTTTGGACATGGATTTGCATATTTATCATGTTCTGGTGCAGTTTTTTAGTAGGTGGATTTGGAAAATCCATATGAAGAAAAGTAATTCCATTTTTAAATATAAGAGATAAGTGCAAAAGAAAAACATGGATCTTAATTGAATATGAAATATAACTTTTATTAATAGTGAATACCGTTTGAGACAAATGGGGGATCCTTACAAGCAACCCCTATGCCTCAGACTTGATATAGGTTCTTGCAAAAACAAGGAAAATTAGTTTGGAAAAAATATCTCAGAAATCTCAAAAGTTGTCCAGTTCTTGAGTTCTTCACCTAGGGCATATTCACGGATAAAATCAAATGTCCTTTTGATATTTTCTTTGTTGGATATAATTTCCACCTATCTGCCATGCTCTACTCCTTTGTTGACGAAGGTCTCTTGGATTGGAGGAAATCGTGCTTTACCTTTTAGAGTAGCCTTTGATAATTTGTAAGCCAAACCAAAGCGATTCTTCTTCTCAGGAATTTCTGGGAGCTTTCCTTAACCCTTCAAGGTATCATTCTCCACTGCTATTTGTAAATCTCTCCACGATGTCACAATAGGTTTCTTTATTTTTTCCACCATTGAGGAAACATCCAGGACTTGAAAATATGTGGCTATACAGTCTATATCAGCATTGACGTACATCTATGACTCAATGTGACTTACAAAGATGTTCTCTTCACCATCATTTATGACCAATATTACTTCAACAAAGAACTTCAGTTTCTGATATAAAGTCGAAGTGACTGCCCCTGCTGCATGAACCCAAGGTCGTCCAAGTAAACATGTTTATGCTGGTTCTATATTCATGACTTGAAAGTGATATAGGACATGTGTGGGTCGATCTTGACAGGAAGGTCCACCTATCCAAATAATGAGCTTTGATAATCGTCAAAAGATTTAACTATCGTGGAACTTGGTCTTATCATAACACTATCTAGTGTTAACTTCATCAAACTGGATTTTGGTAATACATTGAGGGTAGAACTCGTATTAGGGAGTACCATTGACAGGCTTGTAGTACCTATCTGAATCGAGATATACATTGCTTTACTGTGAGCTCGGCCTTGTGGAGGTAACTCACTGTCTTTAAAAACCAAGTATGATCCAGACGTTAGATTTGCTACCACATTGTCAAATTGGTTTACACTAACCTCCTCTGCAACATGGGCGTAACTTAGAACTTTCATTAGCGAATCTCGGTGTGCTTCTGAATTAATGAGCAACGAGATTATAGAAATATTGGTTGGGGTTTGGTGAAGTTGATCCACCACCCTATAATCATTCTTCTTGATTATCTTCAGTAATTTGTCTGCCTCTTGATCAGTAAAGTTTTTACTTCAAGGTTCTTGATTTACCTCCACTACTGCATTCCCTTTATCTTTCACCAACATATCATATTTATTTTTTTACACGACGTCATCCTTATTTTTGGGTTTAGAGCCAAAAATTTGACCTCTTTGATTCACGCCCTCTGTCCCTACTATATTTGAGATAACAGGTCCTTGACTTGATGATGGCTCACATTCTTGTTTTAAACCATTGACATATACGGTTGAATAATAACTCCATGGTACTTCTTTATCATTTTCGTAAGAGGTAGGGGATGGCCCACTAATTACCATTGTAGTCTTTAGAACTACTGGTATTCTCAGAGTTTGATTTGTTGTTATTGCGGGTGTTTCTGTTGATTCTCCCCATGGCATTACAAGAGTCTTCTTATTAAGGTTTGGCCCTTGGCAATTATTTACCAATGGCTTCTTCGCACCTTCTTCAATTGCTGCTACATATTCTCCTTCAGGGTATGATCTGAATTGGTCTATCCCCTGGTCCACCAATTTTCGTAATGTTTCCTCAAACGCTTCATTATGTTCCAAAAGCAACCCACACTCCAACATTTTTATTGGTGCCTTTACTCGTCTAGCAGCCCCAAAGTCAGTGACTACTGCAATTACGTTTATTACTTGTCCACCATGCGGCGAATTAGGGTTTGACTTGATATTTGGTTTCTCAAAAGTGATGTCTTGGGAATCCAATAAATCTTGGACTTTATGTTTGAAGGCCCAACATTGTTCTATGGTATGCTAAGGAGAATTGGCATGATACTCGCATTGGGAATTGGTGTTGTATTTTGGTCGGGGTGGCCCAACTGGAGGAGCTAAAGGTTTTAGGTCTACCAACGATGCCTTGACCAAGTGTTGTAATAAATAACTGGGTGGAATAGGGAGTGGATCAAACTTTCTTTGCGGCCTTTCGAACTTATTCTGTTGTTGTCCTCGTGGTATTATTAATGGTTGTTATGCCCTTGGTTGTGAGACTGCAACATTAATTTATGCCTCCCTTTCTTTCGAGAAGTTAGGAGCATGTGTTTGTGCATTGTAATGGTTATTTAATGACCCCCCTTATATCTTTCCATTTTTTACTCCAACTTCAATCCTTTCTCCGATAGTTATTAAATAAGAAAATCCAGAAGAGATGCTTCCTACCATCTTTTCATAGAATACCCCTTGAAAGGTTCTCATGGACATATAGACTAACTCTTTCTCCAAAATTGGTGGTTGTACACGGATGCCATCTCTCTCCACCTTTCGGCATATTCCTTGAAGGACTCCTCTTTCTTCTGAGATAGGTTCTGGAGTGGAATGTGGGTAGACGACATGTCCAAGTTATATTTATACTGTTTTAGGAAAGCATTAGCAAGATTTGCCCATGTCTCGATGTTAACACTTTCTAACTGCATGTACCAATCCAAATATGCCAAAATTAAACTGTCTTGAAAGCAATGAATCATTAGCTTCTGGTATTGAGCATAAGCATGCATCTTCTTGCAATACATGTGCAGATGGTTCCTTGGACAAGTGAGCCCCTTGTATTTTCCAAAGTCAAGTGCTTTGAATTTTGGCGGGATTACCACATCCGGAACTAGACCCATCTCGAGAGCATCAACATTGAAAGCATCATATCACTCCGGAACTAGTGGATTCTCAGTATCATTAGTGTTGGTCGTTCTCTAAGGTGCTTGATTTACATCCTCTAGGTCGTGGTCTCCATATTGCAAGTACAAGTAGTTGTCTGCATTGTTGTCCGAAATCTGCAGGGTATGAGATGCCCCGACATTTGGTGGAGGTGAGACCAACCCTTCAATATCAGCTTGTCTTGTCTCTTGTTGAGCCATGATGGATTTTTGAGGTCTTGGCTCCAGTTCACTCCTCGTTCCGTGACTGCTTGATGCACCAATAGTCTGGGCTATTTCCTCAAAGTCTACCCTAGGAATTTGCTCTTGTCTGTCAAAGATGTTCTTCAAGGCTATAATAACTTGACTCATATCTTCTCTCACTGATTCGATATTACTTTTGACTTTTTCCAAATCCTCTTTGAATGCTTCTAGGTTTTCCTTAATTTGTTCCATCACTCTCAGTTGATGAGCTCTTGTTTGGTATGGTGGTCGGAGTGGTGTTGCCTTTCTTCTACCAATGGTTTAGATGGAGAATTTTGAAAAATAAGTTATTGTGTCATGAATTCATGAGATGCAAATGTTTATGAATGTATAAATGTGAATGAACATGAGAAGAATTTTATTTTGGTGAGTATCTAGAAAATGAATATGCAAATGAAATTCGGAACAAAATTCCTTTATTGAAAGTAACAATTTTCTTAGAAAGAGAACATAATTCAGATATTTAAATATATTACAACTTTAAAACAATAACTTGATAAAAGAAAATAAACAAAGGGAAATAGTCTTCTAAGTGTGCCTGCGGATATCTGCTTGGAAATGATCGACCATTATACTGCAAAGCTTGAAAAAGTCCTCAACATCTTTTGGAAGAGGAACCATCACATTTTTTGCGTCTCTTAACCTTATATGGATGTCTTCAATTAGATTGTTGGCTAAAAAGGAGATTCTTTCATGCTTTTCCTTGTAGTATCAGTATTCTCGGTAGAGATCGGGAATTATCTTGTGATTATCCCTTCCCGCTTGGGATATCTTCACATACTTCTCTTCCTAATACATCTTTTCAGACCTTATCTCCGTATAGAGTCTCCTTTATATCAAGAAATCCATTCTAAGGCCTTCTAATTCAAGGCATACTTTCTCGTATTCTTCATTTTTATGGGCAAGAAGCCTTTCTACCCTAATCCTTTCAAGGTGTTCCCTTATCTCCGATTCTTGGCTATCTTAGAGTCTAGTGGTAAGATACTTCTCCTGCTCTTTTTGATCTAAAGAAGCTTGCACCAAACTTTGGATTTGGGCCCTTAGATCTTCTTACAACATCTTCTTGTCTTACATTGCCTTTTCATACCATCTAGTTAATCTCCCAATTTCACTAGCAGCATCTTCTAACCTCTGGTTGTGGGAATCTAGGTTGAAAGTAAATTGTTAGAACAAAGTTTGGTTCTAATCATATCTTAGAGTTTTGATGATAACAATGAAATTTTTTTTGCATAATATATTTTATACTCTGATGTTCATGTTTTCTAATTTAGATGATGTTCTGACTCAAGCATTCTCAAAAGTGAAACATCATTCTATGCTGAGCAAAAAATGATAAAGAAGTTCCTAAGAAACTCTATGTAAACGCAAGTCTAAAGCAAACTCTGAAGGAAGCATTCCAAGGAAAACTCTAATAAAAAGTAATCTTAAGCAACCTCTGATAAAGCTAGCTGAAGCAATGATTTGAAAGAAGCACGCTGAAAGCAATATCTGATAATACAAGCTGAAGCAAACTCTGATGAACATAAAATGAATAAAAATCTGACAGAAGAAGTGATATAGCAAACTATGATAAAGGAAAAGTTAAAGAAAACTTTGATGTTGCAACACTGCAAGCAAACTCTTAAACTTCCAGAGACAAGCTCTGACAATACCGTTGATCATTTAATGCTAAGACGGATAACACACTCAACTGGTACTACGCACAAGAGCATTGGAAACTTTTAGGTCAAGCTAACACGCATCATTAATGCATACACTCTCTTCAAGGCAGTAACAGTCAAATTTGAAGCTATATATAGAAGACCATTTGTTTCAAAGCAAGGTTACCGATCCATGCAAAATAAACTGAAGCTCACTATTTTCATTCTTGTAAACTCTTTGTATATAGTGGGTAATTCTTAAGTACCAGGCTAAAATATTAGTGATAAATCACAATTTGTGATATAGCTTATTAGAAGCATTCTGATTCACTACTGTTAAGAGATAATCTTTGTAATTATTCCTTGTGAGACCAGTTGGGTCAGATTTTTCAAGAGGGATAGGACTAGTTGAGTCTTAGAGGTGTTAGTCACTTGAAGTAGGCTTGTGCATTATATTGTTAGTCACAACAGTTTGGTTGTGCATTGTAATCAGTTTGATTATAGTGGATTAACTCCTCGTTGAGAGAGGCGAAATCACCTTGGCGGGTGGACTGGAGTAGTTTGAGTTTCAAACAAACCAAGATAAAATTACCTGTGTCCTTCCATTATTATTGCGCGAGAAAAAGGAAAAAATTATTCACCCCCCCATCTAAGTGTTTTCTCACCCATTAATTGGCATCAAAGCTCTAGTTCTGGGTGCAAACACCTAATAGTGTCAGAAAAAGATCCAGAAGGAAAACACTATGGCAACTGAACAAAATAACAACAATTGCACCAAGCCTCCTATGTTTGATGGAGAAGACTTTGAATAATGGAAGGATAGACTAGAAAGTTTCTTTCTAGGTCCTGATGCTGATTTATGGGATATGGTCCTATATGGTTACACACATCCAGAAGACAAAGACGAAAAGAATATTGACAGAAAGAACATGGATAAAAAACAGAAAATAGATTTCAAAAATTACCACAGAGCCAGAAATATCTTTCTGTACGCTATATCTAAAACGGAATATGAGAAAATCACCAACAGAGATACAAAACATGACATGTTTGAGTCTATCAAAATGACTCATGAAGGAAATGCTCAAGTAAAAGAGACAAAAGCTTTGGCTCTTATCCAGAAGTATGAAGCCTTCAAAATGGAAGAAAATGAGTCCATTGAAGCTATGTTTTCAAGATTCCAAACTCTGACCGCTGGCCTGAGAGTTTTGAACAAAGGATACACCAAGGGAGACCATGTTAAGAAAATTATCATAAGTTTACCCATAAGATGGGCACCTATGGTTACTGCATTCAAAGTGTCAAAAGATTTGAATGATGTGTCTCTTGAAGAACTTATCAATGCATTAAGAAGTCACGAGATAGAACTTGATGAACATGAGCCTCAGAAGAAAGGTAAGTTTGTCGCCCTTAAATCTATTAAAAAAATTGAAACTAAGGCTTTTCGGGCAGAAGAAGGAAACTCTGAAGACTCTGCATCAGAAGAAGATGAATCACCTCTACTCTCCAGAAGGATCAACCAGATGTGGAAGCACATACAAAAGAAGTTCAGAAACTACAAGAGGTCAGAAGATAAACCAGAATCTTTTGGACATAAGATGTCAAGCAGAAGAGATATAGTCTGCTATGAATGTAAAGAACCAGGACACTACATAAGTGATTGTCCTAAGCTACAAAGAGAAAGACCAAAGAAAAGGTTTGGAAGAAAGAAAGGCATGATGGCCACCTAGGATAATTCAGAATCTTCTGAAGTTGAATCTGACTCAAAAGATGAGCATGCTAACCAAGCGTTTATGGCTATCAGAGTAGATGAAGATGACTCAAACTCTGATTCAGAACCGAAAAAGGTATTCTCTAAATTCTCTAGAGCCTAACTTGTAGAAATCTTATCAGAACTTCTTGAAAACTACAGTCAACTCAAAATCAAATACAATAAACTCAAAAAGAATCTTGCATCTCTCTAAATTTGTTGGATTTTTGAGTCCAGTATGGGTTAGATTTGTCTTTTTTTTTTGGTTAATTTATGGAGGTTAAGCTCCAATTCTTCCTTTTCCTCCTCTGAGCTTGTTTCAAGGATTTTTTTCCAGATCATCTATTTCTTCCAAGGACATAGGCGGAGCCTCTGGGAACTTTGCCTTATATTCAGGATCTATGTCAAATGGTACCTTACCAATTTGTACCCTATCCAAAAACCATCGAGTGTAAGGTTCTTTTGCCACAACATTCTTTCTTTCAGCCTTTCTTTTATTCACCCCATTCCAAGACCGAATGATCTTGTTGAGAAACTCTTGGTCATTTTTGCCCATGTCATGAATGATCAATTGTTGGAGTTCTTCGTTTGAAGGTTTATCTTCTAAAGGATACCCTAGTGGTCGTAGGGCCAAGGTAGGGCCTACAGATAATCTACCTTCCCATAATATGGATATCTTAAGGGTATCATGAATAACACTAGAGGGAAAGACGCACGGGCCCCCCCCTTAAGTGGAGCCTCTTTACTGACTGAAACTTTCGTCTCTAGGTCATGAAAGGTCTCATCATGTGATTTTGGTTTAAAAGTTGTACAAAGAGTCATAAGTTCCATTCCAAAATCTTATTTCCCAAGTGGATGTCTCTTGAGAGGTATTCCTTTTATGGAATTCCAACGACTCTAGGCGAAGTCATCACATAAACTCATAGAGCTGATGTATCCCTTTTGAAAAAAATTTTGCAAAATTTAAATCCCACCAGAGACATGATAATATGATAACAATAAATAAAATAAATGAATAAAATGAATAAATAAACAAATATAAAACCCAAAAAAACCCTAAAATACTCTAAAACCAAAAGTAAAGGTTTTTAAACCTAGGGTTGAGTCTCCAGAAGAGTCGCCAACTTTTGTAACTGGTTTAAAAATAAGAGTCGCCACCCTTAATTTTTATCCTAAGTAAGGGAATATAAAGATTAACCCTAAAAATTTAGAGATTCTAGGTTTTTGAGCTCGGTTTTAGACGCAGCGAAGGTTTTAGGCACCCCTCACCTACCTTGTTCACAAGGATACTAGGTTTAGAAGCATAATCTTTGAGAAAAAAGGGTTTTAGTCTTTTATTAGGGGAACTCACAACTATTTTTATCGTATGCCTACGTATCTTCTTATGAGGAATCAGAGCCTGAATTCGTAGTTCCATTGGGTTTGTGTTTTTTATGGATTACAAAGATATTTTAATTCTCCTTGTGCTTGGCCCGAGTGTGTGAATAGTAGAGATTTTGGACGAAGCGCATAGTTAATTAAAATATTTTCGTAATTCCTTTCGAAAATTAATTGTTGAGTTAATTTATTATGAAAAATAGTTTAATGTTGGTTGGATATTTTTTATGTATTAATTGTAGAAAATATCTTATTTAATGCATGATAAAAATAATAATTTAATGCAGTAAATAAAACTTATTTGAATGAGTTGAAAAAAATTAATATTTGATTTAATAATGATAATAAATAATATTATAAATTATAAATATATTGAAATATAAAATATAAAAATAAATATAATAAAATAATAAAGAAAATAAATTTAAACGTAGGGTGTGTGTGAATTTAGTTAAGCTAGTAAAATACGGGGTGTTAACAATAGGGTCCTGAATTCAGATATTGAATTCAGCCCCAAAAGCCAGGTGGTGTAGGTTTACACTACATAGTAAAATAGGAGGTGTGGGGAGTATGGGTCCAGGTCCAGATATTGGACTTAGCCCATTAAGGCTGGGGTGCATTTTTTGTATGTGTTAGCAAAATAAAACAGGAGGGAGGCGTGATTAATAATGGGCCTAGCCTAAAGGATTTGGGAGTCCGTTTGGACTCCCCGTGTGCGGTTGTACGGTAATGTGGTGGGGGCACGCTTTTAGATAGTTAGATGGTGATCGTGTGGTGACGATTTAAAGGTGTGTATTAAGGAATATAAGGGTGACGCGTACTAGATTATAAGACAAATTATATTTTCATATTTGTTATACCCTTCTCTTTCTCTCTCTCAGACCCAAACCTATTCTCTCTTCTCCCAATAGAAAAAACCCTAACCTACCTAAGCGGAGGTGTCGATGGCTTTTCCCCTTCTCTAACACGATAACTACCTACAGCCCTAACAATAGTCCCAAACCCCATATATATAGCAAAATGCAACAAGAATGAGATCAAGAGCTAAGCTTTACCGTGAATCATTGTGAACCTTCTTGTATTCTAATTGGTTCGTCTGATTTTCCTTATTTTGATCTGCTCTTCTTGTCTCAATTCAAGTGTCGCGGTAATGTAGATGGTAGCAACGGCGGTGTTCGAGGATGTGACAGATGGTGTTGAAGATGGAGGTAGCGGCATCGGTTCAACAGATTTAGGTTTTTGGACTTTGAAATCCAAATCTCAAGCAAGGATGCAGATCTATCAGTGGCAAGGCCTTGACTCTTTCCACTTTCTCTGTTTTTCTTTGTAAATTATTCTCCTCAGCAATAATGTTTCCTCTATATATTCTTTTCCGTCCTTTTTCTATATTAGTTTCTTAGGTTTTATAGTGATTCGGAGTTTAGTATATTAGGAAATCATTTCAATTCTCCATTACTCTGTTTATTAAGGAATTAGAGAATTAGGAAATTATTTTGATTTGGTTTGTAATCTATAATAAATTTCAATTTGGTTCTGTTTTAGCCTGATTCTATTTTTGTTTTTGGTTATGCATTGTAACGATTCTTTAATGTAAAGTTTATTGAATTGATGCATAAAGATCTATTTATATTTTTAATTCGATTTTGTTCTTGAAAATTTTGAATGCAAGATTTAATATGATTTCGTTGTAAAACATGCATTATCCTCCCTTTAGGATTCATACAGTACTTGTTTCCTCTTTAAAATGAGCATTTTTTTTATTCATGATCTGAACAGTGCCTATTTTTAGGTTTTGGGCCACACGCTTTTCTAATCTGGACTTTGGCCTGCAATTTTTGGGCTTGCAATCAGTAAAGGGCTTTCAATTTTTTAGTCATTATTTTTTTTCAAATAATCAAAACTAATATAATAATAATTTTAATAATACCAATGATTTCGTTAATTATAATTATGAAACTAATTAAATGTTTAAATATAATAAATAAATCATAACCAGATTTTGATTAATTTAAAAATGATTAAATGAAATAATAATTATGTTTAGTAAAAATGATTAAATGAAATAATAATTATGTTTAGTGTAATTTGAATAGTAAAAAGTCAGAATTTGACTTCTACTTAACAAAAATGATGCGCCAGACAAAAAAAACTCTTATGGACCATTCTGATATAGAAGGCCTACGAACCCTTTAATTAACACACCCCTGTTATCATTATTTCAAATGGGTTTGAATTCTTACATGGGCCTTTCCGATTTATAAAGGCCCAAAAATTCTTGATGAGATATAATCTTCAAGATTTGGAATGGGCTGGGAGCAAAACAAAACTTTACAAAAAAATGCAATGGCTTTTTTTTTATACTTAGAAAGGCCCATTAATTTCTTTATGGGATAAAAACCCTCTTATTTAAATTTTAAACCCCATGAATATGTGAATAACATATTATAAAGCAAACATAATTTTTAGATATAAAAATAAAATATTAGGAACTAGTAGGGAAAGTTTGGGGTATGACACCTGTACTTAACCTTGTGCTCTGTCGACACAATTGGATTTTTTAAGTAATCAACTATGGGTTTCCTCAAGTCTTCTTTAGCTAACACATCAATAGCGAAAAATTCTTCTACCATTTATAAAATTTCCAAAATTTCCAAAATACTCATAGTTTAGGAAATCATGGATTACTTCAAGTATTGCCCCCTAAGTTTTTGTCATTAGTGTGGTTTCAATCTCCAATTTCTCTTTTACCTCTACGAACTCATCTATGCTTTCTTTGGGTATTTTGTATCCAGATGCCAACTAGGCCATGTCATTCGCTTCTTGGTTGTCAATGCGCTTTACATGACTAATTGAAACATTGTCAAACTTCTAAATTAATGATAACGCTATAGCCATATACATTACCAGATGATCTTTAACTTAGTTGTATTCTTTGGTCAACTGTTTCACCATTACCTCTAAATATCTTTTAATGTAACCATCTCTTATTCCAATGTCTAACATAATTTGAAGACCAATTATTAAGGCTTCATACTCAGCCTCATTGTTAGAGCATTCTCCTTTGGTTTTATAACCAAATCTAGTTAGAATCCATTTGGTGATAAGATGAAAATCCCTACCCCATTTCCTTATATCTTTTTAGAGCCATCAAAATAACATTGCCAAGATTTAGTGATTACATAAGCTTTAGCAGTATCGACCACTGAATGGTCGGCTATAAAGTCTGCAATAATTTTCTCCTTGACTGCTTTTAAAGGAACATACGTTAACGAGTATTCAGTTAATGAAAGTGCCTATTTACCTATTCAACTTTGCAAAATAGGTTTAGAAAACATATGCTTGATGACATCAAAATGAGAATAAATAGAAACATCAATTGGTTTTATACAATGTCTGAGTTTAGGACATGAAAAATATAAACATAAACATAGTTTCAGAATCATTTAGTACTCGACTAAGGTAATAAATGGCTCTTTAGACCCCATTTTCGTCGATCTAGGCCAACATGCTTTCCAGTGTCGACTCTGATGCAAAATAATACAATCTCATGCCTTTGTTTCTTTTTGTAGGCACTAGTATTGGAGGCTTCATCAAATAATCTTTCAGGTGATCAAATGCCTCTTGGTGTTTGTTTTCCCACTTGAATTCATACTCTTTGCCTAATTTCAACAAAGGGGAGAATGCCAAAGTTTTGCCACTCATGTTTGACATGACCGCCTTAGGAAATTTATCTTTCCCAACAAATATTGGAGTTCTTTCTTTATTGTTGGCGCTTTGTTATTCAAAATTGCCTTGGTTCTGTTCTGATTGATCTATATTCCTTTCATGTGCACTACAAAACCCATTAAATTTCCTATGCGAACACAAAAAGAACACTTTAATGGATTCATTTTTAGTCCATATTCCCTCATTCTAATAAATGATTGTCTAAGGTGGTCTAAATGACCAACTCTCGATGGTGATTTGACTACAATGTCATCAATGTACACCTACATGAAGGTGTTTATGAAATCATGAAACATTGAGTTCATTGCTATTTGATAAGTCATCCCTGCGTTTTTCAAACCAAAAGGCATGATGACCCACAGATATATGCCTAACGCCATATGGCATCGAAATGCAGTTTTGTGGGTATTATCTTCAGTGATGAAAATTTGATGATAGCCTGAATATCCATCCAAAAGACTTAAATATTCATATTCTGCAGTCGAATCGACCAACATTTCTGCCACATGCATTCGATATTCGTCTTTTGGGATGGCTTTATTTAAATCCCTACAGTTGATGAAAATTCTCAAAGTTCCATTTTTCTTTATTACATGAACTATATTAGCTAACCATTCAACATACCTGGATATCCTAATGAACTTGCTCTTTAACAATTGTTCGATCTATACATTGATTTTGGATAGCTCATCTGGTGCTAACCTTCTTCTGATCTTCTTAGTTGGTCGTTTGTCTAGGTTTATAGGAAGCTTCATGTCCACCTTTCTCAACTAAAACTAGACATCTCTTGTAACCCCATGCAATGCAGTCCTTGAATTCTTAAAGTAATTCGATCACATGATCCTTCATCTGGCTATCGATCTTAGTGCTGATGTAAGTAATTCTCTTAATCTAACCATCACCCTAGTCAACCTCCTCCAAGGGATCTTGTTCTCAATTCTTTAAAACATTGTCTCCTGGGACTTTCTCAAACCCCTATTCTTCATATATACAATGGACCCTCTAGCTTTCTGATGTTGTTGTTTGGCTTAAGTATCCAAGCTCTTCCACCATGATGGCCTCAGGTCCCATATTTGCAACATCTTTAGCCTCTAAGGCCATATGTATTCTTCTTTCGACCATATAGGCCAAAATCCTTGACAAAGCATTCGTCTTAGGCATCATCATAATTTCATTCTTCCTCCCATCCAGTGGGCTCAAACTCCCCATCTACAACAGGATATGTGTCTAACTTTTATTAGTCCCAATTAAAACCATGAGTGAGGTGTAAATTCAAAAAATTAATCTCATCAGGATGCGGCATGAAAACTGCATCTTCTGGGCCGCACGATGGTATAGTTGCAAATGCTTTGTGAAAATTCTTTTGATTCACCACCATCACCTCAACAGTAAAATAGCTATGATTTGCCTCTATGTTTTCAATGATCCCATCCTGACGCCATATGGACACATTTTAATGTAGGGTCGATAGCACCGCCCATATTCCATGTATCCATTCGCACCCCAACAATAGGTTGGAATTTTCCTTGGATGCTATCACCATAAATAATGTTGGCCTTGAAGTCGAGCCAATTGACAGATTCACTTGGATCGTAACCAAGATGTGACTTGTATTTCCTTCATAACTCGACAAGACCATACTGTGTGCTTTTAGGTATAGGTCGAACTTACCAATTTTCGTCAGGAATGACTGTGGCATCAAATTAATAGCAGCTCCACCATCAACGAACACCTTGTTCACATGAAATCCATTAACCTTAGACCTTATGAACAAAGTTTTGATATGATACATCATTTCTGTTGTAGGTTTCTCAAACATTACATGTTGTTCTTCTACCACCCCATTGTTCATGATATAAAAACATAGAGGTTTTTTACGTACTGATTCCTTACACATGTCTTCTTTTTCGTCCCGAGATGCCCCTGAGGAGAACGCATATTCACTGGGCAAAACCAACACAATGTTGTAGTGAATTATCAAACCATCGTCTAAACTATCTTCGAAATCATCTGATAATTCATCATTGATGTTATCGTCACCAAGATCTTTAACCCTTGTTGGCTTTTCATTCATAACTGGAATTGACAACCTCTCTTCGGCCGTTCAATGTTGTACTTCCTTTTGGGAACTTTTACCCTTTTGTTGAACAACCTTTGTCTTAGCATCTCTTGTAGCTTTCTTATTCCTCTATTATGGAACACATATTATTTCAACCTCTCTTGCTACTTTATTCTTCCTCCAAAACATCCTCCATTGATTTCTCGTCATAGGATTCTTCCCTTTGTAAGTGGGAGGAACATGGTATTTCTTTGGGATGGTCCCCGTTTCACCAAGTTGGGTTGAACTAGATCATTTTTCCATCATCTCCCATTTGTGAGTCAAACCCGACCCTTTTTTCACCATCTTTCGGTTTTGGTTTTCCCCCTAGGATAAAAGGGACGAACCAAATTATTGTTAGGCACATCAGTTGGTTGCACAAACATTCTCAGATATGGAAACTTGGGTTTCCCTTGAGGCACTTGAGCGTTATTTGGCCCCTTAGAATGGTCGAACACCACTTTTGGATTTTTTCCTTGATGGTGCTTTTTCTTAAGAGCCTAAATCTTCTTTGCATCTTCTTCGTCATAGATCACGTTATACTTTGGGCATAACATAAATCTAGAATTACTCAACTTACATTTGTTCAAAAAGTCTACCAACTTCTCCTCAGGTTTAGGAAACACGACCTTCATTCATTCAACCACCGTTTCCTCAGACAGATATTCATCCTTACAGTCAATCTTTGCTTTGTTGTCCTGATCACCTTTAGGCTTTTCATCAAAATCAACCATCATCACTTAATGTGGCTTAGACAAGTTATCATTTCAACCTTTGAGACCCTCAGTAGCCTCGACTGTTGTAGCCAAAACTAGTTCGTCTTCAATACCATCAGTAGTCTTTATTGCCAATGTTGCTAGTAAGTTGATACTGTCTACCTATTTGTCGATGTGGCCGTCAATAGCCTTCATCATCAGCACTTCAAATCGCTCCACATAGTGTGCATCAACCACATGTAAGGGATTTGAGTCGATCTTCATATCATTCTTTGGTTTCTCACCAAATTTCATCTGACCATCTTTCAAAGCCTTTTGAATCAAAGCCTTGAAAATAAAACATTAAAAAGTATTATGACCCAAACAATTATGATATTTGCAAAAACATCTTATTTGTTTTTGCTCTAATGGTGGATCTTTAGTTCTTGAGGGCACTATAATCTGACCATCTGAAACTAAAACATCAAATATTTCATCATATTTTGACACATCAAAAGTATATATTTTAGTATTAGTGCTATCATTTTTTTAACATTCGGCCACATTAACCTCTCTTTCTCATATGCATTCGTCCTTAGACTTTATGGAATAATCATTTGTGTCTACATGGGAAATTTTTCCTTTTCTATGGTGCTTTGACATCCTAGATTTCTCTTTTTTCAAACGTTCGACATATCTAACCTTATCTGCTAGTTGGGACATATCCGTAATATATAGAGGAACAAATTTTTTCCTAATAGAATAATCTAAACCCCCAGCTGCCATTTCGACCAACTCATGTTCAGGGACCTTGGTAAAGCTTCTTGACTTTAGGACCCTAAACCTATTCAAATACTCTTCCATTGACTCAAACGCCCTTATCTTGATGGAGGATATTTCTTTCAAACTTATCTTAGGCTGACTAGCATAAAACTGTTCATGAAATACCCCTAAAGTTGTTCGCAAGTACGTATGAATTTGGAGTTAACATTGTAAACCAAGTAAAAACATTATTTGTCAAAGAATTGGGAAAATATCTTAATTGTAAGCCCTCATCGTAGGTGATATTCCCAGCTTTTGTTTCATACCTAGAAACATGTTCAATGGTTGACTCATTGGCCTCACCAGCAAACTTGGTAAACTTAGGCACCGTACATCCCCTAGGTAATTCCACCTGTCGAATGTAATCAGGCGAGGTTGAAGAGTAATTGGTCCTTCGGAGACCAACATTTACTCTGGATTATGTTAATACTTCTTATACCATATTTATTGTGTTGTTACATCCAATTGTGGCATTTCTTAACACTCGATCACCATCTTGGTTTCTTCTAACTATAATCGGTTGTGGTTCATATTATTCACTGAATTCTTCCTCTTCATAAGTGGGCGTTTCCACTCTTCAATATCTAAAAGGACTGTCATTGTTTTCCCCCTCTAGTTCTTTAAAAAACCCCAACGGTTTTTGGTGCATTTTAGTTTGAGTTGGTTGGACCCCTAATGAGTCGATCAATCTACCTATTTGGTTAACTACACGGTTTATGGTGACTCCCATTTGTTGGGTTTAAATTTTTACTAACTCTAAATTACTTTCATCCATCTGTTGCCTTAAAGCCATAACACTTGTAGCATTCAAAGATGGCATCGACTTCAAGACATACCTATCACAACCTAGTCGACCACTTGAGAAATAAATGCCTTGGTTTCCAATGGCAACTGCGTTTTCTGTATATGTGGCAGGATCCGACTTTAACCCAACCATCATGGAATAAGGCATACCATAATGGTTAGGGACAATTGATCACCCTGGACCCCCTGGAAAGAGTGGACGATTTGGGTCAAATGGCGATACCCCATGCGTAGGTTTTGTAATTGTGACTATTATCACTGAACCATGAACTATGGTCAATCTTACGGGAGATAAAACTGTCGCGCTTTGAGTTGTTGTACTTACTGGTATAACATCCATATTTTGTGCAGAAATCTACATTTAAACAGTGTTTGTTTCAGAGCGTGGAATTCTAGACTTAGATAAAAGTTTACCAATTCTCAAATTCATACATACACTAACTTTAAGAAACTTTGTGAAACTATACGCAAAAATCCAAAATTGTTAGCACTGTCTCACTGGGTGTGCCAATTTGTTTATCCCTGGAATTGGTAAACAACGCTGGTCTCTTGAAAACATGTTTACAGGCGAGATCGACTAGGGAATATCAGAGAAGTTCCTCAGTTTACGTGCATAGTCAAAGCGTTTTAAAAAAGGGTGTGTTTGACTAAGAGCCAAACGTTTTGAATTGTAAAAGATAATGAAAAAAAGACAAAGTAAAAGAGACAAAAAGCATTTTAAGTTGTAAATGATAATGACATAACATTAAAGAAAGTTTGAAAAAATAGGTTGGTTCAACTATACATTGCCTTTTCATGACTTATTTCGCTCGTTCGCTTGGTTACTCTGAGTGACTAGAGTGTAAGAATGTGAAAAGTTTAACCCTTCACAAAGTGCACTAAGTGCTTTATTTATAATACCTTGAAATAACTACTTTCTAAGTGTTATTCATTTCCTTGCATGTCATGTGTTCTTCGTAATTTCTGCTCACGTAACCACATTCTCTATTGTAACTTCTCTTTTTGAACCCACATTATCCATTCTTGCGGTCGAACCCACATTTCTATATTGTAATTGTCAAACCTATGTTCTCCCTCCATAACATTTTGCATTTTAATTTTAGGCTCTTATGGGCCTTTTAACCTCTTTAGGCTTCTCACCTCTTTTGGGCCCAATCCATTCACTATGAACCCTTCTCTGATCGACTACACTTACGAGACCTTGGTCAACTTCCTGTTAAATCACCCATGGTTGACATGCTTATGTAATTGAATCCTCATAATCTAATGCTCTTAAAAGAGCCTTTTGACTTTTGGTTTGGATTTCTCTCTTTATAAAAATCCCAACCAACACAAACCTCATTGGGAAGAAAAATAGCAGTGCCAGATGTAATTGGGGATAAAGGTGTAAACCTACTTGGGGAGATGACGAACCACACTTAGGGATAAACAATTTCACGTAACCCAATAAATATATCCCTCTAGGGGTTTGGGCGCAAACCTCAGTAGGGAGAAGGATGCAAACTTTCTCGGGGATATAAACTGTAGTACCAAACCTCACTGGGGAGAACAATAGTGGTACCAGACCTCACAGGGAATAAAGATGTAAACCTCCTTAGGTATGTATACAAAAACATCCAAACCCTTACCGGGGAAATAAATGGTGATAGTATACCACACTGGGGATACTCTTTTTGGAAACATCTTTTCCATCTAGAACCTTGACTTTTGTTTTCTTGCTCCTTCCATGCTTTTCATGAGTGAACTACAGTTCCTCCAACTCATAGCTGAAGATGTGAAAAATACAACAGGGGGGGGGGGGGGGGGGGGGATGGGGGTTGAATTGAAAACTTGGATCTAAAACAGCTTAATGACACATTATTTTTATCCTGGTTCGTTTGATCTCAAACTACTCCAGTCCACCCGTCAAGGTGATTTCGCCTCTCTCCAACGAGGTCTTAATCCACTAATCTCAAAAGATTACAACAGCTACTTTAACAACTGTTAAAGTCTTCTTGAGCACAACCATAATCCGATTAATCTCAAGTATTTCTTTTACAATATGATTAAACAAAATGTGTTGTTTTTTTCTAACAAAAATAGTTTATCACAACTGTGATAAGTTACACTGGTTTATAGCTTAGAATAA
Source organism: Vicia faba (assembly GCA_948472305.1). NCBI lineage: Eukaryota > Viridiplantae > Streptophyta > Magnoliopsida > Fabales > Fabaceae > Vicia > Vicia faba. Next base: position 758,612,196 of record OX451740.1, on the reverse strand, counting down.
AGAATGAATTTGCTTGAGTTAGAATATGCGTGGTTGGTGATCTTAGCAAAATCGTTGTGTGTACGTACGTGCTTCATTTTGCAAGCTGACTTGTTTATATAGGCAATGTAATGACGTTGTCCATAAATCATGTTTATGTCATTAACATGCTTTTCTTTTGGAGAAGATCCTGTCTGAAGAAAACCGTTGGAATTAATTATGTTCTTGAATGTTCAGTAACACTTCAGAGTATTTTCTCCTTACTGCTGATGATGCTTCAAAATATTGGTGACTTGGTTTGATATGTCTTTGTTCAGAATCAGAGTTTACTCTAATAAAGCGCAGGTTCTGGTCATGAATCTTCAACGTATAATCTGATTGCTTCAGCTTGTAATACTTTATGACTTATCTTCTGATGCTGATCAGATCAGAACTTCTTCATACATAAAACATATTTTTAAGGTGCATATTTGTTCTTTGTATTTATTTATTCTTTGTATTTGTTATCATCAAAACTCTAACCAAGGGTTGTAGAATCAAACTATGTTCTAACAATCTCCTCCTTTTTGATGATGACAAAAACCAGATTTTTCAATTAAAAAATAAAGAATAAAAATTTTAGAATAAAGAAGAAAAACTCCCCCTGAGTTGATTACTTCCCTTAATATCCTTGAGTCTTTGAACATCAGAGTTTAACTGTGTCTTTTATCATAGTTTTGTACCTGTTCAAACTTTTCAGAAGATAGAGGTTAAGTAGTTGAGAATGTTTGAGACTTCTGTCTCAGTAAACCGTTATTGAAAATATCTTACTTTCTCCCCCTTTTTGTCAGTTATCAAAAAGGCAATATAATCAGAGCAAAAAAAGTTCATTTATATTAAAAAAAAAAAAGCAATGATAAGTAGTTCAGAACAGAAGCAATGTAAAATAAACGTTACAAATAAACATATTTAAAATAGAATAGAGTCTAAGAGGGAGGAGGAAGGTGTGTGAACAAAGCTTCCAGCAAGCCTTGGATTTGGGTGTTAGTTTCCTCTTGTTTGCTCCAAATGCTCTTGATTTCTTTGTTTGTATCCTCCTGCTTATCCAACCTTTCCTGGATAACAGCATTTGCTCTCTTTAATTCTTCCAGAGTTTGCCTGTCATAGGAAGGAGCTGGAGTTTCTTCAGTATCTGGACGCTTCTCAGAGCATTCTGTAACTTGATCACATTGAACCATTTCCTCTGCTGAGATCACCTCTTCTGGAGCAGCAGTCAGAGTGAGACCTTCTGATTCTGGTTGAACTTCATCTGAGAGACGATGTTCTGACCAGGGAGCATTATCCAGAGGGAGAATCTCCTTCTTGAGCAGATGGCTCAGAACTTGCTCTTTAAAAACCTTTAGCATATCACTGAAATTCCGTTGAACTTGTTCATAGCTCTGTTCTTTTAGCTTCAATGTTTCAGAACTTAGCCAGTCTCTGAAACTTGTCCATAGATAATCAGAAGCAGCGGGATTAGTCATCTCTAGACTAACGTGCTTCAAGGAGGTTATCCATTCCTGCATTCCTGTTTCAAACACCAACAAACTTGTACCAACATCTGGTGTGGGTTCAGTTGGTTTTGGTTTAGGAATGGCAGTTTTGTGAGATATAGCAGCTAATCGTTCCAATGCAGTTGGATCAATGACAAGTCTTACGTTGTCAGTTGGATTGCTCTTGGGTGAAGGAGTGGGAGAGTCAGGTATAATGATTGCACTGGTTTGGGAATTTGGTGGTGTGGATTCTAGAGAAGAAGGAATTTCTGGAATGTCCAGGTTGGTGAGAGGCAAGAGAATGGCAAGAGGTTCAGTGATTCCTGGGATTGGGATTGTATCTGAATCTGAAGTAGGTTTTTCAGATTGGTTAGATGAAACATTGTGAGGTTCTAGTTCAAGGGTATCAGATGGTTGAATCTAAGAAGTTTGAGCTTCTGGTTGTTCAGGTTGACGTGATGGTGGATGAGGAATATCTTGTTGTGGAGAGAGAGGTAGTGGAATATCTAGTTGTGGAGAGAGAGGTAGTGGAATATATGGTTGTGGAACATCTGTTGTAGTTTTAAAGTTTGGATTATCAGGGATTTGAGGATTAGGATTATGTGGTGTGGGAGCTGAAATGTCTTGGTCAAAAGAGTCAATGTCAGACAGAACTGTGGCAAGTTCTTGTTGAGTTTGTTCAGGGTTTGGATTGATAGGAAGGGAGTGAGTTTCTCTTAGACTTAGAGTTTCTGACGGATCAAACCCAATGTCAAATTCATCAAAAGTTTGTGGGGTTGGATGTTCTGATTGGGTAGTTATGGTTTCAGATGTTGATATAGTTATTGATTCTAAAACAGTAACAGAAGAAGGATTACATTTCTTTTTAGCAGCTTTTGGAGTCCTTTGGGATGATCCTTCTGCTGCTGCCTTTCCTTTCTTTGTCTTCTTCAAAACAACTTCTGGATCCGCCTAATGCAAGTCCTGAATATTTAACCCTGGTGCAGTGCCATTTGCCTTACACGCATCCATATATCTGACAATTATCTCAGGCTTGGAGTCAATCTCAGAGAAAAGAGGAAAATCATCCAGAGGAATTCTTCTGGAAGTGATGATTGCAAAAGAAGTAACATTGGGTTCCTTCTTGATGTACTCAATAATTTTAATCTTTTTCAGATTCTTTGCATTCAATGGCTTCCCAACAGTTGCTTCTAGTGAGATAATTTCCTGTGCTTCAGTCAGATGCTCTATCAGCCTATTCTCTGTCAGAATATCTGATATGAGTCTTCCTAGGGGTATCCAGACCCTTTTGGTACGCTCATCTTCTCTTGTCTCCTTTACACTGGTCCTCAAATGATTAAATAGCAAGTGAGGGAGATTTACCTTAGTCTTCTTGGAGATAAAGTAGATCAGAAACTGTTGATCAATGTTTATGTAATCAGGAGAGCTGGTTGGCTTCCTATGGTTGATGCATCCCAGAATTATCTTAGCCCAGATTCTGTGATGATCCTTCAGATCCCTAATCTTGCTGGAGGGTAGACCCAGAGTGAATATTTCCCTTGCAATTGAAGCAACATCAGAACATCTTTCAGCCATGTCTATACACCTGACACCTCCACCATTGTAACCGATAAGTCTTGAAATTAGGTCTTCAGTAATGACAATCTTCTTCCCCATGACATACGAGGTAACTTGTGGTTTGAGGAGGAAGCATGAATCCAGAATTCTTTGACAAGAATCGGAAACGTTGGCCATAGAAGACGGTCAAAATATCGGTTCCATCCTTGAGCATTGACCTCTTCAGAGAGATTGAAGCCATTTTTTTGAAGACTTTCAAAATCAACAATCAGTTCTAAAAGAACTTCCAGGTTGTCAATGGGCGTGAGTTGAGTTCTGTATGGTTCTTCGTACTGTTCCATAGAGTCAGTTCCCTGAGTACTGGTGTTTTGGACGCTTGAAGAAGCCATGTTCACACAATAAATTTGAGAAAGATGAAAGGTTATTTGAAAATACGAACTGAAAACAATTAGAAGGTATTGAGAAAGTAAAAGTGAAAGAATGTAAAGAGTGAAACTTGAGTTTAAATATATTTTCTTGAAAGCACAACCAGTAAGAGAGAGAAATAATTAATCATGATTATAAGCATTAATGACAGCTTATTTTAGGGGATTAAGAATGATATTGGAACGGTTACCCATGACGTGTGTCTCAATGCACGCAATCAGCGCTTTCGACCTTTTAGATAAGTGAACGCGTGTTCAGCCTCAGAAGGTAACTGATGAATGGATGACAATTGTTTGTTTACATGAACAACACACTTCTATCCTTGAAATGAAATGCTCAGATCTTCATGGATAGATTCTGATACAATCTATACTTCTAAAATTCTGAAGGCAGGTTGATCAGTAGTTCACAGAAAATAAATAAAATTCTGAGGGTTAAGATATGTAAATAAAACAATTTATTCTGGGAAAAGCTTCATGCTGAGATGTTTCAGAATGAAGTTAAACCTATCTTCGGAAAGAGGTTTTGTAAAGACATCATCCCATTGATGGTCTGTGTCAATGAATTTTAAGTTAAGAATCCCTTTCTGAATATAGTCCCTAATAAAATGATGCTTTATTTCTATATGCTTAGCCCTAGAATGCAAAATAGGATTTTTACTGAGACAAATAGCAGAAGTATTGTCACAGAGGATAGGGATATTACTCTCAATTATATTGAAGTCCTCAAGTTGACTTTTCATCCAGAGCATTTGTGTACTACATCTAACTGCTTCTATGTATTCAGCTTCTGTTGTTGATAGTGCTATTGTGGATTGTCTTTTGCTGGACCATGAGATCATATTTTCTCCCAGAAACTGGCAGCTTCCAGAAGTGCTTTTACGTTCTACTCTGTCTCCAGCAAACTCAGCATCACAGTCTCCTACTAAGCTGTAATCACTTGATTTTCTATAAAACAAACCCAGATTAGCAGTACCTTTCAGATACTTAAAAATTTGCTTAACTGTTATTAAGTGAGATTCTCTAGGATCTGATTGGAATCAAGCACAAATGCAAACACTGAATAGAATGTCAGGCCTTGAAGTCGTCAGATAGAGAAGAGAACCAATCATACCTCTGTAGACCTTCTGTTCTACCTTTTTACTTACCTCTTCCTTTTCCAGAATGCACATAGGATGCATTGGAATCCTTGAGGGCTTACATTCTGAAAGATCAAATTTCTTCTGAAATCATCTGACATATTTGCTCTGATGAATGTAAGTTCCTTCTGGACTTTGATTTATCTGAATGCCCAGAAAGAATTTGAGTTCCCCCATTAGGCTCATTTCAAACTCTTCCTGCATACATTTAGCAAACTCTCTTCCCAGATAGGGTTCAGTGGATCCAAATATGATGTCATTAACATAAATCTGACATACTAACATGTCATTCTTAACTGTCTTACATAACAAGGTTGTGTCCACTTTCCCTCTGGTGAATTCCTTTTCTAACAGGAAGTTACTTAGTCTTTCATACCAAGCTCTGGGAGCTTGTTTCAGACCACAGAGTGACTTCTTTAGTTTAAAAATATATTCTGGATTTTTTGAACTCTCAAAACTAGGAGGTTGGTGCACATATACCTCTTCATCTACATAGCCATTTAAGAATGCACTTTTGACATCCATCTGATACAGAGTGATGCCTTTATTAACAACAAATGATATTAAAAGTCTGATAGATTCTAACCTGGCGATTGGAGCAAAGATTTCTGTATAGTATATCCCCTTTTGTTGACTATAACCTTATGCTACCAGTCGTGCTTTGTTTCTGATGACTTCACCTTGCTCGTTTAGTTTGTTTCTGAACACCCATTTTGTACCAATGACATTGAACCCCTTTGGTTTGGGAACCAGATCCCATATGTCATTTCTGGTGAATTGATTTAGTTCCTCTTGCATTGCCAGAATCCAGTCATTGTCCAGAAGTGCTTCATCAATTGTTGTTGGTTCAATCAGAGAGACCAGTCCCATGAGAGATTCTTTAGAGTTTCTGAATGTTGATCTTGTTCTGATTGGATCTTCCTTCTTTCTCAATATTGTATCTTCTGGGTGATCAATGCTGCTTTTGGATAGTCTTTTCTGGAGTTGATCAAAAGAAGGTGTTGTATTGCTTGTAGTGACTCTTTCTGCTTTTGAGGGAGTGTCTCTGTTGAGAGCCTCTAATGAGTTGTCTTCAGTACCTGTGAGTTAAACTTCCATACTTGTAAAGAATTCATTCTGCTTTGACTTTTGAGAGTCAAGCTTATCATCAAACCTAACACTGATTGACTCTTCAACAATATGTATTTCTGTATTGTATACTCGGTACCCTCTCGAGCGTTCAGAGTACCCTAACATAATACACTTTTGTGCTTTAGAGTCAAACTTGTTCAAATAATTTTTTGTATTCACAATAAAACATGTGCATCCAAATGGGTGAAAATAAGAAATGTTGGGCTTTCTATTCTTCCACAATTCATATGGAGTCTTTTCCAGAATAGGTCTTATGGAGATTCTATTCTGAATGTAACATGCTGTGTTTATTGCCTCTACCAAGAAGATCTTAGCAACGTTAGTCTCGTTGATCATGGTTCTGGCCATTTCTTGCAATGTTCTGTTCTTTCGTTCTACAACTCCATTTTGATGGGGAATTCTAGGACAAGAGAAATCATGCAGAATGCCTTTTTCATTAAAGAATAATTCAAAATCTTTATTTTCAAATTCTCTACCATGATCACTTCTAACTTTGACAATTCTATGATCCTTTTCATTCTGAACTTGGTTGCAGAAGGTAACAAACACATAGTGTGACTTGTCCTTGTGTCTTAAGAACTTTACCCATGTCCATCTGCTATAATCATCTACGATTATTAACCCATACTTCTTGCCACTGACTGAAGCAGTTTTTACTGGTCCAAATAAGTCCTTGTGCAGAAGTTCTAATGGCTTAGAGGTGGAAACAACATTTTTGGATTTGAAAGCAGGTTTTGAAAACTTGCCTTTCTGACATGCTTCACACAGAGCATCTGAATTGAACTTCAAGTTAGGAAGTCCTCTGACCAGATTGAGTTTGTTAATCTGAGATATTCTTCTCATACTAACATGTCCCAATCTTCTGTTCCAGATCCATTGCTCGTTGTTAACAGACAGTAGACATTTTACATTCTGACTCTTTAGTTCAGAAAGTTTTATTTTATAAATGTTATTTTTCCTCTTTCCATTAAATAGGATAGTCCCATCTTTCTGACCAACAGCTTTGCATGAATTTTGATTGAAGATTATATCATAACCATTATCACTTAATTGACTTATGGATAACAGGTTATGCATTAATCCATCAACTAATAAAACATTACTTATAGAGGGAAGATTTCCATTACCTACTGTTCTAGAGCCAATGATCTTTCCTCTCTGATTGCCTCCAAAGCCCACGTGGCCTCTAGGATTAAGTTCCAGGCTTTGGAACATATGCCTTCTTCACGTCATGTGTCGTGAGCAGCCAGAGTCCAGGTACCATGATTGGTATCTTAGCCTTACTGCTAAAGATATCTACCACATGTATGATTTTATCCTTAGGTACCCACATTTTCTTGGGTCCTGATTTGTTAGTTTTACCAAAATTCTGATTGAATTTTGGTTTGACAGAATAATCACTACTTGTGTATTTTATGTCATGTGTGTGCCCATATATAAAATGTGAATTAAGTGGAGTGTGTTTTATAACTAAATCCATGACATTTTTTGGTGTAGGTACCTTACCTTGATATCCTATCCCTTTTCTGCCATTTCTGCTAACTCTATAGATCATTGAAGCCATTTTGCTTTTGTCGTTTTTAGCTAGAAACTTCTGAAAGTTGTGATCATACTCTTTGATGATCTCGTCAGCATTGCTGGGAGTTTCAGAGATTGTTTCCTTCTAAGAGTTTTGCAACTGGTTTTCTAATTTTGAAATTTTTTCTTTTAACTCAGTATTCTCCAATATGAGACTCTCAGTCTTATCAGAATCAGAGGCAAGATTCCTTTTCAGGTTTCTGAATTTGACTCTGATCTGCTGATACCTTTCCAGAATTTCATTTAGGCTTTCAGCAAGTTCAGCCTTAGTAAAGTTTATGGTAAAGTCAGGGAATACCTCTTCAGTGTCTGATTCTGATTCTGAACCAGAAGCTTCATTGTCTTCTGATACGTTTGCCATGAGAGCTATGTTTTCTCTTTCATCATCTAATTCTGAGTCAGCTTCAGATGTGTCAGAATCATCCCATGTAGCCATGAGGCTTTTCTTCTTTTCCTTGAGAAACTTCTTTTTGGGATTTTCCTTCTGAAGCTTTGGGCAATCACTTTTGTAGTGCCCTTTCTCGTTACATTCATAGCAGATGATGTATTTGTTGTTTGGCTTTCTATATCCTGAAGAACCTTCAGATCTTATGTGTCCAGAGGAGGATTCTGACCTTCTGTATCTGGAGGAGGATTCATTCTGATTTTCTGATCTTCTGGGATTTATGAACTTCCTTTGTCTCTGCTTCCACAATTTGTTCACCCTTCTGGAGAGGAGAGACAGTTCATCTTCCTCTGATGAGGATCCATCAGAGGTTTCTTCCACAGCCTGCAAAACTTTGGAGTCAGATTTTTTGTTAGATTTTAAAGCTAATGGCTTACCTTGCTTTTGAGGTTCATTGTTTGGGCCATTGGCCTCTATTGTTTGGGCAAGCTTCTGATGATATTCTTAACGTGATCAGCAGTAGAATACCCTTTGTCAAGAACTTTTATTCTAGCAACAAGAATTTGAAATCTTGAAAACATAGTTTCTATTGATTCACAATATTCCATCTTGAATGACTCATACTTTTGAATGAGCGCAAGGGCCTTGGTTTCTTTGACTTGAATGTTGCCTTCATGCGTCATTCTTAGAGAGTCAAACATATTCTTGGCAGTTTCTCTGTTTGATATTTTCTCATACTCTGAATATGAGATGGCGCTGAGGAGATTTGTTCTGGCTTTGTGGTGGTTTCTGAATTCACGCTTTTGCTGATCAGACATCATTTTCCTGTCTATTTTCAGACCACGTCCATCCACAGGATGCGTGTATCCATCAGTCACCATGTCCCACAGCTCAGCATCATGGGCCAGAAAGAAACTCTCAATTCTGTCTTTCCAGTAGTCAAAGTTTTCTCCATCAAAGACTGGAGGTTTACCACTGAATCTATCCCTGTCTTCATTTTGTCATTGCTGATGTTTTGGCTTGGTCCCACCATAGTTTTTTTCTGATGCTTGGATCTTGTACTGACACGGTTAAGTGTTTAAGCTCAGAACCAGGAGCTCTGATGCCAATTGAAGATGTGAAAAACACAAGAAGGGGGGGGGGGGGGGGGTGAATTGAAAACTTGGATCTAAAACAGGTTAATGACACAGTATTTTTATCCTGGTTCGTTAGATCTCAAACTACTCCAGTCCACCCGTCAAGGTGATTTCGCATCTCTCTAACGAGGTCTTAATCCACTAATCTCAAAATATTACTACAGCTACTTTAACAATTGTTAAAGTCTTCTTGAGTACAACCACAGTCCGGTTAATCTCAAGGATTTCTTTTACAATATGATTAAACAAAATGTGTTGTTGTTTTTCTAACAAAAACAGTTTATCACAACTGTGATAAGTTACACTGGTTTATAGCTTAGAATAAAGAATGAATTTGCTTAAGTTAGAATATGTGTGGTTGGTGATCTTAGCAAAATCGTTGTGTGTATGTACGTGCTTCATTTTGAAAGCTGACTTGTTTATATAGGCAATGTAATGATGTTGTCCATAAAGCATGTTTAATGTCATTAACATACATTCCTTTTGGAGAAGATCATGTCTGAAGAAAGCCGTTGGAATTAATTTTGTTCTTGAATGTTCAGTAACGCTTCAGAGTATTTTCTCCTTATTGCTGATGACACTTCAAAATATTGATGACTTGGTTTAATGTCTTTGTTCAGAATCAGATTTTACTATAATAAAGCGCAGGTTTTGGTCATCAATCTTCAACGTATAATCTGATTGCTTCAGCTTGTAATACTTTATGACTTATCTTCTGATGTTGATCAGATCAGAACTTCTGCATACATAAAACATATTTTTAAGGTGCATATTTGTTCTTTGTATTTATTTATTCTTTGTATTTGTTATCATCAAAACTCTAACCAAGGGTTGTAGAATCAAACTATGTTCTAACAACAGCTTGTGCCCCTATATGAATAAATCTACATTTAGAAAGTCTTTCCATCATAACGACTTGAGATAACTTACCCTTATATCTTCAAATTCTAAAATTATTCCCTTCTGATCAACAGATTCTTGAAGAGATTTATCGATTTTCGACAAAACTGTTCCTGATTAATTGAACTTTGAGGGACCAAAATTTTCCCAGATCGGCGGAATCTTCAACCTCTAACCTTATTAACGGTTAAAAAAGTTATGGAAATAACCTTTATGATCATTTGAAAGTGGAATGCCCCTGCTCCATATAGTCTTTGGGATAATCTGTCTCAGCTTCTTCAGATCTTTTGGAGAAGTAGGTTGAATCTTAACGTAAATGCTCCAGATTGAATGCACTCGGCACATCTTTTTCTCAACAGAGACTTCAAACTTTAACCTTTCTTGGGTGATCAAACAGTGAAAACAACATCCTTAGGCTCAAACAGAGTCCTCAAGTCTTTTTACTTTGACATGATCATGCCTTTCACTGATTTCCATCATGGAAACTTACTTGCTGTCAAGCAAATATTTTCAAACAGAGATATGTTTATTTTTAGAATGATAATTCTAATGCAAAGCCTATGTTAGTCTTGAAGTTTGAAAAAAATTTGAATGAAATGATGTCACAGCTTTGTTGTGAATGGATCACTTGCTAAAGAGAAACATTTGGAATCTTTTTTCAAGAAAGATAATGCAAGCATATGATACCCACACAAACATTTAACACATCTTCTAGGAGTCGGTTAACGCGATCTCATTGTAGTATGCTTTTGAAATAAACTTTGTTTTAATTAGGACTTTTAAGGGTGGTAACGTGGCTTGGTTCATAGTTTTAGAATAAAGGATTTAAGGCTCAAAATTATTTGGTACCCACCCCTTCTCCATGATGTTCTTTAGTCATACATTTAGTTAACTCGATATGAGCATTCATCTCTCAAGAGGAGTTCGAGACAATTGAAGAACCATTTAGATTTATTTTAAACACAGAAACCACTCACCTTTTGTTTATTTTGGTGTCTGATCACACGACTTTGTTCTTTGCTAAGGATTTTATTTGGCAATCCATTTTTCTTTTCGCGTTTATTCATTCTTTTCAGCTTCCCTAACTTTTGCTTGGACAAATTCTTCTGAATTTAAATATTGAAGTCCAAGGGATACCCTAATTTTTTCCTAAGCCACTTGTTTTCAAGATTTTTATTTTATTTTTGACTTAGGGGGCTTTCTTTCTTTTCTTTTTCAGTCATTTCTTTCTTTTCTTTGAACAAGTCGTTTGAGCCCGGGTCTTTTTATTTGTTGAAGAGTTGTAACTACCTTGCTATTTGGTTGATGATGGATAACCATTGTGGTATTGTCATCTTTTATCCTCCTGTTGGGTGAAGGATAACCATTGTGGTTCATCCTTAGATGCGCACTTCTGATGAGATTTGAATATGCGATCATATCAACTGAACACTACCCTTCCCTTGGGTTAAAAATGAGGGTTTTTCTAGTTAAAAAAGAAACTTCTACTTTAAGGCTCAAAGGGGGTTAATGAGGGTTTCACTCCCTTATATCTCTGGTGTTTAGAAATTGAAACAATTCCTATACATCCTCGACAGGATTCTATTCAAAAGCTTACAGATCAGAGATTTTTTGTGTTTTTCAATTATCGTCCTCCTCCCTCCAATCTTTGCCTAAGAAAAGACTAGTACAGTTGGTGTCATAATGTAAGAAAAATCTTTCATGAGTGAAAAAATATGGATGAGTGTAAAAGAATGAATTACTTCAAGATGAACTTACTTATTGCATTAAAATTAATATTCAGAAACAAACTAGTTCATACATGCAAACAAATTTTAACAAACGAGCAAAATTACAAATGAAAATGCAGTAACGAACACGATGATTGCCATTGTATAGGAGACTTGACTCCGTCTTGACTTATTGATTCTGGAGACTTTCTGCATTCTTGACAATCACTCGGGCAACATATTACCATTCTTATCTCGTGTGAACACAATAGCCCTTGAATAAAAAAAATCTTGAAATTTGTATCTGAAGGACACACTGTCTTCGATTGAATGGACAGGTTCCCTAACATGTTAACGACACATGACATTGGGATTAAATCCCTTTAGATAAGGAAAAAACATAGGATCCAACTGCTTGGTTTCCAGCAAGGAAAGTTTGAGTAAATGCGGGAACAATTGACCATAAGGCATAAGAATTCTGTCATGTACTCTTCTTGGACTAATGTTCCTCTGCCTATTTGACTTATTTGGACACCAAGCCTGCTCTAGAGCCTTTCCTTTTCTATTTGGCTAAGAGGAAAACATAGATTGGTAGCATGGTCAATCAGGAACCCAAGATTGTGAAGAGTGCCCCTGATGTGAAGTAGATCCTGGATAGAAAACAAGATTAGTGTTTTCCTCTAAAACAATTGGAGAAAAATTAACTTGCACATCTCGACCATCTAGAGTAAACACAAATGCCCCTCAATCAAGTAGATATTGAACATGGTTCTTAAATATTATGCAATTCTTAACATTCTGCCCATGTTCCCCTGAGTGGAACTCACATCTAGCATTGCTATTATAATCACGTGGAAGCTTTGCGGAAGGAGCCAATGTATGGAGCTCAACCAAGTGACATCCAAGAAATCAAGGAAGTAATTGATCATACATCATTGGAATAGGATCAATATGCCTCTTAGGCTGCTACTGTGTTTGTTGAGGAGCCTTTACCATTGGATTCTCTTGGGGAATAAACACCAGCTACAGGCGGGAGGATCCTGAAACACAAGGCTGTAGAGGAGATACATAAATTACTCCATTACTTGAAAGAGCCCCCAAAGTATGGGGACAAATGACAACTCCTGTTGCTACATGCTGGGAGAGCTAAAGCGACAACCAAAAAGTAAGTTATTAATTTACCGAGTGATATAGGTTATATCGTATCATGTTCAAAGAGATTGGTGAATTGAAATGCGGTTTGACAAATCTTTTGTTAATGAGTTTGGGGTTAAATGGGTTGAAATTAAAGTTATCAACAGAAAATAAATGTATAAAAAGGAAAAAGGAATAACTTATCAAGCATGCATATATACTACTTCTTACAGACATAAACCTATCGACCTGTTTATACTAAACCTACAATATTCATCAATGTAATAACGTGTCAAACACAACCTAATTCATTTGAAAGCTAAATCGAGAGGCCGACTGCATTACCTCGGTAGCAATCTCTCAACCACCTCAACAATATAGAAGTCAATTGTGCTCGCTTGCGTTGACGATCTTTCAGAGCAACACATAGGAATTAATCACAGACACCCTAAGTGAATAACAACGCTAAATCTATCTCTAGAATTTAGACACTATTAGATAATCATCCTAGATAAGAATTCAAGCAGTATATGTCTATAGCAACTCAAATCCCTAGCACAGAGCAAAAATCAGGGATAACAATCAACAAAGATTTCTAAAGAAATTTTTATATAACGCCAAGGGCGACAAGTATACATGACTTCAAAGTAAATACATATACAAACCCAATGAATATAGAATAGAAAAAGCAAAAGAGAAATGAACCGCAAATCTACTAGTTTGTCAACACCGATCGAAGAGTAATCCACCTCAGATCATTCGTATGCAAGCTTCATAGTTTTTATCTAAGCTAATGCTAACAAAATTGGAGGTTGATGGAGTTGGGTGCAAAAACTTCCCGAAAACCATAACCATACAAATGAATGAAATATGAAGTTATAAAACAAATCTTTGCAGACCGCGCTAAGCGGGCTTGGCGCGCTAAGCGCGACTTCTTTATTTTACACATCAAACCGACCTAACCCCGCGCTAAGTGTGTTATCCTCACTAAGCGGGCTCCAAAACATTGGTTCTGCAAAAATGTTATAATACAAGCATCATGCTACAAAATTCACTGAACGTTGAGCGCTTAGCGGCCTTCTGTGCGCTAAGCGGGCTCTCCTGGATAGAACATCCCAAAACTGGTCTTTTATTCCAAAAACACGTATCTGGAGTTGTGCCTTTGATACCTTATTCGTGGATGCTCCAAAATTAAATAATAATGTACAAAATGAATGGAAAAAATCAAACGACACACTATGTGCACAAACACCTAAATAAACACAAATAAACGTATTTGCACAAAAGTCGGGTTTATTCAACCGATATTGCATGAACTTGTTTGTCCTTAAACAAGGCCAAACAACTTAAAGAACCAAAACTTTTCAACCAAAATATCATGAATCAACAACTTCTGAAAACAGAAAACAAATGCAATGGTTCAAATGAAAAATTGTACACACGAAGAAACATACTAACCACTAAACTACGACAATAACATAACACCAAACGAATGCTAAATACAAAGAACATGTCAAATATTATAAAACAACACCAATTCATAATTGAAACACACCTAGAATAAAAAATCATTGGTAGATGAAAACCATACAAAATAAGGTTTTTTCACTCATCGACAATATTCCAAACAAAAGACTAAATTATGCATTCATCCAAAACTCACATTGAAAATACAAAGGCAATAATATCAAGAGCTTTTCAAGGTTGTAATGTGGATTGGTTAACAAACAAGGGATAAATCCTGAAGCTAATTGAAACAAAAACTTGCCTAAACCTAAGGGAGTGATCAACTCACAAAGTCTCAAGCAAAATAATTTTAATCAAACTTCTTCTTCACTCCATATTTCAAACTAACACACATCACTTATTAGCACAATTATTCGAACTCTATTTGTTTTTCTTTTTCAAATATTTTTTTTATTTTTATCTTTCTTTTTCTTTTCACTTATTTTGCACATTTTTTTCTTTTTATTTTCTTTTCTCACATTTTTTTCTTTTTATTTTCGATCACAACCTCATAGCAATCACAACATAAGCACATAAACATTCCTCTCCCCAATTAAAATTCAACCATCATCATAATGTGACTACTCCCTACTTTCTAAGGCAAGGTAAAAATTCAAACTACAACTCCTTGTTAAAGTTTCAAGAAAACAAAGAACCAATATCCCCATACAAAAATATGAACCAAACACTCATAGACAAGCATTTATCAAAAACAACATGTATATCGACAAAAAGGGTCAAAATGGGTTACTAATGATCGCACACTCACAAGATGAGTTGATTATTTGGCCAAGGTAGTTGTGCTCAAATTGAAATAAAAATTGCCTTGATTACGTTCATGCTTTCATACAATAAATACACACAAAATATTAAACATAATAAAATCCAGTTAAAACAAGAGTTATGGTCTCCAGCATATGAAAGCTGGAAAGCTTCTTCACATTTATGGGTAAAATTGAACTAAAGTGATTGAAGTCATGAGTAAGTAATGAAAAAAGAATGAATAATATGGTACTTATACAAATGAAAAGTTACCTAAATAGGTTATGTTATAGAGATAAATAAACGAGTACCTAACGAGTACCAACTTCAAAAACTATCATTATCATACATCTGCAAGTTGACACACTCAAAATCGGAAAATCACCAAAAGTGACCTCAAGCCATTGAACCAAAATTTGAGTCCAAACAACAACAAAAGAATTAGTTAAAATAATACTATTGTTAATTAATAATATAAAGGCTTGGTGAAAGTTGGAAAAAGAAGAACCAAGTGAAGTAAAAATAATTCACTGGCGCAACTCAAGAGAGCGTGCTAAGAAGGCTCAATCGGGCTAAGTACACTACACCAGTAGTAGAAAAACCAGGACAAAAACGTGCAATCCAACAACACCCTCCACAATCACCAACATTATCCTCGTTTACACATCTAAACATCATTTACAACATAAACACACTTCCACAAGCGAATCACGACAAGTTTGCGGAAAACCAAAAAAAAAACATAAAACAACTAATATAAACATACTAAAAGAATGGGTGAAAATTGATTACACAACTTGTAAAGTGAAAATTTAAGAATTTTACGAACAATCTGAGTATAACTTGTTTAATGAATGTTCACCTTACTACCTAAGCTAGAAATGAAAAAGTAACATGAAGCAAAAAATGAGAAAACATGTTTATTTTACGTCGTAAGCTCGACACCTGATATTCAGAAAACAACATATTGCTTCGGACGAGCCAAATGCTTTACTCCCTCCTTAGCTCAAATCTCTTCAAGCTCTAACGAACTTTCTAATGCATGCTCAAAAGCTAGCACAAAAACAAGGTCAATACCACACCCAAAATCAAATTTAAAGTACAAAAGGGGATAAATGAAGAAAGGAAATGTATATAAATGGTCTAAAGCATATAATTCAGTAGCTTAAAGCATCTAAGATGAATCATTCAAGTATTACAAACAATGGCAGAAGATTGCACATAAAACATCCAAGAGGGAAGGCCATGAGAGGCAAGTAAACATTGATTAAGGAAAAGTGAGTTAAACGCATGAGAAAATTAGGAGAAATTTATCACGATAGCACCAAGTCAGTAGCATACTCTATACTAAAAATTAGATTAAAAATATGAACACAAGTTCTCAAATATAAGCATTTTGGTCAAGGAAAAACCCTATGCGTACCTCTAAGTCAAAATTAGGGTAAAAATAGGAAAATGACTTGTAAATTCATGTCAATTTATCCCTAGCTTCCTAAATATTTTTAAAAGTCAGAAACATAGTTTTAAGTTTTGTATTAACTTGAAAGGGTGATAATAAGAGGAAATTGTCAAGACTAGTTGGAAAAAGTCATAAACTAGAAAGGTTTAACAACATAATTTGTAAAAAATGTAAGATCAAAACATAAAATTCAACAAAAATGGTTCTTATGATCTTAAGTCTTCCAAGAATATCAAAAATATTTTCTTTAATTTTTAGAAGCAAGGTAAAATGGAGAAGTAAATGTTTCTTTATGCTTAAGCAAGAAATATGACCAAAAATAACAATTAACTTTCACAATTTTGAAAAAAAAATAAAACTGAGCTGTAAATTCCATTAAAAGTCATGAACAATGAGATCAATATCTAAAGAACACTAAAAATATTTTTTTGGAATTTTATCTTGAAGGAAAAGATTAAAATAGAAAATATTTTGACAATGCAACAAAATTTAGCAAAAAGAAATGCACAACTAACCAATTGATTTAGCTAGAGTGTCACGAGTTTTATAAAATAGGATAAAAATTATTTTCATGAATTAGACTAAAAAGTCATATTAGCATATTTTTTATGCATTTTTTAGGTTGATGAAAATTAAAAAATAAAATTCTAAAACCTAAAAGATGATTAAAATAATAATTAAACTAACCGAATTATTTAATCATGCAAAAATGATGAAAATATGAAAAACGCGCACGAAAATCACTGGTTACAAGCATTCGAAACTTATCAAATGTGAACATCCAACACTTGACTTTCAAATTTAAATTTCTCTTTTAGTTCTTAACCAAAATTCATGACTCGAAGCACAAATCAAATATCTCTTAGCAATCTACATCATGCAACTTACAAAATTCAAAATAATCAAGAGATCAAGTAGAAATCAGAGCACGAAAGGTACAAAAATTTCATTTTCACAAAATCTTCAAAAGTTCATAACACAATCCTATCTTAAATTCTATGCAAAATTATACATCAGGCCTAATTCCTGGCCAACTATGAACATATAATCAAGCTTTAAATCAACTAAAACATGCTAGAGATGAAGAATTTCATATATGAAATTGTACCTTTTGAGTTGAAAAATAAATTCAACTATTGCCACTGAACTCGTACGAAACCCTTCTGATCTTTTTTGATAAACTTCACTAAAGTGGAAAGGGAAGAGAAACGAGCTCTAGAACTTGGAGAAAGTGATATTTGAAGAAATGAGCTTCAATAATGGAGATAAATCTCATATTCAGATTTTTGTGTAATGTGAAGTGTGTTATACAAATGAGAGTGATATGTGCTTATATAGAGGTAGTAGATTGGAGGTAAAAAGGTCTATGCAGGCTCATAACTGTTGGAGGGTGTTTTGGATAATTCTAAAAATGGAAGACTTTCAAGGAATCTTGTGTTTCATGTTGTTTTTGTATGGGCTTGCAGTCATTTTGAATGAGGAAATAAAGAGCAGAAAGAAGTGAATGAAGCGTGAATGGTGACCTGGCTTATACAAGCACATGGGAAAACTCGAATGGGAAAATATTTATAAATATGGAAGAAAATGAGAAATGTGTGAGGGCTAATGTCATGTGCCTTATTTGGATTTTTTGAATAATAAGAGTACATGTATATGAGTATGAGAATATGCTCTTTGTAGAAAAAATCCAACTGAACACAAAATTCTAAACCTTATTGATCCTTGCATGCATACATATCCTTAACGATCAACTCACTTATACCTCAGCATGCTACCAAATGGCTTATGCATTTTTGATGTTCTTGAGGCCTTTAGAAAGATCTCATGATGAAGATCTTCATAAGGTTTTAAATTCTTGAAAATGATTCTTGGATCATGAAGATAAGTTGGTGTGAAGTTGAGGAAAAAATGAGATTTGTAGGCCTGGGAGTGTGCATGCATGCATGATGCATGGCAACTTGATCAGTGTGAAATACCAACTTAATGATTTCATATATCTCTCAAATTTTGGCCTATTCACACGATTCAATAATCATTATGAAGCTCATACATCTAGTTACAAACTCTTTTTTTTCAATTTTCAAATTTGAGCTTGAATCAAGAGATAATCAGCTATGAAATGGCACACCAATTGTTTGATGTAATGATTAGGACTGGCGTGCATGTTTGCTAGGAATTTTCAGCTTTATGACTTAAACTTCCAAACTTCATATCTCACAAATACTTCACTTTTATGGCTAAAACCCATAATGAAAAACTTGTAGAACTTCTATTAAGCTTTACAAGCATGTAGAATTTGCACATTTTCAATAAAAATTGAAATAGTTGTGATCATTCAAAATTCAGTACTATGGACACTTAGAAACATTCAAATTCTCAAATAACTTCTTACTCAAGTTATCTTCCAATCAACCCTTTCTCTTGATTTTATGTCACCAGTGTTCATGAAACATGAGAATAGGATCTTTGAATTGGCGATTGACCAAAAGTCCTCTTTCTCAACAGTTGACTTTGGTTGACTTAGTCAAATTATTGTTTTGCCCCTTTTGATAAATTGAACCTCTTTCAATCAAAATTTATGGTCAATCTTCCACTCATAGATGCTCATAAACATGTAGAGAAGCATGGAATCAGGTTGGGGTCAAAAAGTTAGAGAACTCCTTATTAAAATAAAAATCCTAATTTTAGCCCTTTGTGTTAGGAGATGATGACCAAGCTTCAAAACCCTAATTCTTCTAGACATGTTGAGAAATTTCATATGATGATGAGAAGGTGATACATCAAAAATTTGGCTGATACAAGCCTCAAATACTTCATCTAGCCAAAACCCAAATTTGAGGGATGATCATTAGAAATGTGATTCACTTTAAAACTTTGCAAACCTTCAATCTTCTGATGACACAATGATACAAATGAGATGTATAGGGATATGGGGAACCCTTGTAGATTGAGAGACTTAAAGATTGAGTATATGAGACCCCCTTTTGAACTAATTGTCAAAACAATCATCTTTTATAGCCTGTAGAATACCTTAGGAGCCAAGATACCTGGATCCCATTATTAGAATGCATGAGTATGTATGATGAAGCACAAGCCACGTAAGGAAAAATGAATAGGGAACATTTTAGGGTGCAATAGCTCCACCTCTTTTGCAATGGGGATCAAGACACTCGTAGTTCACCTCTAAAATGTTGGTTTGTTGTATGTTTTTCATGAACAATGCTAATTTCGCGTTTTACCGCAACTCGACCATTGGAGAATCACACCTTGTAAAAGAAAACCCCAAAGGCAGTCTGAAGACAAAAGGTTTGAATTGGTTGGTGTTTTTGGTGGGATAATAGCTAATGGATCCCATTGGAGGGACACTCGCCACTTCTCTGCCTGCAAAAGAATTTGCAAATTGAATCGTAGTAAAGTCCGAAAGTGAAAAGAAGAGCAAGATTTAGTCTGGACCGATTCACTCTACCCCACAAGACTCAACTGCATACGATTCACATCTTCATTTATTGAGTGTTTTGAATTTTCTTAAGAAAAGAAGTTTTAGTTTTAATTATGCAAAAAGAGGAATGAAAAAGTGCAACGGAGACTAACAATCCTAATGTTATCATGCAATGGTGGTCCTAATGTTTGGATACAAAAGAAAATATCTACCTAAGTTAGCATGCTTAGTTGACAAACATAATGTCTACCTTGTTCGAAACAAAACAAGTGATCCTAAGGGAACATGCAAAGGTGAACCTAAAAAAATAAGCAAAAGTGCAATAAAACAAACACAAACAAAGATGTTAACTAGAATCAAATCAAGTCATTAAAAATGAGCTATCTGTACATGAAACAAATGTCGATGAGTCGAAGGACCCTTCTTCCATTAGAACAGATCAATCAAAAAATCGAGTAACAACTCGAAGCATCATTGTTAACAAACGTGAGCTAAGATATCACTGAAGCGATGACAAAGGGTAGGAGATGATTATGATCCCTCTTGTTCTACTTTATTGACTCAAAGGACAAGCGAGAAACAATTCAAAGCATGAACGTGCAACACAAGCTAAGAATGAACAAGGGACTTAAAAGTGTAGGGGCTCATTGCGAGCCCTATTGTTCGCTTTTATTGACTATATTGAGAGCACAAAGTAAAAGGGGAGGGGAATTTCCTTCTTTGAGGAATTTAACAAAATTTCCTTCTTTGTGGACTTTAAGAAAACACACATAGTTCCCCTTTTTTAGGCCTTTTACAAACACAAGAAGTTTCCACTTTTTGAGGTCTTTTGCAAACACAAGAAGTTTCCCCTTTTTGAGGTCTTTTGCACAAACAAGAATGTAAACAAACAAGTTCACAATGCATAAAGGGGTAGGTCTTCAGCTCATGCATCTATATTCCTACTTCTCATGGAAAGGAATTTAAAAGACAATGTGAAATATAAACACAATAGGAAAAATACCAAACAAACAAAAAGTCCGTAGCAAAGCGTATCAAAGCAAGAAACCCGCTGATCTTTGTGCAAGCTTCAACAATCAAAGAAAAGAATGAGAAATTAAATGCTCATAATAAGCGTTGAAGCATCATCAATATGAAAATAAATCACAATCAATATCAGAATATCAAACAAACGATTCTGCATTAGATATAAATCTTGACAAAAAAAAAGTATACCATAAGTCTCATGTACTTAGACATCTTCGGAAGCTTTCAAAAGTTCACAAGATGATTTAGTAATAACAAGAAATGATAAATGAAGTTAAGCATTCACATTACAACTCAAATTGAATTTAAATCATGAAGAAACAACTTTCGAACAAGTATCAGAACCATAAAATAAAGTCCCGAGAAGAAACTTTTTATCTCATGAAAGGCTCCAAAAGTATAATTAAAGTCAACTAAAATCGACACCAATATCAAGCACTTATCCAATTAAAGCCAATCATGCATCAAGCACAAATTAAATCAAATTCCATGTGAATTTTCAAAATCCGGACAACATTGTATTAACTAGTTAAATTTCTAGAAAGTCGGATTAAAATCGATAAGACATGACATCAATAGCCAACAATCACCAAGTGAAAGCCAAACATGCTTCGCACAAGAATTAACTCAACATTTTATAAGTATTTGTCAATTTCGGGCAGCATTGTTCCATGTATCGATGTTTACCAAAAATCAACCGGAAATTAACATTTAATGCGCAAAAACATTGAATATTGATACTTAGAACGTTGCTCAAAATCCAAAAATAAATTGCAAGCATTAAATTACTACCGATACAAGGGTTCTTGCTCATCGAAACAAAAATGATCAACGTGTCGATATCAATTAATGAACTCAAAAATAATCATCAACTCATGAAATTCAATAATTATCAACAATTATCGAATCAGAATCAAGCTTCGATTTGTAAAATAAATAATCAACAACAATTAACATGTCGACATTCATGAGATTTAAACTATTGAACAAATATTCATCTGATTCCATAATTATCCATAATTATTATTCTCAAGAATTAATTAACCTCACAATTCAATTAAATTCAACTCATGCAAGTTCAAATAAACACTTAATTCACAAATCAATTAATTCAACAATTAAATAATTAAGGATCAAGAGGCAATTACCAAATCAATGTGAAAAAGTGAATCAGAGAAGTGACCGGAAGAGAAGTCTAATTGGAGCAAGGAGGAGGGAGATCGCCGAAGACGCACTTAGATGGAGGAGCTAGGTAGATCGCGCAGAAGGGAGGAGACATAGCTCAGTTGGCGAATGGAGTTGGGCAGTGGTGCTCATGGAAGGGTGGAGACTGGTCAGAGTATGGTGGTCTGGCGAGAGTTCTTGAGAGAGAGAGAGGAGAGGACTTCAGAGAATTCTTTGCTCTCTTGAGTATATTTTGTGAAAAATAAGAAAAAAATCCTTTGAAATTTGAATGGAAAGAATATATAGTGAAGCTCTTAAGACTTGTTTGGTGAACGTAAATAAAATAACCTATTTTTGAGTAAAATTCCCTTATTTTTGTGAAGTGCATAATTTTCAGCTTATTTTTGTGTACAGTTCGAGAACATCCCACAAGCTCATACCTTTTGGGGCAAAACGTGAACTCATGTCCTGAAGCAAAATCATAAATGACCAAATTTTATACGCCATTCCGAAAGAATCATCCTGATACGGTAATAATTAAGAAATTTATGAGTTTCCCAATGCTGAGAAATTGGAGACAGAAAACCCTCTATTTCGGACAATGCAACTTTTGTGTCATATTTCGGTGTTCAACTTTTGAAAAAAATTATAAAACAAAGTGTTCTGATCAAAGTCTGAACTCGAGCCGTGAATAAAACTCATAGCTCACAAAATATGTGACTTCATGCCGAAGGAATCTTCCCGAAATGTTAACAATCGAGAAAGTTATAATTTTTGCAATATTGCGCGAGAGTTGACTGGAAATCCGCTTCAGCATGCAATTTCTGACTCAAACATATGAAATGAAAAGGATGTAGAGATGAATCCAATGCCCAAAGACCCACTAAAAATGATTTTCCAGACGAAAGTTATGAATTTTTGAACACACACACTATGAAATGTCGATTTTCTGTCCAAACTGTCCCGAATCGACTGAAACACTCAGTTTTCTTTGCAATTTGAAGGCATGATAAAACACTAGAGAGTTTTGCATGATGATGACTTGGTGACTTACTGATTGAGTAGCTCGGATAAATATATGGAGTGCACTGCAACAACTGATTTTGTAGCTTGACGCCAATAAATGCCTTGATCTTGTAACCATGGAATCAATGATATGTATGCATGATCATGTTAGAAAAATAAGCCAAATAAAGTTAAACTGAAGAGGCCATATTTTAGGGTGAAACAATAATCATCCCCTCTTGGTATGAATTTTGAAGGTGAATGGAGTAAAAATCATCTCCAAGCAACGTGGGGTCTGGAATCCTAATCCAGAAGATAACCTCAAAAGCGTTAACACTCTTTATCCTAACAAAGTAACTATTATTTCTCTTAATTTATGATTGACATACATTTAGGTAAAACCAACTCTACAGTAACATGTTGAACAAGATGTTCCAACTGGTAGTTTTCAACATGTAGAATAAGATGACCCAACAAGAAATATAAGACATCGTGTCTGCAATAACTGACAATCCTGTTACAGCTGATATGTTAGTTTCTGAATATTCAAGGAATATTAAGTGACCTTATGTGGTGTCCAATATTGAAAAATCAGAGATTCTATGTTGGTTTTCAAAGATATACAAAGTTTCTATGTATGGAGACATTTTAGGAAACTAATGATTGTAGACCTATTTTCTCGGAGAAGATTTTGTAGACTTTGTGCAGCCTCACAGCTGCAATTTTGAAGCCCAACCCAGTCCATGATAATTTTATATATATACTGGTGTTTACCTAGTTTTATGTAGAACTTACGTGTGATTTTGTTAAAATTTTAGAATCCTTATTTATGAGCCTTTCTAATATCATCTTGATAGAAGAGTATGACTGTTTTGGGTTATAAGTTTTGTCAGGCATCCATGAGCTTTTAAGAATTGGATGTTTGTGTGCCACATGCTCATAAGATTTTAAGCATTGAGTATTTATGTGTCATTTATCATAAGCTTTTCAGCATTGAGGATTTAGTGTCTTGGAAGAGTGACTTCCTATTTTTGTTCTTTACTGTGTTCAGAGTTGCTCCAATTGCTGAGTGTGATTAAATTAGTGTTTGAGGAGGGTCTCATACCTAGGTGTGTCTTATGTTGAGGTTAATTAAAAGGTAGTGATTAACTTTGTAGATTGTAAACTAATATGTTTGTTGTATGGTCTAAAAATTGATATTATCTAGTTAATCTCATCCCTTGCTTGGTAGCCCCTAAAGTAGGTGTTTTTGTCACAGATCTGGGTAAACATATTTGTGTTATTTACCTTCAAAACTATTTGTTTTGTTTGTATATCATGTTGTTGCATGTTGAAGTTGGATCCTATGTATCAACGTCTCTTAGGACATCCGGGATCTAACAACCAAAATTTCAGAGCAGGCATCCTTCTCTGACTCTGGGTGAGATTTAGGGAAGTTACTTTTTGGTGCAATGGACAAGGATGGTGGAGCTGCTTAACGATTTTGGATGGTACCAACTATGACTGTTGGAATCCTTGTATGGAAACCTTCAAAAAATCCTTGGGAAACAAGGCTAGGAGAAACATGTAAAAGGATGGGATCCACCAAAGTTTGTGGGTGAAGGTGTGAAGAAAACAAAAGAAAGGTGGGAGGTTTGAATTGGGTTTTTCACTCTTAACACAAGAAAAGGGAGGGGGGGGGGGTTCAATAGGAAAACACAGGAGTCGTTACAATATGATGAAAATAGTACTTGTAGTGGTAGAAACGTTGAAATTAAGCCATTGGAATGACTTAACTCGCACAAATCAAAATAAAAATTGCCACTGTCCTTTATTGTTTCCAAAGGAAATGGGAAAATAGAGAATAAACCCAAAAAGAGATGTGAGGGAATCTAGGTACGGGGGTTGGTTATGCAAAGAAATATTTTTTACAATTTTACACCCACCGCAGTTGCAAAACATTAGTGCCTATGTACCACCTTTCATGCAATAGGGGATCTGGGTAATATAAGTTTACTGTAAAAACATTAAAACAAATGCGTGTTGGTTAATTTTAAGAGAAGAGACATCATCGTCATATCCGAGTGGAAGACATACTTACTACCCACAATTATGAGAAAGGAGAATTTGCATAATCTCAAAGTGGAGGATATAACTTATATTTTAAAGTCAACAAAGCCTCATCTAACACACAAGTGGAAAATATCTCACTTCACTACATATCATAGAAGTATACTAGTTCGCATCACTACAATAATCGACAAGAATCTAATCTTTTGAGAAAATTTTAAAGTAAAAAGCCAAAGTGGAATAATAGTTTAAATGAGGTTAATTGACTTTTAGCCTTGAGAAACATTTCAAAGTATGGTTAAATTGATTAAAGTTTGATTATGAAAAGATTTTTGAAAATGCATGGACCTAAGTCCATGTTTATTATGAAAGTGGTTCAAATTAAAAAACAAAAAGAGTTTTGAAAAGGAGGGAGAAGATTTTTGAAATTGAAGAAGATAAGAGGAGATGAAGGGACTATCCTAAAGCATAAGGTAAAAGCCATAGAAAAGAATGATCTAACCAACAAGAAGCCAACACTTGACATATGAAGTCAATGTAGAATTATCATCCTTTGTATTGAAACCAAGCAAGTAAAAGTACTAAACCTCTAAAGAATACCAAGCTTTAGATGAATTAAGTATTCACAAAAATTGGGCAGAGTAACAACTGTATACAGCGGAACTGTTAACCACAGACAAAGCATATAATCAAAATAACCTGCACATAAATAAAAAACAACCCAATGCCTTAGAGTACACCCCAAGGATTTTATACAAAATAACAACAGAGCCATAAGGTCCCAAAGTATTAAGGCTTCTAATCCTAAGTACGAGAGATCTAAAACTCCACAATTCTCAGGATAGTAAAAAAGTAATCCTAGTAACCTTACATTTTTTTATTGTTCAAGTTTATTATTAAGTGTCTTTAAAAGAAAATAAAAGCTCAAATGAGAAAATATAAAATGGCTTAAAGATAAATTCTGAAGTGAGCAAAAGAAAAATGTCATGGAATGGAAATGATAAAATAAATGTTACATAAAAATAATGGCGTAAAATAAAGGCATAAAGTAAAAGCACAAAGTAAAGTTATTTGTAAGTGAATTATAAGTTTTAAGGTTAGTTGAATGACCATCTTGAAGCTTGCATTTGAGAACTCATTAGAATATTGATAAAATCAAAGTTTATCAACAACAAGTATCTTTTGCTTTTTTTCAAGTATATCATTCATTTCAAATGCTCAAAGAAACCACATGTGATCAAAGATGTTCAAATGACTAACTTAGACCAAAGTTCGCGAAGTTCATTAAAGGATTGATAAGATCAAAACTTCCAAACAATGAACTTCAAAGTTATTGGATTAAAGGTTTCAATTAAAACATACTTGGGCTTGCAATCATAGGTTTGGGCCATGAATAATTTATTTTCGAATTAGGATAAATTTAACGCTATGTTAAGCAATTGTAAGTGGACTTATGTAGAAGTCACACCTATTTTGAGGCCGGTCAATAGCAATCTATGTACCAACATGTTATAGAAATGATATGTAAATCATTCTCCAAAAACATGTATCAAATGTAAAAACTAGAATGGGATAAGATGAAGAGCGAAGGGATGTATCAGATGAAATTAGGATTTCAAATATCATCAACATTATTCATCAATTTTGGTGGATTTGGTTTTTCAACCTATCAATACCTAAGATCCATTGAGGTTGGGGGAACATGTCCCAAAATAACACCCAAATCAGGACCAAACAAAAATAATAAAAAATATTTAATAAAATAATATTTAAATGATTAATAAAAGGTAAAATACACAAAATGTGTTAAAACACCAAATTTAAAATTCTAAAAAAATATCAGAAGTTAAACATGAGTCAATAAGTGTTGAAATTTTTTTTCATAATTTTTTAAAGTCAGAAAGTATTTTTAAAATTTAAAGAAATAAACAATCAATAAATTTTTTGTGAAAAATAGTAAAATCATAAATAAAAATAAAATGTGGTCACCAATATTTGCCAATAGGTCATTGGATCCTTCCATAATTTTTCTGGAATCTTAAAATCATGAAAATTATTTTTAAACAATTAAAATAACTCAAATAAAGTGAAAATTCATAAAAAATAATAAATCACAAAATAAAATTGTGAAAAAATAAAAATCAGAAAAAGAAAAATCAAAAGTATTTTTGATAATTTTTTTCTTCAGTATTTTAGAAGTTAAAGTGATTTATTTATAAATTTTTGTACTTTAAAACAATTAAAATTAAAATCAGAAAACAAAAATAAATCCAAAAATATGTAGACCATTGGATCAATGTCAAAACATGTTAGTAATAAAATCCAATATATCTAGCACGGTGTGCATATCATGGTCATTAGTGAATAAACCACGGGATCATTAATTGAACATAAATTTGAAAAAAATGTGTGGCACCATGTCATTGGTTGAGAGACGACACGCTGATCATCTTTATCCTCCAGCTACACACGAATTTCAAGTCTCATAAAATGTAAAATCAGGAGATCAGACTAGTGCCATTCGCTTCGTGTCTTCAAGACGAATTCAACGGTACCCTCGCGAAAAATTTATTTAAAGTGTAGCTCAGTCGATTTGAGAAAAACCAGAGAGTTTTGAAAAAAATTTAAATCAAAAATAGATGCATCAAATGCATCAATTGATCAAAATTAAACCATCAGTAAGCATCAATGAACATCATAGACCATTCCAGTAATTTGAGTTAGAAGAATTAATGCCTTAAACTACCTGAATGAAGTATGAAGAAATTGCTCTGAAACATGTCTTGGATTGCATGATTTAGAGCACTACAAGACATGGTTCTTCTTCTGTTAGCTTCAATGAAGTTCAAGGATGAAGAATGAACAAAGAAATTAGATTGAAAAGAGTTCTAAAACCAAATTCGAAGTTATAACATTGAGAGGTATGGAGGAAGTTTGACAGAGGTTTTCTGGCTCTCTAAAGCTTGTAGAATGAAGTAGAGGAGGTCTTTATTTATAGGAGAATGTGATGCAATGCCGAGAGAGGCAGAATGAGAAGCAATCAAGTGAAATCGTGTGCACCCTAATCATGAAAAAAGTGTGACTTCTAACTCATCAACACTCGGCTAATTCTTATGTTTCAATCCTTAATCCAGCTTTAGCAACTTTTTAAAAAATGTTTAAGTTGAAAACACACACAAAATTGATCATTAGAAGCCACTTTAGTCAATTTGTAATCTAATTGTAAATGAAAGTTCAGTTCCAAGGTACCCACTTTGAATCCATGGTGCACACATCTCAGGAGGCTTTAGGGCATGATTATTGAGGCATTTGAAAGAAAAGGACACAATATTTACAATGTCCCAAGAAATACTCCATTTGGATAATTGAGATGGAAGTTATGTCATCTTGAAATCATGTAAAATAAACTGATTTTTTAACTTAGAAAAATTTCTAAGTATAGAACTCCAAAGTGACCTGTAATGTTCTTTAAAATTACATGTCCTTCTATTCAAAATTTGATCTTGATATTTGAAGTTGACATGGAGTAAACCTCTAGAGTTGAATTGTGGAACTGGGATTACTCAAAAATCATAAAAATTGAAAGAGTTATGTTCTTTGGAAGATGATGAATAAATTTGGTGAAATTCACAAAAGACCTATAATATTTTAAATTATTATACCACTTTACAAGTACTTCAAGTCTTGCACATTGAAACAAAGTTGTATTAGACATCCCAAAGATTATTGTGGAAAAAGAATGGGCTCAAGTAGATAAAAATTGACTAAGTTATAATCATTTGAAGTCAAACCCTAAAATTCAAAGGCTTTTCTAGGAGACTTGTAATCTTTCTTAACCATTAGTGATCTTCCATTTAAAATTAGCTTTAGATTCCTGAAGAGAGCTTGTTAAGTTTCCTTTAAAGAGAATCGTTACTTTAGAGTCAATCAAAAATCTCAAAAAAACAGAAAGATATGTTCCTTGGAAGTCAACAAACCCTAGCTTAGAGAGTGTCAAAATAAACATGAAACCCCTTTCAACTTTTGTTGCATATGATGATAAGAACCCATACGAAAAAGAACCAACACAAAATGTTGAAAATTAAGAGATTTATACACATGTGATCCATGAATCAAGCACTTGCTCAATTTGGTAAAACTTGTCAAACAAACCAGGAATCATTTTGAACTTTCTTGGTAAAATAAAGAATGATGAATCACAATAGGCCTTGTTAGTATGTTGTCTTGAAGCAAACTCAATTATGGAGCTTAATTCTCAATGAAACTTGTTAAAGAAGTAATGGAAATAAACACATGAACCTATGAATTTTCTTAATGAATGCCACCACCAACTTTGAGAAGAACTTGACATAAATAAAGTGAGAGAACTCTTTGGACCACAAATATTTGGTGTCATAGACATAGCCTTGAAGCTTTAACTCCTGGAATCCATTGAAAAACCATTTGACTGAGGACCACCCCTCAAACCTTATGTTAGATGGTGAGATGAATTCAATTGTGTCATCACATACAATATGAATACTCAAATAGACATATATACATATTTTGATGTTAGTTAAAATAAAACATATACACGATACACAATTAGAGATGCTTGGTGATCTCTCAAGAACAAACTTAAAGATAGGATAAAGTAGAATGGGAGAACCAACCTTAATTGTGATATTGATGTATTTATAATATGAGGTGATGAGGGATCTTAGGGGAAAAATTGGGATATAACAGTACTGCCAAGTCTTTTTCTTTTCCATAATACAAGCTAGTAGAGAGGTAGTGGGATTAGGTTTTTCATAGTGTGTACTTGTCATTACTAACGATAAAATTTGTCTTCTGAACATCAAAAGCTTCTGATGGTATATGATTGAAGCATGAGTAGAATCGTGACACTTGAATCTCAAGATAATCAAGTCTTTAGTCATCATAACTTGTTCACTCAAAACCTTGTCTTTGAAACTTCAACACTTGGTCTTGAGAACCTTTTCTAGAACCTTGGGTCTTTAGAACTTCAAGTCTTCAGATTCTACAGAAATTCGTCTTCAGAGTCTTTAGAACTTGGTCTTGAGAACCTTTTCTAGAACCTTGGGTCTTTACAACTTCAAGTCTTCAGAGTCTTCAGAACCATGACTTAAGAGTCTTTAACACTTGGTCTTTAGAACCCTTTTCTTAGAACCATGGGTCATTAGAATCTTAGGACTTTAGCATCGGGACTTCAGTAGAAATTCTGTCTTCAAATCTTATTCCTAATTTTTTAGAACACATTTTCTTCAAAAACACGAGTCTTTAGCATCTGGACTTAAGTAGAACTTTTGTCTTCAGATTTTATGACTTGTTTCTTTAGAACACGTTGTCTTTAGAAGCACAAGTCTTCAACATCTAGACTTAAGTAGAACTTTTGTCTTCAAATCTTCTGACTTGCTTATTTAGACAAACATCAAGGCCTACACTTCAGAGTCTTCTGGAGTGTCTTGCTACTATTCATCAGAACTTGTGTAGTGCAGAAGTAGAACCGATTCTCTTCTAATGTCTTGGCCATACCATCAATCAGAAGCAGAACCTCTTTGTTAAATACTCAAAAAGAACAAACATTAGAGTATCAAAATTGTTCATAAAAACATACTCATTTCTTATCATCAAAACTCAGAGATAATATTAGAGAACCAAATCTGGTTCAACAGTGGGTGCAGATGGAAAGTTTATTGCTATGCTAAAGCTTGAAGAAGACTGTAATGATGTTGATGAGTTATCAGCCCAAGGAAAGTCCAAAACATTGAATTCCATATTCAATGGAGTTGATAAATAGTTTTCAAGCTAGTAAACAATTGTAAGCATGCTAAGGATGATTGGGAGACCTTAAGGACAGTTCATGAAGTAAATCCTAAGGTAAATATGGAAACACTTCAACTTCTCTTGGAAAAATTTTAGAAATTGAAGATGAAGGAGGATTAAGGTATTCAGGACTTTCACATGATTGTTCTTGACATTTCTAATTACTCAGAAGACCTGGGAGAGAAGATATTAGAGGATAAGCTGATCAGAAAAAAGCCCAGATATCTTCCAAAGTGGTTTGAAATGAAGGTTCTCGCCATTGAAGAATCCGATGATATAAGCACTATGAGTAATGATGAAATTGTAAGCTCACTTAAGACCTTTGAATCTGCTATCAATGAAAGGTCTTAAAAGAAGAAGAGTATAGCCTTTGCTTTTAGTATTGAAGACTCCGAGGATAATGGTCAGTTGAACTTAGAAGGAGTATTTAAGGACCTTGTGTGACTAGGAAGACAATTTAACAAATTGTTGAGGAAGTCCTTGTCAAATGCCATGAACATGTTATTCGACATCAAAAAAAATCATGATCTAGAAGGAAAATCCTGGATTGAAGAAAATCCAAATCTAGGAAAAGGAGTTCAGTGCTATGAATGTGAGGGATTTGGACACATAAAATCTGAGTGTGCCACTTATCTCAAGAAGCAAAAGAAAAGGTCTATATGTGTCATGGCAAGAGAAAGACTCTGAAAGCAATCATGAAAAGGAATCAATCAAACAAGTGAATACCTTGAATGGAGTTTATGATTCTAATGAAGAATCAGATGATGAAGAACTTACTTTTGAGGAACTCGCTGCCTTATACAGGGAGTTTTGTATAAAAAGTGAAGAATTATATCAACAAGGAGAAGAGAAAAAGAGATTTATTTATCTACTACATGCTAAGGAAGTAAAACATTTATCCATTATTTCTGATTTGAAGAAGGAAATTTTATTGCTAAATTCCAAACTAGAAAATATGACTAAATCTGTATGAATGTTAAATAATGGTTCTGATGCTCTGGATTAGATTATTGAAGCTAGGAGAAATGTTGGTAATGTTAGAGGTCTAGGTTATGAGATTGAAGGTGTGAAGAACAAAGAATTAAAGCATAAAGTAAAGGTTGTACTCCCAATGATGGACCAAGAGTAGAAGATGTCAGATCTCATGCCTCAACATCAGCATATACATCAATTAAGGTACAAGGGAGGGAGGAATAAGAGATGGAAATGATCTTATTGCAGAAAGGTTGGTCACTTGAAACCTTACTGCTACAAGTTATATGGCTATCCCAAATCTGTACCACAATCTTGAAGAAGACAAAATGTATATTAAGAAAAAGGGTGGTGTGGTACGGTGGGAGAACCGACTTTTATACTGGTTTGGGTTTTGTATTCGCAAATGTGCGGTAAGTAAGAGTCACCATCGACTTTTCTTTTGTCCAATAAAGGAAAGGGTTAAAAGAACAGAAAAAGACCTTTTTCGAGAGTTCCTAAGTAAGGGCGTAGATTATGGAAAGGGAAGGTGTTAGCACCCTTTCCATCTGTGGATTTCCACGGGCTCTTAGGCACTTGCTCATTTTTCAAAATTGCTTCCGTGTTTGTTTGTTTTGAAAAGCTTGTTTGCTTTATGATAACTCTTGCGTCAGTCCTCAAGGGTGTTGATAAAGCGTTCTTGAAAATGTTTTTAATGTGTGGTGTGAAAAAGGTTATTTTTGAGCAAATACCTAACAATTATCTACCTACTCGAAAAAGGTGTTCTTTTCCTCCTTTCCGTTAGATAGTGTTATCCTACTATTAGTGAGTAGGTATCCCTATCGTTGGATGTTGAGGGACTATCGAAGGGACGTTTACAGTCACTAAGGAAACTGGGCAAGAACTTTTATTAATTGTCCTAAAGTTCTAAGATCACTTTTTAACAGAGGTGACATCGAAAGGGTCATCGAGGGACTTGTGATCTCTTGAACTAAAGTGTAATGAGACAGTTCATTGATCTTCCACATTTAGGGTTATTTAATCGTTTTCTTTTAGAATATTTCCATACAATCTTATTAATCTAGCAGTTCAAATATTAGTGCAAGAATTTAAAATGCGGAAAATAAACCTAGCTATTACAGGGCCTCGGGGAGGGGGATACATAACCAAAACATTGGGGAGTGCGGAAATCAAAAGTAGTAAATAAACCATATTTCAAAAGCTATTACAAACCATAAATAGTTAAAATAATTGGAAAAGAAAATAAAATGAAAAAAGATAAACGCGCGAAGATTAAGACTGGAACAAGTTGAAAAGTCCTAAAAAATCTAATTGATTTAGAAAAATATTTTTGTATTTTATTGAGAAAAATATTTGTAATTTTAACCTAATTTCTAATTAATTTTATTTACTGAAATAATGAATTTAAAGTAATTAAGTTAATTAATTTACAAAATTTAAATTTAATTGAAAAAAAACTAATTTAAATATTTGTTATTTTATTGGTACCAACGATATTGCCAACGTTAGGATCAGTACTTTCAGTAACTTTGTCCTCAACAACCAACATGTCTTGCTTGACGCCATAATAATAGAAGTAAACCCCATAGTTCCAGGGAACAACTTTATCTGAGGAATATGGAATTGGCCCTGGCATGGTGATGATCAGGGGAGCAAACTTTGGAATAGATGTAATCCTGACGGGTCTTTTGGTGGAGACCCTTAGAGGATTGGCGGAAATGGTTATAATAGAAATGTATTTACATGAAACACTTGTGACTGGAGTCTTCTCAAATAAATTTTTTTTATCATCTATCAGACCCTGAACACCTTCTTTCAACAAATGGCAACCAATTGGTAGAGATAAACATAAGTGGCAACCTTCACCATAACCCGGAAATAAACCGGCTTGCAACCGATTCTTTTTAACAGTCATGAGAGAAGTAACGAGTTCCTCAATAGAAGCAACAAACATATCATCGTCAAAAAACATTAATATCGTGGTTGTGCTTGGGAATGGTGGTAGTTATAACATTAGGAGTCTCTAGAGCATTGAATTCAATCTCCTTTGCCTCGATCAGATCCTGCACCTTGTTCTTCAAAGCCCAAGATTCATTTATATCATGGCCTGGACTTTCAGAAAGGTAGGCACACCGAGCCTTTGGATTATAGTGAGGAGAGGCAGTGTTGGGATTTTTGGGAGCTTCCCTCAAAGTTACCAGATTAGATTTCAGTAAGTGTGGTAAAACTTGAGACAAGGTCATATTGATCTTGGTATACTATCTTATAGGCGTTTCTGCTCTAGGCTTATTGTTCCGCTATTGAGTAGCTATAGTCTTGGATATCATTACAGCCCCTATCGTTGGACGGTGTTCGGTTCTGCCCTGATTTCTTTCACTGTAAGCAGCACTGACCGCTTTCATTCCCATGAAAGGTCTCTTTCTTTCACTTGAATAGGTATCCTTTGGAATCTTGCCTCTCTTAATCCTAGCTTCCACACTTTCTCCAGTTAATATCAGCTCAGTAAAACCAGCTGAGGAGCTTCCAATTAGGTGGTTAAAAATGGACCAGATAGAGTACCCAAAAACATGTCCACCAACTCTCTATCAGACAGAGGAGGATGGACTCTTCCTACTAAGTCTCTCCACTTCTGGGCGTAGTCTTTAAAGCCCTCTCTAGAACCCATGGCCATACTTTGGAGTTGTGTACGGGTCAGAGCATGGTCAGCATTATATTGGTAATTCTTATAGAAAGCAGTAGCCAGGTCTTTCCAGTTATGAATATTGGTTCCATCCAGCTGATAGGACCATGCTAGCTGAGTCCCGGATAGACTGTCTTGGAAGAAGTGGACCCACAAATCCCTATCAGCGGTGTGAGGCTAAATCTTCCTCACATAAGATCGGAGATGCATCTTGGTACATGAGACCCTATCATATTTAGAAAACACCGGAACCTTAAACTTCTGCGGGATGACAAACCCATAAACCAAACCCAGCTCTTCAAAATCCAGCCCAAGTACCCTCTGTATTTCCATTTCATTCACACGTTCCTCTAGTTGTTCGTATTTATCATCAACAAGAGGATACTTCTCCTTATTATAGTCAGATTCATTATTAGATCCATTCAGGATAAGGTCTTCCTCTCTTGTCTCCCCTTCCCGAGTATCCCCTTCTTTTGACGAAGTTGCTAATTCTGAAGCTCGCGCGGACTGGTCCTCTGATCCTTCTTCCCAAATTCACTACACCAGTTGGTTTCTTTGGCTTCTTGGTATTCTCTTTGACAATCAAGGCCTTCAGATCCTCTTTTCCCTTGTTAAGAGCCATGATCATTTGTTGGAACTGAGCATTATGAGCTTGAAGGCCCTTCACTGTTTGTTCGAAAGCCATTTCTTTTGCTGAAATAAATAGCAGAAAGAAATAAAAAACCTGTACTGAAGACCTGCTTATGCAATGAAATGTATGATATGCTTATGAAATACTATCAAGGGCCTTATTGGATTTAAGCTTTTTTAAACAAAACAGGAAACAAAACTCTTTATTATTAAGTTCTTAAGGAAACAAAAGATTACACAGGAATAAACATTAAAAGGAAATCCTAAACTCCTAATTTTACCATGGGCGCTTCCTCTTGGTGTTGAGGTAGGTATTAAGACTCTTTACTTCGTGAAGTTGCTTTTTTAAATCCAGCAATTTCTTCTCACTTGCGTAGAATTGAGTCTCAAAAGTATCCCGTTCTTCCTTGAGCTGGATCCAAGACTTTTTCAACTCTTCGAAGTTGGTTGGCATATCAAGATGGAGAATAATGCGGGACTCGCCCCCTTGAACAACAGGTTCCATGGTCACTAGTAAGATGGCATCGTATGGCATCGTAACACTTTGGGCTTGAGCTCGTACCCATTTAAGGTAAGGTTACAAAGGGATGGAGTTATTGCACCCCAAAGTCTTACTATCAGTCTTCTTAATAATGCCCCCAAGCACAGATGAGTCTCTAACGATAATTTTGCAAATCATTTGAGTAGTGGAACACAATACCCTGGATGAACATATTTGGTGGAGCATCTCTCTGTGTGTAACCAAACAAACGTAGTGTTAAAGAAGGATTCTAGGTGATGCCTTCCCTAATGCCCTGGAGTGGCACATTAGGAAATTATCTGCAGTGAACAATAAAAGAGATGTCTCCTTGAGAGCGAGGACACCAATGGATGTCAGAGTGAGAGAGAGACGTTAATCATTGACTCCACCTTAAGCCTAAATCATTTTGCATTGTTGACCAAGGAAGCTGCAAAATAAAC
Organism: Vicia faba; assembly: GCA_948472305.1. Lineage (NCBI taxonomy): Eukaryota > Viridiplantae > Streptophyta > Magnoliopsida > Fabales > Fabaceae > Vicia > Vicia faba. The sequence continues at coordinate 758,576,134 of OX451740.1, read as the reverse complement.
TACCTATATAGAAGAGGGGTGAAAAACATGAGAGTTCCTCGCTTCTTCATAGTACGAGTATGGAGAGAATGTAGGATATCCCCGAGCAATGTAGGAACCAGATTGTGAGCAAGGAGATATTGATGGAATTCGCATCTATAAATTAATCTGAATTAGGAAACTGGACCAACCCATTGATCAAGAGAGCTAAAAAATCTTCGAAGGCATGGTAAATCATGGCATCCAAGGAAATATGAGCTTTCTCCATTAGAAATTTTTCAAGAAGGCCTTTAACTCTGCTTCTTCTTTACCAATGCGATTCAATATCAGATGGCTTCAAGTGCAAAGCTATGGCAACATCTTCAACAGCTGGATCTATTTCTAACCCTGTGAAAGGTACTCGCTACAATGTAGGTAAACTAAGTAACTTAGAGAATTCTTCCAGTGTAGGTACCAATTGATAATTAGGAAATGTGAAGCAATGGTGCTCGGGATTAAAGAATTGGAATAGAACACTCATCAAAACTTCGTCAAATCTGGTGGTAACCAAGTTGAGAAAATGACCATGTCTTTTGTTGAATGATGAGTCCTCGGAAACTTTCAAGACCAATTCCTTGAACTTGAGAAGGATTTATGTCAAGTTAATCCGAATGGTTTTTCTGTGACCTGAATTCATATCTTACAAACAGCAAAGAGGTAAATCCAACAGGTCCTTTAAATGGTTAGTATATATGAATGCCATGATGTTTATGATGTCATGATTATGCTTAAATCATAAATAAATACAATCAAATCACACAATAGACCTTAGGATCAAAGGCTTGCATGAGGTTTTAAGGTAAGTACCCTCCTGAATATTCAGACGACTTAACCTATCCTATTAATAGTAACCAAGTTCTAAGGAGTCTCAATATTATTGACCTTCCCATCAGGAATTGTTTCAGCTTACGCACCGAAGTATTACGGAAAAAAAATCCTGAAAGTCAAGTCTCAATGAGTGTAGCATCGAGTATTAACCAATCTTCGGTCAGAACCAAAGCCGGTTATCTCACTACTTCCTAATGGCTAGGATAAGTCGATTAAAGGTTATAAAGGTCAGTTAGTGCTTAGTGACACTATGTGGAAGCCTAATCTTATCCTTAACTTACTCAAGGAACATTAGTACAATCCAGAGTATCGCGCTAACATAGTCAGCACTTCATCCATATCAGTCTACGTCATACAACCTCCATGATTTATTGCTACTTACCTAAAAGGTGCCCCAGATCCGGGTGTAGGATCTTTACGAGAATACCCCAACAAACCCTCAAAGATAAAGAAAGAAAACACACAATAAAGCATTTAAAATGATGAACTAAAACTCTAAGGTAACCCCACTTCTTATCCCCAGTACAGTCGCCAATTCTGTGATACAGTGGCTGAACCGACTATTATACTGGTTTGCGTTTTTTATTCGCAAATGTGCGGTAAGCAAGAGTCGCCACCGACTTTTCTTTTATCTAATAAAGGAAAGGGTCAAATGAACAGAAAAAGACCTTTTTCGAGAGTTTCTGAGTAAGGGAGGTAGATTAAGGGAAGGGAAGGTGTTAACACCCTTTCCATCCGTGGTTTTCCACGGGCTCTTAGGAACTTGCTAATTTTTAAAATTGCTTTCGTGTTTTTGTGTTTTGAAAAGATTTTTTTCTTTATGATAACTATTGTATCAGTCCTCAAGAGTGTTGATAATGCATTTTTGAAAATGTTTTGAATGTGTGGTGTGAAAAAAGTTATTTTTGAGTAAGTACCTAACAGTTATCTACCTACTCGAAAAAGGTTTTATTTTCCTCCTTTCCTTTAGATAGTGCTATCCTACTATTAGTGAGTAGGTAGCCCTATCGTTGGATGTTGAGGAACTATCGAAGGGACGTTTACGATCACTAAGGCAACTAGGCAAGAACTTTTAGTAATTATCCTAAAGTTCTAAAATCACTTTTTAACAGAGGCAGCATAGAAAGGGTCATCGAGGGACTTGTGATCTCTTGAACTAATGGTCAACCACTAAAAATTCTCACGTTTCGAGAATTATGACCGTTTTTGAAGGGAACCAAAGTGGGAGACCCTAAGGGTGAGCATGTGCTGGTGTATTGATTCAGTTCATTTATCTTGTGCATTTAAGATTATCTAATCGTTTTCTTTTATAATCTTTCCATACAATCTTAATAATCTAGCAGTTCAAATATTAGTGCAAGAATTTAGAATGCGGAAATTAAACCTAGCTATTACAGGGCCTCAGGGAGGGGAATACATGACCAAAACTTTGGGGAGTACAGAAATCAAAGCAGTACATAAACCCTATTTCAAAAGCTATTAAAAACCATCAACAATTACAATAATTCGAAAAGAAAATAAAATTGAAAAAGATAAACGCGTGAAGATCAAGACGGGAACAAGTTGAAAAGTCATAAAAAATCTAATTGATTTAGAAAAATATTTTGTATTTTATTGAGAAAAATATTTGAAATTTTAACCTAATTTCTAATTAATTTTATTTAATGAAATAATCAAGTTAAAGTAATTAAGTTAATTAATTTACAAAATTTAAATTTAATTGAAAAAAAAATAAATCTATTTTTTTATGATTTTTTTGATTTTATGATTAAATGAAAAAATGATATTTTTTTTTAAAAATTATATCAAATAAATAAATAAATAAAGCTAAAATAAACTAAATAAAAAAAAGTAAATGGGCCTGATAGTTGGAAGCAGCTGAGGGGTCTAATCTGAAAATCCGGTAGGCCCCACTACGCCAAAAAAGACCTACGAAAGCGCTTTTTTTGGCCTTTAAAAGCGCTTAAAAGCGCTTTCTAAGGTGGCGCTGCTAAAGGTTTTAGCAGCGCTTTTTGTTTAATGAAAAGCGCTCTCATAGGTCTACTTATGACAGCGCTTTTTCTAAAAAGCGCTCTCTTTAGTACCCTTATGGCAGCGATTTTTCTAAAAAGCGCTCTCTTAAGTAGGCTTTTGGCAGCACTTTTTTATGAAAAAGCGCTTTCATTGGTGGCGCTTTTTTTGGAAAAAAGCTTTCATAGGTTGTCTTTTAGCAGCGCTTTTTCTTGGAAAAGCGCTGTCATAGGTCTACCTATGAAAGCGCTTTTTGTGAAAAAGCGCTGTCATAGGTCTACCTATGAAAGCGCTTTTCTCCAAAAAGCGCTTTCATAGGGTGTTTTTTTTAGAGGTATTATTTATATCATTCATATACCTCCATTGTTTGCCATAACCTGTAATTCATAAATAGCGGTAATGCATTGTAATTCCGATACCCCGTTCTCGTACTCTTTCGACAATCGATTGGAATACAACCATGTCTTATCCATGGTTTACGGTTTCTGAGTCAAAACCAATACTCAATATAACAAAACCAATACTCAATACTTTTCACTAAATTCATTTTATTCTATCAACTACCTTAGTACACAAGTATAACACAAGAAACCATAAACAAGAAACTATCATTGCTCAAAATCAATCATAATTTATGTTTGTATCTCAAATTATATATAAACCATTGTTATCTGTATTCTAACTCAAAGTCAGTCTTACAAAATCAACTCTAACAACAACTAAACCAGTCCTTATATTATTCTCTGCTCAATAAAATATTGACACAACTCCTCTTTGGTTTCTTCCAACTGAAGTTTCGTGAAATATGCACATTTGTACTCATCGAAGTACTACATAAGAAAACATAATATGCATGATTTAGTTAAAAGTAAAAAATTATATGGAATATCCGAGAAATAATAAAACAAATCCTAAGTTTTAAATTCATACCGTGACTGGAATCTCTATTTGATTCAGTTGAATGATTTCTTTGATAAACCGCATAACGAAGTATCCGCAATCTATACCGTTTTGCTGTTGAGGACACTACATAGAAAAACAAATAAGAATATATAATTGTATTGTTTTATCAAATAGCGTAAATATTATAAGCAAAATAGTGGAAATTAATATACCTGCACTTTGATCCAATTAATGTTGTTTGATTTAGACCGTCGTACCCGAGCTTCTCTTTGACACCGGAATACTTGTATCGCTCTAACAAAATTAAAAATATATATTTAGAACAATGTCACAGAAATAATTAAATACATAAATACACATAAATATTTAGAATAATCTCACTTACGTATCAATCATTAACTTCATATCCGGATAATTTGTCCAATCACCGTCAACCGAATTCAGATAATAGACCACTTCTTTTATAGGATCGATAGCAACCAACAACCAGTGACATCTATAAATTAAAACAACAGTTTAGAAGAAATTTTTCTATGCAAAAATTACAAATATTAAAATGAATTTAGAATGAAAATCTAACCCTGTAGGAATAGTATTATACGCCCAAAGATATAAGCTTTCTGTACTGCCAGTTGCCATGAATCTTTCGACTAAGTGCTCTCTTACTGAATCCGATTCCCTACCAATTGTCGCTCCGCTGACACGGGAGGAAGACACAAAATGGAATATGTTTTACAATTGATTCCCGCGCATCAATTTGTCATATAACAGCCTTAAATAGAAACATAATTAATATTAGAGTATATTCATTGAAAATGTTTAAAAAAGATTTCAGCTAATTACATAATATAAAGATGGGGTTACCAGATGTATGCGTGCATAATACTGACGCCCAATTCTTTATGACGGAAAATCTGTTCCACGTCCTCATGTCCAATTATTTCTGTGCAAGGAAAACCAAAAATACCTTGATCCATATCAATTTGACAAATACCACCATCCATCAAATTTGTTGTTCCCACTATTGTTTCAAGACACTGCCGGTATCGAGGGAAAAATCTAGTAGGCACCCTTTTCTTGGGTGGTACGCCAACGATTTTCTGGCTCACTTGTTGTGACCCATGAAAAGGTACCTAAAAATCATATAAACTCGGTTACATTATAAAATTATGCAGTTTTTTATTCGGATCATATAATTAACACTTTAAACGTACCTCTTTTGGTGATACGTCAGACTCGTCGTGCCGCAAAATCCCTTTACCCTTAGATGCGGGTGTTGTAGGAGTCTATAACTACCGTGGAAATAACTGAGGTCAGAACTGACAGTTGAAGACTTAAATATTCATAATTGTTTTCAACATACCTGATCATCTATGAAAATGAGGTCGGATGGCCATGCAACAAAAGATCCAATTGCATCTCGCAGCAATGTGGTCTCAGCAACAATGTCAGGTACCGGCAACAATGCATCCATATCTAAAGCAATGTCAACCGATACTTTCATGTGACCATCCGGAAGTGGTCTATTATGAAGTAAATCTCCCAAACTGTTATGGACTTTTCCCTTGCCAACTAGTCGATAAGTCGGTGACGATAGGTATAGCTGGCGAGATGAAATGCCCTAAACCAATAATAACCGTTAGAAGTGACTAAAAATATTCTATAGTAATAACGGATATATATTGAAAATTACCTCGGGAAATTTATGCTGAAAGTTGATACTAGCTTTGTCACTAGTTTCTTTCAAGTGTGAACTGCTCTTTTCCGCCATATATCTCTCTTTATCCTTCTGCAATTCACGAACTTGAGCTTGTAAATCCTGCAATGTTTGCATCACTTCTACATTGCTAGGATTTCTTCTCCTTGGATGCTTATACAAAGAGGTTGGAGTCACACCATGACCTTTACCCCTCACCCGACCCGGATACTCAACAATATTTAGTGCTCAACTAAGTACGCTCCTGGTATCGTGAGGATCCTCACCTGGGGATACCAATTGGGACAAGGTCTCCTGTAATTCAATTACATATAAAAAATTATTAGTGGAGATAAAAAATTACTTAAATATTAATTAACATTAATTGATTTAACTAAAGACACAATCTTATACTTACACATTCATCATGCACATGTTGAATATCGGGATTAACAGCTTGATCCTTGCCCACACGGGCTTCCTTCCACAACAAATGTGCCGGTAGTGATGTTGCGTCACTTTTCATCTCTTCTAACTACGCAATGACGGAGGTCTTAAGATCATCAACTATATAACACATTGAGAGAATTAATAAGATCGTAGAGTTTATATTTACTTACAATTTTTTCCTCTAAGCGAGCATATCCCAAACACCCTTTTTTGTATGGATATGCGGGTTTTGACGCTCTCTCGCGATTTATAGCGCTCACTTTCTTGAAATTCTCATCTCTTCTTTGGCCTACAAAACCAACCCATTCTTTAGGTGTAATGAAGTTCTCATATTTCTTTGGACGTTCCAGATCTTCTTCAAGAAAATTTCCTTCATCATCTTTAAGATACTTGTTGGTTAAAAATGTTCTCCACCCTCTGTGTCTTTTTCCAGCCAAACCCATTATATACTTTTTACGGGTATCTTCAATGTTAAAAGACCTCTACAAAAAAACATACGCATAAAGTGTATTAGTAAAAGAAATTTAAACACATATTATCGTCAAGATAAAGAAAATAACAAAAACCATATATGTACCTTTATCTCAGTCCAAACTTTCTCCTTAGCCTCATCCAACTCTCCTCTTTTCCATCTAGGAGTGGTGATCGGAATGTGTAAACGAACAAGCGTGCCAATGTAGCTTGTCAACTTTGCAGCATTAGACCCAATTAATTGGTCATTATCATTCCATTCTACATTATATGTTACTCCTCTATCTCTATCACGTATGATTCCCCTCATAATAGTAATACCTCGTGTAATATCTTTTTCTGAAGTATTTTCTTGAGTATTTTCAGGAGCATTTTCAGGAGCATTTGCATTATCTTGATTACTATCCATTTGACCTGTAATAATGAAAAAAAAAACATGAAATGTCAAATAAAAATGAAATGACAAATATAAAAATGAAATGACAAATAAAAATGAAATGGCAAATTAAAATGAAATGACAAATATAAAAATAAAATGACAAATAAAAATGAAATGGCAAATTAAAATGAAATGACAAATATAAATGAAATAGCAAATAAAAATGAAATGACAAATATAAAAATGAAATGACAAATAAAAATGAAATGGCAAATTAAAATGAAATGAAAAATATAAAAATGAAATGGCAAGTTATATATACTATTACCCTTTTCACTAAGGTCTCTTTCTTTTCTTGGTAGGAATGTGTTCTACTCGTCTCTTAACAACGCGGACAGTTGGATTGATCCAAATACCCTCATTATGATCGTTTCTAATACATGATTCATTATCATTTTGATCAGTTATGGTTAAAGATTCAATGTCAACACCAATATCACTTTGATCTCCAATGCTTTCATCAATTACTTTGTTAGATAGTAGCACTATAGACCATTTCGTACTTGTCGGATCATTGACATAAAACACTTGTTTAGCTTGAGAGGCTAGAATGAAAGGCTCATCTTTGTACCCCACCCTATTAAGATCCACTTGCAAAAAACCTGACTTATCCATTCGTATGCCATTATTATTTTCAATCCACTTGCAACCAAATATAGGAATCTGAAACTTCTCGTAATCAAACATCCAAATGCGCTCGATAACCCCAAAATATGACAGGTTTGCAAATTTTGGGTTTAAGTCCTTCACACTTGATATATGCATTGCTTCAGCGATCAAGGTGACACCACTATTTTGCATAGTACTTTTGTCATCCTGTTCTTTGGTATAAAATGTGTATCCATTAGTTGCATATGCGCTATAAGAAAACACAATTAAACTTGGACCGTATGCTAAACATCTCAATCTTTCTGTTACTGAAGCATGATCTGAACGATACTTTGAATAAATATGTTCCTTAAACCATGGTATGAAACTTCGATTATGCTCTCGTACAATCCAATTCTCATTTCTATTCGGATTTAAACCTCGAAGAACACCCTTGTGAATTTCAACATACGGCTCAACTTCAAGCTCATTATGCAGAACATACAAATGCACTTGATCCCGTTCGACCATTGATACTGTCACAACTTTATTTCCAATTAGCTTCTTACCTTCTTTTTTTTCAACAATGTGAGATTTGGGGAGTCCAATTGATTGAACATTTGACAAATATTCAGTACAAAACTCAATCGCTTCTTCAACAATATATCGTTCAGCAATACAACCCTCTGGTCGACTTTGGTTTTTCACATACCCTTTTAATATTTTCATATAACGTTCAGTAGGGTACATCCATCTCATATAAGCTGGTCCGCACAGTTGTGTCTCTTTGACAAGATGAACGACAAGATGAACCATTATGTCAAAAAACGAGGGAGGGAAATACATTTCAAGATCACACAAAGTAACAACTATTTCTTTTTGCAATGTTGGTAAGATCTCAGGATCGATCACCTTGCTGTAAATTGACTTGAAGAAAAAACACAGTTTAGTTATTGCACTTCTTACTTTTTCTGGAAGAATAGAACGTATACCTATCGGTAGAAAATGTTCCATTATAACATGGCAATCATGCGTCTTTAAACTCTTTAACTTGAGGTCTTGCAAAGACACAAGTCTTCTAATATCTGATGAGTAGCCTTCTGGAACTTTAACCTCACTTAGGAACTTACACAATATTTTTTTCTCCTTTCTGGATAGAGTGTAAACAGCAGGTGGTAGATATGTTCGTGTTCCTTTTTTCACGGGTCCCAATTCAGTTCTTATTCCCATCTCTACCATGTCCTCCCTTGCTTTAAGACCATCCTTAGACTTCCCTTTTATATTGAGTAACGTACCAATAACACTGTCAAGTACATTTTTTTCAATATGCATAACATCAAGAAAATGTCTTACGTACAAAGATTTCCAATATGGCAATTAAAAAAAATCGACCTCTTCTTCCACCCACCTGTAACAACTTTATGTGCAAAAGGCTTTCCAAACTGAATACTCACATCTTTCACCTTTTCAAATAATTGATCACATGTCAATCCAGGCGGAGCTCTACGTTGTTCGGTATCTCCGTTGAACGCTTTTCTCCATCCACGATATTGATGTTTAGAATTTAAGAATCTATGATGACCGAGAAAGACATTCTTCTGACAAATTTTCAATCGCATCGTATCGGTTCCATCTTCACAGATAGGACACGCTTTTTCACCTTTAATGCTATACCCGGATAGATTTCCGTAGGCTGGAAAATCGTTAATTGTTCCAAACAACATCGCCCTCAAGTTGAAACTTTCTTTCCTATACCCATCATAAACCTCCACACCGTTCTCCCACAAAATCTTCAAATCTTCGATTAAAGGTTCCAAATATACGTCTATGTCATTTCCTGGTTGTTTAGGCCCAAAAATTAACATAGATAACATCATGTACTTACGCTTCATACATAGCCACGGAGGTAGGTTATAAATCATAAGAATTACAGGCCATGTGCTATGCGAGATACTTTGAATACCGTGTGGGTTCATTCCATCAGTAGACAATGCCAAGTGAAGGTTTCTTGCGTCTTTTCCAAATTCAGGATAATCATTATCAATTTTCATCCACTGTGGTGAATCTGCCGGATGTCGAAACTTTCCATCAACAATTCTTTCATCTGCATGCCAAGTTAAATGTCTTGAATCGGTTTCACTAGGATACGTCCGTCTAAATCTCGGAATTATAGGAAAATACCATAATACTTTTGCCGGAGACAACTTTTTCTTATATCGAGGGGCACCGCATTTAGGACACTCATTTAACGATGCATACTCGTTTCAAAACAAAACGCAATCTTTTGGACAGGCATGTATCTTGTCATAGCTCATGCCAATAGAGTACAACATCTTTTTGGCCTCATACGTTCGATTGGGGAGAACATTTTCCTCTGGTAGTATATCTTTCATAAGGGCTAATAACTCTGGGAAACTTTTATCCGACCATCCATTGCCCGCCTTTAAGTTGTACAACTTTAATACCGCAGACAATCTTGTGAATTTTGTACAACCATTAAACAACGGTTTCTCTGCATCGCTTACCAACCTCTCGAACATTTTGGGACAATCATTAAGATCTTCTTCAAGCGCTTCTGCAATCTCTTCAACTCGATCATAATCGTATGTATCTGTGCCATTGTCGTTTGAAGCATAGGTCCTATTATCCCCCGATTCATCATTCCCATCACTTTTCTCACCATGCATATTCCAACATGTATAACTTCTATCAATTCCATATCATATTAGATGCGATGCCAACTGAACCGCGTCAACTCGATTCCCATAACAGTAACACAAACAAGGACATGTCATTCGACCGGGGTCTTCGGCGTGCGCAACAACAAACTTAACGAATTCCGATACCCCATTCTCGTACTCTTTCGACAATCGATTGGAATACATCCATGTCTTATCCATGGTTTATGGTTTCTGAGTCAATCTGAGCTAAACAAAAACTTAACTTAATCAATTTGTCGAACACTTGGTGTGAAATCAATTTTAATCAGATTTTTCTTTGGTTTTGTTGATATGAAAAATCAATTGCAATTTTATAGATTACAATCAACTCAACAAAAAATTGTTTAAAATATTATTGATAAGAAAATTATCTCAATATGTTGATTGCACAATCAATGAATTCACAATTTACAATAAAAATGAGTGAAAAAGAAGGAGAGATAAATTTGTTTAAGGAGTTCTCCTATCGATCTAAGGGCACACCTTCCCTTAATTTCAATGAAATTGAGATAATAAAAATTAACTTAAAAGAAAAAAAATTGAATTTACACATAATTTGCGACATTTATTGAAAAAGTGCCCTAATCCATTATCTACGACGATTTTTGCGGCCGTAAGAGCCAACCGTCGTCAATTTTTTGGTTATGTAAAGGCAAAATATATAGAATCCCTTTGGTGGAAGGTACAAGTCACATTTCATGTCTTACGGCGGTCATAAGAACCGACCTCGCTCAAATTCCACGACCGTTCTCCACCAGCCACCATGTTCCTATATACCCATTTTCCAATTTACGGGGCTATGTTTTCCAAATTCTATCGCGTTTTCATTTTCTTTCAAAATCGTAAACCCTTGTACTTTCTCCATCCAAACTGAACCGTATTCCATTTTCCTAACCTAAAATTGCAAAAATTTCTTGATCTATCTAATAATATCAAATCTGCAGAATCATTTTTCTCTCACATCTCATGTACAAACAAATTCAATGAAGGTAAAAAGATGCAACTTTATTATATTAATTCATTGACAAAGTAAAAAGATTGTATAGATTGAAAAGAAGAAACAATCACCTGGCGGTTATCTTGTTTTCTGACGATTTGACACGTTTGAGTTCTCCGGTGAGATATGTTGCTCTGAATCGGAAGGTCCTGAAGAAGTTAAAGAAACCGATTAATTTCCAAAACACATTAAACAAACATCAAAAGACAGAGAGCCTTAATCGGGAATCACAATTACCTGCCGTCCAACTAGTGTGAATGAGAAACACTAACTGTGCCTGCTAATCAATGAAACAAGAATTTTGTATGTCACTATGGCTTCCAAGAATATATTTCGTGCCCGATTATTCAATAAACGCTCAATAACTTTTAAAACATAATCACCTAACGGGAACCAAAAATTCAAGCTCTTATCCAATTCAAGTTCATGATATGAAAAATCAAGCTCAAAGTAAGCTAAAATCAACCGAACCAAATTCCGGGAAACAACTATGTAATCCTAATAATGCTCAATAAAACTCATCTCAAACAAGTGTTCCATGTGCACACGATAAACAACAATACCATAACCGAGTTCGTCATTCAAAACCAAATCACACAATGTCATCACAAATTCAAAGCCAACATGTTTTAAAACAAAATTAGGAACAATCAAAATCAACACCAAGTTTCATTCATTCAAGATTAACTCAAAATGAAATAACATATTAATAACATCATTAGAAAATCATCAAAGGGTTTTAGGAAACTTTCAAAAATCACCAAACAACAACAACAACCAATACACTGTAAATGAGAAGAAAATAATAATCAACGAACCTTGTGAAAAGAGGGACGACTCGTGCGGCGGCGATGAGAGTTGACGATGGTGGCTACCGTGAAAAATCGCTTTGGACGAAGAAGGAACAGGAGCGAAAGGGTTTGGGATGTTGGAAGAGAGGAGGAAACACAAGAGCCATGTACAGTACGAACACACAGGTTTAATCAAAAACATTAAAATTTATTATAAAACAACCTACGAAAGCGCTTTTAAAAGCGCTTTCTAATGGTCATGTATAACAGCGCTTTTTCATAAAAATGCGCTTTCGTAGCATACCCTATAGCAGCGCTTTTAAAAGCGCTTTCTAAAGGCCAGATTTAGCAGCGCTTTTGAAAAGCGCTTTCTAAGGCTGACCTATAGCAGCGCTTTTGAAAAGCGCTTTCTTAGGTTCCCTCTGAAAGGCACCCTTTAGCAGCGCTTCTCAAAAACCGCTTTCTAAGGCTGACCTTTAGCAGCGCTTTTGAAAAGCGCTTTCTTAAGGTACCCTTGGAAAGCGCTTTTTTTAAGCGAATTTTTTTTAATACCTATAGCAGCGCTTTTTCCTAAAAGCCCTTTCGTATGTGTGATGCTAAAGCTTATTTTTGGCGTAGTGCCCATGACATGTAGAGCCCAATGTCCTGTGTAGATCTCATTATGCCTGCTCCTGAGGGTCCATCATGGGCTCTCAGATCTGGGACGTTAGATCTAGGGCTGCATAGATCCAACGATGAACACTTGATGACACATAGTGCACGCGCCTAACCCTGGAGCATTGGATCTGAAATAAGCTTGTTAGAAAATGCAAAATACAGATTTCTAGCATCGAACCCATATCCTTCCCCTCAGAAGCCTATGACCTTTCCAACTGCGCTATAAATTCATTCATGTATAAAATATAACACAAATAATATAATGAAAAATTCAGTCTAAATGTGTAATTTTCAAAACGCGCCAGATCAGATTTTAACTGGACTAATGAAAGGATGACAATTAAGCCACCGGAGTCCAAGTCAGTCAACGGTGCCGGTGTCCAACTCCGGTCACCTTCTCCGGTTGACTCAAAATAACAAACCTACAAAACACAGGGAATAAAGGTGCAAATGGTACCCTACACCCCTATTTCGAGGGCTACGATCACGATGGTGGTCTTCTTTTTGGCTGAACGGTCTACAAGTTCAGAGACGAAGAAAAAGAACCTTTGTGCCTTAACAATGGAACTTTCAGGATCCTGGGTGCATGCTTGAAACTAAGGGTTCAAAACAACTTATAATATCATTGTGAACATATGTCAATGCAAAGAATCAAATTAAATCACATGAGTCAAAAGTTTGAGGTTTGAGAAATTTACCAAATTGTTAGTTGTGGGATAGGACGATTCTGTGCGCTTTGGCCTTCAAAAATTGGTTGGTTCAACCCCTGGGATCCTCAAAAGGGTGATAGGATTCTTGGAGCTTATGGAGATTGGCTAGATCAAGAGTTTTTGAATTTCACCAATCATTGAAATTTTGAACTTTTGGCTAGGGCTTTAGGAGGCAACTACACATCTGTATGCATGCTGGAATATTTGTGCTTATATGTGAGACAAGAATAGGCTAACAAATATGGCACAAATCCAATTGAATTATGGTGTTTCAAAATGTTTCCAAACTTTCCATTTTTGAATATTTTTTACTTTGTCATGGCCTTGCACGATTCTCTTATCATGTCACGGCCTTGCATGAGTTGTCTTGGCTTTTAAGAGACTTGGATATCAAGCTCACACATGCCATTAATTCTCTCTTTGCATTTTATTTTAATTAAAATTGAATTTTAAATATTTAATTCAAAATAAATTAAATAAAGTAAAGGAGGGCGTGTAATTGAGCTTAGAAGTTATGGGCCATGTTAGGAATAAGTTAAGATCATTAAATCCAAGGCCCATTTGGAAGAAAACCAAGATTGGTCAATATTTTCTTCATGCAATTCTTCAAAATTGGTCAACCTTAGAAATGCATATATATCTCAATTTTAATCCTATTAGGTTGTTCTTTGACTTTTTAGAGATCTTAGGATGTCCTCTAAACAACCCTTTTGGTTTCATCTCAATTGGATCTTCCATGATGATGTACTAAGCTTTGCCCCAAAAGGTATTTTTTTTTTACTTTTTGAAAGGACCCGTAATGTATGAGCTTGTATCTTTTAAATGGGGCATTTCATGGAATTGAGGAGTGAAGATAAGTTGCAGGGAATTGGATATTATTCAAAATGAGCTTTGGTGGAAATGTTTTTGATAAAGTATGAGAAAGTTATGCCTGGTCAAAGTTTGGTTTACTTTTACTATAGAAACCCTAATTAGAAATTCTTGACCTTTGATGAATTAGGAGCATTTGTTGAGGAATCATGATCAACCCTTGACAAAATGATGGATATCACTTCAAAATGTTGAGGTTTATAAAAAAATATTGAAGTTTCACTGTATATAGGCCACAATTGACTTTTGACCTAGTGTAGTCGATTTTCAAGCATTTGAGCAATTGACTGAGCAAACTTGTTGTGCAAAGCATGAAATATGGAATAGACTAACTTTAAGACATATTAGGACAATTGAAAACATTTGATACCTTTGGAGATCACACATCTTGATGAAAATTGAAATCCTAGTTAGAGGTTTATTGCCTTAGGAGGAGAATTTGTCTGGTCAATTCTTAGTTATCCTTAAGCAGTTTAAGGACCTCAGTGGGAATGCCTTGAGTAAAATGAGAGAGAAAATTTTGGGGTACACCAGGTGGATTACTAAAAATGGCACGTCTAAGGAAGTAACTCACATCTCTCTTAAAGCATCAGTTGGAGAAGCATGGTATTTTGATAGTGGCTGTTCTAGACACATGACAAGAGTCAAGAAATTCTTAGTGGGAATAAAAACACCTTCCACTAAAACTATGACTTATTGAGATGGATCAAAATGAAAAGTAATGGGTGTTTGAACGGTGGATTATGCAGCACACCCTATCCATGGTGATGTGCTATTTGTTCAAGTATTAGATGCTAACCGGATAAGTATAAGTCAACCAAGTGATCAAGGTATCAGAGTTAACTTAATTAATTATGAATGTCTATTAACAAATGAGAAGGATGTGGTGATCATGAAGGGAAGAAGATCAAAAGGTAATTGTTATATGTGGAGTCCTGAAGAAAAAAAGTGATTTGCAACATGTCTGAGGGCTAAGAAAGCTGTTGGAAGAAGTATTTAGCTGAAACAAATGTTGTTTCCTTATAAAGTCACACGAGATGTCAGGACATTGTATTGTGACAACTTGAGAATTAAAAAAGGTGATTCCATGTTATTCATAAAAGTAGGACTAAGTTCACAAATATCAACTCACATGATGTGAAAGATCAAGTAAAAAGGAAAGACTTAATTTTTAAATGTGCAAACGTTAAAAAATTAAAAGTGCATAAGTATGGTGAATCACAACAATTACTACAATTTATCTGGGTCAATCAGATTTTCAAATTTTATAATTCCCACGTCTACGTAATTCCATTCTTCCAAGGTTTAATCATTTGGACGCGTTGTCTATACCAAACCTACTTTTCTCTCAAGATCGTCACACCCATCCTAAAAATTTTGTGGTTGCATTTGTACTTCCAAGTCTCATCAACTAATTTGCTTCAAAAAAAAATCGAAGAAGTCTCAACATCCTTTATTTGTTTCTATGCATGGTTCATCAGGAAACAAAAAATCATCTCCGTTAAATTTTAGGGTTGATGATACAAGTTGTTTGATCAACTTGTCTGACCTAGTTTTGTATATTGTCCCTTTATCTATTATCCCATCCTCGACCCAAGAGGAAGCAATACCATCTTCCCCAAAGGATGTCAGGACGTCAGGTAAGTCTTCTTTGTCTAATGATAGTAGAAGTAGGTCTAATGCTGACTTAGAAAAGGGGTATGAGAAGATTAACCCTATTGGACCTGTTATTATGGATGAGAATATTGCTGAAGATGATAATAATAACCTTGATAAGAAACATAAAAGGTTTGTGTCCAAAGTATTGAAGGAAGCAGGTATCTTGCCAGATGTTAAGACATCTGAGATAAAATAAACGAGGACCGATAAGACCTCTAATGAAAGGCATGATGAAATTACTCCTCAGCAAGTTGCTTGTGAAAGGAGGAGCAAGAAGAATGCCGATGTGGTTGTAAATGTTGATGACTTGACTTCTTATAATGAGCATACTGCCAAAAGTTTGGCCTCTGAAATATCAAATATGCTTCAGAAAAGAAGAGAAAAGGATGTGATGATTGGATATTGTCCCACTAGAAAGCCTAGAGAAATGAAGGGACAATCTAGTGGTATAAAGGGTACTTCTTCTAAAAGCTGCAAGAGAAACTCTTATGTTGATCTTGCTAGATGATGGAGTAAAGTGGAAGTTGCTTCCCCATAAGGAAAAGAAAAGCTACTGTCTCTAGTGACCCTTATTAAATTTCTGGGTCAAAGAAGAGTTGTATTTCTATTCACAAAGAATCCATGGAAAAAATGTACTTCCATCATAGGGAGAATACAAAGAAGTGGAAGCACGTTGAACAAAGGAGGGTTGGACTGGAAAGGGAACTGGGAAAGAATTTTAGAAAGTGTATTGAGGAAGTGGAACTCATAAAGGAAGTTGGATTAATGAAGATTATCACTGATTTTCGTCCTTGTTGTGAAAAATTGGTCAAGTTGTTTGTGGTGAATATTCCTTGCGAATGTAATAATGTGGGAAATGTAGACTATGGAAAGGTCATAGTCAGAAGAAAGGTAGTTTTTTTTTCTCCTAAAGTTCTCAAAAAGTTTCTAGGGAAGTTTTAAGATCCTAAAGATGCGGTAGAAGAGTTAGATAATCAAGTATGCAGGGAGATAACTGGTGGTAAGGTGAAGCATTGGCCAAATAATGGAAAGTTTTCAGCCGAAAGACATAGTGTTAAGTATGTTATGCTTCATAGGATTGCTACTATTAATTGGGTACCAATACATCATACCTCCATAATTTGTAATAGACTTGGTAGGTTCATCTATGTTATTGGAAAAAAGATACAGTTTGATTTTGGATCTTATATATTTAAATAAGTCTTGAAGCAAGGAACTTCGACTGCTGTGAAGATGCTAGTTTGTCTACCTCTCTCATTTGTGGCATAATCTTGGAGCAGCCTCCTGGTATCATATTGGATACTGACAATGTTAGGAGAAGGGGAACCCCTTATCCTTGCATCTGAAATTGTTCGGTGAAACACATGTTCTAGACATTATTGTAACATCTTTGGATGCACCTGTTCCTAAAACTTCAAGAGGAGAAATAATTTCTCAATTGAAGAACACTTGTAGGGAGTTGGAGGAATCTATCAAGACTGGTAGTGCTAGAAAATCTAAGCTTGAACAATTGATTAATGCTCTAATGGAGAAAGATGCTAACCAAGTTGGTGATGCTTCTGATGCTGGTAAAGCTTCTGATGGGTATACTTTTTCTGGTGATACATGTGATAGTGATACATCTGTAAGTGATGGAGATGATGGAGATAGTCATGAAACTGGTTCTGATGTTGATGGTGGTACTGGTGATGTTGTTGAATGAAGACTGTAATTTCCTTCATTTTTTTGTTGTTTTATTGTATAGGCTAGGATTCGTAAGGGTTTAATGCCCAACATGTTTTTAGTTTATTTTGGCACCTTATCTCTTAAAACTCTAGGTGCTTTAATTTTCCAGGACTGTGTACTTACCTTTGTTATAGTATGTCTAAAAAGTGGGAGTAGTATGATATTGAGAGTGCTGGTGTTGATACTACTGTTGAGGGGGAGAATTCATGATTCTCTTATTAAGAGTGAGTCCCTACTCTAGATTGGAGGCTCTGAAGAGATGTCAGACACGATATCTTGACATCATGGTGTTGAGAACTAAGGTTCTCTATATGTAGCCAGTTGTGTTAGTTGATCAACTCACTACTAACCGTGTCTCTGGTTTTTTGGTGCTTCTCTAATTTTTTTACTGCTTTTATCCTTGGTAATCTGTTTTCCGTTGCTGCGCCTCTGATGCATGTGTTTTATTTATTTTCAAACATATTTTATGGTGTTTTCTTGTGCAATTGTTACTTGGTTGTTTTAGCCAAAATGTGCCAAAGGGGAAACTATTATTTCTATGAAATTATGATTGATATACATTTTGGTAAAACCAATTTGGCAACAACATATTCATTAAGATGAAACAACTTGTAGTTTTCAACATGTTGTGATACGGTTGGAGAAATGACTTGAGGGTTTTGCCTTTTATCGCAAATGTTGCAGTTAGCAAGAGTTGCCACCGACTTTCCTTTTATCCAAAAGGAAAGGTGAAAAAGCACAAGAAAGACCTTTGAGATTGTTTATTGAGTTCGGGTGGTAGATTATAAAAAGGGAAGGTATTAGCACCCTTTTCATCCATGGTTTTCCATGGGCTCTTAGTTACTTGCTAGATCACTTGCGTTTTGTTTTGAAATTGTGCTTTGTGTGGTTTTGAAAGTATTTTGTAAAAGAGGACATTGTTTAGGCAATCTTTGTAATGATTCTCGTTCGTAAGAATGTATATAAAGATGTTTGTATTTTGAAAATGTTTTAAATGTTTGTAAGATGTTTGGAAATGTGTGTGTTTGTTTTGAAAATAGCAATGATATTTGTTTGAAAATAGAGCAAGTAACTTGAAGCAATCTACCTACTCAAATGTCTTTCTTGTTCATTTTCTATTCCTTTGACATTGTTGTCTTACCATTAATTTGGTAAGCAACCCTATCTTTGGATGTAAACGGGACGGGCATGGGTCATCGTATAACTATTATTAGCAATGTTGCAAAGTATCTTAGCATTTTTTAGCGACTAAGATCATTTTATAAGGCAACTTTGAATAGCGTCATCGAGGGGCTATGATCTTGTATTTGGTTGTTTTTGCTAAGATACCTCACATGCGTAATATAGCCATTTTTGTACAAGGAAACCAAGTGGAGAAACCCTAAGGATGCTTGTGTGCAAGTGTATTATTTTCATGCTTTGATTTGTCTTGGATTAGGGTTTTCTATTTGATTTGTTTTTTATCTTGCCATTCAAACCCTAATTACTAGCATGGTATGTAAAAGCGGTAAATTGCGTAACTTAAAGATTACTACCCTATT